>CM048839.1:111631210-112374597 GCA_026545765.1 Plantago major
GTGTCACAAGGGCAAAACAGTAATTTTCTGGAGCTAGGAAAATAGATTTAAATAGTAGAAGGGCACAACTATAATTTTGCAATGTCCAGGGGTTTAATGGTAAGTTTCTGGGTCAAAATAGGCTGGAAGTAAAAAGATATAAAATATGGCTCCATCAGGCTTCGAACCATTGACCTCCAGTCTAACACCCAAGCTCTCTGCAACTCGGCCAAGACCACATGCTTAAAAATAGTGCTCAGTCAATTTACTTAAACCGTCAGTGCGCTGTTTATAGGAGTAAATTACAAACAACCCCTACCCATACTCAAATTCTCAAAAGCAAGTCCTTTAACTTTCTGCAATCTTTCAATTCAGTCCCTACGAATTCTAATACTTTCCAAACTCCATGAACTTGAACTAAACTCCTCCAAATCCAAGCAAAGGCTACGAAAATCAAATAGCCATCATCTCCTCCATCTCAAATCACAACTAACGGTCCAAAAGCATCACAAATTGTTCCAATTAGTAGCGAAATCTGTCTCTTATTTCTTGCTTTGGTTTCGAGATTCATAACCCACAGTTCTCAATCGAATTCAGTCCATAATCCGGTACGAATGGCACTAACATGGTTCTCGGGAAGGTCAAGGTCGAACAATAATGGACGGATGAGGAGAAGAAGGGAACGAGGACATGGAAGAAGACAAGACGGCTGAAGAAGAATAAAGGAGAAGAAAGAAATAACCTAACTGGCTTTTTACTTGGGCGTTTCAACTTGGGCCTTACTCCGGTCCAAACTCAAACCAATAATCATCATCCTAATTCGCTTCTATTTATCAATCCGTCAAATAATTATTAATAGAATTTCGTATATCACCTCCAGTCCAAATATTTTCGTCTCCAATTTAAATTCAAATGGTCGGGATTATATATATATATATATATATATATATATATATATATATATATATATATATATATATATAGCGACGAAGTACAGTAAAAATGAGATGTCTTTTTTTGCGCAATTGATTCGAACTCTTGTCCCAAAGAAGTATAACACACCCGTTGTTGTGAAAAAGAAGATAATCAATCCAACATTATGAGAAAATTACAACGAGGTGTCAGGCAACTCGATCTAGACCATTTAGGTCATTCATTGTCCAAATCGAATTCAACAAACGACCAATGACTATATTGTACTTCATCCGTCTGGGAATAGCTTTCCGTTTACTTTTGGGTGGAGAAAATAGGGTGTGTGTGCGCTTCATCCGTCCGTGACTGTTTTAAACAAGCTTTTTATGCTTAAATAGATTTTTCTCCGGTAGCTTGTTTAGCATATGTTTTTTACTAAGTTTTAATTAGCGATCTCTCTTTTGTTTGAGAGTGATCTAACGTAGAATTGGTGACCCGATTCAATCACTTAGTAGTTTTGATATTCTAGACGATATGTAGTATTGGCTAGATATCTTTTTGTAAATTCGTTATTCATATAGTGAATATTTCGCCATAAGGCTCGACATATTATATATTTATAATCTGCTAGAAATATTTGTCTTGTGTTCTTTAAATTTCGTTGTTCAGACTCTAAGACAGTTTAGGTATTGATTTTACGTATTACTACAATACTTCATCACAATACTTGTATTTGGTACTAAGTCTCGATCCATACAATTTCAGAACAGATAATCACTTTTAAGTAGTGTAGTGGGCCAAACTCATTGGCGTTGGACTCCATGATTGGGCCTGATTTGGACGTCATTTTTAGTAGGAATAAGTCACAGCTTCAAAGTTTTGTATTTTATTTAGTTTTTCTTGTTTGCATCACAATTAATCTAAGTATAAACTCTATATATATCTTCAAATATACCGCTATAGCAAAAAAATGATAGTTATACTCTACACAACCGATCATTTACACCCTAACTGTAATTAAACATTTATTTGACCTATATCTGTAAATAAACAATGGTATACACGGTACGGTTAAACAAGCGTTCATTTCTAGAACGAATTTGGCAAAACTTCAAAGTTTTATATTTTCTCTAGTTTTTCCGCTTTGCATCACAATTAATCTATGCTCAACTCTATATATATCTTCAAACATACCGCTATAGCAAAAACAATGACAGATATACTGTACACGTCATTTTTAGTAGGAATACGTCACAACTTCAAAGTTTTGTATTTTCCTTAGTTTTTCTTGTTTGCATCACAATTAATCTAAGTATAAACTCTATACATATCTTCAAATATACCGCTATAGCAAAAACTGTACACAACCGATCATTTACATCCTAACTGTAATTAAACATTCATTTGACCTGTCACTATAAATAAACAATTGTATACAAGGTCCGGTTAAACAAGCATTCATTTCTAGTATGAATAAGTCACAACTTCAAAGTTTTGTATTTTCTTTAATTTTTCTTGTTTGCATCACAATTAATCTAAGTATATATCTTCAAATATACCGCTATAGCAAAACAAATGATAGTTATACTGTACACAACCGATCATTTACAACCATACTGTAATTAAACATTCATTTGACCTGTCACTGTAAATAAAATATGGTATACATGGTTTGATTAAACAAGCGGTCATTTCTAGTATGAATAAGTCACAACTTCAAAGTTTTGTATTTTCTTTAGTTTTTCTTGTTTGCATCACAATTAATCTAAGTATAAACTCTATATATATATATATATCTTCAAATATAGCGCTATAGCAAAAAAATGATAGTTATACTGTACACAATCGATCATTTACACCCTAACTGTAATTAAACATTCATTTGACTTGTATCTGTAAATAAACAATGGTATACATGGTATATTTAGACAACCGGTCACTTTTAGTAGGAATAAGTCACAACTTCAAAGTTTTGTATTTTTTTTTAGTTTTTCTTGTTTGCATTACAATTAATCTAAGTATAAACTCTATATATATATCTTAAAATATACCGCTATAGCAAAAACAGTGATAGTTATACAGTACACAACCGATCATTTACAACCATACTGTAATTAAACATTCATTTGACCTGTCACTGTAAATAAAAAATGGTATACAGGGTTTGATTAAACGAGCGGTCATTTCTAGAAGGAATTTGGCAAAACATCAAAGTTTTGTATTTTCTTTAGTTTATCTTGTTTTCATCACAATTAATCTAAGTATAACTCTATATATATCTTCAATTAGACCGCTATAGCAAAAATATGATAGTTATACTGTACACAACCGATCATTTACAACCATACTGTAATTAAACATTCATTTGACCTGTCACTGTAAATAAAAAATGGTATAAAGTGTTTGGTTAAACAAGCGGTCATTTCTAGAAGGAATTTGGAAAAACATCAAAGTTTTGTATTTTCTTTAGTTTATCTTGTTTGCATCACAATTAATCTAAGTATAAACTCTATATATATATATATCTTCAAATATACCGCTATAGCAAAAAAATGATAGTTATACTGTACACAACCGATCATTTACACCCTTACTGTAATTAAACATTCATTTGACCTGTATATGTAAATAAACAATGGCATACATGGTACGTATAATTAGACAACCGGTCACTTTTAGTAGGAATAAGTCACAACTTCAAAGTTTTGTATTTTTTTAAAATTATCGATCTCTCTTTTGTTTGAGAGTGATCTAACGTAGAATTGGTGGCCCGATTCAATCACTTAGTAGTTTTGATATTCTAGACGATATGTAGTATTGGCTAGATATCTTTTTGTAAATCCGTTATTCATATAGTGGATATTTCGCCATAAGACTCGGCATATTATATATTTATAATATGCTAGAAATATTTGTCTTGTGTTCTTTAAATTCCGTTGTTCAGACTCTAAGATAGTTTAGGTATTGATTTTACGTATTACTACAATACTTCGTCACAATATTTGGATTTGGTACTAATTCTCGATCCATACAATTTTAGAACAGATAATCACTTTTAAGTAGTATAGTGGGCCAAACTCATTGGGGTTGGACTCCATGATTGGGCCTGATTTGGAGTAACATAATTTTCAATGAAATCATATCACATCTTCTTCATCTTTTATTATATTATCCCTAATAACTAATTTCCCCTTCCGCTTTCTCTCCCTGAAACCTAAAATTTCCTCTCCGGTAGTCGATCGATCAAAATCGAATCCGAATTCGGAGATCGTCGGATTGATTAGCAAGCAGATCTGCATTTTCGCGATGGCCAGCACTCCTCGTCTAGAAGAAGTAAAAGTTGGATCTGGAAAACTACCGGTGGTTTCTGAAGAGTGTGGATATTCTGAATGTTTTGCTAAATGTTTAAAGGAATTTTTTCCAGATTATGTTGACTACGACTGGTCTAAGGAGGAATCAGAATTAGATGACGAGAGTTGGGACGGCTCATGCTCGTCTGATGATGGACCAGTTCGTTCTTCAAACCCTATCGTTATCGCCCTCGAGCTTGATAACGGTGATGCCCTCCTCAAGGCCTTGCCATTGGTTGAAAGTACTGGTAAACGTAAGCCAACCAACCCTTGTTAGTTGTTACTTCTCTCTCTGTTACTTTCTACTTCTTGATGATCTAGTATAGTACGTTCTCAATTAATCAATTCTGCATGTTCATGTATATACTCCCTCCGTCTCGGTTTGATTGGGTAATAGAAAATTGAATAAAGTAGGAGTAATATAGTATGAGAGATAGTGTAGTACGTTCTCAATTAATCAATTCTGTATGTATATACATGTATATATATTATTATCATGTCATTTGTGTTTGCTCAGCTCTTCTCTTCTCTACAAATTATTTGAATTGCTGTGCTGCCTGCCTGCTTCTTGTTTTATGGATCTAGTTAGTTAGTTGGTGTCACTGATTACTCACCAATATGTTCTTTGCATTATTGAAGCGGATCTCAACGCCAATTGTCAATATGTTCCTGGTGTTACTGTTCTTCAGCACGCAGCTTCTTTTGACAAGTTCGAGTGTGTCAAGGTTCGTTCCTTTGCATCTTATCATCCATCTTCTGCCTGCCTGCCTGCACATAATAATAATAATAATAATAATAATAATAATAATAATAATAGTTTTCGGTATGAAAATTTCCAACCACTTTTTCAAGTTTTCTCAAGTAGAAATACCCGACTTTACTTTTGCTTCAGGTCTAAGGAAACTTGCACAAACAAAGTGCTTTCTCTTGTAATTAAGATACTCAACTTAAGTAAAAACAAAGAAAGACCCTTACAAGTAGAATCCAGGGTTAGGATAAATAATATGTTGAAACAAAACTTCATTTTCTGGTCACAAATATAAGTCACATATATACAGGGATCGGAGGAATAAAAGATGAAAATGATAACTGGACTTTTGAAAATTATATAAACTTCTGGAAATTTCCTTTAATTTTTTAAGGCATTCTTCTCCCAACAGTTTCTCAACAAGACAACAATGAACTAATAAGGCCAGTTACTGAGATCAAGTGATTGCAGGCTTGTAGCTTTAAAATCCATTGACCCAAACAAAGCCCCTGGATGTGGATTTAACATCAACCAAATTCTATCTTTCAAATTGGAATTCCCTTAAACCCCATGTCATGAGCTTTGTCAATAACTTTTTTTCCATAACATGTCTTTGTGTCTGTGTATCTAGGCTCTCGTTGATGCTGGAGCTGATCTATTGGTAGGATTGGATGATTATGGTGGTACTCCACTTCATTGTGCCTGTCGTGAACGTGAGTTTATCATCATCCTATATTCTTTTTATATACCAACACCAGACCTCACCTTTAGTTTTCTTTTTCTCATTCACTCGATCGCTCCAAGGTGATTTGTTTGAGTTTTGTTGGTTCACGAATTAAGTTTCCTTGGTTCACTAACCACCGGAGGATTTTAGGAATACAATGATGAATTTAAGGTACATGGGAACAACTACTAAAATAATGGTAATAAAATCAAGATTTGTTATTTAGCATCGCAAACGACGAAAAATCACAAGGTGCCATTTTTGAAGAGTCCCTCTACTGTGAAACTTGGGAATATGTTTTGATGAAGAAAAATCAATAATTTATATGTGTGTAGAACAAATTACATTCCTTTACTATAAATTTTATTTATATATAACTCTCCTATTCTCAAATATGTTGAATTTCGGCATATTAGCACTCGTGCTCCTGAATTTGCTCTATGTGACTTGAGACCAAATCTAAATACATCTTGTACTTCGCCTAATCAACAAGTTCTGGTTGAATAATTGTACTTCAAATTAATTTGTTTATTCTTCTTCCTGAATCAAATGTAGGCGCATCATTACCTTTAATCACCTATCTGATTAAGAAGTCTGCTGACAATAATGATGGAAGTTTGGTGAAAATGTTGAACACTGTAGACGGTATTGGGAAAGTGGTGAGTTGTATATTCTGGTTTATTATTTAGCTTATTATCATATGACTACTCATTTAATGTGTCCACTTTTTGTGTATATCTCAGCCTCTTGATTATGAGCCCCGTGATTATCGTGCAAATCTGTCCACTTCCATAATTAAATATTTGGCTGAAATTGGTGCCCTCACGGCAGAGTTGAACGCGGCAATTGGTGCCCCCCGGTAGAAGGGCAGAGCTTGCAAGAGGAAATTGGTCCCCCCCCCCCCGGTAAAATGGCGGAGGATGCAAGAGGAATAGTTCAGTTCGGTTCGGTTGGTATTATCTAAAAAGTTAATGAGTATCTGTCTTGTCCCTTTGCAAACTAATAGGGATTTATATGTATTCCAGTAACTTTTGTTATTGAACTGGTAAGGACTTGTGTTTATGCCTGTAACTTTTGTTATCAAACTGGCAAGGATTTGTGTTTATTCCAGTATATTTTGTTATCTAACTTGCAATGACTTTTATTTATTCTAGCAACTTTAATTTACATTGCTAGTCAATGGCTCTCATAATTTGTAAGATTCATATCATTGACAAATTTTACATTTTGGTCCCTTGATCATCGCTCTCGTTGATTCGTATATACATTCTAAACGCTAGGTAAGTGTTGTAAATTAACAGATTATTATGTACAGTACTGGGCAAGGCAAGAGGCCCTTTTGTTTGTCACTAACTATTTGTTGATAAACTCCGTGGAAGCTTAAGATAATGTGTTTAGTTGGTGGTTCCTGAGTTCATCCATATGTACCGGTGTTGTTTCAATTGCAATTTGAAATTGATGTGGCTTTTGACAGCAACATTAGACCACATTATCTTTACATGGAATATTAGTCATAAGCTAGTTGCATTTATCAACTATGTCTTGATGAAATGATAAACAATACTATATATAAATGAATCAAGAGATTAAGGACTAGAAGTAATTAGTAATTACCTGGAGAAGTCAGATGTTTCCTTTTCATGTGGCTTCTTTGAATTTCCTTTTTTTCCTCCAAATTCTTGCTATTCATGTACGTACGACTTCTTCTTTTGTGTGAAGAATCAGCAGGTTAATGGCTATGGTAAGAAGTTGGAGAATAGCTTTGGCATTCCATAAAGGATTGGATTGCTTCTTCTTTAGTGTGAAGATTGCGCTTTTTTTAGTCTTCTGACACTTTTGTGTGTATGATTTTTTAAAAACTAATATAAACCTCCTTGAGTATTATCTAGTTGCTAGCTGCTAGGCCTGTTTAGCTAGTATGTGGCATGGTTTTGGATTGTAATGTATTTGTTCGCTTGAAGCTACTCTCTGTACTAAGGATCAAATTCTCCTGTCAGAGGAAGTAATTTATGGAGCTTGACTCCGCCTTTTATTATATATATATATATATATATATATATATATATATATATATATATATCAGTTTGTATTTTTTATTTTTATGTCATTAGTAAAACACAAATTGGCGATTCAAATCCCAGGATTGTTCATGAATTTAAAGTAAAGGGAAATAGTTAATGGTTTATTAGACCTATATGTAGTTATTAATAGTTAATATTAATAACTACAAGAATCGAAAGTTCAAATGGAAGGTAATATTGCCAATGATGAAGGAACTAACTACAAAGCATTTTTTTTCCTTGCACAGCAGAATAAACATTAGAAGTTAAGTAACATACAGACCATACAATTGTTCAGGCCGCTGACTACAATCCTTGTAGATCAGGGATGTTAGAGCCGCTTCTAATTTTAGACAAAACATCGGCTACTTTGCTGCATTTACGATAGACAAAATTAATCCTGAAAACTTCTAAATCACCAAGTTAAGTTCCTATTTCCTCCTCAGACACTTTATTCAATTGGCTTGCAGTTATCGAGCAACAACTAGCAAATTACGGAGCTGCTCGACCTTGCTCTCGATGCTTGACATACGACTTGTAAGAATGGTCTTTTTTTTAACATGGAAAATCCAATCCATTTTCGCACCATTTATTAACCTCATTTCACACTCACAATTGCACCACCAAAAACAAGAAGAGAGAGAGATATGGGAACCAAAGCTCCAACAAAATTTTGGAAACTTAATTTCGGCCATGATATTGATAGCATAGTAACTCTCTTTCATTTTTATCTGTTCTTGATTCTTGAAGCTAGTTGTCCCTGCTTCTCATTCACTATATTATTGTTTGTTTGAAAATTTGTTGGTTTTCAGGAAAAAAAAAAAAACAAACAAAAAAACATACAAAAACACAAAAAAACAGTTCATGGTTTGATATTGACATAACAAACTTCAGCATATCCTAAATATCAAGTTTACTGACAAAACAAACCTTCAGCAAATCCTAAAGATCATATGTCGACATTCTGCATTTACCTTTCAGGAGGCTTGTTGTCCGGCTTATCCTTCATGTACTTGGTAAATATGTTCATGTGTGGTTTCTATGTTCATGTCCAGGTCAGTCTCTGTTCAGGTTCATCAGGGGTGGGGATGATCACTGTAGACGAACGAAATTCGTCTACTCTAAAATGATATTTAAAAATATATATTAGAAAATAAAATATAATTTTCTAGCATTTTTGGAATTTTACTAAATTAAATTCTAAAATTAAAATTGTTGGATTATTTTCTAATATATAAAAATTAAATAAATTTAAATTGAATTATGTCGTATGGGACGACCTTCACGTAATTGCGTAAATCGGGCTACATATGATAAAATTGGGCCATAAGTAATGGGCTAGAGTTGAAGTGAAGAATGGGCATGAACCCTATATTACAGGGAATATGCTCTTCTTATGCCCTTCCAAAGTGTTATAAATAGAGGACCCCTTCATTCATTTCTACACACCAAGCAACACATCAAGAGGAGCATAAGAAGAAGAGGAGCAAAAAGAAGAGCAATCAAGAGCAAGCGAAGGGAAGCAACAAGCAAGATCAAGAGCAAGAATCACAAGTCTTCTCAAGATCAACATCAAAGTTCTAGCAAGTATTCAAGAAGTTCATCAACAAATCCAGGAGTAGTCACCGTTTGATCCAAGAAGAAGCCTTAACGCACTTGGAGAAACGTTATTGGAAGATCAACTGCGCCAAAAGGAAGATCAAATCCGAGAATCCTGACAAAACTCGAGCAAACGTTCTTAAAGTTCATCACCAAATATAAGCCAAGACCATCGTTAGATCCAAGATCAAGCTCAAAAGCCCTTGGAGAAACGTTTCCTGCCGGCCAAACTTCCTCTAAAGAAGATCAAAGGCCAAATCCTGCGACGATCTAGAAGCGTTCTTCGTGGAGTTCATCAAATCCCCAAGAAGTTCGTCATCGCTCGCATCAAGCACTTCAAAGTTCGTGATTCGATCCGAGATCAAGTCAAGAAGCCCTCGCATCGACGTTTGCCCGACTTTGAAGTCGTAAATCCTAAAACGAAGAATTTGAAGATCTAAGTTCGCCGCTTTAGAAGACTAGAATCAGAGGATTAGAATAGAGATTGTACCCGCTTTTATCAAGATCAATATCATTTGAACAACTTTACTTGCTACAATCACTTCAAAGGATCAGCCGGCCAAAAAGCCTCCTGAAGGATCAGCTTGTCTGAGTTATCCTTTGCACCGGCCAACAAGCATCCTGAAGGGTACATGACGGTATATGCAGAGCAAGTTTCTGGAGGACTGAGGTTTCTTTTGCATAAGTTAATGACATAACAAACTTCAGCATATCCTAAATATCAAGTTTACTGACAAAACAAACCTTCAGCAAATCCTAAAGATCATATGTCGACATTCTGCATTTACCTTTCAGGAGGCTTGTTGTCCGGCTTATCCTTCATGTACTTGGTAAATATGTTCATGTGTGGTTTCTATGTTCATGTTCAGGTCAGTCTCTGTTCAGGTTCATCAGAGGTGGGGATGATCACTGTAGACGAACGAAATTCGTCTACTCTAAAATGATATTTAAAAATATATATTAGAAAATAAAATATAATTTTCTAGCATTTTTGGAATTTTACTAAATTAAATTCTAAAATTAAAATTGCTGGATTATTTTCTAATATATAAAAATTAAATAAATTTAAATCGAATTATGTCGTATGGGACGACCTGCACGTAATTGCGTAAATCGGGCTACATATGATAAAATTGGGCCATAAGTAATGGGCTAGAGTTGAAGAGTTGGGCCATGGGCTCCTATATTCTAGGGGAATATGCTCTTCTTATGCCCTTCCAAAGTGTTATGAATAGAGGACCCCCTTCATTCATTTCTACACACCAAGCAACACATCAAGAGGAGCATAAGAAGAGGAGGAGCAAGAGAAGAGGAGCAAAAAGAAGAGCAAGCAACAAGCAAGATCAAGAGCAAGAATCACAAGTCTTCTCAAGATCAGCATCAAAGTTCTAGCAAGTATTCAAGAAGTTCATCAACAAATCCAGGAGTAGTCACCGTTTGATCCAAGAAGAAGCCTTAACGCACTTGGAGAAACGTTATTGGAAGATCAACTACGCCAAAAGGAAGATCAAATCCGAGAATCCTGACAAAACTCGAGCAAACGTTCTTGAAGTTCATCACCAAATATAAGCCAAGACCATCGTTAGATCCAAGATCAAGCTCAAAAGCCCTTGGAGAAACGTTTCCTGCCGGCCAAACTTCCTCTAAAGAAGATCAAACGCCAAATCCTGCGACGATCTAGAAGCGTTCTTCGTGGAGTTCATCAAATCCCCAAGACGTTCGTCATCGCTCGCATCAAGCACTTCAAAGTTCGTGATTCGATCCGAGATCAAGTCAAGAAGCCCTCGCATCGACGTTTGCCCGACTTTGAAGTCGTAAATCCTAAAACGAAGAATTTGACGATCTAAGTTCGCCGCTTTAGAAGACTAGAATCAGAGGATTAGAATAGAGATTGTACCCGCTTTTATCAAGATCAATATCATTTGAGCAACTTTACTTGCTACAATCACTTCAAAGGATCAGCCGGCCAAAAAGCCTCCTGAAGGATCAGCTTGTCTGAGTTTTCCTTTGCACCGGCCAACAAGCATCCTGAAGGGTACATGACGGTATATGCAGAGCAAGTTTCTGGAGGACTGAGGTTTCTTTTGCATAAGTTACTGACATAACAAACTTCAGCATATCCTAAATATCAAGTTTTAGACAAAACAAACCTTCAACAGATCCTAAAGATCATATGTCGACATTCTGCATTTACCCTTCAGGAGGCTTGTTGTCCGGCTTATCCTTCATGTGCTTGGTAAATATGTTCATGTGGTTTCTCTGTTCATGTTCAGGTCAGTCTCTGTTCAGGTTCAACAGAGGTGGGGTTGATCACTTCAAAGGATCAGCCGGCCAACAAGCCTCCTGAAGGATCAGCTTGTCTGAGGTTTCCTTTGCACCGGCCAACAAGCCTCCTGAAGGGTACATGACGGTATATGCAGAGCAAGTTTCAGGAGGGCTGAGGTTTCTTTTACATAAGTTACTGACATAACAAACTTCAGCATATCCTAAATATCAAGTTTACTGACAAAACAAACTTTCAGCAGATCCTAAAGATCATATGTCATTGTTTATAAAATGAAATAACTTTAATTAAACATTCATTTGACCTGTCATTGTAAATAAAAAATGGTATACAGGGTCAGATTAAACAACCGATCATTTCTAGAAGGAATTTGGCAAAACTTCAAAGTCTAATATTTTCTCTAGTTTTTCCGCTTTGCATCACAATTAATCTATGCTCAACTCTATATATATCTTCAAACATACCGCTATAGCAAAAACAATGACAGATATACTATTCACGTCATTTTTAGTAGGAATAAGTCACAGCTTCAAAGTTTTGTATTTTCTTTAGTTTTTCTTGTTTGCATCACAATTAATCCAAGTATAAACTCTATATATATCTTCAAATATACCGCTATAGCAAAAAAATGATAGTTATACTCTACACAACCGATCATTTACACCCTAACTGTAATTAAACATTTATTTGACCTGTATCTGTAAATAAACAATGGTATACACGGTACGGTTAAACAAGTGTTCATTTCTAGAAGGAATTTGGCAAAACTTCAAAGTTTTATATTTTCTCTAGTTTTTCCGCTTTGCATCACAATTAAGCTATGCTCAACTCTATATATATCTTCAAACATACCGCTATAGCAAAAACAATGACAGATATACTGTACACGTCATTTTTAGTATGAATACGTCACAACTTCAAAGTTTTGTATTTTCTTTTGTTTTTCTTGTTTGCATCACAATTAATCTAAGTATAAACTCTATACATATCTTCAAATATACCGCTATAGCAAAAAAATGATAGTTATACTGTACACAACCGATCATTTACATCCTAACTGTAATTAAACATTCATTTGACCTGTCACTATAAATAAACAATTGTATACAAGGTCCGGTTAAACAAGCGTTCATTTCTAGTATGAATAAGTCACAACTTAAAAGTTTTGTATTTTATTTAGTTTTTCTTGTTTGCATCACAATTAATCTAAGTATAAACTCTATATATATCTTCAAATATACCGCTATAGCAAAAAAATGATAGTTATACTGTACACAACCGATCATTTACACCCTTACTGTAATTAAACATTCATTTGACCTGTATCTGTAAATAAACAATTGTATACATGGTATATTTAGACAACCGGTCACTTTTTGTAGGAATAAGTCACAACTTCAAAGTTTTGTATTTTTTTTAGTTTTTCTTGTTTGCATAACAATTAATATCTAAGTATAAACTCTATATATATCTTCAAATATACCGCAAGGGCTTTGAAATATATCTAATTTAGTTTTTCTGTTCCATTTCCAATTACCCAAAACTTTCTAAACGTTCAATCAAATCCCCGTAACTTTAGTCCATCAAATTCTCAAACACAAGGGCTTTGAGTTTTGAAAAACGTCAAACAGGTCCCTAAAGTTTCTAATCGATTTAAAACTCCATTAAAACTCAACCAAGATCAAATCTTTATGTCCAATAGCAAGTAATCGATCAAGGAAACATCAATAGATCGAAAAGGACCACCAAATTCGAGTTTCAAAAATCGAATTTTATGGGTTTCTAAAATCCCCGATCTCAAAACTCCATAGCCGAACTCTTCGAGCTCCAAAGCATAACCAAGCTTTCCTCAGCCCTCTTCATCGGTCGATTTTGATTTCTCAGGAATGATAACGAAGCTCTTGGATACCATTAATGGCGGCCGGAGCTTCGAAATCATTCGAGCGTCTTCGATACTTTCGACCAAGGGGAGAGGGAGGAGGAAGGAGGCGATGGAGGAGATGGCGGTGGATTGGTGCTAGTATTAGTAGTTGTATCATACTAGGAGTATTAGTCTCATAGTAAAATTTTGATCGGGAAACTTTTGATCAATAACGGTAATACAATAACCAATTTGTGCTAGTATTAGTAGTTGTATCATACTAGGAGTATTAGTTTGTTACCTAAAATAAACCGGAAAAGGAAAATTAAATTGAGGCACCCTATATTTATCTAGTATATAAAAGATGGTGGACTAAGACTTAGACTTAGGAGAATTAACATATTTATCTACTAGAAGAAAGAAGCGATTGTCGTCCACCATATTTATCTACCGCTAGAGTCCAGCCCGTCTTTCTTGGATCCGTCCGTTCCGGCAAAGAAATACGCACAGAGAATTAACATGATGTCTACTATAAATTCGATGATGTCTAGTGATGAAGTAGTGGGCAATGATGATTTATTAATGGGCATACTAATTCGGATGCCAACAAAATCCATCTACAAGTTGAGGTTCGTTTCCAAGAGATGGAACAATCTCATAACTAGTACCTATTTTCTACAAACTCATCAAACTATAATACAAGAACAACTTCCCGTGCCGCTCGCTTTCATGATCTCCTTGGGGACCATCAACCTGGTGCTATCTACATCAACCAAACACCAACATCTCCCGCCGCTCAGTTTCATGATCTCTTGAACCAACAACGCCTTAAGTTTCATGATCTCTTGAACGAACAACGCCTTACTCGATTTGATCAAGTCTATCACTCTCACTCTTTCACCAATGTTTTGGCCACCGCCACTTGGTTTCTTGATGCCTTGATGCGCCTTCTTCTTAGATATGATGAGAAGTTCCATATCTTTCACTCTTTCTCCAATGGTCTCGCTCTAGCTGAAGTTACATTAAGACATAATTATAGAGTTATCGACCTTCAGACTCGGGTATATGTCCAACTACCATGTCCACCCCAAGACCTAGACTCGACCACCCAATTATTATTCTGGGACAAAATTAACACTTGTGCGGCTTTGGTGTATGAGGAGGTAGAGTCACAACATGCAATGGAACCGAGGTACAAAATTGTTGTGGCTCCAATGGATCATGATCGTCCGGTTGACAATTTACCAGTACTAATATATTCCTCCCATACCTGCGACTGGACCAAGTCAAGAATGAGATCAAGTCATGGCATCTTTAGTATCAATGATATAAAGCCCCCAGTCATGTTGAACCAGTTTCTCCATTGGTATTGTCGTCCTTGGGGTATAGCAATTATGGATACAAAACGCATCGTTAATAAATCTAAGATGATTGATGTTCAGTTGATTCCGCTACCAAGGATCTCAATTGATGATCCGTATTTTAACTATGGTTTTACGAGAACCTCGTGTGATGATTTATGGTTTGGTGCTATTGACAGTGGGAACATCAATTTGTGGAGGCTTCCGAGGGAAAAACACTCCAACAACTCTATACGAATTGAGTTGGAGGAATGGATCTTGATGGATTCTATTCCGGTAGCAACATTAACGTGTCCGATTTTGAGCTTTATTTACGTGGATGACAATGCATTTTTCAAGATCGAAGCATTGATTCCTTGGAAGGGAGATATCATTGTTCTCCTTAGGCTTCTTGTTGGGTACGATAGGGAGATAACGTTTTACTACCATCGGACGAGCAAGCACCTTGATTTCATTGGTACCTATGAAATCCGTGCAGATGATTCTAATGATTGGTTAGATAATCTCTGTCTTGGTTGGTCACCGGTGATGAAGCCACTAACATTGTGTTCGTATGGGCCTTTGAAGCACAAACCGTCATCAATTTGGAGATGTCGAAATTGTAATTGCGAGGAATGCTCTGCACTTATGGATGACAAAGTGGAAAACATAACATCTATGGTTGAAGATATTTTCGATGTTTTTGTTAGCATTCCGGGCTTCACTCAACTTTTCAAATTTTATTCAAGGAACCGATCATATTGCACGGGATCGAAGATGCATACCATCCGCGCAAGGTGTCCAATATGGAACTCACTGGATTTATGTTTCCCTGCTTTCTTGTATTTGTCTTTTTATTTGTATCTGTCTTTTTATTTAGTATTATTGATCATTAATTTTAGGCTTGATTAGGATTGAATAGCCTACAAACTTATACTAGTATTAGAATTGAAACACCGCCCATTTATAGTTAGAATATTATTATTATTTTTATGTGGAGGAACAATTTATAGTATGTATATACACTATATATAAAATAAATATACAAACTTTTTTGCAAGATTCTCTTGGAGAAATCAATTGGACATTTTTTATTTAATTACGAACATCATATGTTTAGTTTAATTTGCACAGGACAACCACTTACATGACCACTGAATAAACTCTCAAACATATGTTCACTTCTTTTCTCTCTACTACCTGTATTACAGATGAGTTATGAAATTCACTATACTAAAACAAACAGTAATAGTAATTTTATGAACAAACAAACTTGTATTGAGAAACAAAAACAGGATGGCAGATTTTTAATCTGAAGCTTTCTCAAAGCAATCACACAAAAATCCATCCAATTCATCGAGCACTTGGCGTGCTTTGACCTGCAACAACGATGCAACAATCACAAGCCAGAAAGAAAGAAAAAAATCACACAAGCGGCTGGCATAATATCACTGAATTTTGGTTGACATCCTAATTGTTGTTACAGAAAAAATCTAAAGAAACTGAACAACCATAAATCAAGGCGCATGAATTTTGGAAGAAGCCAGTCACGGAAACTTGTAATTAATATTTACATACCTGGAGAAAAATATGACGAAGCCATACGGTGCGGGTGGGTTGGAGTCTGATCGGAAAAGACGCAACTTTATTTCTATATGAAATCGGTAGGAAACGATTAGATGCTGAAGAATCGACGGGTAAGGATGTGCAAAGTGGTGCGAGCGGAGATCGATCGACAGTGTGAGTAAGTTTGAAGAAGTGATTCAAGATGTGGAGAAGAAATTCGCTGTAGATATGTGTCATGTCCCTGTTCAAGACGAACTGTGCCAGGAAGAAGACGAACTCGAAGATAATAAAAGAGCGTGGGCTAATTCGTGAGTCAAGGCCCAATGACTTATTCCAGTCAAAGCCCATTGACTCACTTAATCAGTCAGATCAGAACA
Organism: Plantago major; assembly: GCA_026545765.1. NCBI lineage: Eukaryota > Viridiplantae > Streptophyta > Magnoliopsida > Lamiales > Plantaginaceae > Plantago > Plantago major. The sequence continues at coordinate 111,648,011 of CM048839.1, forward strand.
GGTCACAACCGTCCATCAAGATTCATCTAATGGTTCTGACTTATCCTCTTAGAATAAATCCTCACTGTTTTTTTTGGAAAAAGAATATATTATCAAACTCAAAAAACAGTACAAAGCAGAAGGCGATCTAAACGATCCTGCCGATAAACCAAAAAGAAACTATAATTCCTAATGTAACATCACTACAAGAATTCTGAGGTAAAACGATGGAAAGGGGCGACGGATTTTATCCGTCGCCCCTGTAGCGACGGATCGCTACTTGGGGCGACGGATTCTATCCGTCGCCGTCATGACGGATAAGAAAGTTATCTGTTGCTCAGTAGCGACGGATAAAATTATCCGTCGCTGCAGCGTGACCAAAAAAAAAAAAAAAAAATTTTTAGCGACGGATAGATTTATCCGTCGCTACAAGGCCAGAAAATTAAAAAAAAAAAAAAATTAGCGACGGATAGATCTAGATCTATCCGTCGCTAAAAACCTAAAAAAAATATAATATATCTCCTCCACCACCTCCTTTTCTCCACTACTTCTCCTCTCCTCCTCCCTCCACCACCTTTCTCCTCCCACCACCACCATCTCCTCCCACCACCACCATCCTCCACCACCACCATCTCCTCCACCACCTTTCTCCTCCCACCACCACCATCCTCCACCACCACCTTTCTCCTCCCACCACCACCATCCTCCTCCTCCACCACCTCCTTTCCTCCACCACCATCTCACCACCACCACCACCTCTCTCCTCCCACCACCACCACCCTGCCACCACCACCATCTCCTCCACCACCTCCTTTCCTCCACCATCCTCCTCCACCACCATCTCCACCACCACCACCTCTCTACTCCCACCACCACCGCACCACCACCCTGCCACCACCACCATCTCCTCCACCACCACCACCCAGCCACCACCACCACCACCACCCTTCCACCACCACCACCACCCACCACCACCAGCACCACACCCACCCCACCACCACAGCCACCACCGCACCATCGCTGGATTAATCCAGATCAGAATATAAAAATTCGTATACGGATTTTATTTTTTTTAAAAAAAAAAAAATGGGGCGACGGATAGATCTATCCGTCGCCCCATAATCATTTTTTTTTTTTTTTGAAAAAAGGTCAATCCGTCGTCCAATCCGTCGCGAATTGGACGACGGATTTTTATCCGTCGCCACAGCTCCAGGGGGGCGACGGATTTTTTATCCGTCGCCCGATCCGTCGCCAGAGCTGGGGCGACGGATAGATGGGCTGTAGCGACGGATATACAGCCCAGATTTTTTGTAGTGCATTAGACTCCTGACATGGGTATATAAACATGTTATGTATTATTAATAACCGAAATAATGAACGAATATCAAGCAAGCTGTATGGTTGGGCTTCCTGAAGATAGGCCGGGGGTCCGAGAATATGTATTAAACATGGTTTTTGCTTTGGACTGTGTAGCTGATCTTGTCAGTGATAGTAAAATATGAAATACTTACCAGAGAGTTAACCATGATTGCTGTTGCGGCGTTTATGTAAACCTTCACTGAACCCGTGTTTTGTAGGCTGATTCGACTATCAATAAAAATTGCTTTAGTCTATGTTAGTAATACCCATGTCATTTGCTGTTTTGCTTGCATTTTACTAACTGCGGGCCTGTTTCTTGGATTTGGTTGTATAATTTGCAAGGTTAAGATGGTTTTCATCATGTGTATTAGCAAAGCCTAAGGCGCCGACCACTAGTTGTTGGGAGCTTTTTACTCAATAAATGGGCTGTTTCCAGTCTACTTCAAGAAGGCAGGTTCCTGGTCATGAAGATCCTGTTTTACTTGCTTCCCAAACAGCTTGTAAGTTGTTCATTATTCCTCAATCCGTATTAGCTTGTGCAGGTCTTAATCTATTCTGTAATGTGAGGATTTCTGGCTGTAGATGATGCATGCAATTAGCCATTTGGATATCCCTATGCCGTCTAGACTTTACTGATTTAATTCAAACTTTATGCAATGCCATTGCCCATCTAATTATTCATGTTAGTGTTATTGCAGTTCAAAGTTGAAGAAATTGAATGTCTAGACGTCTTATATGCTTCTAATTCTAGCAATGTCAAGATATCCTAGTTTGGATAACCTAGGATAATGAATGTAATTTGCCATATTTGGATATTTATATGCTCTTGATCTTATTGATTAATCAAATGTTACTGAATGCCATTGGCCATCTAATTAGTCATTCAAGTGTTTATGGCTGTGCAAAATTGAAGAAGCCAAGTATCTAGTTCGCCTATAGGCTTCTAATCGTATCCTTGTTAAGATGTCTGGGTTGGATAGGTAGCATTTTAGGTTCATAACTATGTTCTATGCCATCCCTACAGTGCTTTAGTTCTGGTAATCAACATGATCAATCATTTGAATTCTTTCAACACTTACGGTCATTTCTTTTTGTTGGTCTTCGCTTGATAAGTATAGAGTTAAAACCATGAGTTAAGTAAAAATTTAGGTGTTTTTAACCAGGTTTTCTTGGTTTTAACCACGAGCCAAAACTCTCTTAGGAATTCACTCTCTAATGTATGCCTGGTGACTCCCAGTATAGCTCTTATAGATATATAGAGAATAATGGACCTGTGTGATTTAGCACCACTATCCTACATAGCCATAGTGACCATTATTTTAATCTATAGCATAGTTTGTAGCTTAATTAGGACTATAATCCGCTAATAACTAAGAGACACGTGCTATTTGCATAGTCTGTCCATCCTGATAAAAATAGAGTTTCAATATGTGTTATCAAAATCCTCATATATGGACTCAGATATGAGGGCATTAATTTACTACTATCATAAGAAATTCAAACAAGATGGTTGGAAAGGCAAAAAAAAAAAAAAAAATACAGATAAGATAGAAACAACACTCCGTGTTGTTTATTCAGTTGTTACATTCTCCCTATCTCTGTGCATTTATGGATATGTTGTGTTACTATCATTAATATCAAGTAAAACTTATGCTGGCGTATCAGTTATCTTTCGATCCTCCAGTTAGTGTGAGTGAGGTTGAAGCACTATTCGAACTCTTCAAGAGCATTAGCAGTTCTGTCATTGATGATGGGCTTATTAATAAGGTACTTTTGTTTTTTGATACTATTAGCCATGTTCCCTTCCTTCTTTTGGTCTGACCTTCTCTCAATCCATTTATTTTACCGGCCAACATGTGGAATTCTTTATATCTCATGACCACAGTAATAGAACTGTTGAAAACTCTGTTAACTGTTCCTTCCTGATTTCTGCAAGTTCTCCACTTTAAATAAATTGATGGATATAGGTTTTTTTGCTTATACTCAGTGAGCGTACAGGATTTATTCTTCTCTTAGACAGTTTTATTCTGTTCAATGTTGTTATCTATAATTTTATTTAAACTTTTTTTTTTATATTTTATATATAGATTTATCTGCATTTTGTTGCTGAATACTGATAATGACAAAGATATTTTACATTATTTTCTGATGTGCAGGAAGAATTCCAGTTGGCTCTGTTCAAGAACAGAAAGAAGGAGAATCTTTTTGCAAATCGGGTATGGTGCTTTGTAATATCAGAGCCCAATCTTTCGTTTCTTGTAACATGTGTCACGAAATGTTTAGAAGGAACGAAATTCTTACCCAAGAATATTTAGCTCCATTTAAGTTGTTCTTCACTACAAGTTTTCTGTTGAGTTAATTAGGTGGGAAATGGTTTCCTCCTGCAGATTTTTGATCTCTTTGATGTAAAACGGAAAGGAGTCATTGACTTTGGTGACTTTGTTCGATCACTAAATGTTCCAAATGCACCACAAGAAGATAAAATTAACTGTAAGTTGCCAAAGGCCTACATCAAAAGGATTATTTTGATTTCACTTTCAATGCTTGATGTTCAGTTCTTTATTTTGCAACTTTGCAGTCTCATTTAAGCTCTATGACTTGGACTCTACTGGATATATTGAGCGACAAGAGGTAATTCGGCTTAATTACTACCAGAATCTGTACTGTTACAATGATTGTTAACGAGACTCCTTTATTCTTTTATTCAGCTGCTTAATGGCATGTGAAATAGAATTATATAGTAGATGGTTCACTGTTTTGTTGGCATATGTTATATAATTGGGTGTCTATATCTATTGTATTTTTTCTCTTTGGTTGAGTCTTATATATCAACGTGCGGGTCTCTGCCAGGTGAAGCAAATGTTGATTGCACTCCTTTTTGAATCTGAGATGAAGTTGGCTGATGAGACCATCGAGATAATATTGGACAAAGTAAGTTCACCAGTATCTTTGTTACATGCTTGTCAGATGAGGCTCTAGTTGCTACTACTACTACTACTAATATTATTACATGCTTGTGGAATAAGGTCTTAGTCTTTTCTGTTGAACTTTCTTCGTGACCTTTTCAGTACTCTAATCGCATTATCTTACGTCAATTACTGCAATACAGACATTTCAAGAAGCAGACATTGACCAGGATGGCAGAATAGACAAGTCTGAATGGCACAACTTTGTATCCAAGAATCTTCTTTATTGAAGATAATGACGTTGCCATATTTGAGGTACTTTTGTACAAGTTATGATATATGCGATCACGCTACCTCTTTTTTCTATTATTGGCCATTTACCATCTCTATGCATATAGAATTGAAATGATTGTTGTCGCCTCTGCAGGGATATAACTACGACATTTCCCAGCTTCGTATTCAACTCTGAGGTCGATGAGATCGCTACATAAGTTGGGGGTGTAACCTAAGCTGTTTTAAAACTTATGTTGATTGAAAATTTGTTTTAACATTCATGTAGAGCGAAAAAACGTTGTCACTGGAAAAGAAATTTGAGTGTGACACGATTGTTGATGGGGTTGCTGTGAACAAATTATTGGGGATGATCGATGTCTCATATTACTGAAATTTGGTGCACATTCGAGAATCCCTAATAATTAGCTGTGGCGGCGGAGTGAAATTAGTGATGTGGCTGCTATCTCATCCATCGGAATTTGTAGACCATTCTTAAGCAAGTGTAGTAGTAGTAGTATTGGTTATTTTTGTTGAAGTGTGATCTACCAAGACCTGAATGTCTTTAGAGGAATGCAAATAGATACTGTCGTTCATGATAGGTTGAAATACTTGTACATCATGCCCACGTTGCTGTTACAACACTAAATGGTCGATAGACCTTACCAAAAGCCGAAATTAGTGTGAAGAAATCACAAAGAATTTATTATAATTTTCAAGAAATACAAAAACACACATAATTAGTGACACAAGCAACATTGCAAAGTACATACATTAGCTGTCACAAATTCTAGGTTAGTCAGTTGATATACTTTTCCAATCCAAATTTAGTTAAATAATTTAAGAGATGGATCAAAACTAAATACTATTAAAAAAAATCACACCAAATTAGTATAAATAAAACAATAATAACATGTACTTAGGGGTCGGTGCGGTGGTACACATTTGAAAAGTTTTATCAGTTAATTTTTAAAAAACAAAATGGATTATCAACTGTCAATCACTTATCAGCTATCAGTTATCAAATTATATCGTTATGTTGCCAAATAAATACAGTTAGGTACCAGTTAATGATCAACCATATATAATATAACTTATTACCTAAAACTTACTTGGGCTCTTCTGCGGTCAGACAGGCTTCCCCCTGCCTGACAACATGCAATTGATCGGTCTATATCAAATCGTCTTAGGCGACAAGTCGATTACACTTTCGCCTTATAAATATTTAAATATAGAAAATACAAATATTAAGCAAAAAACCAAATTTACCCCTAACAAATTTCTAGAAAAAATTAAAAGTTAATTTTTTTATATTTTACGAATTTATTATTTATTTATTTATTTTAGTATTATTATTATTATTATTTATTATTATTGCTATTTTTATTATTATTTAATTGTTCCAAAATTTAATTGAAAAAATAGGACGCTAACGAGTTTCGGTCCAAAACAACGTGTGTCAATCAAACTAGCATAGCAATATTCAACAGAAGATAAATCCGGCAATATAACAGAAGATAAATCCGGTTCGAATAGCACAGCAATATTCAGCAAAAGATAAATCCGGCAAGATAAATCTGATGATAGCAAATCAAGTCATGCCAGCCAGATGCATCGATCACATCCGAAAAAAAAAAAGAGGTTGCTTACGCTGAAATTATTCGCCGGAAACACAGCATTGTAGTGGTCCACCATATACCTATTCATAGGTAATGGTGGGGCTGCAGATTAATTTATAAATCTTTTATAAATTAATTTATAATTTCTAAAACTCTATGGGCTGTTTTTAAATTTCCAGAATTTAAATATAATTTTCTAAAAATTATTTGGGGCAAATTCGAAATTTTCAGCAAGTTCTAGGCTCAAACGAAATAAATGGAAGAATTTTGTACCTAGTTCAAAAGTCCAAGAATATTTCGAATTTATTTGAGCAGAACAGAACCAATTTGTATCCAATTGTAAGATTCAGAAATGTTTGCACCTTTCCGAAAAGGGATAAGATCGCCAAATTGCAATGCAAGTCCCTAGAACTTTCTGTTCTCTTCCCAATTACCCAAAACTTTCTAAACATTCAATTAAGTCCCCGTATTTTTCTAAAAGTTACAATCAAGTCCATCAAATTCTCAAACACAAGGGCTTTGAGTTTTGAAAAACCTCAAACAGGTCCCTAAAGTTTCTAATCGATTTAAAACTCCATTAAAACTCAACCAAGATCAAATCTTTATGTCCAATAGCAAGTAATCGATCAAGGAAACATCAATAGATCGAAAAGGACCACCAAATTCGAGTTTCAAAAATCGAATTTTATGGGTTTCTAAAATCCCCGATCTCAAAACTCCATAGCCGAACTCTTCGAGCTCCAAAGCATAACCAAGCTTTCCTCAGCCCTCTTCATCGGTCGATTTTGATTTCTCAGGAATGATAACGAAGCTCTTGGATACCATTAATGGCGGCCGGAGCTTCGAAATCATTCGAGCGTCTTCGATACTTTCGACCAAGGGGAGAGGGAGGAGGCAGATGGAGCGGAGATGGCGGTGGATTGGTCCTAGTATTAGTAGTTGTATCATACTAGGAGTATTAGTCTCATAGTAAAATTTTGATCGGGAAACTTTTGATCAATAACGGTAATACAATAACCAATTTGTGCTAGTATTAGTAGTTGTATCATACTAGGAGTATTAGTTTGTTACCTAAAATAAACCGGAAAAGGAAAATTAAATTGAGGCACCTATATTTATCTAGTATATAAAGATGGTGGGTAAGACATCTTGAGAATTAACATATTTATCTACCGCTAGAAAGAAGCCAGTCGGTCGTCCACCATATTTATCTACCGCTAGAGTCCAGCCCGTCTTTCTTGGATCCGTCCGTTCCGGCAAAGAAATACGCACAGAGAATTAACATGATGTCTACTATAAATTCGATGATGTCTAGTGATGAAGTAGTGGGCAATGATGATTTATTAATGGGCATACTAATTCGGATGCCAACAAAATCCATCTACAAGTTGAGGTTCGTTTCCAAGAGATGGAACAATCTCATAACTAGTACCTATTTTCTACAAACTCATCAAACTATAATACAAGAACAACTTCCCGTGCCGCTCGCTTTCATGATCTCCTTGGGCAGGGACCATCAACCTGGTGCTATCTACATCAACCAAACACCAACATCTCCCGCCGCTCAGTTTCATGATCTCTTGAACCAACAACGCCTTAAGTTTCATGATCTCTTGAACGAACAACGCCTTACTCGATTTGATCAAGTCTATCACTCTCACTCTTTCACCAATGTTTTGGCCACCGCCACTTGGTTTCTTGATGCCTTGATGCGCCTTCTTCTTAGATATGATGAGAAGTTCCATATCTTTCACTCTTTCTCCAATGGTCTCGCTCTAGCTGAAGTTACATTAAGACATAATTATAGAGTTATCGACCTTCAGACTCGGGTATATGTCCAACTACCATGTCCACCCCAAGACCTAGACTCGACCACCCAATTATTATTCTGGGACAAAATTAACACTTGTGCGGCTTTGGTGTATGAGGAGGTAGAGTCACAACATGCAATGGAACCGAGGTACAAAATTGTTGTGGCTCCAATGGATCATGATCGTCCGGTTGACAATTTACAAAGATGCTAATATATTCCTCCCATACCTGCGACTGGACCAAGTCAAGAATGAGATCAAGTCATGGCATCTTTAGTATCAATGATATAAAGCCCCCAGTCATGTTGAACCAGTTTCTCCATTGGTATTGTCGTCCTTGGGGTATAGCAATTATGGATACAAAACGCATCGTTAATAAATCTAAGATGATTGATGTTCAGTTGATTCCGCTACCAAGGATCTCAATTGATGATCCGTATTTTAACTATGGTTTTACGAGAACCTCGTGTGATGATTTATGGTTTGGTGCTATTGACAGTGGGAACATCAATTTGTGGAGGCTTCCGAGGGAAAAACACTCCAACAACTCTATACGAATTGAGTTGGAGGAATGGATCTTGATGGATTCTATTCCGGTAGCAACATTAACGTGTCCGATTTTGAGCTTTATTTACGTGGATGACAATGCATTTTTCAAGATCGAAGCATTGATTCCTTGGAAGGGAGATATCATTGTTCTCCTTAGGCTTCTTGTTGGGTACGATAGGGAGATAACGTTTTACTACCATCGGACGAGCAAGCACCTTGATTTCATTGGTACCTATGAAATCCGTGCGATGATTCTAATGATTGGTTAGATAATCTACATCTTGGTTGGTCACCGGTGATGAAGCCACTAACATTGTGTTCGTATGGGCCTTTGAAGCACAAACCGTCAATTTGGAGATGTCGAAATTGTAATTGAGGAATGCTCGCACTTATGGATGACAAAGTGGAAAACATAACATCTATGGTTGAAGATATTTTCGATGTTTTTGTTAGCATTCCGGGCTTCACTCAACTTTTCAAATTTTATTCAAGGAACCGATCATATTGCACGGGATCGAAGATGCATACCATCCGCGCAAGGTGTCCAATATGGAACTCACTGGATTTATGTTTCCCTGCTTTCTTGTATTTGTCTTTTTATTTGTATCTGTCTTTTTATTTAGTATTATTGATCATTAATTTTAGGCTTGATTAGGATTGAATAGCCTACAAACTTATACTAGTATTAGAATTGAAACACCGCCCATTTATAGTTAGAATATTATTATTATTTTTATGTGGAGGAACAATTTATAGTATGTATATACACTATATATAAAATAAATATACAAACTTTTTTGCAAGATTCTCTTGGAGAAATCAATTGGACATTTTTTATTTAATTACGAACATCATATGTTTAGTTTAATTTGCACAGGACAACCACTTACATGACCACTGAATAAACTCTCAAACATATGTTCACTTCTTTTCTCTCTACTACCTGTATTACAGATGAGTTATGAAATTCACTATACTAAAACAAACAGTAATAGTAATTTTATGAACAAACAAACTTGTATTGAGAAACAAAAACAGGATGGCAGATTTTTAATCTGAAGCTTTCTCAAAGCAATCACACAAAAATCCATCCAATTCATCGAGCACTTGGCGTGCTTTGACCTGCAACAACGATGCAACAATCACAAGCCAGAAAGAAAGAAAAAAATCACACAAGCGGCTGGCATAATATCACTGAATTTTGGTTGACATCCTAATTGTTGTTACAGAAAAAATCTAAAGAAACTGAACAACCATAAATCAAGGCGCATGAATTTTGGAAGAAGCCAGTCACGGAAACTTGTAATTAATATTTACATACCTGGAGAAAAATATGACGAAGCCATACGGTGCGGGTGGGTTGGAGTCTGATCGGAAAAGACGCAACTTTATTTCTATATGAAATCGGTAGGAAACGATTAGATGCTGAAGAATCGACGGGTAAGGATGTGCAAAGTGGTGCGAGCGGAGATCGATCGACAGTGTGAGTAAGTTTGAAGAAGTGATTCAAGATGTGGAGAAGAAATTCGCTGTAGATATGTGTCATGTCCCTGTTCAAGACGAACTGTGCCAGGAAGAAGACGAACTCGAAGATAATAAAAGAGCGTGGGCTAATTCGTGAGTCAAGGCCCAATGACTTATTCCAGTCAAAGCCCATTGACTCACTTAATCAGTCAGATCAGAACAGGTCACAACCGTCCATCAAGATTCATCTAATGGTTCTGACTTATCCTCTTAGAATAAATCCTCACTGTTTTTTTTGGAAAAAGAATATATTATCAAACTCAAAAAACAGTACAAAGCAGAAGGCGATCTAAACGATCCTGCCGATAAACCAAAAAGAAACTATAATTCCTAATGTAACATTAGACTCCTGACATGGGTATATAAACATGTTATGTATTATTAATAACCGAAATAATGAACGAATATCAAGCAAGCTGTATGGTTGGGCTTCCTGAAGATAGGCCGGGGGTCCGAGAATATGTATTAAACATGGTTTTTGCTTTGGACTGTGTAGCTGATCTTGTCAGTGATAGTAAAATATGAAATACTTACCAGAGAGTTAACCATGATTGCTGTTGCGGCGTTTATGTAAACCTTCACTGAACCCGTGTTTTGTAGGCTGATTCGACTATCAATAAAAATTGCTTTAGTCTATGTTAGTAATACCCATGTCATTTGCTGTTTTGCTTGCATTTTACTAACTGCGGGCCTGTTTCTTGGATTTGGTTGTATAATTTGCAAGGTTAAGATGGTTTTCATCATGTGTATTAGCAAAGCCTAAGGCGCCGACCACTAGTTGTTGGGAGCTTTTACTCAATAAATGGGCTGTTTCCAGTCTACTTCAAGAAGGCAGGTTCCTGGTCATGAAGATCCTGTTTTACTTGCTTCCCAAACAGCTTGTAAGTTGTTCATTATTCCTCAATCCGTATTAGCTTGTGCAGGTCTTAATCTATTCTGTAATGTGAGGATTTCTGGCTGTAGATGATGCATGCAATTAGCCATTTGGATATCCCTATGCCGTCTAGACTTTACTGATTTAATTCAAACTTTATGCAATGCCATTGCCCATCTAATTATTCATGTTAGTGTTATTGCAGTTCAAAGTTGAAGAAATTGAATGTCTAGGCGTCTTATGCTTCTAATTCTAGCAATGTCAAGATATCCTAGTTTGGATAACCTAGGATAATGAATGTAATTTGCCATATTTGGATATTTATATGCTCTTGATCTTATTGATTAATCAAATGTTACTGAATGCCATTGGCCATCTAATTAGTCATTCAAGTGTTTATGGCTGTGCAAAATTGAAGAAGCCAAGTATCTAGTTCGCCTATAGGCTTCTAATCGTATCCTTGTTAAGATGTCTGGGTTGGATAGGTAGCATTTTAGGTTCATAACTATGTTCTATGCCATCCCTACAGTGCTTTAGTTCTGGTAATCAACATGATCAATCATTTGAATTCTTTCAACACTTACGGTCATTTCTTTTTGTTGGTCTTCGCTTGATAAGTATAGAGTTAAAACCATGAGTTAAGTAAAAATTTAGGTGTTTTAACCAGGTTTTCTTGGTTTTAACCACGAGCCAAAACTCTCTTAGGAATTCACTCTCTAATGTATGCCTGGTGACTCCCAGTATAGCTCTTATAGATATATAGAGAATAATGGACCTGTGTGATTTAGCACCACTATCCTACATAGCCATAGTGACCATTATTTTAATCTATAGCATAGTTTGTAGCTTAATTAGGACTATAATCCGCTAATAACTAAGAGACACGTGCTATTTGCATAGTCTGTCCATCCTGATAAAATAGAGTTTCAATATGTGTTATCAAAATCCTCATATATGGACTCAGATATGAGGGCATTAATTACTACTATCATAAGAAATTCAAACAAGATGGTTGGAAAGGCAAAAAAAAAAAAAAAAATACAGATAAGATAGAAACAACACTCCGTGTTGTTTATTCAGTTGTTACATTCTCCCTATCTCTGTGCATTTATGGATATGTTGTGTTACTATCATTAATATCAAGTAAAACTTATGCTGGCGTATCAGTTATCTTTCGATCCTCCAGTTAGTGTGAGTGAGGTTGAAGCACTATTCGAACTCTTCAAGAGCATTAGCAGTTCTGTCATTGATGATGGGCTTATTAATAAGGTACTTTTGTTTTTTGATACTATTAGCCATGTTCCCTTCCTTCTTTTGGTCTGACCTTCTCTCAATCCATTTATTTTACCGGCCAACATGTGGAATTCTTTATATCTCATGACCACAGTAATAGAACTGTTGAAAACTCTGTTAACTGTTCCTTCCTGATTTCTGCAAGTTCTCCACTTTAAATAAATTGATGGATATAGGTTTTTTTGCTTATACTCAGTGAGCGTACAGGATTTATTCTTCTCTTAGACAGTTTTATTCTGTTCAATGTTGTTATCTATAATTTTATTTAAACTTTTTTTTTTATATTTTATATATAGATTTATCTGCATTTTGTTGCTGAATACTGATAATGACAAAGATATTTTACATTATTTTCTGATGTGCAGGAAGAATTCCAGTTGGCTCTGTTCAAGAACAGAAAGAAGGAGAATCTTTTTGCAAATCGGGTATGGTGCTTTGTAATATCAGAGCCCAATCTTTCGTTTCTTGTAACATGTGTCACGAAATGTTTAGAAGGAACGAAATTCTTACCCAAGAATATTTAGCTCCATTTAAGTTGTTCTTCACTACAAGTTTTCTGTTGAGTTAATTAGGTGGGAAATGGTTTCCTCCTGCAGATTTTTGATCTCTTTGATGTAAAACGGAAAGGAGTCATTGACTTTGGTGACTTTGTTCGATCACTAAATGTTCCAAATGCACCACAAGAAGATAAAATTAACTGTAAGTTGCCAAAGGCCTACATCAAAAGGATTATTTTGATTTCACTTTCAATGCTTGATGTTCAGTTCTTTATTTTGCAACTTTGCAGTCTCATTTAAGCTCTATGACTTGGACTCTACTGGATATATTGAGCGACAAGAGGTAATTCGGCTTAATTACTACCAGAATCTGTACTGTTACAATGATTGTTAACGAGACTCCTTTATTCTTTTATTCAGCTGCTTAATGGCATGTGAAATAGAATTATATAGTAGATGGTTCACTGTTTTGTTGGCATATGTTATATAATTGGGTGTCTATATCTATTGTATTTTTTCTCTTTGGTTGAGTCTTATATATCAACGTGCGGGTCTCTGCCAGGTGAAGCAAATGTTGATTGCACTCCTTTTTGAATCTGAGATGAAGTTGGCTGATGAGACCATCGAGATAATATTGGACAAAGTAAGTTCACCAGTATCTTTGTTACATGCTTGTCAGATGAGGCTCTAGTTGCTACTACTACTACTACTAATATTATTACATGCTTGTGGAATAAGGTCTTAGTCTTTTCTGTTGAACTTTCTTCGTGACCTTTTCAGTACTCTAATCGCATTATCTTACGTCAATTACTGCAATACAGACATTTCAAGAAGCAGACATTGACCAGGATGGCAGAATAGACAAGTCTGAATGGCACAACTTTGTATCCAAGAATCTTCTTTATTGAAGATAATGACGTTGCCATATTTGAGGTACTTTTGTACAAGTTATGATATATGCGATCACGCTACCTCTTTTTTCTATTATTGGCCATTTACCATCTCTATGCATATAGAATTGAAATGATTGTTGTCGCCTCTGCAGGGATATAACTACGACATTTCCCAGCTTTATTCAACTCTGAGGTCGATGAGATCGCTACATAAGTTGGGGTGTAACCTAAGCTGTTTTAAAACTTATGTTGATTGAAAATTTGTTTTAACATTCATGTAGAGAAAAACGTTGTCCTTTGGAAAAGAAATTTGAGTGTGACACGATTGTTGATGGGGTTGCTGTGAACAAATTATTGGGGATGATCGATGTCTCATATTACTGAAATTTGGTGCACATTCGAGAATCCCTAATAATTAGCTGTGGCGGCGGAGTGAAATTAGTGATGTGGCTGCTATCTCATCCATCGGAATTTGTAGACCATTCTTAAGCAAGTGTAGTAGTAGTAGTATTGGTTATTTTTGTTGAAGTGTGATCTACCAAGACCTGAATGTCTTTAGAGGAATGCAAATAGATACTGTCGTTCATGATAGGTTGAAATACTTGTACATCATGCCCACGTTGCTGTTACAACACTAAATGGTCGATAGACCTTACCAAAAGCCGAAATTAGTGTGAAGAAATCACAAAGAATTTATTATAATTTTCAAGAAATACAAAAACACACATAATTAGTGACACAAGCAACATTGCAAAGTACATACATTAGCTGTCACAAATTCTAGGTTAGTCAGTTGATATACTTTTCCAATCCAAATTTAGTTAAATAATTTAAGAGATGGATCAAAACTAAATACTATTAAAAAAATCACACCAAATTAGTATAAATAAAACAATAATAACATGTACTTAGAATTGATGGGTGGTACACATTTGAAAAGTTTTATCAGTTAATTTTTAAAAACAAAATGGATTATCAAATCAATCACTTATCAGCTATCAGTTATCAAATTATATCGTTATGTTGCCAAATAAATACAGTTAGGTACCAGTTAATGATCAACCATATATAATATAACTTATTACCTAAAACTTACTTGGGCTCTTCTGCGGTCAGACAGGCTTCCCCCTGCCTGACAACATGCAATTGATCGGTCTATATCAAATCGTCTTAGGCGACAAGTCGATTACACTTTCGCCTTATAAATATTTAAATATAGAAAATACAAATATTAAGCAAAAAACCAAATTTACCCCTAACAAATTTCTAGAAAAAATTAAAAGTTAATTTTTTTATATTTTACGAATTTATTATTTATTTATTTATTTTAGTATTATTATTATTATTATTTATTATTATTGCTATTTTTATTATTATTTAATTGTTCCAAAATTTAATTGAAAAAATAGGACGCTAACGAGTTTCGGTCCAAAACAACGTGTGTCAATCAAACTAGCATAGCAATATTCAACAGAAGATAAATCCGGCAATATAACAGAAGATAAATCCGGTTCGAATAGCACAGCAATATTCAGCAAAAGATAAATCCGGCAAGATAAATCTGATGATAGCAAATCAAGTCATGCCAGCCAGATGCATCGATCACATCCGAAAAAAAAAAAGAGGTTGCTTACGCTGAAATTATTCGCCGGAAACACAGCATTGTAGTGGTCCACCATATACCTATTCATAGGTAATGGTGGGGCTGCAGATTAATTTATAAATCTTTTATAAATTAATTTATAATTTCTAAAACTCTATGGGCTGTTTTTAAATTTCCAGAATTTAAATATAATTTTCTAAAAATTATTTGGGGCAAATTCGAAATTTTCAGCAAGTTCTAGGCTCAAACGAAATAAATGGAAGAATTTTGTACCTAGTTCAAAAGTCCAAGAATATTTCGAATTTATTTGAGCAGAACAGAACCAATTTGTATCCAATTGTAAGATTCAGAAATGTTTGCACCTTTCCGAAAAGGGATAAGATCGCCAAATTGCAATGCAAGTCCCTAGAACTTTCTGTTCTCTTCCCAATTACCCAAAACTTTCTAAACATTCAATTAAGTCCCCGTATTTTTCTAAAAGTTACAATCAAGTCCATCAAATTCTCAAACACAAGGGCTTTGAGTTTTGAAAAACCTCAAACAGGTCCCTAAAGTTTCTAATCGATTTAAAACTCCATTAAAACTCAACCAAGATCAAATCTTTATGTCCAATAGCAAGTAATCGATCAAGGAAACATCAATAGATCGAAAAGGACCACCAAATTCGAGTTTCAAAAATCGAATTTTATGGGTTTCTAAAATCCCCGATCTCAAAACTCCATAGCCGAACTCTTCGAGCTCCAAAGCATAACCAAGCTTTCCTCAGCCCTCTTCATCGGTCGATTTTGATTTCTCAGGAATGATAACGAAGCTCTTGGATACCATTAATGGCGGCCGGAGCTTCGAAATCATTCGAGCGTCTTCGATACTTTCGACCAAGGGGAGAGGGAGGAGGAAGGAGGCAGATGGAGCGGAGATGGCGGTGGATTGGTGCTAGTATTAGTAGTTGTATCATACTAGGAGTATTAGTCTCATAGTAAAATTTTGATCGGGAAACTTTTGATCAATAACGGTAATACAATAACCAATTTGTGCTAGTATTAGTAGTTGTATCATACTAGGAGTATTAGTTTGTTACCTAAAATAAACCGGAAAAGGAAAATTAAATTGAGGCACCCTATATTTATCTAGTATATAAAAGATGGTGGACTAAGACTTATGCACAGAGAATTAACATATTTATCTACCGCTAGAAAGAAGCCAGTCGGTCGTCCACCATATTTATCTACCGCTAGAGTCCAGCCCGTCTTTCTTGGATCCGTCCGTTCCGGCAAAGAAATACGCACAGAGAATTAACATGATGTCTACTATAAATTCGATGATGTCTAGTGATGAAGTAGTGGGCAATGATGATTTATTAATGGGCATACTAATTCGGATGCCAACAAAATCCATCTACAAGTTGAGGTTCGTTTCCAAGAGATGGAACAATCTCATAACTAGTACCTATTTTCTACAAACTCATCAAACTATAATACAAGAACAACTTCCCGTGCCGCTCGCTTTCATGATCTCCTTGGGCAGGGACCATCAACCTGGTGCTATCTACATCAACCAAACACCAACATCTCCCGCCGCTCAGTTTCATGATCTCTTGAACCAACAACGCCTTAAGTTTCATGATCTCTTGAACGAACAACGCCTTACTCGATTTGATCAAGTCTATCACTCTCACTCTTTCACCAATGTTTTGGCCACCGCCACTTGGTTTCTTGATGCCTTGATGCGCCTTCTTCTTAGATATGATGAGAAGTTCCATATCTTTCACTCTTTCTCCAATGGTCTCGCTCTAGCTGAAGTTACATTAAGACATAATTATAGAGTTATCGACCTTCAGACTCGGGTATATGTCCAACTACCATGTCCACCCCAAGACCTAGACTCGACCACCCAATTATTATTCTGGGACAAAATTAACACTTGTGCGGCTTTGGTGTATGAGGAGGTAGAGTCACAACATGCAATGGAACCGAGGTACAAAATTGTTGTGGCTCCAATGGATCATGATCGTCCGGTTGACAATTTACCAGTACTAATATATTCCTCCCATACCTGCGACTGGACCAAGTCAAGAATGAGATCAAGTCATGGCATCTTTAGTATCAATGATATAAAGCCCCCAGTCATGTTGAACCAGTTTCTCCATTGGTATTGTCGTCCTTGGGTATAGCAATTATGGATACAAAACGCATCGTTAATAAATCTAAGATGATTGATGTTCAGTTGATTCCGCTACCAAGGATCTCAATTGATGATCCGTATTTTAACTATGGTTTTACGAGAACCTCGTGTGATGATTTATGGTTTGGTGCTATTGACAGTGGGAACATCAATTTGTGGAGGCTTCCGAGGGAAAAACACTCCAACAACTCTATACGAATTGAGTTGGAGGAATGGATCTTGATGGATTCTATTCCGGTAGCAACATTAACGTGTCCGATTTTGAGCTTTATTTACGTGGATGACAATGCATTTTTCAAGATCGAAGCATTGATTCCTTGGAAGGGAGATATCATTGTTCTCCTTAGGCTTCTTGTTGGGTACGATAGGGAGATAACGTTTTACTACCATCGGACGAGCAAGCACCTTGATTTCATTGGTACCTATGAAATCCGTGCAGATGATTCTAATGATTGGTTAGATAATCTCTGTCTTGGTTGGTCACCGGTGATGAAGCCACTAACATTGTGTTCGTATGGGCCTTTGAAGCACAAACCGTCATCAATTTGGAGATGTCGAAATTGTAATTGCGAGGAATGCTCTGCACTTATGGATGACAAAGTGGAAAACATAACATCTATGGTTGAAGATATTTTCGATGTTTTTGTTAGCATTCCGGGCTTCACTCAACTTTTCAAATTTTATTCAAGGAACCGATCATATTGCACGGGATCGAAGATGCATACCATCCGCGCAAGGTGTCCAATATGGAACTCACTGGATTTATGTTTCCCTGCTTTCTTGTATTTGTCTTTTTATTTGTATCTGTCTTTTTATTTAGTATTATTGATCATTAATTTTAGGCTTGATTAGGATTGAATAGCCTACAAACTTATACTAGTATTAGAATTGAAACACCGCCCATTTATAGTTAGAATATTATTATTATTTTTATGTGGAGGAACAATTTATAGTATGTATATACACTATATATAAAATAAATATACAAACTTTTTTGCAAGATTCTCTTGGAGAAATCAATTGGACATTTTTTATTTAATTACGAACATCATATGTTTAGTTTAATTTGCACAGGACAACCACTTACATGACCACTGAATAAACTCTCAAACATATGTTCACTTCTTTTCTCTCTACTACCTGTATTACAGATGAGTTATGAAATTCACTATACTAAAACAAACAGTAATAGTAATTTTATGAACAAACAAACTTGTATTGAGAAACAAAAACAGGATGGCGATTTTTAATCAAGCTTTCTCAAAGCAATCACAAAAATCCATCCAATTCATCGAGCACTTGGTGCTTTGACCTGCAACAACGATGCAACAATCACAAGCCAGAAAGAAAGAAAAAAATCACACAAGCGGCTGGCATAATATCACTGAATTTTGGTTGACATCCTAATTGTTGTTACAGAAAAAATCTAAAGAAACTGAACAACCATAAATCAAGGCGCATGAATTTTGGAAGAAGCCAGTCACGGAAACTTGTAATTAATATTTACATACCTGGAGAAAAATATGACGAAGCCATACGGTGCGGGTGGGTTGGAGTCTGATCGGAAAAGACGCAACTTTATTTCTATATGAAATCGGTAGGAAACGATTAGATGCTGAAGAATCGACGGGTAAGGATGTGCAAAGTGGTGCGAGCGGAGATCGATCGACAGTGTGAGTAAGTTTGAAGAAGTGATTCAAGATGTGGAGAAGAAATTCGCTGTAGATATGTGTCATGTCCCTGTTCAAGACGAACTGTGCCAGGAAGAAGACGAACTCGAAGATAATAAAAGAGCGTGGGCTAATTCGTGAGTCAAGGCCCAATGACTTATTCCAGTCAAAGCCCATTGACTCACTTAATCAGTCAGATCAGAACAGGTCACAACCGTCCATCAAGATTCATCTAATGGTTCTGACTTATCCTCTTAGAATAAATCCTCACTGTTTTTTTTGGAAAAAGAATATATTATCAAACTCAAAAAACAGTACAAAGCAGAAGGCGATCTAAACGATCCTGCCGATAAACCAAAAAGAAACTATAATTCCTAATGTAACATTAGACTCCTGACATGGGTATATAAACATGTTATGTATTATTAATAACCGAAATAATGAACGAATATCAAGCAAGCTGTATGGTTGGGCTTCCTGAAGATAGGCCGGGGGTCCGAGAATATGTATTAAACATGGTTTTGCTTTGGACTGTGTAGCTGATCTTGTCAGTGATAGTAAAATATGAAATACTTACCAGAGAGTTAACCATGATTGCTGTTGCGTTTATGTAAACCTTCACTGAACCCGTGTTTTGTAGGCTGATTCGACTATCAATAAAAATTGCTTTAGTCTATGTTAGTAATACCCATGTCATTTGCTGTTTTGCTTGCATTTTACTAACTGCGGGCCTGTTTCTTGGATTTGGTTGTATAATTTGCAAGGTTAAGATGGTTTTCATCATGTGTATTAGCAAAGCCTAAGGCGCCGACCACTAGTTGTTGGGAGCTTTTTACTCAATAAATGGGCTGTTTCCAGTCTACTTCAAGAAGGCAGGTTCCTGGTCATGAAGATCCTGTTTTACTTGCTTCCCAAACAGCTTGTAAGTTGTTCATTATTCCTCAATCCGTATTAGCTTGTGCAGGTCTTAATCTATTCTGTAATGTGAGGATTTCTGGCTGTAGATGATGCATGCAATTAGCCATTTGGATATCCCTATGCCGTCTAGACTTTACTGATTTAATTCAAACTTTATGCAATGCCATTGCCCATCTAATTATTCATGTTAGTGTTATTGCAGTTCAAAGTTGAAGAAATTGAATGTCTAGACGTCTTATATGCTTCTAATTCTAGCAATGTCAAGATATCCTAGTTTGGATAACCTAGGATAATGAATGTAATTTGCCATATTTGGATATTTATATGCTCTTGATCTTATTGATTAATCAAATGTTACTGAATGCCATTGGCCATCTAATTAGTCATTCAAGTGTTTATGGCTGTGCAAAATTGAAGAAGCCAAGTATCTAGTTCGCCTATAGGCTTCTAATCGTATCCTTGTTAAGATGTCTGGGTTGGATAGGTAGCATTTTAGGTTCATAACTATGTTCTATGCCATCCCTACAGTGCTTTAGTTCTGGTAATCAACATGATCAATCATTTGAATTCTTTCAACACTTACGGTCATTTCTTTTGTTGGTCTTCGCTTGATAAGTATAGAGTTAAAACCATGAGTTAAGTAAAATTTAGGTGTTTTAACTGGTTTTCTTGGTTTTAACCACGAGCCAAAACTCTCTTAGGAATTCACTCTCTAATGTATGCCTGGTGACTCCCAGTATAGCTCTTATAGATATATAGAGAATAATGGACCTGTGTGATTTAGCACCACTATCCTACATAGCCATAGTGACCATTATTTTAATCTATAGCATAGTTTGTAGCTTAATTAGGACTATAATCCGCTAATAACTAAGAGACACGTGCTATTTGCATAGTCTGTCCATCCTGATAAAAATAGAGTTTCAATATGTGTTATCAAAATCCTCATATATGGACTCAGATATGAGGGCATTAATTTACTACTATCATAAGAAATTCAAACAAGATGGTTGGAAAGGCAAAAAAAAAAAAAAAAATACAGATAAGATAGAAACAACACTCCGTGTTGTTTATTCAGTTGTTACATTCTCCCTATCTCTGTGCATTTATGGATATGTTGTGTTACTATCATTAATATCAAGTAAAACTTATGCTGGCGTATCAGTTATCTTTCGATCCTCCAGTTAGTGTGAGTGAGGTTGAAGCACTATTCGAACTCTTCAAGAGCATTAGCAGTTCTGTCATTGATGATGGGCTTATTAATAAGGTACTTTTGTTTTTTGATACTATTAGCCATGTTCCCTTCCTTCTTTTGGTCTGACCTTCTCTCAATCCATTTATTTTACCGGCCAACATGTGGAATTCTTTATATCTCATGACCACAGTAATAGAACTGTTGAAAACTCTGTTAACTGTTCCTTCCTGATTTCTGCAAGTTCTCCACTTTAAATAAATTGATGGATATAGGTTTTTTTGCTTATACTCAGTGAGCGTACAGGATTTATTCTTCTCTTAGACAGTTTTATTCTGTTCAATGTTGTTATCTATAATTTTATTTAAACTTTTTTTTTTATATTTTATATATAGATTTATCTGCATTTTGTTGCTGAATACTGATAATGACAAAGATATTTTACATTATTTTCTGATGTGCAGGAAGAATTCCAGTTGGCTCTGTTCAAGAACAGAAAGAAGGAGAATCTTTTTGCAAATCGGGTATGGTGCTTTGTAATATCAGAGCCCAATCTTTCGTTTCTTGTAACATGTGTCACGAAATGTTTAGAAGGAACGAAATTCTTACCCAAGAATATTTAGCTCCATTTAAGTTGTTCTTCACTACAAGTTTTCTGTTGAGTTAATTAGGTGGGAAATGGTTTCCTCCTGCAGATTTTTGATCTCTTTGATGTAAAACGGAAAGGAGTCATTGACTTTGGTGACTTTGTTCGATCACTAAATGTTCCAAATGCACCACAAGAAGATAAAATTAACTGTAAGTTGCCAAAGGCCTACATCAAAAGGATTATTTTGATTTCACTTTCAATGCTTGATGTTCAGTTCTTTATTTTGCAACTTTGCAGTCTCATTTAAGCTCTATGACTTGGACTCTACTGGATATATTGAGCGACAAGAGGTAATTCGGCTTAATTACTACCAGAATCTGTACTGTTACAATGATTGTTAACGAGACTCCTTTATTCTTTTATTCAGCTGCTTAATGGCATGTGAAATAGAATTATATAGTAGATGGTTCACTGTTTTGTTGGCATATGTTATATAATTGGGTGTCTATATCTATTGTATTTTTTCTCTTTGGTTGAGTCTTATATATCAACGTGCGGGTCTCTGCCAGGTGAAGCAAATGTTGATTGCACTCCTTTTTGAATCTGAGATGAAGTTGGCTGATGAGACCATCGAGATAATATTGGACAAAGTAAGTTCACCAGTATCTTTGTTACATGCTTGTCAGATGAGGCTCTAGTTGCTACTACTACTACTACTAATATTATTACATGCTTGTGGAATAAGGTCTTAGTCTTTTCTGTTGAACTTTCTTCGTGACCTTTTCAGTACTCTAATCGCATTATCTTACGTCAATTACTGCAATACAGACATTTCAAGAAGCAGACATTGACCAGGATGGCAGAATAGACAAGTCTGAATGGCACAACTTTGTATCCAAGAATCTTCTTTATTGAAGATAATGACGTTGCCATATTTGAGGTACTTTTGTACAAGTTATGATATATGCGATCACGCTACCTCTTTTTTCTATTATTGGCCATTTACCATCTCTATGCATATAGAATTGAAATGATTGTTGTCGCCTCTGCAGGGATATAACTACGACATTTCCCAGCTTCGTATTCAACTCTGAGGTCGATGAGATCGCTACATAAGTTGGGGGTGTAACCTAAGCTGTTTTAAAACTTATGTTGATTGAAAATTTGTTTTAACATTCATGTAGAGCGAAAAAACGTTGTCACTGGAAAAGAAATTTGAGTGTGACACGATTGTTGATGGGGTTGCTGTGAACAAATTATTGGGGATGATCGATGTCTCATATTACTGAAATTTGGTGCACATTCGAGAATCCCTAATAATTAGCTGTGGCGGCGGAGTGAAATTAGTGATGTGGCTGCTATCTCATCCATCGGAATTTGTAGACCATTCTTAAGCAAGTGTAGTAGTAGTAGTATTGGTTATTTTTGTTGAAGTGTGATCTACCAAGACCTGAATGTCTTTAGAGGAATGCAAATAGATACTGTCGTTCATGATAGGTTGAAATACTTGTACATCATGTCCACGTTGCTGTTACAACACTAAATGGTCGATAGACCTTACCAAAAGCCGAAATTAGTGTGAAGAAATCACAAAGAATTTATTATAATTTTCAAGAAATACAAAAACACACATAATTAGTGACACAAGCAACATTGCAAAGTACATACATTAGCTGTCACAAATTCTAGGTTAGTCAGTTGATATACTTTTCCAATCCAAATTTAGTTAAATAATTTAAGAGATGGATCAAAACTAAATACTATTAAAAAAAATCACACCAAATTAGTATAAATAAAACAATAATAACATGTACTTAGGGGTCGGTGCGGTGGTACACATTTGAAAAGTTTTATCAGTTAATTTTTAAAAAACAAAATGGATTATCAACTGTCAATCACTTATCAGCTATCAGTTATCAAATTATATCGTTATGTTGCCAAATAAATACAGTTAGGTACCAGTTAATGATCAACCATATATAATATAACTTATTACCTAAAACTTACTTGGGCTCTTCTGCGGTCAGACAGGCTTCCCCCTGCCTGACAACATGCAATTGATCGGTCTATATCAAATCGTCTTAGGCGACAAGTCGATTACACTTTCGCCTTATAAATATTTAAATATAGAAAATACAAATATTAAGCAAAAAACCAAATTTACCCCTAACAAATTTCTAGAAAAAATTAAAAGTTAATTTTTTTATATTTTACGAATTTATTATTTATTTATTTATTTTAGTATTATTATTATTATTATTTATTATTATTGCTATTTTTATTATTATTTAATTGTTCCAAAATTTAATTGAAAAAATAGGACGCTAACGAGTTTCGGTCCAAAACAACGTGTGTCAATCAAACTAGCATAGCAATATTCAACAGAAGATAAATCCGGCAATATAACAGAAGATAAATCCGGTTCGAATAGCACAGCAATATTCAGCAAAAGATAAATCCGGCAAGATAAATCTGATGATAGCAAATCAAGTCATGCCAGCCAGATGCATCGATCACATCCGAAAAAAAAAAAGAGGTTGCTTACGCTGAAATTATTCGCCGGAAACACAGCATTGTAGTGGTCCACCATATACCTATTCATAGGTAATGGTGGGGCTGCAGATTAATTTATAAATCTTTTATAAATTAATTTATAATTTCTAAAACTCTATGGGCTGTTTTTAAATTTCCAGAATTTAAATATAATTTTCTAAAAATTATTTGGGGCAAATTCGAAATTTTCAGCAAGTTCTAGGCTCAAACGAAATAAATGGAAGAATTTTGTACCTAGTTCAAAAGTCCAAGAATATTTCGAATTTATTTGAGCAGAACAGAACCAATTTGTATCCAATTGTAAGATTCAGAAATGTTTGCACCTTTCCGAAAAGGGATAAGATCGCCAAATTGCAATGCAAGTCCCTAGAACTTTCTGTTCTCTTCCCAATTACCCAAAACTTTCTAAACATTCAATTAAGTCCCCGTATTTTTCTAAAAGTTACAATCAAGTCCATCAAATTCTCAAACACAAGGGCTTTGAGTTTTGAAAAACCTCAAACAGGTCCCTAAAGTTTCTAATCGATTTAAAACTCCATTAAAACTCAACCAAGATCAAATCTTTATGTCCAATAGCAAGTAATCGATCAAGGAAACATCAATAGATCGAAAAGGACCACCAAATTCGAGTTTCAAAAATCGAATTTTATGGGTTTCTAAAATCCCCGATCTCAAAACTCCATAGCCGAACTCTTCGAGCTCCAAAGCACAACCAAGCTTTCCTCAGCCCTCTTCATCGGTCGATTTTGATTTCTCAGGAATGATAACGAAGCTCTTGGATACCATTAATGGCGGCCGGAGCTTCGAAATCATTCGAGCGTCTTCGATACTTTCGACCAAGGGGAGAGGGAGGAGGCAGATGGAGCGGAGATGGCGGTGGATTGGTCCTAGTATTAGTAGTTGTATCATACTAGGAGTATTAGTCTCATAGTAAAATTTTGATCGGGAAACTTTTGATCAATAACGGTAATACAATAACCAATTTGTGCTAGTATTAGTAGTTGTATCATACTAGGAGTATTAGTTTGTTACCTAAAATAAACCGGAAAAGGAAAATTAAATTGAGGCACCCTATATTTATCTAGTATATAAAAGATGGTGGACTAAGACTTATGCACAGAGAATTAACATATTTATCTACTGCTAGAAAGAAGCCAGTCGAGTCGTCCACCATATTTATCTACCGCTAGAGTCCAGCCCGTCTTTCTTGGATCCGTCCGTTCCGGCAAAGAAATACGCACAGAGAATTAACATGATGTCTACTATAAATTCGATGATGTCTAGAGATGAAGTATTGGGCAATGATGATTTATTAATGGGCATACTAATTCAGATGCCAACAAAATCCATCTACAAGTCGAGGTTCGTTTCCAAGAGATTGAACAATCTCATAACTAGTACCTATTTTCTACAAACTCATCAAACTATAATACAAGAACAACTTCCCGTGCCGCTCGCTTTCATGATCTCCTTGGGCAGGGACCATCAACCTGGTGCTATCTACATCAACCAAACACCAACATCTCCCGCCGCTCAGTTTCATGATCTCTTGAACCAACAACGCCTTACTCGATTTGATCAAGTCTATCACTTTCACTCTTTCTCTTTCACCAATGTTTTGGCCACCGCCACTTGGTTCCTTGATGCCTTGATGCGCCTTCTTCTTAGATATGATGAGAAGTTCCATATCTTTCACTCTTTCTCCAATGGTCTCGCTCTAGCTGAAGTTACATTAAGACATGATTATAGAGTTATCGACCTTCAGACTCAGGTATATGTCCAACTACCATGTCCACCCCGAGACCTAGACTCGACCACCCAATTATTATTCTGGGACAAAATTAACACTTGTGCGGCTTTGGTGTATGAGGAGGTAGAGTCACAACATGCAATGGAACCGAGGTACAAAATTGTTGTGGCTCCAATGGATCATGATCGTCCGGTTGACAATTTACCAGTACTAATATATTCCTCCCATACCTGCGACTGGACCAAGTCAAGCATGAGATCAAGTCATGGCATCTTTAGTATCAATGATATAAAGCCCCCAGTCATGTTGAACCAGTTTCTCCATTGGTATTGTCGTCCTTGGGGTATAGCAATTATGGATACAAAACGCATCATTAATAAATCTAGGATGATTGATGTTCAGTTGATTCCGCTACCAAGGATCTCAATTGATGATCCGTATTTTAACTATGGCTTTACGAGAACCTCGTGTGATGATTTATGGTTTGGTGCTATTGACAGTGGGAACATCAATTTGTGGAGGCTTCCGAGGGAAAAACACTCCAACAACTCTATACGAATTGAGTTGGAGGAATGGATCTTGATGGATTCTATTCCGGTAGCAACATTAACGTGTCCGATTTTGAGCTTTATTTACGTGGATGACAATGCATTTTTCAAGATCGAAGCATTGATTCCTTGGAAGGGAGATATCATTGTTCTCCTTAGGCTTCTTGTTGGGTACGATAGGGAGATAACGTTTTACTACCATCGGACGAGCAAGCACCTTGATTTCATTGGTACCTATGAAATCCGTGCAGATGATTCTAATGATTGGTTAGATAATCTATGTCTTGGTTGGTCACCGGTGATGAAGCCACTAACATTGTGTTCGTATGGGCCTTTGAAGCACAAACCGTCATCAATTTGGAGATGTCGAAATTGTAATTGCGAGGAATGCTCTGCACTTATGGATGACAAAGTGGAAAACATACCATCTATGGTTGAAGATATTTTCGATGTTTTTGTTAGCATTCCGGGCTTCACTCAACTTTTCAAATTTTATTCAAGGAACCGATCACATTGCACGGGATCGAAGATGCATACCATCCGCGCAAGGTGTCCAATATGGAACTCACTGGATTTATGTTTCCCTGCTTTCTCTTTGTCGGTTTTTTTAGCATTTATCATTCATTTTGGGCTTGCTTAGGATGAAGTAGCCTACAAACTTATACTAGTACTAGAATTAAAACACCGCGCTTGCCCATTTATAGTTAGAATTTTTTTAAAATTTTTTTTTTATGTTGAGGAACAATTTATAGTATGTATACACTATATATATAATAAATATACAAACTTTTGTGCAAGATTCTCTTGGAGAAATCAATTGGACATTCTTCTTCTTCTTTCACATCCAAATAGCGTGTCTGTCTCTACGCGTTTCTTCTTCTTTCACATCCAGATTCAACTCAGATTTAACCCTCCATTGTTCTTCTTCAAATCTGTCCTTCTCAGTATTATAAATTTGGTGATGATAAGATGACTCAAACAAGAATCTTCAGTACTTACATCTTGATGCTATTTAAATATACATGGTTCTATTATGTAATTACTCAAACTTGTCGCAACCTTCTTTCTCTCTTCTTTTACACCTTTTTTCGTTTACAGTAAATCAGGCATAGTTCTCCTGAGAAACACATGTTTTCCTAGAACTTTTAGTCCCATGTGTGTTGTAGTGACCTATGGACAACCAAAGAAACGCCTGAGAGAAAATTTCTTACTGGTATGAGCAAGAACGGCTAAGCTATAGGCCTCGTAAAGCAGAAAGAAAGTCTGAAGCAGAGTGGTTGCTGCAAATATGTTTCATTTCGTAAATTGTTTCATAATCATTTTGTCGTCATGAGAACAATACTATTTTGTTTTGAATTGCACTATTAAGATGGTTGATATGCTCATAATCTTTCACTTTTGATGTACGCACATGTGTCATTTCTTCTCAATTTGTCAGTTTGAGTAGTAGCAAGAGATCTTTTATATGTAAAACAGGATACAAGTCCATACAAACTTCTTGGTATGTTATGTACTTTCCAAGATATATTGGCAGTTTCATTTATTTTTGGCGGTCATTGATGTGTTGTATATAGTACAAAAAGATTGTGAAACTTTGTGTATTATATCCTGAGGTGGGCTTCTTAGGCACGAGGGCTGAGCATTGTGCTTAGTGTTTTTGTATCTTGCCTTCTCGTGCGTTTATTTTTACCAATTTGATTGCAGATGGTGGTGTACTACTACTTATGTATAGGACATCCAAGTTCTTACTTCACCTGTAGTTAACTGTCAATATATTGCTTTTTTCAGGTGTCAGATGAATGCATGCCACAGGTTTCACTTTGCAACTAATTTCTACTATTTGCCACTTGATATTTGAACCGAGTGCTCTTGCTGATGACAAGCAGAGATATGCTTGCTAAGCATTGAATTAGCTTTGTGTGACAGAGTGAAAGGATAAGCATCTAAGATAAGGAGACTAAGCTGCGAGATAATTGTTCGTAATTCATAGTATATATACCTCGTATCATCAGCTTATTCAGTTTTTACTCATCTCCGCATAAATGATGTTTGGTTGTTAACTTCACTTGTACTTCCTATCTAATAATTGTGTCTTTCGGTTTTATAAGCCAATTATGGATCTTTACTTGTCATTTCTCCGGTCTTTGCACCTTTTATGCAAATAGATGATGTTCTCTTTATTTATAGACAATTCTCATTACTTGTTGGAGCTCTAGATAGACAATTAATCTACTAATTTGTTGACTTCATATAGATAGTTCTTAATTTGTAGATGATGAAAATTTTGCTTGGAGGTGACGAAGGAGATGATACTCATGCATCTAAGAGAAATCCACCATGAATACAATGTTGTTTGAAAGCTTATTATGTTGACAGAACTCAGAAGTGATATGTGAAAGTAGAATGTTGAATTTTTCAGCATGTATAATAAACATATCAATTCCAACATTATTTAGTTTTAGTAATATTTCCATGATTCATGTGTCATGTTTGCATATATATAAAAAACGACGTTAAATAAAAACGATACAATAACACGCGCAACTTGTTTTCTCGTAGTGGCCCTTGTGATCAAGTGCTTAGTAGGCCTGTATCTTTTATGTTTGACAAACTTATTTTGGTCAGGATAGGCTTCATTATGCGCACAGGTTGACAAGAAAATTGTCATCATTTTGTGAACTGGATCTTTGTTTTGCGTTAATGAGTCCTGAGTTTTCTGGAGTCCAACAGACATGGATAAGTATTACCTAAGGATACTGCTGAACCACGTCCATGCACCGACTTCTTACGAGCATTTGAGGAAGGTAAACAATGTTACCTATGAGACATTCAGCGAGGCAGCGAGAGAAAGAGGCCTCATTTTGCTTCATTTTCCACCGCCTCAAATTGAATACTTATCATTTTGTTATTACTGAAGGTGCATGTTTGCTTCGGATGATCACCATTTTCATGCTGCACACACAATCACAATTTTGTCACACACAAGTCCTTGATTAACTCTTAGAGAGACAACGGAGAGAGAAAGGTTGGAGTGCTAAAAGAAAGAAGTAGAAATACGATTTCAGTTAGCAACACTATAGGCTTACAAAGGATAATTAGCAACTGGAGATCGAGTGGATACTACTAGTAGCACGTTGAACCGACGGTAAACAGTAAGTGTATTTAGTAACTCGTTATTTAGTATCTTTGTAAATAATTTCGGTAACTTGTTGTTTGACAAGTACATGTTATTCTTGATATTATTGATATGGTGCTAGCGTATGACTATGAATATGTGTGAATTATATGGTTGAAGTTGTGATATGAAATATGTGAAACTATATAGTGGTGTGCTATATATGTGAAATGTTATGTTCTAGATATGATGAAAAGTTAAAAGTGACTGGCTGATGATATATATGTATCGATTGTTCCCATGTACGGATGGTTAAATTGTTCCCATGTACGGATGGGATATGTGTTGTTGTCTGAAAATATAATTGTTCTCTGATAAAGTGTTAGCCGAATATATGTATGTATATGATTATGTGAATTGCATTCATACGAGATAAAAGGATTCTGTTATGGCTGCTGACAACCTTGAGTCATGTGTTTTCCAGTTATGCGGATATCCAAGACCTTGTTGGACTCGAATATCCATCCTTTGGATGGACTCAGATGAAATATATAGAATTCGGTATGGTGGAATCTATATGAAATATGAAATTCAGTGCAATTTGGACTATGTATAAATCTGTTATCGTGATCACGAATTACTCCTGGTCGTAACAGAGCCATAGCAGATAAAGAAAATGACTAAGCACGTGTGCATTATTATATATATGTGAATTTTGTGAACTGATGTGTTGGAAATTGTGAAATATCTGAAGGTCATGTGTTCTGAGTGATAATGAATCTGAGTGACTCAAATTGTGGTTTTGAGATATGCTTATTGTCGTTAAATGGGGGGTCGTTAAACGCAACACAAATATCGTTAAACGCAACACAAAATATTTATAAATTGACCAAAATGCCCCCAACTCCAAAAAAACTTATATATTCAACAAAAATTCGAAAACGCACTTTTATGAAAACGAAAAAACATTAACACACACAATCTAACACATATAACAACACCAAACATAAATCGGAGAAAAAAAAAATTCCGAATTTTTTTCATTTATACAAATACAAAAACATTAACATGCAATTGAACACAAATTAACAACACTAAACATAAAATCGATAAAAAAAATTCGGAAAAAAATTCGTTTAAACAATTCTTCTTTCTTCAAAAATATAGAAGTAAATTTCGGAAAATATCTCGTTTATACAAGCGAATTCCTTCTTTATCTTCTTTTTTTTTCTTTTTCTTTAATTTTTTTTTAGGTTATGGGCTGGGAAAATCGGCGATTTAATAAGCTAAGGATTTTCCAGCCCATAACCGGAAAAAAAAAAAAAAGAAAAAAAGAAGATAAAGAAGGAATTCATTATAAACGTATTTTTATTTGTATAAATGAAAAAAATAAGTTTTTTGGAATTTAGTCAATTTACAAATATTTTGTGTTGCGTTTAACGAAAACTGTGTTGCGTTTAACATAGGCGGTTAAATGGCTTGTTGCCGGTTATTTTTTTACAGGTTATTAAATGACTTGTTACTGATTATACTTACTGAGCCTACAACTCATCCCAATTGCGATGTTTTTTTTTTTTAATTTTATTTTATATATAGCCTTTGAAGATAAGGACAAAGGAAAGGGGATAGCTGAGTAGAAGTAAAGTCATGGACCCATGGTCGGCTGGCTGATTTTCCCATCCTTCTCCCTCCACTCATCATCTGCATATCATATAGGGGCGTATTTTGGGTTTTATAATAAGAGGAATGACTCCTCATGTATGTAATTATATTTTTTTGCTGACAGACTTGTGTAACGGGTGTGACACTCGTATGATCAAGGCTTCCGCATGTTAGTGATGTTTTAAGTTAATAAAATATGTGCTTATTTGATGCTTACCAAGTGCGTTACTAAAAGTTGTGTTAATATTATGTGAAAGTGTAAGGGTGCTACAATTAAACATGAGTTTAAATAGATATCATTAGAATTGCACTCAAGTAGGTCAAGTATAACAAGTCAAACCACAGAGAATGATCAAAATATGTTACTTCAAACGCGTAGCGTGTGACATAGTTTCTAGTATTTTTAATATAATAACCAAATGAGTGGCGCGTGGAGCAACTAAAATTGAAACTCAATTTGACAAATTTTACACTGCAACACATGTACAACTGGATTTGTAATGTTTTTCTCTTCATTTTATGGGATTGTAATGTTTTTGGCGAAATTGAGCAAAAATCGGGAGAAAAAATTGATTTCCCCACTTGCCTTCTATTGAGTTATATAATTACTTTGAATAATAGTATTATATACAGTATATATATGTAAATGGACAACTATTGAACTTGTATAATTGAGTAATTAATTTAAATTACATTGGACTTATTTGTAATACATATGTAAATTTTATGTTAATTACAAAAAAAAAAAAAAAAAAAAAACTAACATGTAGTATTATCTAATTTAATTTCAATTCTAATTCAACCGCAACAAAATTAATTTATCGTATAAAAAAAATCCAATGTTTTCATTTCAATCCACTTTCTCCAATTAAAATAGAACATATCAATTCGCACTAATTCAAAACTTCGAAAAAAAGGTTAATTATTTTCATATACTTCAATAGGACAATCCAATATTGAGAGTATACATACGTAACTCAGCATTATATTCTCTATAGAATATTCAATAAGCAACACAACACATTCCTATACTAGTGAACATGCGAGTTATAATATCATACTAGGTTATTAAGTGAAACCGTAATATCGAGATATGATATAACTCATAGTCAAGTCTTTCACAATGAAAGTCTTGATTAATCAATACTTTTATTTTAATGTTGATGTAAAACTATTCTCTAATGATTTATATGTGTGAAAGATATATGCAACCATTTAAATAGTCACATTTCATAATACTTCAAAAGATGTATGAATTTCCTTTACCTTTCTATAAGTCAAACTATTTGACTTATTCCTTCAGGTAATATGTGTAACTCCTAAAGGCTTACATAAGTTCACAATGGACTTACTATATTTTGCATACGTATGAATGATTTCACTTTGAACCATTAATGTCTACAAATGTGTCAAACACATTTTATGTAAAGTTTCTACATATAGAAACCTATAAGACCATCATCAAATGAATCATGCGATTTTCGTATGTAAATAGTACAAGTCAAATCTTAATGGACTTTATCTAAATACTGGTAAATAATTTTATACTTTATGTTCCAAACATAATTTTATAGTTTATGTTCCGTCGGCCAAAGGCCTTCGGAGTTCGGAGGGACTGATCCACTAAAGATAACAATATCATACATCGGTGATACGGGTCGGGTAGTACCCGTTTACATGACCCATACTGGCTTAATGTACAGCCCGGTCCATATCGTCAATCCGCGAATTAGTGATTTAGTTCCACTCTCGGCAAATTATCCACCAATATATAGGAAAGACACTATAACTAGTAACTTCTCTCTCGTAACTCCTCCTCCAAGTTGCTCTTTCTTCCTCTCGCTTTTTCGTCTTCTTTTGGCGGGAAAATACATCTCCATTTCCTCCATATCTGAATCTCATCATCATATCCTTCAACCGTTCAACAAAATTCTCAACAGAGCTGCAAAATGTACGTGGTAAAGCGAGACGGAAGGCACGAGCCGGTTTACTTCGACAAGATCACATCGAGGCTGAAGAAGCTGAGTTATGGACTCAACACCGATCACTGCGACCTCGTTTTGGTGGCGCAGAAAGTCTGCGCCGGTGTGTACAAAGGCGTTACCACCACACAGCTCGACGAGTTGGCCGCCGAAACTGTCGCTGCCATGACCACCACTCACCCTGATTACGCCGCTGTGAGTTTTAAACCGTTCGATTTCGTGTTTTTTGCTTTCGGTTGCTCAATTTTGATTCCGATATGTGTTTGCGATGGTCAGGGTTTGTGATTGTCGTCTGATTTGTAGTTTGTTATGATTTTGTGGTGTGAAATGTGGATTCGTTATAGTTCTGATGTTTCTGAAATTATGATCCGTGCGTTTGTGATGATTAGCTAGGGTTTGTGATTGTAGTCAGATTTGTGTTACTGTTGTGGTGTACTGTGAACTGTTTCGATGAAATGTGGATCCATTTTAGTTCTACTGTTAGCCAAAACCGAAATAATGATCTGTGCGTTTGTTATGCTTTATGGTTTATGATTGTGGTCTGATATGTAAGCTGGTACTGTTCTGTTCTCGCTGAGGCTGCTAGTATGGTGGTTTGTGATTGTAGTCTGATTTGTGATTTGTTATACTTTTATGGTGTAGTGTGAATTGTTTCGATGAAATGTTGATCCATTTTAGTCCTGCGTTTTTGGAAAACCGAAATTATGATCTGTGCGTTTTTTATGATTTATGGTTTATGATTGTTGTCTGATATGTAAGTTGGTATACTGTTGTGTTCTCGCTGAGGCTGCTACCTGCTAGTGTGGTGGTTTGTGACTTTGTTCATCACTGTATTGTTCTGGTTTGTTGCAAATGTAGGAGTACAATGTTTTGACAAAATGTTAATTCGTTTTCGTAAATTGTGACCTTATTTTAGCTGGCTGCAATAGAACTTGTCATGTAATCTGCCAGGAGTATACTATATATATTTCTGTACTTTTTTTGGTTGTGATACCTTACTTCTCATATTGCTGCTGTTGAGTATACATATATTATCGTTTATTGTCCAGTTGTTATGTGTAGTGGCTGTGGCTTCATGATTTCTGAAATTAATGAGTTATAAGTCCCTACTTTCCTCGTAATTGGTTGTCCTCTCAATAGATTCTTCATTTCTCTTCTGTCCTACCCCTAAACTCTGATGCATTATATCTGTCATAATTACACAGTTGGCTGCTAGGATTGCTGTTTCGAATCTTCATGCAATAGAATTTGTTATGTAATCTGACAGGAGTATACTATATATATTTCTGTAGTTTTTTTGTGCACTGATCTGTTTTACTTGATAGATTTTGATTTGGTTTCTGTGCTTTGTTTACGGCTGTCATACCTTCCTTCTCATATTCCTGCTCTCGAGTATATATTATATTGTTGATCTTCTAGTTGTTATATGTAGTGTCTGTGGCTTCATGATTTCTGAAATCCACAAGTCAATGAGTTATAAGTCCCTACTTTCCTCATAATTGCTTGTGCTCTCATAGATTCTTCATTTCTTTTCTGCCCTACCTCTAAACTCTGATGCATTATATATTTGTCATGATTACGCAGTTGGCTGCTAGGATTGCTGTTTCAAATCTTCATGCCAATACCAAGAAACCTTTCTCTGAAACGTAAGTCATTGTGCAATTGTAAATGCTTTCTGACTCCAGTTTTCTTGATTTTTTTTTTGGCATAACATGTTCGAACTGTAAGGTTCCTGATGCTTTTTTAATTGCTGCAGAATCAAATGCTTGCGCAACGATGTATGCGAGAGGTCAGGCCTAAGCGCTCCTTTGATTGCAAACGACGTATATGACATCATAATGAAGGTATATAGCCTCAGCATACAAGTCTGATAGAATGAATCTGCTACATAGCTACACGAAGCAACACTAATAATTACGAGCTTTTCCTTGAACATTTGTTCTTTATGCTTGGCGAATACACCCACTGTATTTTGTTTTCTCGGGGATAAATAGATATAAAAAAAAAAAGACTTCCCGAGTCTTTTGAGCTTATAATTTGCTTCTTTAGAGTGTTTCTTTGATTTCAATTTCTTCAGCATTGTTTATTTACTGCTGGAGTTCCATATAAATTTTTTCTGTTTCTATTTGTGAGAATTCTGCTCACCTTGATAGTGAGATAATATATGACTGAGACTTTGATTATGATTATTTTGGTTTTAAGACCCTTGAGAGGTCATACCTGTTGAAGATCGAAGGGAAGGTTGTCGAAAGGCCCCAGCACATGTTGATGAGGGTTTCTGTTGGTATCCATAAGGATGATATTGATTCAGCTATAAAAACATATCATCTATTGTCTCAAAGATGGTTTACACATGCATCTCCCACCCAATTCAACGCTGGAACACCTAAGCCACAGGTATGATAAATGTCAAACTACCGAGTCTTTTTCTATTTTCTGTGCATCTATTTGAGAGGACCATTATGAAAATGGTAATTACATTGGTGACTTATGCAGTTAAGCAGCTGCTTCCTGGTCTGCATGAAGGAGGACAGCATTGAGGGGATATGTGATACACTCAAAGAGTGTGCTATTATCAGTAAATCAGCAGGAGGAATTGGTGTTTCCGCCCATAATATCCGTGCCACTGGAAGTTATATTCGTGGAACAAATGAGACTTCAAATGGCATTGTTCCAATGCTTCGCCTGTTCAATGACATGGCTCGATATGTGGATCAGGGAGGAGGCAAGAGCAAAGGTTGTGATGTGCTTCATTTTGTAGCTATACTGTGTAATTTATGTTGAGTTTTTCTTTAATACGTGTTTATTTTACGATGACAATAGGTGCTTTTGCTGTGTATCTTGAGCCGTGGCATGCTGATATCTATGACTTCCTTGATTTGTGGACAAACCACGGGAAGGTATGCACACAGTTTTAGGTGTTTACATGTTTTTGTTCCCTCCAAATATTATGTTCTTGTTGTGTTTCTATATTCATACAATCCACCTCTTCTATTACCAGGAGGAGCAGCGTGCTCGAGATTTATTTTATGCACCCTGGATACCTGATCTTTTTATGCAGAGAGTTCAATCTAG
This sequence comes from Plantago major, assembly GCA_026545765.1. Taxonomy (NCBI): domain Eukaryota; kingdom Viridiplantae; phylum Streptophyta; class Magnoliopsida; order Lamiales; family Plantaginaceae; genus Plantago; species Plantago major. The sequence goes on from CM048839.1 coordinate 111,684,423, forward strand.
TGAAGAATGGACATTGTTTTGTCCTGGCGAGTGTCCTGGGTTGGCTGATTGCTGGGTTGAAGAATTTGATGCTTTGTACACTCAATATGAGAGAGAGGTTGGACACAATATCTTTGCTGCTCATGTAATTCAACTTTCTGGTCTATTATGTTTCTTATCTAATCAGTTTTTCGTTTTCTTCCCTGTATTAGGGAAAAGGCAAGAGAACAGTCCCGGCGATGAATTTGTGGCTTGAAATCTTGAAAGCTCAGATTGAGACAGGAACTCCATATATGTTGTTTAAGGTACTATGGGTGCATTATATCTTTGTCATAATTACACAGTTGGCTGCTAGGATTACTGTTTCGAATCTTCATGCAATAGAATTTGTTATGTAATCTGACAGGAGTATACTATATATATTTCTGTAGTTTTTTGCGCACTGATCTGTTTTACTTGATAGATTTTGATTTGGTTTCTGTGCTTTGTTTACGGCTGTCATACCTTCCTTCTCATATTCCTGCTCTCGAGTATATATTATATCGTTGCTCTTCTAGTTGTTATATGTAGTGTCTCATAGATTCTTCATTTCTTTTCTGCCCTACCTCTAAACTCTGATGCATTATATATTTGTCATGATTACGCAGTTGGCTGCTAGGATTGCTGTTTCAAATCTTCATGCCAATACCAAGAAACCTTTCTCTGAAACGTAAGTCATTGTGCAATTGTAAATGCTTTCTGACTCCAGTTTTCTTGATTTTTTTTTTGGCATAACATGTTCGAACTGTAAGGTTCCTGATGCTTTTTTAATTGCTGCAGAATCAAATGCTTGCGCAACGATGTATGCGAGAGGTCAGGTCTAAGCGCTCCTTTGATTGCAAACGACGTATATGACATCATAATGAAGGTATATAGCCTCAGCATATGAGTCTGATAGAATGAATCTGCTACAGAGCTCCACGAAGCAACACTAATAATTACGAGCTTTTCCTTGAACATTTGTTCTTTATGCTTGGCGAATACACCCACTGTATTTTGTTTTCTCGGGGATAAATAGATATTAAAAAAAAGACTTCCTGAGTCGTTTGAGCTGATAATTTGCTTCTTTAGAGTGTTTCTTTGATTTCAATTTCTTCAGCATTGTTTATTTACTGCTGGAGTTCCATATTAATTTTTTCTGTTTCTATTTGTCAGAATTCGGCTCGCCTTAATTTTTTTCTGTTTGTGTTTGTGCAGGTCACTGCGGTAGTCACTGAAAACCTGAACAGGATAATGCTCTTCCTGTTGATCCTATTCTCCTTCTTCTTCTCATGTGCTGCCGGTGATGAATCACCGCCACCACCTACCGATCTGCAGCCCCCACTATATACCTATATTAATAGGTATATGGCGGACCATTACAACCCGGTTTTTCCAGCAACGAATACGAGTGTAAGTAATTTTTTTTTCTTCTTTTGCCGTAAAGTTTTCATCTTTTCGAGCTTTTCTTTAATTCTGGTCTTTTTTTTTTTTTTTTTGTTAATAGGTTCCATGGCCCATATTGTATCTCATACCTATTTTTGCAATCGGTGCTGTGATCGCTTGCTTGTACAAATGGCGGCGTGTGTTTTATAAAGGTGGAGGAGGACGTCGTAATGATCCTAAGGGCCCGAAAAGTTCTAACAAGGCTGCGTTTGGATGGTGATGCAACCATGAAGACTGCGTGTCTTGTGGCAGTTAAGAGTTCCATGGCGCTCTAGCTCTTTTCCGTTCTCTAAGCTGTAAGAACTAGTAAAGGCGAAATGGTCTCTGCGATTACTATACATCTAGATAGTAAGAACTTAGCTCTGTGTGATATTCAACTTTGGTTTCTATCCTGGCTACCGGCATATTTCTGACATGAAAAGTTTGGCCATTTTTAGTGGTAGTTGAAAGGTTCAAAATGATGTTGGCATTCTAGGTTTCATAGTTTTGCAACTGTTGAATATCTTATCAGCCTATGAAATCCATATATGCTCGTTTCAAATTCTTAAAAAATATAATCGTTGCGGAACTAGTTTTGGATTTTAAGTTCATTTCATCTCGTTGAGATTAAAAACAAAGATGTTTAGTATATCCGTTTAGAACTACGAAGGCACACTAGGTACTGGAGACTGAAATTGTATGATTTCACTTTGAACATATTGAGTCATCAATTGGACAAGATAGGATGTAGTTGTGGGTTAATCTTTGACCAGGACACGTGGCGGCATTTCACATGTTTGAGAACAGATGACTTGGAGGAGCCACCCCCACTTTTATGGTTATGGGTGAAGGAGCTGGCTAAAACAGGTTCAGCTACTATTCCAAGTGGACCAATAAGATATGCAAGAATTGTCAAAAGAACATTGGCTCGAACGATTTGTGTGTGCTACCAGAAGTATCTCTGATTATTGGCTCGAACGATTTGTAGCCTAAAATTTTGATCGGGGAAACTTTTGATCAATATATTTTTCAAACAATAAAATATCGAATAATAATGTCTTTCCTCAGAAAAATTAGGAATATTTCCCTAAGAATTCTAGAACAAATTAACAAGAAGTATTGAAGAAAGGTAGTATTGGAGAGGACTCTACTTGTAACCACCCGAAAATTCAAGCGACGTTATCGCGTCCTAACATGAATTAGTTAAACCGTACGATTTAGCCTTCTTCAAATACTTTAACTAAACCATTCAAATTCCCTACATTGACGAGTGTCGGCGCAGTGATCAATGTCAGTATTAAGAAGATCTAATTAACATATTTAATTTTTATGATTTCAAAGACTTTGTAATGTTGCAAAAATCTAGCTATTTATAGTTTCGCTGCATATTTTACAAGTTCAAGAATTATTTTCAAGAATTTTCATGTGAAGTCATTTGACGCGCAAAGCGTCTAGTAACGTTTTAAATTTTTATAATTCATGTTCGTCGAATTTTCAAGATCACGAATTAGTGCGAGTTATATTTTTTTCAAACTACAAGAATACTGTCAAATGGCGACGGATTTTAGCGACATATGATAAGATCCGTCGCTAAATAGCAACGAATCGCTATGGATTAGTGACGGATTGAGCGATTTGCTCAATCCGTCGTCGCTAATTAGAGACGGATAATTAATTCGTCTCGTCGCTAAATAGCGACGAATCGCTATGGATTAGTGACGGATTGAGTGATTTGCTCAATCCGTCGTCGCTAATTAGAGACGGATAATTAATTCGTCTCTAATTAGGTTGACTAAAAATTTTAAAAAAAGAATTTAATGATGTATAGGGTAGCAACGGATAGCCCTATCTGTCGCTAAGTTGAATCCGAAACCCTAATATTACCCTCCTTCCTTTACTCACAACTAGTACTAACCCGTGGCGATGCCACGACGTTGGGTTTCTTTAATAAACAATTGAAGAATGACAACTTAAATAAATGAAGAAATTCAATTAGTCATCGTAATAGTCAAGTATGTATTTATAAATTAATAAAGTACAAAATATTATATTTTCAACCTCTTAGTATATCTTTGTATATTCATGAAGAAAAAGAAAGTGGAAGGATAATTAATTGACAATTGACAAACCGTGCAACGTAGTTAAAGTAATAGTCAAATACATATTAAAAAACGAAAGTACAAAAAGATTTAATTTTCAACCTCCAAATGCATCTTCTTCACCTGCAAAGTAAAGCACAATACACACGTAAGTTGTCATTAGAAAATAATTGAGGAAATCTATATTGAATGCATTATAATGATATGCACATACCTTAAAGATTACTAAAAACTTCTTTGTAAACAACATTGATTGTTGTGTCTGTGGGGGTGTCCTTCTTCATCCAGGATTAAAACTTTGAGTCATTTTCTGCCAGTTACTCTTGAGAATGCAACATACAACTGACCATGACTGAATACGGGTGTGGGAAGATACAAACCATCATGTGCTAAGGACTGGCCCTGACTTTTGTTGATTGTCATGGCATAGCAAACTGATGTAGGGAACTGCCTACGCTGGAATCTAATTGAAAATTTCGTAACATCTGAAGGTGTCAACACCATGCGAGGTATAAGTACCTTATGTCCCACATTCTTTCCAGCTATTATCTTTGCCTCTATGACATGCTTCCCGATTGCAGTCACAATCAATCTTGTGCCATTACAAAGTTCGACAGACTGGTCGATGTTCCTCAAAAGCATTATTGGACAACCAACTTTGAGTCGAATGAGATGGTTTGGTATAGCTGATGCCCTAATAGTATTAAGGAATTCGACTAAATATACATCTTCTCTCTACTAACGATTTCATCCTCATCAGGACATATGCTGTCACTACTCATGAACTTGACCGAATCTCCAGGTAACAGTGATATGATGTAGTCATTAATCTCATGGACTATCTCATTAGTCGGTGCAATAATTGCCCTGTCCTGGAAATATAAACCATCACCAACATGGTCCATGAGTGAATGATATGTGCTACTGACCATGGCAGCAATCGGATCTGGTGCATCACGAATAAGGATATCTTCAGGCAACTTGAAACTGACCTCGCCATCATTTGTTGAGCCTACTTGCCCATCTCCAATGCGTAGCAACCATTCGACAAATTCCCTTATACTGTCAATATCGGTAGGTGAGCTGCCAGCCTTGTCAAAATATAAAATTATTAAATAATGTGTTTGGTCAATATAATTTTTTATCTTTTTAGAAATTGAGCAAATGTGCATAATAATTACATAAGTGCTCATACCTGAAGGCGCATGTTCTTGGTTAACTTCAAAACACGACATGAACTCCACAGTTTTTTCGATATAGGTTAAATTTGCTAGTACTATCCCGTGGCGATGCCACGGCATAGTTAATTTGAATAATAAATGGAAAGGGATCGACAAAATAAATTAATCGAGAAAATAAAACTTGCAAACAACGTTGACCATTGTGTCGGTGGTAGTCCTTCATCCAATGCTATATGACATAGTTTATTTTTATGGTAACTATAAAAATTGTAAAATACGACTCATCATGATGGATTTGCTTTGAAAGGGGTAGGATCCAAGCCGAACCCGTTCAAGACCCGACGGATTGATAACATTATATCGGATCCTCTACCTGTATCTGATCCGTTAATTAGCAACTTATGCATGTTACTTTTAAAAAAAACAGTATCCTGAAACTCGAGCCAAATAAAACAAAAAGCCTATAATGCAGTTTACATGGTTGACTCCTAACATCCCCGAGGTAGTATGTGGTCCCCCACCACACAAATAAGAATTACTCCCTCTGTCCCGAATTCAATTTCCGCATTCTATTTTGAGACGCCTCAATTTCAACTTCACATCGCTTAAATGGAAAATCTATCTTCTACTTTATTCACCCTCTATCATACTTTTTCACGATATCTCCTATTTTATTCAATCTATTTCATACTATTTATCCTACTTTACTCACTCTTCTCTTAAAATTTATAATCGGGTCCACGGAAAGTTTAATCCAGGGTGGAGGGAATATTATTTTACAAACATAATTTCACATGTTACGGTAGTTTATTGGCACCCACCCCGCACCCCCTTCTCCGAAAAATGTACTTTTCATTGACTTAACCATAAAATCATGTTGATGTTCGGGTCTTGTTTTACGAAGGTATGTAACGGGTTTGAGTATATGCATAACCCGACCTGAACCTTTATTATTTCGAACGGGTTTAAATTCGGGTTGTATGGAACCCGAACCGTTCAAAAGTAAAATGATGGAATACCCGTGTAGTAAGATATGGACTGACATGATATCAACGGTGTATTCGGCTCTTGATAATTGTCATAACTTGGTAAACATGTGTAGAAAAATGTATGTGTTGGAATCTATGATATGAATTGTTTATCCTATATATACATATTATGTTAAATTTAATATCTTATTGTGTATGACCCACTAAACCAAAATAGCTGTGAATTCAGTTTATGAGTTAAAATTATAGTATTGTTCTTAAAGTTGAGTTCCAAGGTTGCAAATATAAAATTCTTTGAGTTGGTTCACACTCCGAATTGAGTTCCAAATTTGGAATCCTTTTTTCGAGCATTTTACCACAAAACGTGATTTACTATTCAAATTAAAGTTTTCAAGCTGTAATTATCTCATTTTTAAAGTTGGTTTATACATAAAAATTTAGTTGTCAAATTCAAATTACGTACCCCATTCTTAGAGAATGCTTCCATACATTGTGGTTTGCCCTTTCAATAGAGTCATAAAGTTGCAATTACCTTATTATTAGAGTTGGTCTGAGTTCCAAATGTGCAACTAACTATTCCAAATAATGAGCTTTACCTTTCAATATAGTTTCCAAGTTATAATTATCACATTTTTGTAGTTGGTTTGCTCGTCAATTTGAGTTTTCAAGTTAGATTGACCACATTTTTATAGTTGAGTTTTGAGTCGAGTCCACAAGTTGGAAGTACCATTTCTTTGAATAAGTTTTTCATATAGCATGGTTTAGTCTCCGAATGTAGTCCCCAAATTGTAATTATAACAATCTTAGATTTCGTTTACCCCTCGACTTGAGTTCTGAAATGAAATTATCATATTCTTAGAGTATTTTACCACATAAAGTGGATTACGTTTCTAATATAGTTTTACGTTTAAATGATTTCAATCGTAGAATATTTTTACCGTTTGAACAAAATTCCTAATTCGGAATTATCTCATTGTTAGATTATTTTCAAATAGTTTGGATCATCCTTGCATTAGAGTTCCCAAGTTGAATTATATTATTCTTACAGTTGTTTTGCCCTTCAAATGGAGTTCTCAATTAATAATTGCTTCATTCTTAAATAAGATGAGATTAACCTTTGAATTGAATTTCCAAGTTAAAATTATCTCATTGTTAAAGTGTGTTTACCCTTTGAATTGAGTTTCTGAGGAATTTATGTATTTCTTCCAATAATTTTTTCATATAGTGTGGTTTACTATTCAAATAGAGTTCTCAAGTTGGATTTATCCCTTTTTAAGAGTTGCTTTTAACTTCAAATTGGGTTTTCAAATTGCAATGATCTCATTCTTAGAATTTTGTTTGCTTTCACGTTGAGCTCCCATGTAGGAATTGTCTAATTCTAAAATTTGAGCTTACCATTCGAACTAAGTTTTCAAGTTTTTTTTTTATCTCATTGTTATAGTTGATTTGTCATACGAATTGATTTCCCTAGTTAGAATTATCCCATTTTTTTAGTTGAGTTTACTTTCGAATTAAGTTCTTGTGCTTGAATCATTCCTTCATTAGAGTATTTTTCCTATATAATGTGGTTTATTATCCGAATAGAGTTTCCAAGTTGTAATTATCTCATTCTTATAATTTATTTGACCTTGGAATTGAGTTTCCACGTTCGAATTATCTCATTCATAAAGTTGAATTTTACTTTTCGAGTTGAGTTCCCAAGTTTGGATTATTCCATTCATAAAGTTCGTTTACGCCTCGAATTGAGTTCCTAACTTGAAATTATCTCTTACTTAGCCATATCAAATTTTTCAAAATCGACCACTGCTAAATGGTCTTTTGTTTAAATTAGTACTCACAGTTCAAACAATTCCAAATGATTCCAAATTTATAATGTAACAAACCCAAAAAGTCAAAGATTATCTAATTTTATTTAATTTTATAATGATTTTTTCTATGTTAACTTTTCTTTTAGTCTTCTCCTACAATTTCAAATAATCAACACTTTTTTCTATTTTATGCTACTCAAATATTCAACACTTCTTTTTTTTCAATTTATATCTTATAATTTGTGTCTATGGATTCGTTTCGTCGTGATGAATCCAAAAAACATGTTCAAAATATTTTTCGAAGTTTTGTAGATAAAGTTATATGGGATTTAATAAAAACTACATATGCAGTGAACATACTAAAATATAATTAAATAGTGAAATTTATAAGGTGCATTGCATTGTCAAAAATAAAATGTTCCATGACTTATTTTCCAAATTTAGAATTTACACAACCAATAGATCTCATTTAACAATTTGATTTTTTATTTTAATATATAAATAATTTATTTAATTAATAATAATATATAACATTGGTGTTTATGGATTCGTCTTGTCGCGATGAATCTAAATATATGTTCAAAATATTTTTTGGAGTTTTGCAGATAAAGTTATATGTGATTTAGTAAAAGCTATGTATACAGTTAACATACCAAAAATATATAGTACACTTCTAAATTACTATTTTATTTTTTATTTAATTTTGTGAATAAAACTCAATGAAATTCAAAGAGACATGCTACATAGGATTTTGCACATGTGACATGCCTCTTTATTGAGATAGGTCACAACTTTTGTTATATATTTAGATTACATTTCTCTATTCTCTTCCTCCCACCACCCTTCGCACCACCACCCAACTCCACCTCCCATCCACCGCCTCCCACCACCACTTTGCCACCACACCACCACCACTTCGCCTCCACCTCTCTGCCACGTCCACTCCGCCTCCACCTCTCTACCACACTAAATAGCAACGAATCTCTATGGATTAATGACGGATTATTTAATCCGTCTCTAATTAGAGACGGATTGTTAATCAATTTCTAATTAGGTTGACTAAAACTTAAAAGAATAAAAAAAATAGAATTTAACGACGGATAGGGCTATCCGTCGCTAAGTTAATATTACTCTCCTTCCTTCACTCACAATTCCATTTTTCTATTCTCTTCCTCCCACCACCACTTTCCGGTGTGAGGTACTATACTAACTCTTTTGTTATTTTTTGATATATATACGACAAGTTGCTCTACTTGATTACCAACAAATCCTTAATTTTCCGAAGTCACTTACTCAAGGAAAGAAAGCAAACATCTTTCAACGATTGAATTTCTATTAAGACGCACATACTAATTCTTCGATTTAAATCTCTCAACAATTTTTTTTGTTGTTGGATTCATGGAGTTTATTTCATAGATATGTACTAAAGGAAAGAAAAAACAATCATCCTTTTTTGGGGCTTTCATTTTAGTTTTAGTGGTTCTTCTCATGGTCATATATATGTTTGAGTTTATACATTTAATTTGACAAGAAGCTTTCACATGCACTTTAGTGCGGAAGTTATTTGATTTTATGCGTGTAAGATGTTTTGGCAATCAACTACTCCCTCCCAATTTCATTTACCTGTGGGTCGACAACAAGTTTTGAGAAAAAATAAATAAAGTAGGAAAGAGATTGAATAAAATAAGTTAAATAGTGAATAAAATATGAGAGATAGTGAATAAAGTAGAAGAGTGATTTTTTCATTGAAGGAAATGGGTAATATATTGAATTTGGGACGAACTAAAACGGAATACGGGTAAATGGTGGCAGCAATTCAGATTTACTGCTAATCTTAATACTAACTATACCGTTTGAACCATAAAGAATTAGACGTGGGCATCTAGTTAATTCAACAACAATATTAATTAGTATTTACTACTACTATTATTCTAACAAGACTCCACAGTCCCACGCATGGCTGCCATCAACAGTGAAACAGAGAAAATGGAAGAAGAAGCTCCGCATAGGAGCTTGGAAGCCATTTTAATGGCCTCCTGGTTTGTCATTACTCAAAACTCCATAATTAATTTTGTAAAACACTCAAGGATCTATTCTTACTTCTCTTTCTCTTCCATCAATAACTCATCATCATTTCTTGAACCTGCTTAATTTTCTCACTAGACAGGAACATGGTAATCATTCATCTTATTTTTAACTATTCAAGAATCTATTTACTCAAAACTCAGTAATTAATTAACTATTAATTGCGATAAGTATTTTTAAATTGCAATCAGTGTTTTTGCATCAATTCATGATGGAGTTGCTCCAAATAGGAGGATGCTGTGGAGGGCCGGCCGCTGGAATATGCCGGTGTTGGAGAAGAAGGCGGTGGCCGGAGGGAGTCTCGTTTGTAGCTTATTTTTCTTTCTATTCTTACTTTTACTTACTTTTGACCTTGAAATTAAAAATGATGCCACGTGTCTAATTCTTACTGGTTTAGTTAGTAGTAGGATTAGCGGTAAATTCGAAACCGGGCCGGAGGGAGTATTAACTATTTGATCGGTTTATCTTTCCGTTGATGCGTGTGAAAGGCAAAAATTTAAAAATCATGTGCTAGCCTTTAGACTTAGCTTCATAGCACATGACTTTTATCTATGTTTTGAAATTCGGTGGGTCGACTGGGTCAACCCGGTTAAACCGCGACTCGGTAAGTGAAAGGGTTTGAAAACCCCTAAAACTCGGAAAAAATGGATATTGATCAGATTGGGGATGAAGAGATTGAAGCAGAAGAAGAAATAGATGACGGAATAAAATTTAGAAGAAGAATGATAGCCTGAGTAATGGATTAGGTGAAGGAAGAGATGAGAAGAAGAAAATCAGAAGAAATAGATTGAATAGATTAGGTTGCAGGGAAAAGGATTTGAGGAGAATTAGAGGAAGAAATGCCTTATTGGTGAGGGACCTCGTGTGTAAAGAACAAGATGATAAGTCCAATTAGGCAAAAATTATGTTTGTGTCTCTCAATTCTCTGAGTCTCTAGTAGTATTGTTACTTGATCTTGGGTTAGTGTAGTTTTTTTTTTAGTCAAAGTATAATTAGTGTTGCAAATGAGTTCATGAAGTAATTATATGCACCTCTCTCTATATATGTGTAATCATACCATTATTAAATTTTCATTATCAATTGTAGATGAAAATGTGTATACTGAGTTAAGATAAATCGTATTTTCTAATAAAAAATAAATTATATTTTTTATTTTTAAAAATATTATTAATAGGTTGACCCGGTTAAACATTCCTCAATAGGTAGTCCGGATCGATTGCCGGGTTCGAGTTTCAAAACATAGAATTTTATTAAGGAGTAGTGGTGGGTAAATTAATAAAAATATATATATTCTAGGGAAAGACAATCCCCTCAAGGCATCAATTTCATATGAGTTTTGATGCTCAAAAAAAAAAAAAAAAATTCATGGGGAAATGTGTGAGATTTACATTCTCCACCATAATTTAGATTGCCCAATTGTAATGAAGTATGAAATGGACGAGATACAAAAATTATAGATTTAAAATGGACAGATCTTAGTACAAAAATTGCCACTGTCTCACTCATGAGTATATTTTTAGATTTTATCCTATTAGGGCATTATATAATTGGTAGAATGAGGTGGTATATAGGTTATGGGTAGTTGTGGTCTCGACTCGAGATATTTTGAATTGAAGCACGTAGTCCCGTTACTTTTAAAGTGTCTGAGAAATATATTTCGTATTGATACTTCTTAATTCGTACCCCATAGTATGTGCAAATCATGTGCAAGAATGTGCATAACTGTCTTAATAATCCATAATTATAAATTCACTTTAAAATTCCAGGTAGAAAATGTCGTCAGCAAACAAAGGGCCTTCGGAAAAGCGTCCACAAACAAGTGGCCATGGGAGTCAAAAGCGTCTCAAGCTGGAGTTGCTGGGAAATGCTTCCACATCTAATGGTAATCCAACAGATGACTCAAGGGTAATGGAAGCTAAAAAGAATATCGGAAGATACTTTTACGAGAATGGAATCGGCTTTCAGGCTGCAATCGCCAAGCTTTCATAGGATGTTCTCACATGGTTCCGGTCATGAGCATGTCCAAATCCCTACCAGTGAAGAGCTTAAAGGGTGGATTCTCAAAGATTTTGCGGAGGAAATGCACCAATATGTCAACGAGATCAAAATGTCATGGGTGCAAACGGGGTGCAGCATTTCATTGGATGGGTGGAAAAGTATGGAAGGCTGATTGTTTTTAATATTTTGGTGGACGGCCCAAAAGGGGCCATTTACCTTCGGAGTTGTGACATTTCTGATTTTCATGAGAACTTGGGAGCAATGGTATCATTCCTTGGGCAGGTAATAGAAGAGATTGGGGTCGACAATGTAGTTCAGATCATAACTTACTCGACCTCGACCCTCATGAGGGAGATAGGGGATAAGTTGGTGGAGAAATACTACCAAATGTTTTGGACTGTGGATAGGGGATAAGTTGGTGGAGAAAGCCTTGAAATCTTCTTTTCTCTTACCCGGTCCGCAAACTTCCACTGATGAGGGAAAATAGTTGCTGACTTGGTGAGGAGTAATTCATTCTGGAGTGAGGCTAAAAATGTTGTAAAGGCGACTATCCCTCTTGTTCGCTTGTTGGAGTGGATGAAAAACAACAAGTCGCACATGGAATGCATATATGAAATAATGGATCAGGTGAAGGAAGTCGGAAGAGATCAGAAAGGAGTTCAACAAGACATCAAGACACATGCCATATTGGAAAGCAATAGATAGTGTTTGGAACAATCATCCATACAATGATCTTCATGCAGCAGGATACTATCTGAATCCAAATATCTTTTATAGAGATGATTTGCATCTCGATGAGGAAGTTTTGGCTGGCGTCTTCTCTTGTATTTCCCTCTCATGTGAAAGTCGTCGTGTTTTGCGCCTTGTGCATAACCAACTAAAGCAGTACAATAATAGATCAGCTCAAAGAAGAGATTATCTAGAAAGAAGTTCAATAAGCACAAGCTGTTTATCGAGGTTACAAGCTTGTTTTTCCCCATGAAATCTCAACCATTCTCATCATATATAACTATGTGCAACAAATTATTTAGCTATTGTCAAATAAGCCCCATAAATTAATTAGTCAAGCGTCAAGTTGAGACTGATGCACGCTCAGCTCTAGTGACGAGCCAATCGACAACCTCTCCAAACACGAGTTCGACATCTTCATCCGACTCACCCACCATCTGGTGCCACAACCCAGGATATATCCGAATGGTCTTGTCTTTGCTTGCAGCACGATCATAAAGCTCCTGGACACAGGCAGGGTCACAGACTACATCGTCACCACCATGAACAATCAGGAATGGCACACTTACTTCCTTGAACTTTCCTTGTACCTCCCTGCATACTCGCAGCAACTCTTGTGCAGTGGCAGCTCTTGGCCTTAGTAAGGGTCTCCGTGGGCTCGCTAAAGCCAGTTTCCGCTTCCAGTCCACCTGGATAAATGAGCAAACCAATGATACCTTTATAGACCATATACTATTTCTAATAATATCACAAGTTCACAACCACAGAAATTTAAGATATCACACTCAGTTTATAATACTCCCAGGACTCGATTCTCCAACTGCATAACGAAATGTATACAGTACTTACTAAAGATAGCATTCTGTAATCTGTAGCACTCATGTTCACATCTTCACAACCTCAAATTTCATCTAAATCATCAATAAATGAGTTGTCCATCCAATTGCAGGTGTAAAGCACTTCATCAGCTAAAACAAGTAGACTCGTAACACTAATTAAACCTACTCAATTCAAATACTATATACAGAGAATCAATCATAATCAGAAGCCTCAAATCCAATCTCAATTCCATATTCAATCACGAATAGAATACAGCAAAAATTGGATTAGTTTAAAAGCACATTTGTAATTGCAGCAGCTTAAACAAGTAGACTTCTACAGCATTGATCAAAGCGTCTTAATTCGAAGCTTTACACAGGAACGACAGAATCATTCATCAACACCAGTCAACACCAATGATCAAATCTAAACAGGAATACAACACAACGAAATAGTCAACGAGCAAATTCGTAATTTCCCCTGCTAAAACAAGTAGACAACCTTCTCAATCCGAATTCAATAAACACAATCAGCCTCAAATCCAATCACTATGCATACCATCACAAATATAAAACAGCAAAATTGGATTAATTTAAAACTTAAAAGCACATTTCTAATTGCATCAGCTTAAAGCTTAAACTAGTAGACTTCCTCACATCATTGATCAAACGGCCCCAATTCTAAATCTTTTACACAGAATGACAGAATCATTCGTCAACACCAATGATCAAACCTAATCAGGACTATAACACAACGAAATCATCAACGAGCAAATTCGTAATTTCATCAGCTAAAACAAGTAGTTAAGCTCCTCACACTGATCAAACCTTCTCAATTTAAATTCAACACACACAATCAGCCTCAAACACAAGCATATAAGCTTCTCACACTGATTAAACCTTCTCAATTCTAATTTAACACACACAATCAAACCTTCTCAATTGGAATTCAACACACACAATCAAACCTTCTCAATTCGAATTCAATACACACAATCAGCCTCAAATGAAACCACGAATAGAGTAGTAGAGGTAAACAGAAACACTACCTTAAACGAAACATCCGGCAAGGAGCCGCGGGTGGGAACGACGCACCAAGTCGGAACCAGAAACGCCGCAAGAGACAGAAAATGCTCCAACGGCCAAGGCGGCTTAAACTTGTCACTAATCCCACACATCGCCCCGTTCAACACCACACCATCAAACTTCCTCTCCGGCCTAATCCTCCCGTCCCCCTCCCTCCTCAGCGTAATCAACAGCGCAATTGCTCCTCCCAACGACTCCGCGTACAGAAACGCCGGCAAATTGGCATCGTACTTGGCCCTAAAACTATCGAAATAGCTTATGCAGTCATCAACGACCAGATTGAGGTCAGGTACGTTAGCAATTAGGCCCTCGGAGAAGCCGTGACCCATGTGGTCGATGGCGCAGACGGCGAATCCGTGCTTGGCGAGGTGGACGGCGGTGAGCTGGACGAACCAGGAGGACTCGCCGGTGTAGCCGTGGACGATGCAGATGATGGAGTTGATTGGGGTAAGAGGGAGCCAGGATTGGGTGAAGAGTTTGAGGTTTTGGTGGGAAGAGGTGAAGGTGGAGGTGGAGTGGGTGATGGAGTGGTGGTGGTAGAATTCGGATGGGGTTAGGTTGCCGAATGGGGAGGTTGAGTTTGCTGAGGATACTGGGTGCTTCTGTTTCATTAACGCCATTCTTTTTCTGTGTGTGTTTACTGTTGTAGAGTGAGAAAGAGTAAGTAGCAGACTTGATGGGATTGGATAGATATAGGGTAGGTATATGGAAGTTAGGAAGAAGGGTAGTCCAATGGCATTTATTTACTACTGAGGTGATAAATATTGTTGTTGTTGGTTGTTTGTTATGGGGGTGCAGTCGTGCACTTAATTTACCATCTTTCAATTTCGAATTCAACCTCAACTTGAGTTTTTCTTTTTAGAATACGATCGGTCTTTAGAGTTATCGAAAAACGGTACGACTTAATTCAGTAGTATATCTCAAAGAGTTTCCCAACCGTATCAAAACTAGTATATCTCAAAGGGTTTTCCAACCGTATCAAAACTAACTAGCTTGGTAAGTATATCATGTGCTAAGAGTTGATCTTCCTAGCTTGCCAAGTATATTAGCAACTAAGAGTAATTCTTTCCACTTACCTTAACTTAGATTGTGATATTGATAGGTTTATTAACATATCTGAGTATTGAATTTTAAAATTTTACTTCTCTAAATACATTACGATTTAGGGTTTTATTTTTTATGCGAAAAGTAAAGTAATGATAGAATATATAAAAGGTAAAAAAAACTTTTTAGTGGCAAAATGTGTAATTTGAGTGTAAAGTTGAGATTGTTTAATATTTGTTGGGTGTGGGGTAGCTTCCTTTTTTGATAATGTATGAAGTTTTGTGGAACGGCTAAAAATGGTAAATGTATGAAGTTCTGCGGGACGGAGGGAGTAGTTTTTAAAGTTAGATGAATAGTCTCAATTCAGGTATTATAGTGTAGAGTGGAGAAACTAACACAAACAATTGACAAATCTAAACTCACAAACAATTGACAAATCTAAACTCAACTTGAGCAAACTCGACGGAGTTTAATGCCAAACACATGGAAATTCTTCACCCTGACGTTTGGTTCATCCGATTGAGCACTTTACAGTTACCATAACATTTTTAAGGTCATTCTTCCAGCAGTGTATTTTTACACTTTGCATGCCTCAAATGCGAGGCGATACGTAACTGCCTTCATTTCCCTTTACATAACAGTGATTAACTTACCATTTTTTATTACAATTTCATTGTTTTGTTAAGAGTAGATACAAATTATAAAATCCTTAGGGGTGGAGGGAGTGAACCCTATACATATCTAGGAGTAAAGGAAAAATTACACAAACTCCCCCTCATAAATAGGTGACCACTCACTCATTTTAGTTTTAACAATAATACAATGGTCCTTAAACAATTACATATTGATCTAAAAGGATGTATTTTTTGGACTAATATGTAATTGTTCAAGAACCATAATCTTATTATTGAAATGTTAGGGATCACAATGTTATTACTACTATATATATATATATATATGTATGTATATATATATATATGTATGTATATATATGTATGTATATATATATATATATATATATATATATATGTATATATGGGGGTAAAAGTAATTCGAAAATTAGGCAATTGAATCGATGTAGAAATGAAATTGTTATAGCTAAGTTTCGACAACTAGAATATGCATCATCGACCCAAATAAGTGTTGGTTTCTTGAGGTTGACCAACAAAACTAGGAAAGGGTTTGTTAGACCCCGGTCTTACCCCAGTGATCTCTGGGAGCCACTACTACAATGAGAGGGTGAGACCACCGGGGGTAAGACCGTGGTTGAATTTTTCCCAGGAAAGATCACGAGTGATAGTATTATTTGAGTAACAAACTGGAAATATGAACAAGTATCCTCACGACAATACAGTCTCAACGGCCAATTCTCACCCCTATTGTGCTTATCTTGTTGGTTATGATTTATGAGTTCACATAATGTATGATTTCATGAAGGATGATCACCTCCTCATGTAATTGTTCATTCGGCAAAATAAACTAATAAGATGATTGTTAAAGTGAATAAGGTGATTGTAGATGATCGAATTAGATCATGCTGAATAGTACAAACAAAGTGCGGTGCTATTGTGGGGTCAATAAGTTTTATTTTCCGCTGTTTCGAAATTCAAACATTGTCAACCTATCAGAAAGTAACCCTTCGAATAGTATAATTTACATTCATAAGTTCATACTCAAGAACTAGAACTTGCGCTTATCGTTTCAATTGGATTACGATTTCTTCTATTTGTATACTGAAATGATATGTTAGTGAGGATACCGAGACGGGACCTATCACAATAATAGCCACTTGATATATCGGATACATTTGGATTGCGCACATAACATCCTGCCAATCATGTTGAATCTGATGATCACTCACATTCATATTTTGTCGGGACGGAGGAAGTAGATGTTGAAGTTAACTTGTTTAGATTTCTAATAATGAAAAAAGTTAAATTGTTTAGGGAGGGTATATCTATTTTTTTCCATATGCGACCAACAAATCTTGGAAATATCACGAGTGATGGCACTAATTGAATGACAAACTCACACCTATTATGTTTTATTTTGTTGGTAATGATTTCTGAGTTCACAATTCACATGATGTATTAGTCCACCACGATAATTCATATATAGTCACTACCATATAAATGTATATTTGTGAAAATGAAATAAAGGAGTTAATTGATAGCTGATAAATCTGACCATATCAATTCACGTCGAATACAAATTAGTACTCGTTTCAAATCGCAATTTTCCGAATCGAATCGAATCAATTGTAGTATAAAATATAATTCATGAATCGAATCGAATGAGTTTTCAGTTGAAGAGAACAGAGCCTAGGTGTGGTGTTAGTAAATTTTAGTTTCTTCCACTTTCAATTTGAACATTGTGAACCTAAAAGAAATTACTCGGTATAATTACATTCATAAGTTGAGACTCAAGAACTTGCTTATTGCTTCAACCAATGTATGTTGGTTAGAGGTTTGTAATTATTGTGGATTTATTTAAATAACTCTACCTTTATAAGTTGTAACGATGTTCATTATACAAACTTTACCGTGAGATAATTTGACGTATCATTGTAGAAATCCTTCAGTCCCTACTAAAAAATACTCCCTCAGCCCCAAAACAAATATTACACAAGGAAACAAGGAAATATATATAGCATTCCTATAAAGCAAAAATGATACATTTGTTAGGATAGGGATTACATCGTAACATTGGTATATATAATCGTATGAGTCAAACTTGGTCTAGAATAATGTATTTGAAATTGATTTGAGTCCATTAATCCTACATCTTTGCTAATGACCACCCAAGCAAACCGCAAGAAATGGGAAGCCGTCCATGACTTGTTACTACAAAAAGTGAGAGATTCTAGGATGTTTTTTACTGGTTTCTAATCTCACAACCAACAAAAGTTGAAAAACCAAAACACAAACAAGAAACAAATTCTTTTTGGGAAAAAAGAAAAGGAAAGAAGATAAGAGAATTAGAAAAAGGAAAAACCTTTCAATGTGGTCTGGTAAAGGAAATAACAATGGAAAACAGGGTGGAAGACATGGTCTTGTTGCTATAGCCATTGACAAAGACAAAAATAGCCAACATGCTCTCAAATGGGCTATTGATAATATGCTCTCCAGGGGCCAAACTGTCATTTTACTACATGTTCTTCAAAAATCCTCCAATTCTAATTCAGGTGAGTTTCTCTTCTTGATTCTTTCATTTTCTTGTTAATGTATCACAAACAAACAAACTTGGTGTGTAAAGATGATTTTTAGAAGGTGATCGTTAGTCCGTACACTTTCTTGCTTGACCATGCAAATTGGAAAGTTAGGGGTTAAGCACGCTCTAGAGACTACAGTTATGCCCAGCGGCGGATTTAAGGTGGGGCGACTGGGGTCATCTGCCCCCCTGAAATCTTACTTATTACTGTTATATATATCATATGATAATATTCTGTGTCCTGGTGGTAGAGCTTGTGGTGTTTTATGCAGCTGGTCTAGAGTTCAAGGCCCTACTTCCAACAATTTCGTTGCATATCGTTATTCTTGTTCCTATCTTTTTCATTCTCATTCTTATCTCACATGCCAATTATTTTTTATTAAAGGGTTTAATTTTTACCCGTATTCTCTACATTTATGTTATTTTCATGTTATTTTTTTACATTTTCTATCTATGTCTATGTTATTAACATCCTTAAAATCTATTCTATTTTCAAATAAATCTTATGTAACAAGTATGATCATCAACTTTACGCAAAAATAATTCCACACACAATTACATTCGACCCCCCTAAAATATGATTTTGGATTCGCCACTGGTTACGCCTTGATGACATGAAACGAGGGGATTCGAAATTGAAGCTTTTCGTGTTTTGTGCATGGACTAAATGTTGTTGCTTTTAACTTTGTGGTTTGCAGTTGCAGGCAACTATGCCATGCGTGAACTCGTCAATGGAGATGTAACCCCAAACAAGAAGGCATATGATAAGCAAACCAAAGAATTATTCCTCAGCTTCCATTGCTTTTGCATTCGCAAAGATGTAAGTTCAAACTTTTGGATTCTGACATGTTTTCTTACAAAACATTTCAGACCTCACCTTTTGTTTTGATTACTGGTGGTTTTTTCAAACAGATACATTGCTTTGATGTGGTTCTGGAAGACTCCGATGTCGCAAGAGCTATAACTGAATACGTTGCTCATGCTGCAATCGAGAACCTGGTTCTTGGTGCGTCGAGGCATGGTTTTATCAGGTAAAGAATGCTGCAGAATCAGCAGGAGCATATTTCTGCATCAAACCAACATATTAATCTGTTTTTTTTCTCATTCAAAATATAAAACACATTATTTATGCTGAAGTAGATTTTCCCTGGTAATTATGAATAACGAATGATATGTGACAGAAGATTGAAGATGGTAGACACTCCTAGCAGTATATCAAAAGCAACACCTGACTTCTGCACTGTTTACGTTATCTCGAAATCGAAAATCACCTCTGTGAAGAACGCTTGCCGCCAAGCACCATTTGTTTCACCTCTTATACCAAGACTACAGCAAATGAGAGAATCTGACACTAAAAGCGTTAGTAATGGGGTGTCACCTGATCGACATAGTACCACACGTTCTCCAAGTGTGCGAGGCGTTGAAATGGGGACACCGCGCAAGTCTGCAGTTGATGACAATGATCTGCTATTCAGGTAAGAATCAGAACCCCATTGCTGGCATGAGATTTAGTTTTCATCACTCGAATTTTGAGACTCGACTCTTTGTATACAGATCACCATTCGCAAGGTACAATAAAAACATGTTCACAGATCTTTCCGAGCTTGATACAGATATATCATTCATAAGCTCAGACAGGCCTAGCACGGAGAGGCAGAGTGTAGATCGCATGTCTCTTCTACTATTAGAAGGAATGGACACAGGTCGAACTTCACGGTTGTCAACGAGCTCGGAGAGTAGCTATGGAACGATGGCAAGAGGAAGTGAATTCAGTTCCTTCCGAACTGATCTTTCATCTTCATCAGTTGAAAACGTGAGGATCATGTTGTATTTTCTTGTTTTCTCTTCTATACTTCAGTTTCAAGGCCTAATACTCAGATCCTGACTGTAACTCGAAACAATGCAGGATGATGTGGCAGCTGAAATGAGAAGGCTAAAGCTCGAATTGCAGAAAACCATGGAAATGTATAGCACAGCGTGCAAGGAAGCTCTTACGGCAAAGCAAAAGGTAGAGTGACACAAAACTGCACATAATCCTTTCCTTTGTTTTACCAGTCACTGAGATTAACTTGGTATACTCGGTACAGGCCGTGGAGCTTCATAGATGGCGAATCGATGAAGAGCAAAGACTAGAAGAGGCTCGAGTGGCAGAAGAAGCTGCACGATTAAATGCCGAGCAAGAGAAAGAAAAGTACAAAGAAGCTCTTGAGAATGTTCAAGCTGCTCGCAAAAGTGTGGAAACGGATAGCCAGAAAAAAGTGAGCGGAGTAAGTTCCTTGCAAGAGTCAAATGAGAACACGGAAATGCGCATGACATCAACTTTAAGATACAGAAGATATACCATAGAAGAAATAGAAGAGGCAACGGAGAATTTCGCTGAATCGCGTAAGATTGGTGAAGGCGGTTACGGCCCTGTCTTCAAGTGTTACCTTGACCATACGCCTGTTGCGGTCAAGGTCTTGCGCCCCGATGCTGCACAGGGAAGAGTACAGTTTCAACAAGAGGTAACACTCCCTAACTATTTTTATATTCGAAGGATTATGCATTGGAGGGTAAAATTTTGATCAGTGATAATATATGTGCATATAGGTTGAAGTACTTAGTTGCATGAGACACCCTAATATGGTTTTACTCCTGGGCGCTTGCCCGGAGTACGGTTGTCTGGTCTACGAGTACATGGCCAGAGGTAGCCTGGACGACCGACTTTTCAGGCGTGGAAAAACGCCTCCTCTACCATGGCAACTGCGATTTAGAATAGCAGCAGAGATTGCCACATGCCTACACTTTCTACACCAGACGAAGCCTGAGCCTTTGGTCCACCGAGACCTGAAACCGGGAAACATTCTCCTTGACCAGAACTATGTGAGCAAAATCGGAGATGTGGGATTGTCAAGGCTCGTCCCACCTACCGTGGCAGATGAGGTGACACAATATCGGATGACATCCACAGCTGGAACATTCTGCTACATCGATCCCGAATACCAACAAACTGGAATGCTCGGAGTGAAATCTGATGTATACTCTTTCGGGATCATGCTACTGCAGATAATAACCGCCAAGCCAGCAATGGGGTTGACTCACTACATCAGCCGCGCGATTGAAAGGGGAACGTTGGCTGAGATGTTGGATCCTAGCATTACGGATTGGCCAGTTGAGGAGACATTGGCTCTTGCCAAACTGGCCCTCCAATGCGCAGAACTAAGGCGTAAAGATAGGCCAGACATTGGGAAGGTCGTGTTACCGGAGCTAAATAGGTTGAGGGAGATGGCTGAAGAAGGCATGAGCTACCCTTTGATGTGTGTTAGTGCAGGCCCATCTCCTAATCACAGCTTTGCTTCCACAAAGGTTAGTGGATGAGATTAATATGCACTTTAGCAAGTCCGTTGAGCACGAAAACATAGGGAAGTTTTCAGTCATGTTTACTCAGAAACTGCAGACGTTGTATGCATGAAACACAGAAAGAAACTAGTAGTGAAAGTTTTGATGACTTCAAAATGACATGACAAACATGGTTGATTGATCTTATGCAGGAAGCAAAGAGTAGCCCTGCAGTACAACCCGAAAATGGCGATGCTCCCGAAGAGTGTTCAACTTCAGCATCACTACCAGAAATTTTATAAGATCATGATCAACACCAATGTGTAGCTTGACTAGCATTCTGTACTGGAAAAACAAATGAAATGAGTCACTAGATCTTATTGGCATTATGTTTTTCGTTACACAGACGCTATTGATTGAATTTGGACTGGCACATGTTGCAGTTGAGACTTGAGACTTTTATACGCTGTTATAGAACGAGCAAGCTCGGACTGAAAATGCTTTGAAGCTCTGTGATGTTACTATATTTCATTTCATAACATAAATAATTAGTCATAATTTTGGCAGGTAGCCAGGTACTAGACCATCTTAATATTATACATGAGAGTTAGTATAAATAAAATTTATCAGTTTATTGAAAAATCATATCAGGTGTTTGTAATATACAACAGCAAATAAACTATTTAAATCTTCCTGATCAGCCGCAGATAGAACATTACGAATACCAATAAACTTCTCTAGCTTGTTTTATGCTTTTCGGAAACAATCTTTTCCTTCAGAGCATCCCAAAAGGCAGGTATTGCAACATCATCCGGAATTTCCTTGAAAGATGGGAGGTAATTCACATCGACGATGACATGGTCACCTGTGCCATCCTGGACCTAGCATCGAATCGAATATCAGGAAAGGAAACTGGATAAGTTTTATGCACTTATATTATTTTGAAGAGATTACAAGACTCGAGAGGAAATCAAGGCTTAAGCATACTTGTTAGGATGACACTGAGTTGGATAAATAAGTAATGAATAAAAGGAGCGGAAGTTACTCACAACAACATCAAAGCCAAATATTGTAAGGTCCAGGATTCTTCTTAGCCAATTTGCTGCAGCAGAAACAAGCTCAAGATCTATCTGCTGATCAGTACTCGTATCAACTTTCTCCTTAGCAATAGGTAGGGATTTTAAGCTGCAGTTCGCAAGAGACTGGTCATGTTTCTAAAAATACAAGATTCGACACTAGTAAATTGAGGAAATGGGAGCATTGTAACACCTGTCAAAAAGCAGTGGTCTCAGTCCATTTTCTCCAGCTAATTTTATCAAGGTATCTGCATTTGGAATAGACTTTCTGACTGCATGAAAAATCTTGTCCCCCAAGGCATAGAATTTGTAAATTGAAGATGAATGGTCCACGTATTCCTGCATGTTCAATTAATCTATTTAGTTTAATTCAGAAGTGAAAACTAATATGATGAGCAGCAACAAATCCATTTTTGTTTTTGAAAAGGAAAAGACAGCAACAAATCCATTAGATAAAGAACTGCAGGTGACTTTGACAAATTATATCAGAAGAGACACTCAGTCTTCTTATATTAACATGACCAAATATACCATATTATACAACTCAATAGCATCGAATCTGTACTCGCTAAGTAGCGGGGCCACCAATTATTCTGTAAGTTTACATAAAGAGAAAAGTCTATTTTTAGCATGAATGGTTTATAAGGCAAAAACTGTATCACGAGATGGAAAGAAGTAAAGGACAGCTAATCAGTTTCCCATTACAAACACAAGACTGCTACTGGAGGAGGCCATCTAAACAAAGTAGAAGATCAAATACTCACTCACCTGCATGATTGCTGGAAGAGGAACACTAAGATCTTTGTACTCGCTCATGTTAAATACGATGGCCTGCCATATGAACACTATAAGAAACTCTTAACAAAATAGATGGAGTATTTTCATGCAATCCAGCAACAATATAATAACAAATAAAATATGCCTCATTTACCAAATATTGATCTTAATACTCTTTAACTTTATGGGTCGAGACTATGGATTAGTTTCTCTCTTAAATAAATATCAACTCTAGAAAACTTATGTTCCACCAAGGAGCAGAAAACCAAAATGAATCACCATTATTCATGTTTACAGTCATATATTCCCCAAATAAACCAATACCACATTTGTTCTCTTCCTTTTTATATGCAATCTTAAATATTACAGTTAAGAAAAAAGATAATACACGGAAAGTGTATCATTGGTGCAAGTTACAGAAAAAAAATGCCAAGAAATCCTGGAGAAAGTGCCAAAGGATTCCTAGCTACAGAATTCAACAAACAAAACTGAGTCTAAAACCACAATCCAAAATCTTGGCCTCTGAACCATAATTTCTTGAAAATATCACATGATTCTCTTTGAATCAGTCCTTTAAACAATCACTAAAATGTATGCCCAAAAGATGAACCCAACACTAAATAAATCAAGCATAAAATGTAATCCTCCAAGTAAATTAACCCATAGAAACTGCAAATGAGAATAAGGGTGCCCCCAATCAGAGAAACATCTACAGCAGCTATAACAGAGACAGTGTGTTATAAATCATTTGTAAACTATTAATGATTTCCGTGAGTTTCTCAAGACTTCAAGATTGAAGTTAAATAGCTAGATTAAGAAGGCTCAATAAATTAAATGCACATACCATGCTGTGAGCATCAGCTACACCACATGCAACTTGTGGTTTCACTATAGTTGGTAAAGACAACTTTGCTTCTGCCAACCTTTGTTCCAAATTTGGCTCATTAAAGCTATCGACCTGCAAATGAGGCTCAACCATAAATGAAATTCTGCTACAGCTTCATAATCTAACTGAGCAAAAGCAGATGGTAACTTTCTGGTGCTATAATTACACATGATGTTCCACGCCAATCCAATAACATGATTTACTCTCTATGTCCTCTTTAATAAGACAATATACTCAAGCACACTTGCACAATTTTGCGGGAGAATACCAACAGGTATGGTCTTACTTAACCTTATTCACGGAATTTTAGAGCACACCATGTGTTGAAGAAATTCACTTTAAAGAAAAAGAAAAAAAATATAGAACCATTTGTTGATAAATTAGCTTGAAGTGATGAAGCTACAGCCTACAGGAGGTCAATTGTGCAAAGAAGCTACCAAGTAAACACACTACTAAAGTCGCATCAGTTTTTCAAATGATTAGCAGGACTTCGATATCTTTGACTGATAAGTAGGAAAGGTAATTTGGGCAGAACCCGCATAGTGATGTCAAATACTGGTTTCTTAGGGTTCTTGTACAGTTATACTTGATTTGTGAATGATTCAATCCAACACTTTGTTCTTTTCACACAGATATTAGATGCATACTAAGATGCAAATCGAAATCTTTTAATTACCAGGAAATAAATCAGAGCACAAATGTCATAGACAGGCAGTGAGATACATTTTCTTTCTCCAATCAGGTACGTTATGACTCTAATTCCATAAAAAAAATCAAATAATAAATAAATAAGGGGACAAGGAATAGCCACAATAAACTAGGATTTGAAAAATTAAATCTCTACAACAGAGGGCACTGACAATGAAAGAAGAGGAGGACGTCAGTTTTCAACAATAGCAGCCACTTTATTTGGATAAGTATTTCATATCATTTTTAAACTACACGAACTGAAGAAGACTGAATAGTACATTAGCTCTTTATTTTACTTTGAAGTTGTACATTACTACATTTTAAGTTTTAACAGTAGATGTCCAATCTTTGAAATGTTTGCAGTTTTTGGTAATTAAATTTCAAGAACAGCAAAGACCATTAATGTCTTTCTGCTGAATAAATTTATGTGTGCAAATTACTTGCAGGACTGTCCTAGTAGGTGATTGCATAAATGTTTATTTTGAAAATCGAAATATAGTTCCAGTATATTGCTGCCTTCAGCAACAATTTAACAAGGAAAAAGCTTCAAGAGCTTCTTTCTCAATAAGTGAAATCAGTTTCTCGAAGGAAATTATAAACCTTTAGGAACCAGGGTGCCCTGATTCTGCAACGGCCCGGAATGTTGAGCTTTTCCAATCCAGTCAGAATCTGCTGGATTTTCAGCCGGTCCAATATAGGGAATATGTTGTTAAATGGGTCGATGACACAACACTCCGGCTGGCATTTGATATACCTAATGAATTATTACACTTGACATCTTAGCAAAGCTAAAATTTAAACATATTTGAAAAATGATAGAAGATTGAAAACAGAATGACTGACCAAAAAAATAAGTTACAATTAGAAGAATGATATTGCTCAGGGATGTTCATATTTGTTAGTGTAGTGGACATGGGTTGTTGTGTCATGTATAGTAACCCATGGGTAAGCAAACTGGCAGTGAATTGAAAGACACCAGATAAAATAGGAATAGTAAATGACACAACACTATTAGAGAGAAGAAACTAGATGTCTACCCTGAGCAGATTACCATGCATAAATGAACAATAGTATTCCAGGTTGGAAGAACAAGCACAAAAGCACCATGATAAAAAAAACGCCACCCACGTATGATTTTTTTTTCCAACACAACATTTGAAGCCACAAACAGACCTGGTATCACATTCAGTTGAATCTAATAAAAAATATCAGGAAGCAAGGACCATGTATCCGTAAGATTAAACAATGTCAACAAATTATACAAATCTATCGGCTAGACCTGAACAGTCAGTCTCAGGTATAAATCTATATGACCCATAGGATCACATATAGATGATAAAGAATAACTAAAACCTAAACCGAATGTACCCCCTAGGTGCAAGCTATATGAAGACATATGATGACTTCGCTCAGAGACGACAAGATAGACCACTTAAGGTATGTGTTCCAAGTGAAAATTATACCCAGAGCATAGTAAAATGAAGTGGGTGAATAATATTGAATGTTGTTTCAGAAAAAATTCGAGCCTGCGTTGCTTTAACAGAAACTGCAGAAACTAAAATCAAATGGACTTAAATTAGACCTTGTTTCTATGCCAATGATTGAGAACCCTTAAATTGCTCTTAACAACCAATTATGAGTAGGACACACAAAGTCACTGAAGGAACTAAATATCATACTGGTTCACTGGATAATTATACCAAGAAGCAGAAGTATCAATCTAGGCACTGCTGAGTAATATGCCGGGAAAAAAAAAAAGAAAGAGAGACAAAATGCATTTGATGGTACAATACAAGATATTGCCAAGGAAAACTATTCAGTAAAAGTACCTCTGCAATTCCTGCAGATTTTTTGTAAAAGTAACTCTTTCACTGATCTCCAAAGAACTACTCATGTCTACTGCTACAATCTCATCTGTTGCCTTGTGAAGAACTGCATCAACTTGCTCCAGCTGGGATGGTATGGATAGGTCATAACTAACAGGCAAAAACATTAATCCATTCCGAGTTGGATTCAGTGGAAAAGCACCTCTCTGCAGAAAGTGAGAGAGGTCAAGTCAGGATCTCAGCTTCCCAGTATGAAACTCATGAAAGCATATACATCATTCCATTGGCCAGAATGATACATTTATGATGGAACTACAGTTACTTAAAAGAACTCAAATAAGATTGAAAATGGCAGTCCAATCTGCAAACTCTCAATGATATCAGAAAAGCTCACATTTGCTGTGGTCATTGGACAAAATACATCTTGAGTAATTAAAAGATTATATTAAACTACACGATTGAAACTTCACCTCTGAGTAGTATAGACACCAGTATGAGTACAGAGTAAAATTCAGAATATTTTTCCGCAGGTATTTTGCTATGAGAAGTTACCTTTGCGAAATCTCCTTCACGTGAAGGCTTCATTACATAACCCACTACTGTAGTCTCCTTACCAACTGCCTGTGACAAAGATTTTGGTGAGTGAACAATAAAACCCTTGAAGATTAAAGCATCTCTTAATTGGGTAGTGAATGAGCAAACCATCACAGATTTAGGAGGGTCAAAAGATTGAGGCATTGAGCTACAGCATTAAGTATTAAGAGAAGAAATCTCAACTCTAAACTAAAATATAGATGAATTGGTCATATGACAAAGGAATGAAGACTTAGTACGACAGTTACTTCAACAATATTAGTAGTTATACATTTATGATGGAACTACAGTCCCTCTCCATATATATTCAACATAATTATAGAAAAACAGTAAAATAAAAATATCAAAAAGAAAATATTTACACATCAGAAAGTCATTAATTTGCTTCCAACTAGAGAAGTATAATTTGGTAAGACATTTTGCATTATCGTTATGCCTGGAACACGAAAGAAATTTTATCTCCCGGCCTAAAAATGGATCAGGTGTATGCTGCGGTGATTGAATAATACATATGATGTCTTGATAGAAGAATACTAATATGTGCAGCGATAATGAACCTAGTTATACCCTTTTGCTTGGAATAAGTCTACTTGCACATGTCAATTTTGAAACTCATAGGGCGAACCGGCCTGCTGACAGTGTCCAGTTAATAATGGAGGACTACATTTCAAAACCCAATTTTCAGTATAAGGAGCATGTTTACCAATCAGCTGGTGAGTGAGGATCCAGGTATTTCTTCTCTAGATAAATGAGAAAATATATAAGGGTATATGTCTCCAGTGATAATTAGTATGATATATAGCCACACTGAACGCTACAAGGACAATATATCCCAACTATGAGGACAATATTAAGTTAAAATGCAGAAACTTACGATTTTCATGCAGGGTTGATATAGATTTAGCTAACTTCATTCAGGACAGAAAATGCAATATGAATCAGAAAAAAACGGAACTCAGTATGAACATATTCAGCTAAGGCCAATAGTTGTAAACTTGATTTACTTGAAATAAATGCAAAATCCAGAAGAACTACATTATAGAAGAAATAATTTAACATCACGACAAAGAGACAACCTTCAGATACCTTCTTATTCAAACAGCAGATAAGCAAAGGTAGCTCTTCAAGTTTATCAATATGAAACACACTTGATGCCTCATTTGTCACAGCAAATTCAGTATCTGGGATAAAAATGCAACTCACTTTAGCAAAGAACTAGCATTTTGCAGCTTGGAGGAGCCAAAATATCATCAAACAGGACATCTGAGAAGTAGCATAAAGATGAAAAGAGAGTAATCTCCATTAACAGGATGCTCATCTTAGGGTTGGAACTTCCCAAGACATACCAGTGCACAATTTTGCTCCAACAGCACCTGCAGAAATAGAACTCGAGGTATGAAATGGTGAAGCATACTTCTTAAATAATATAATTGTGAGGTAAAGTGACAACCTAAGGATGAGAACAGACTTTGACATATACTTTTTGAATATTGTAATTCATCAATCAAGATGTATTGTTCAGATTTATTGGATTTATTGCAGGTTATGGTCATACTAATTATATTTATCCAAGATACCAGTCCACTACAATAATTGAGCAGGACGCTTGAGTAATTGCAGCAGCGGCAACTAAGCAGTTTTATCATCAACTATGAACTGGTATGATTTAGACATCAAAAGCCCTATACAGCACAACCAGCCTGCTAAAACGAATTTATTTAATCCATAAATGCTCACCAACTATCACCTTCAACCAGCCAGATCGAGTCACTGTGTGAAGGCCCTTCCGACTATTGGAAACTACATGGATAAAACTTCCTCCGTTATCCTCCCAAATGCGATCAAGCCCCATTGCAATATTATCCCCTTTCAACGAGTCAAGAGGAAAATAATTGAACGACAATGTCTTGGCCAATTCTTGAAGAAGATCCCCCTATAACAAGTACAAAGCTCACTTTTAGAAAATATCATTGTCTGAATATATATCAAGTTGATGGCTATATGAAATGAATAATGGCTCCATCAATAAACACCCAAAATTCTTCTTGCACAATAAAAAAGAAAAGGACATAAGAATCTGCATGCATCGATGGTTCTATTGCAAAGCTGACTAGTGTAGATCACAAGTAATTAATCCAGCTTGTTTGAGACAGATATCAAAATTTGAACCACAAATAGAATCACAAGCTTTCATAAAGTAGCAATCTCAGGCTAAAATCAATTTGTGAGAAAGTACTGATAATGAAATTGTGTTAACCAAGTCTGATAGATATCAATTACCCTCATGAGATATTACATACTCCCTCCATTTCAGAAAAAGTGTTACATTTTACTATTCTGCGGTCAACTGTCTCCGCGTTTGACCACAATTTACTCTTAAACGATATAAATAAATAAATTATTAAAATTATATAATGAAAATTTAGTAATTAAATTTTTATTATATGATTTTATTAAATTATTTACTATTATCGTTTATGAGTAATTTGTGGTCAAACTCGAAGACAGTTGACCGGTCAAAGTCAAAATGTAACACTTTTCTGAAATGGAGGGAGTACATGTTAAATGCCACGGACATCGGAGAATGTACTTCACTATTCAAGTTGTAAAAGCCAGAACACCAGATCTAAACTCTGAGGGATGTTAGACTTAGCTGAAAATGAAGTTTAACTTGTGCACATAGAGTAATCTAAAACTGGCTTCTAGTAAAAGAGGAGAGGAATATGATCATTAATTGCATCAGCAGATATTACCTCCACAAACAGTGAATAATGGTTAACAAGAAAAACCTCACCTTTGTACTTGAAAGGTCCTGTCCATGAGATAGACCCTACAAGAAAGTTATGACAGGCAAAAGAATCAGCACTATAGCTAATCAAATCACTAGAAATGAAAAGCTCAGCGATAGAGAACTAGACAGCATCTTCAATTACTAAATGATAAATCATCTGGCAACATGTACTGTCAGCTTATCATAGAGAAGGAACACACATACATATGCATGCAGTTGATAGAATTAACATCCTTGTCCTTACTTGGATGCCTAAAATCTAACACTGATTACCCGATCTCTTATGAAGCTCCATATATTTAAGATTATCTTTATACTGGTGCATGAGAAGTTCATGCGTTGCATGAGAATGGCAATTATTGTAGAAGCCTGTGTATTCGGTTGAGTTATGTATTGAAGGCATATTTAGACCAGAGCACCTCTTTAGTAGTAGTTAACATTTTCACAAACAACCTATCTTCATAGACCACGCCATCATGGACTTAACAGTAACAAATGTAACTCCCTTCACATCACTGGACTTCACTGTTATAATTTAGTCCACGTTTAAGTCCTTTCCAAAGTACTATCTAGTAATTTCTAGGAAATACAGTGAGTGCATGAAAAGGATCTTAACTGATATGAATAGCTCTAGTCTCTAAACCTCTTCAAAAACTCAGTAATGTCGTCATGACACAGAGTAACTTATCTGCAGTTTAACCACTACCGAGCCTCGTTTGATGCATTATGCAGCTTATGAAAAGCATCCAATTAAACATCGGCCCTAAACGAACAATCCTAACAATAAACTAAAAGTTTATAGAATCTTCCCAAGGCAACTCTTCTAGTTCACTGCCCTAATCACCAGGTTGCCATTAGCATCGTCTCCCCTCCGCACAAAACATTTCCACTCAGTAGCTCAATCAACCAAATCAAAATCAAAATCAACAGAATATAGTGAACAACTAAACATGCAGAAACTCCAAAAGATGGATCTCCACTCAGCAGCTTAATTCACCCGATTGGAATCAAAATCAACAAAATACAGCAAGTGTATGCGACTTTCGGTTGCTGAATTCAATGCATGAACACAGAACGAGGGTAAATATGCTAATCTCAATCAATCGGTGAGAAAATTACCACGGGGATTTTTGAGTAGCGAAGCTTGCGAAGCAGAAAATCAGCTCCTGGCAGAAGAGCGGAATCAACATTGACATCGTGGGAAGAGGAAAATAATACCGATCCGTCTAGCAGAATTCCTCTCACTACAGCCATTTTTCTCCCCTTTCGTTAGCTCAGTTGTGTGTCAGTGTGAGCGAATTTGCAGAAGTGGAAAAGTTGATGGGCATGGAATTGCGTGCATTTCACGGGGAATCTACTGGTACGAGTCAGTTCATGGAATTATGAAAAGGTAGGCCGGTGAAACAAAGAACAAAAATCACGGTAAAATAGTTGATAAACTCGGGTTCGATGTGATTGGTAGCCCATCCTGTGGTAAAAGTAATGGTTGACCAACATTTTTACGTTGTTTTGTTGTATCTTGGTGTGTGCATTTTGAATATGTAAAGCCCTAATAAAGTTGAGGGACATGTTTTAAAACCCATCTAGTTGAGTGTTTTGAAATTCACGAATAACATTTTGTAACTTATGAGGGTTTTGGATACAATTTTAGGCGGTGAAAAAAGACAATTAGTCCTTAAAATCCAACATGAAAATCTCAAATTAACCCCGACATAATATAAATCTCAATCCAATTTCCCTCCCATTGTTCCATTGGAGGGAAATTGGAAATACAGTCGTGACAGTGAGAACTTGTCTTCTTCGTCTGTTGATTCTCCTGTTCCTCCATTGTTTTAATCTTATTTATGTTTTTTTTAATTCATTGGTAACTTGGCAGATTCTTGCTCTCCGCACAACAAGTCGATCGTCCGAAAGATCGAATGTGACAACACATTCTGGGCGTCTATTTAATAACCTTATGTTAACTATCTCCTACAAAGCGTTGAGATCATAAATAAATAGTTCATGGACCACACTTTCGCTTCAAATTTACGAGTGTGGATTTCTTGGAAGCTATTCACAAGCTTCATGAAAATGTATGAGATTTTTGGGAATCATATATTCATAATTCGTTATTAAGCTCTTTAGAACGAACCGGATCGTCAAAGCCTATATGGCCCAATATTTGACCAAGCCAAGTCTAAACTCACATTTAATCAAATTAAAACACCCTAATGAATTCATGGTTGGTTACAAGTCTGAAGATTAAATCTTTATGAGATACGTAAAACTATATTAAAACACCAAATGAGACAATTTGTTCATTTAGTAATAATGTCAGAGGACAAATGTCTGATATTTTACAATAAGTGTTTGAGTGATTTTTTAAATAACATAAAGATCCATATTACATTAGTACAAATAGGTGAGTGTGATTGACACTTTAGTGGAATATATATGATCTTATATCACATTCAATCTTAAAAAATATGTTTAAAATTTTGCATTAAGAAACTTGGTTAAGGTTTTACGAAATGTTTATAGTTCTGCAAATTATTTTCAAGGTTTTTATGAGAAAAAACCTAATGTTATGCAAGTATAAATTGTTGTATTTCTAAGATACATATTTATGATATTGCAATAAATGTTTAATATTTTACGAAAAATATTTGAATTAGCATCCATGTTAATTATTTTCAAAAATTCAAATGCAATTGGAAATTTACATTTTCTTTGAGCCATTTGCTTTCCAAAGTACCACCTTAGAATTTTTTTGGGTAAGTTGATGCACTAAAAGTTGAACTTGTATAGATACTGGACCAAAGTGGAGATGTGAAACATATGGAGGACCAAATGTAGGATTTTCCAAATCTAGACAAAAGTGACCAAACATCCGGTCCGTTCGAACCGTTCAATTCTCATTTTCTCAATTGCGCCAATTGAAGAGATCGATCGTCTCTCGACACTACACAGTTCGACATTCATCAATCGATCAATTGCAGAGCGATACGCTGATCAGGCTCGAAGAACGCCAACTTGCTGTTCACCAGGTAGTATTATCAGCTGCTTTGCCTTCTTTTTTTTCTTTTCCTTGGCAAATTGGTTTTAGTTAAGTTGCAGACTGAAATTTCATTATTCAGATCCAATTGACTATTCAGTTTGTTTTGTTTGTTGGAGTTTCAGCTCAATGGCGTCGACAGACAAGCAGAATGCCTTGGATTATATTAATCAGATGTTTCCAACAGGTTATGTATAGTTTATTCTCTGTTCTGATGATTTATGAGAGGTTTGAGAGTGTTTGATTGTAGTGATATGTATGTGAAAATTTGTAGGTTGCTTAAAAGTATATCATACCAGCTTTAGACTATTCGGTACAGAAATGATATGCTTATGTAGTTATGTGGCATTTTTAAGCTATAGTGGCTGAAATTTGTTGTTAGCTGCTTATATTTTAGATTACAGAAGAATCTGATGTTGATCTGTAACTACATTGCCTTCATCGAAGCTGGAGTATAGAAGATGACTTTAGCGAACTTAGATGCTGAATAAGTTTCTCTAGTCAAAATTGAGTCAAAGTAAACTCAGTTGTTCGAGTGGCTCCAATCCAATGTGTATTGATTGATCTCTTGATACGAAGTATATTTGTGTTAATGTTTCTACCTTATATTATGATGGGAAACTGCACTACCATTATGGAAATGATGGTGTAGATGATGTCTTGTAGTTAACTTATAAGCTTTTAAGTTTGTCTACTCATAATTAAGTCAAAAGTGAATTCAATTGGTTTGGTGGTAGCTCCAATTTGTATCCTTTGATTTTTTTATTTCTTGGTATGCTTTGTGTTTTGTGTTGTGTCTGAGTCTACCTTTTCAATTTAGTTTCGAAATCTAATCTATGAAGGAATTAAGAGTGCTAGAATTCAATTTTTCGGAGC
Source organism: Plantago major (assembly GCA_026545765.1). Lineage (NCBI taxonomy): Eukaryota > Viridiplantae > Streptophyta > Magnoliopsida > Lamiales > Plantaginaceae > Plantago > Plantago major. The sequence goes on from CM048839.1 coordinate 111,718,763, forward strand.
AGTAGCATAATCAGTCATTTCTTTGTTTCTTTATTTGTTTCTTTGTTGCCATCGTTTAAATTGACGTCTGAACCAGCATAGATCTTTCTACTTAATAGTTTGATCAGTTTGATAGTTGACGACATTAAAGATGGGTGACAATTTATTTGCAGAGGCATCTCTATCTGGAGTTGAGCCCCTTATGCAGAAGATACACACTGAAATTCGTAAAGTTGATAGTGAAATTTTAGCAGCTGTGCGCCAGCAGGTTGGTATATGTTTGTACATGTTTAAGCACCCAATCTGCTATTTTCTACACTTTGTAGGTTAATTTATTAATTGCCGCTGTAATGAGCTTACACAAAAATAATACTATTTAATAAAATCATGGGTTGAAATCTACGATAGAACTATTTGGAAGATAGTGTAGATGTGGTTGTTTTAGTTTTAGCAGTGAGTGAACGAGATGGGAGATCATACATCAAATTATTTTTGCTACTTCTTGCACCGGGGCTTCTAATAAATTTAGTAGCTTGAAGAAGTATGGTATATGGGTACTTATCTTCAATGTATAGTAGTTTGTTATGCAATATTTTTCACTTAAAACTCAAGTATGGTGATAGACGTTGCTCAATAATCTTGTATTTCTGTAGAGATGATTGGAAATTTTATTTTCTTGCGACACTGTTGTAGTGTATATTGGTTAAGTCTCCCGCGACATATATCACTAAATTATTGGGAAAGGAAGTGTATAAGAGCACAATTGTATTGTGGGTGACATTGTTCCTCTTATAATGACTATGCTGATGATTGTATTATATTGTAGAGTAATTCAGGAAGCAAGGCAAGGGAGGATCTTGCCGCAGCCACTCATGCAGTTCAGGTATGCACATTCTTTTGTCTTTCCAGTGTCTACTGCAGAAATTTGATTGTTACCGCACGTATATCCTTTCTGTGTAATTTATTCACTTTGCTATGATATTTATCTTATACTGCTGTTGTACAGTTAAGTAGGTACTTTTACAGTATGACTTGGAAGTGATGTACTTTTTACCATGTGAACCAGGAACTCATTCACAAAACAAGAGAAATAAAAACCAAAGCAGAGCAAAGTGAAACAATGGTTCAAGAAATATGCCGTGACATCAAGAAATTGGATTTTGCAAAGAAGCATATTACTACTACAATTACAGCCCTCCATCGTCTTACCATGTTAGGTCAGCCTTTTAATTTTGATGCCTCAAAAACAATTTGGTGTTTTTGTTGTTTAATCTTTTTGTATGTTCGCTTGTATGGTATATGACTATATATGTTTGTGATAATTATCGTGATATTTGATAGTTGCATATTGCCATTAAATATTTACAAAATGTATTTTTTGATATTTAGCATTTAGCACTTTAGAAGGTATGCTTCTTTCTGTGGATGGATTTTTCAAGCATACGATACATAATAATATAGTATTAAAACTTATAGTATTCAGCGAAGTTTGGCTAACGTTATTTATGCAAAATCTTAGTAGAAAATTGTTCATATTTTCTGTCCCATCTTGTTATAACAGTATAACACTGATGTCTGATGGATATGGAAGGCCTTTTTGGATTATTTTGTTTAATAATCTTTTTACCATATGTAAATTAATGCCAAAACAGTGTAACCTATTTAGTTGTTGGTCACATAGGTTGAGAAACAGAAACTGAAAATCAATAGAAAAACTAAATTCAACAACTACTCTTGAACCAAGTTGTTTAATGTAATTGTAATATTATAGCAAATGACACAAGGAACTCCATTTTCTGGTTTACTATCTAAGTAGTCAGCACTTCTATCGGGGCTGAATGACGTAAAAGGATAAGTTAACAGGAACACTTCCGGATCAGTAATATAACTCAGTAATCAGTATACTAATTGTGCCTAGCTTTACGTATACCCAAGGATCTTTTGAGATCACTTGAATTCTCGGGGAGTGGACGGGAAGCAGAATATCAAACCCCAAAACCGATTGCAATGTCTCAACTGAGCTGTTTTCATGTTGCTCAGTACGGTGCTCTAGAAATTTTTTATTTTTTATTTCTTTTTTTGGTTACAGGAACATGCATGCCTGCTTCAAGAAAAGAGTATCTCAAGCTTTTCAATCACCCAATCTAGTGTTTTCTTCTTATTCTCTCTAAAATACTTCCATCTTATCTCGGGAAAATTTATGCAGCCTGTCTTTTGTATCACAGTCTCTGCCGTAGAACAACTCCAAGTCATGGCTTCTAAGCGACAGTACAAGGAAGCTGCTGCACAACTTGAGGTATTAAATAATATAAAATGTTGCATCCTTTCTTATACATGTGATTAAATGTTTTAGTGATGTGGATCTGGTTTGAATCATGTTGATGTCAAACGCATCTATGCGGATCTTTCCAATTTCCTTTTAACTGGTACTTTTATCATAGTTATTCCTAATAATGGGAAAACACTGCAGGCAGTCAACCAATTATGCAGCCATTTTGAGGCATACCGAGATATTCCGAAGATCACAGAGCTAAGGGAGAGGTTTAAGAGCATCAAACAAGTTCTGAAGTCACACGTATTCTCAGATTTCTCCAGGTAACTTTTGTATGAAGCCTTACTAAATTTGGCCAACAAGTATAGATTTTGCCAGTTCTACAAAATGTAGAAGAAACTCAAGGAATAAGATGCTGTGCTTCAGTTGTTAGATGCTTCAATAAACATGAAGTTTGTTGAATTTTGTATCATTTTTACGTCTATCGTCGACGTTCATTTGCTCTCTCTTCTATATCTTCTTCTCCTCAGTTCCAGCAATTAGTTTAATATTTCCTACCAACAATTCGTTCTTCACAGCTTGGGCACGGGAAAAGAGACTGAAGAAGCTAATTTGTTACAGCAACTATCAGATGCATGTCTAGTTGTTGATGCTCTGGAGCCTTCAGTGAGGGAAGAGTTGGTAAAGAATTTTTGCAGCAGGGAGCTTATGTCGTATCAACAAATATTTGAGGGGGCAGGTTTGTCAAATATGTTAATTAAAATCCCACTTAAAAAAAATCAGGATAGAGTTCTAGTTTGATACAACTGTCCTTGGTCGTAATGGGTTTTCAAGTTGACTTCGCTTCGTACATTTGAAGTTGAAACTTTGGTAGCTCTGTACCTTAAATTTGAGTTTCTTCTATGTTTTTGCAGAACTGGCGAAACTGGACAAGACAGAGAGAAGGTATGCCTGGATCAAACGGCGGCTTAGGACTAATGAAGAGATTTGGAAAATTTTCCCTTCACCGTGGCATGTTCCGTATCTGCTGTGCATCCAGTTCTGCAAGTTGACGAGGTTGGTCATCCAGCTCTTACCAGTTCAAACTTAGCTTTGCGACTGAAATATTCTTTTGAGTTTCACATTTTAGTTTGATCAATGCCTTATCGGGTTGGAACATCAGAAATGATTTAATTTCTTTATTGGTTGTCGCAGCAAAACATACATGTTTGTCCCGTGATAGTTGATGCCCATTTGAACCACTTTTACCCATTAGCCCCAACTCTAAGCAGAAATTTCTTCTAAAATGAACCGTGTTTATATTTTCACATTGAAATACCTATGAATATCCACTATTGTTTGTGGACTCCTTTTTGCTTGTCTGTAGGATGACCATGAGATTGCGAACAAACTTGTACAACTGAAATAGAGAGTAAAGTTTCTTATGTTTTCTGCTGAATCATAATACATGTGTGGGTTTATCTATCTTCAGGACGCAACTTGTGGAGATACTCAACAATCTTAAAGAAAAGCCAGATGTTGGAACTTTATTGATGGTAAGTTTTTTTTTTTTAATCTTCTTCTGAATTGGCCCTCAAATTCATCCAGATTTATTGTTGCTAAGTATTTCTCTTGAACCTTTTAATGGGAATAACCCTTGTTCATTGAATTGGTGAGCTTTTTCAAAGGGGTTAGTTATATATTAGTGTTGTTCCCAATACTTTCTTACTCATAAGTGATACACACTTTTCCACCTTATAAAATAGTGTCTAATTATATAACGTGACTATAATGCACCCAACTAAATATATTAACTATACATTTACCCCAAGTATAAGAAACATCAATCAATTATCTTCCCACAATCCCGTCATGATGCTTGTGTGGTTTTAGATGATGCTTGTGGTTTAAGATGGTGCTTGTGGTTAGATGACGTGTCTTGTTTAAGATGGCGCTTGTGGTTTAATTGACCTTTTTTTTATTTTATTTTTTTATTTTTTTATATTTAATATCCAAATGATACATGGTTTGTCAATTTTGAGATTCTTATTTGTAGTCTGTATGGTGGTTGGGTTTAAGATGGTTGTGATGAACTGATGATAATGATGCTTGGGGTTGAAATGTTTGTGTTGTTTTTCTTTCGTTTGATCCTTAAGACCTGAAGACGACATTGCATATGATTTGCTAAGAATCCATCAACTTTTTGGTGCATACATTCAATGCTACAGAGCCAAATTGTATGTAATTTGCAAGGTATGAATTGGCCAGGCTTCATGCATGCAAAGAGTAAGAAATTAAGAGAGACAAACAATGGCGAGATTTCAGAAATATTTGGAAGATTTGATTAGATACAATATTAAGGATATGAGGGTATCTTGGATGACATTTTACTGTAATTAGGAAAATCACTAATTTATAAGAAGTTTATCACTAATCTATAAGAATTTTTTTATATATCACTTATGTGCAAGAAAGATTTAGAAGTTGCACTATTTTATAAATTTTCCCTTTTAAACGTATTAGTAGAGGCTGGGGTTACAGGTGACTGGGGTAGAAGTTGAGATGAGGTGTGTTAATTGTGATCATTTTTAGGGGATTACTGTTGTGGTTGACTGCTGGGAGTATGTTGCCCGGCACCTTTTCTTACTGCTATTGATTCCATGGCTATTGTTATTAGGACCATGGAATTTCATACTGGAGAGATCTGGTGGAATGTTAAGCTTAGGAACACAATAAAAGACAGAAAGCTAGAAGAGTTTCTATGCCGTGAAATTTAGTTGTGCCCTTTAGAATTGCTTATCATTGAATGGGGTGGCACTTTTGAGTTCTTTCTTCATTTTGTGGATTACAGGGTTATTTCCTTTTTTGATGGGTACGGAATGGAAATGTAGATAGAGGAGCAGATATGCTTATCCTTCTCTTCATATAATTTTACTGCTCCAATTGTGTTAATTTGAGAAATTGTTTCTTTTTTTTACTACCTATTTCTTTCTAGAAGACGTCTTTCCTCTTCTTTCCTTTGCAATTTCAAACAGCAAGGGCCCTTGCTACATATGTGGATATCCCTCCTCAATGGAAAGCTCTGAATCTTTACCCCATTTTCTACCACCCCTTGTTGCCATAAATGCCGTGCCACTGCTGTTCAGTCTGTAGCCAATTGCCTGTTTGCTAGATGTGTCTGCTAGTCCAAGAACTGTGAATATCATAGAATCTCTTTGACATGGAAACTGGGACCAGGTGGTTAAACTTAGAGATTACTTAATGTCTGTATAAGTGTCTTTGCATTTTGTTCTCAACATCTACAGCATCATCTTTTATTATTTATGTCTAGGATATATATTTAGCATAATAATATTCCATTTTGTTCATGATATATGCATGGTTACATGCACGATGATAGTAATGTTCCACCTGATGTTGTTCGCTTTATTTGTAATCATTTTAGTTCCTCAAAATTTTAATGCTAATGGTTGTTACAGGCACTGCAACGAACTTTGGAATTTGAGGAAGAATTGGCAGAAAAGTTTGGAGGTGGAAGTCGTGGTAGAGAATCAAGAGGTGAAATTGGTGATGATATGGTGGAAAATAGCAACCAGGCCGTTTCAGACATTAGAAAGAAATATGAAAAAAAGCTGGCTGCACATCATGGAGAGAGTGAGGCATGAACTTATTCCCGTGTTCACCTGACGAGTTATTACTTATTAGTCAAACTTGGAACTGGCTGCACCATTTACTCTCTGGCTGACCAACCACTTTTCCTTTTCAGGAGCAAGATGGCCAGAAAGATTTGTCCGTGCCTGATGCTGGGGTAACCTATCATTATCTGGATACTTTCACAAATAACTTATGCATAGAATTTTTCGTTTCGTCGTTCTTTCTTACCGTTGATCCATACGGTTCGCCAATTCATGTCCAAAGTAGCGTATAAATCACAAACTGTGGTTTACTTCTTGATATGAGGCAGATTCTGCAGTTGTATTTCAAGCTAAAGGTTTTGGACATTATTACCATACGTGTTTGTTGACTTTTGCTCGATGGGTCTAATTGAAACTAGCAACATTGATCAACTACATCTGATCCTGAGTTCTCTGTTAGACTTGCACCTGAAATCACCTTCTAAAATTTCATGTTATGTTAATTGACTTTTGATTAATGTGGCAGTTCAACTTTCGAGGGATCATTTCATCTTGCTTTGAGTCATACTTGATGGTATATGTGGAATTGGAAGAGAAGACTCTTATGGAGCACTTGGAGAAACTTGTGCAGGTATGAATCACCCAATGGTTGTCCATGTTAATGTGCTAGGATTTTTTTCTCCTGCACCAGTGAGCAAATATCTTTTGGTACAGGAAGAAACATGGGACATTGAAGAGGGAAGTCAAACAAATATTTTATCTAGCAGCATGCAGGTAAGAAATTAGACAGATATTGCTGATTCTCTTATTGATTTCGCGCATGAAGAAGTATTCAGTTTCTTACTTGTGTGCACGTTATGTAAATATTTCTTGTATTTTCCAGGAATCCTTTATGCTTTGATTATCTAGACTTTGCTATATATCTTCTCTCTTCTTCACTAAATGGCTCTTTCTTCACTGCTCTTGATACTAAATCCTTGATGGTTGTTTTCTTGTGAAGGTCTTTTTGATCATTAGGAGGACTTTAAAGAGATGCAGTGCTTTGACTAAAAGCCAGACTCTGTATAATATGTTTAAGGTGCGATTTCAAATATCCAGTTAATGCACCATTGTACCTACCATAATTCATATAATAGCTCGAATACCTGGATCAGGAAAGTTTCCCTGGTTTTATTTGATATATCATCTTTCATATTTCGAGTTTCCAGTTTGGTTTGTGGCAACTAGATACCTCTAGCAATTTTATTGGAGTACAGAGACATCAGAACTTTTGAGTCTCTGTGTCTGCTTCTATCTGTTGGTTTTTCCTGCTTTTTAAATGTGCTTTTTTTTTTTTAAAACCTAAACAACACTTTTCATATCCAAAACAAGGTACGTACAAAAGGCGATCCAGCCTAAATCACCAAGACTCAACTATATCAAAATTATCAACCTATCATCAAATGCCTAACATGGACTTTGAGTCTAGGAACCATCCACGCTCTATATGTAATCATATCTACAATATTCAGCTTTACCTTATCAACAGTAAGAGTATTAGTGTTTCCAAAGCACAGATCATTTCTATACTTCCAAATTGCATAAACCGTTTCAGAGAAAGCCAGTTTAAGCAATTGAGCCTTCCATCCTTTACCTTTGCAATGCAATAGAATCCATCTCAACTCAGTGTCCCATTCAGTAGGGATACGGTTGATGCATAACCATTGCAAGATAGCAGCCCGCATACAATTGGTATGCACACAGCCGAATAACAGATGATCCAATGTTTCTATTTGAGCACAAAAACAACACCTGTTATCTCCTAGTAACCCAAATCTCTGCAGCCTCTCCTTAGTAAATGTGCTATTTCCATCTATGAGAGAGTGCATAGGAAGGGCGGAATTGGAGACATTCTGAAAATTGAGTTTCTGCTTGATGTCCTGGCATATATATCCGAATCATTATTTTTTCTCATCTGAAAGATTTTTGGCAGTTTTGAATGGTATTTCATAGTTTCTTATAGATAGATCATGACAGTGCAGAGCTTGTCCTTTAATCATGTACCTAGGAGATCTTAAGAAATTGGGCTAGACAAAGAAGCCACACTAAAATCCCAAATCTCAGTGTTCACGTGAGACCCATTCTCCTAAAAGACTTGATGCTTTCAATTAATACCTGCACACGATTCATATAGTCCATTGTTCAGCAAAGCGGCTCTAAATTTTATCTTGAAGATACTTTACTTTGTACAAGATGAATAAATTGCTAGATATACCATCAGCAAAGACTCAAAAAATTGAGCATTATTTTTCCACAGTATTTATCAAAATTGTACTTCTCATTGGGGGATGCCTCTCTTATCCTTTGTAAATATTCAATTCATTCAAGAAAGATGACTACATTGTATTTCCTTCTTTCCCCTTAAAAGAAAAATTAGTACCCAATTCTGGAATTGCCACCTTCTCCAGTTCTGTTACATATTTGCTTGACTTGAGTGTTAGTTTCCTCCTTTAAAAATTTACATGAATGCAGCACTATCCTTGTGGCCACAACCTTTTATCCTGGTACCTGAGACTTCCAACCAAAATTGATAGGAGAATGTGGGCATGTAAACTTATGTCTTGCTTTGTTTTGATTCCAGGTGTATTTTGTTCTTCCTTATATGACTCCAATGATGTATCAAGATTTTTTCAATTTACTCTTATTTTTTCTAGGAAGTTGGAAAAAATTATTTATATGTTGTTTCCACTATTTCCCTTCTGTAAAGGACCTGAATCAGGTCACCTGATGTATTCCTAGACAGTTGAATGTTTATTTAGTTAGAATAAACTGCACACCATATACCTATGCTTTGTGATATCTAGAATTAACTTTTTAGTGGATTCTCATACGAATAGCTGAACCCATGTGCCCCAGTCCGTTTTAGTCTGCAATGTCTACCTGCATTTGTATTGGCACCAGAGTTACATTTTCTGAGACTACGGTATTATATAAATAGGTATTCCAAAAAACTCTGAAGGCATATGCCACGAAGCTTTTTGCAAGATTGCCAAAAGGTGGAACTGGTATTGTAGCAGCTGCCACAGGAATGGATGGGCAAATCAAGGTGCTCTAAAAAAAATAAAAATCTTATCCAGATCCTTTTTTTAATCTTTTCTTCTGTTTCCTAAGTTTCATCACTAGAATTGTACATGTATTCCAACTAACTGACTGCATCCTGCAGACATCTGACAGGGATGAGCGTATCATCTGCTATATCGTTAACACAGCCGAATATTGCCAAAAAACGGTTGGTTCCCATATTCTACATCTTTCAGCATGTTCTGATTAATTTCATGGTTTATTAAGTCCCTTTTTCTCAAGGTTCTGCGATCCGATCGTAATTCGGTGCCTGTGAGTTTATTATATGAAAATTTGATCTTGTTTTACAATGAATTTACTATATGCGATAAGTATGTACCAGTTCATGATTGTTAGCCAAGCATATCGTGTTTCTTACAAATTAGCGTGGCATTACTGTTATCCCAGTCTACAGAAATGGATGTTTGTGAAGCAAGAATATTTTATTTTAGAATCTGATTATCTGAACTTTTGCTTCTTATTTGCAAATTGAGAATTGCTTCTACCAGATGACAGAGAACTCTACTGTTGAACTTGAATTTGGGGCAAAGATTAACTTGCTGTGCAAGACCTATTTGATCCTCCTTTTGACATTGAGAGAACCAAACCCTTGACCACTAAGCTGATAGCCCACCTTGTTTAGATTTTTCAGTATAACAAGGCATCTAGGCTTTTTAAGTAAAAGTATGTTTTCAAGAGCCTGCTGTCGGCTTAGAGGGTCTTACTAGTCCTGCTGTAGCTATAGTGCTTTTGTGGATGGCTTCAAGCACAATAATATTTTACTAGGCACACACATGCGTGCACGCATTTAGCACTCATAGTGACGGGCTTGGCTTCACTTTGGATACAAAGTATAATCCTGTACTGTAATCGGGACGTTTGGTGCTTCGTTGAAGATGTTGAGAATAGGAAATTGCTAACCGGCTATTCCTCATTCTAACATCAAGTGAACCAAACACCTGACTAGGCTGATAATTAAACTTGTTATAGATTCTTCTATATTATAAAGCATCCTAGCTTTTAAGTAATACTCCCTCCATTCATAAAAAGCTTCCAATCTTTCCCTTTTAGTTGTTCTGCAATAAGCTTACAATATTTTCAGAAATACACTACCCTTGGAACACACGCATACTTACAACTCTGCCATACTTTATTCTTTATGCATTCACTATCAATTCTAAAATTCCACCTATTTTTTTTACTTGTATATCATCCAAAGACTACCCCGCGTCCTCTTTAACATTATTCCTTAAACTCTGCCATAAGATTCTAAGGGGAAACTTTATAATGAGACGGAGGGAGTAGTATGTTTCCAAGAGCTTGCTGTCTTTAAGAGGATCTTCATTTTTTCCTGTTGTAGCTCTAGTGCTTTACATTTAACCTTCACGTACAATAATATGAATGTTGTCACAAGCTCATACACACAGGCACCTAGCTTTGAAGCCAGGGTCATTCTTTAGCAATTGTAGTGGCTTCACCTTGCTCTTGGTAGATAGTTCTATTTTCTGCCACCCTTGTCTGTTTAATTCTTTGACGTTTGAAGCAAAATAGTTCTTCTGTCGGGGTCATAAAACCATTCAGAAGATTTGTGTTTCTTTTAATTCATTGTTGAACCATTAAGATGTAATGTATAGAAAAAGCTGCAGAAGTAGGATTTGAAAGTATTTGTAGCAGAAACATGGCATTTTCAGGTCATGACACCAAATGCAATAATCAGTGGCCATATCCAAAATGTTATTGCAAAAAGTGCTCCATGAAAAAAAAAAAAAAAAAGGCTGTATATAGAGAAAATACTCACCCACTACTTGGCTCTCTAGGTAGCTCTGGTAGTTTGGGATTGTAAGGCTGTATAGCTATTTTTATTTGCAGGGTTTTGGATAATGAAAACACATTCTTTTTCCAAAATGTATAGCTATTCAGTCACATTCTTGTGCTTCCTTTACTTGTTAATATTACCTTTGGTACCTAATCTCTGCTTTAAGTCAAAATTATTATTTTATGTTGTCAGTCAGGGGAATTGGCTGAGAACGTATCCAAAATAATTGATCCTCAATTTGCAGATAAGATCGACATGTCTGAAGTACAGGTAAGAACTATCAAATTGTAAGTTGCATGATAGATCTCCCCACTCATTGCTCATTGTACATAAGTATTGCTTCTGCAGGATGAGTTCTCTGCCGTGATAACGAAAGCACTGGTAACTCTAGTAAATGGTATAGAAACTAAATTTGATGGCGAAATGGCTGCAATGACACGTGTTCCTTGGGGTACACTTGAAAGTGTTGGTGACCAGTCAGAGTAAGATTTCTTTATCAATCCTACTTGGAAATTTGAAAATCCTACTGTTCCGGATTTCATTCTAACCCCATGTAAATTACTGCAGATATGTGAATGGCATAAATACAATTTTGAGTGCCAGTATTCCAGTACTTGGAAGACTTCTCACCCCGCTATATTTCCAGTTCTTTCTTGATAAGGTGAATGCGTTAGTTTGATATTTCATTAACAGCTAGCATGTATTATTTGCTCTGGGATTCTCTTGATTACTACATAATATTGTTGTAACTGTTGTTTCATATGCACCAAGTAATTCCTTATGGTATGTACCATGCTCTCGCTATTTAAGTGGAAACTGCATTCATAACTAAGCTTCACTAGTACAGAAACTCAGCATTATGCTTGAAATTACGGTCGTTAAATTTCACATTAATTAGAGCATAACAGTAGAAGGTGCTATTGTCATTTTTGGTGGGTATGATTGGGAACATGATGCATGCAAAGGTTGGCTCCCTGGTAAATAATATGGTGGTCGGCGAGTTATGAATTTTACTCCAGCTAAAACTTGGAACCCTAATTTAAACAATGCGGTATATATGACGCAAATTCACTGTGGCATTCGTGTAACAAAATTTGGTTGCATTTATTCCAAGGATTCTTGCTTGACTTGTGGAATTATGTCAGTTTGGACCTCACAAGTCACCTTTAAATGAAATTTACCCCATTCTATGGAGGTTTTTTTTTTATCTAAGAATTACTATTGCAAGCCTTAAATTTAAGGATAATCAACTGGTGATGTGGCATACAACATCAGTGTCATATGTTTGAAATTGGGAACTCATGTAAATGTGTTCTGTAAAGGAATTATTTTTATGTGACAATGACTCTTGGGGAGCCACGTCTGAAGCTAATTCTGGTTCTTCTTTCTTTTCCTTCTTAATTCGATGCTCATGCTTTTATGTTTCTCTGCAGCTTGCATCTTCACTTGGGCCCCGCTTCTACTTGAATATTTTCAAATGCAAGCAAATATCTGAAACAGGAGCACAGCAGGTATTTGTTGTATTCTTAACTCCTTCCAAGCTGGTTTCCATGGTAGCTTGAGTTTCAGCAATAATGTACTGGTTTTGTGCTTTTGCATGAATATATTCTGAACTGTGTCATGCATGTAAGAATTACTCCACATTCTGGATTCTGATGTAAACTTTTGGCAATGTGCAGATGCTTCTGGACACACAAGCTGTTAAAACAATTCTTATGGAGATCCCTTCACTTGGAAAGCAGGTCAGTATCCTATACACTCAGTTATATTTTCAGATTGTTGCTTTGTTCTTCTAAATGAATATAAAATAAACATGACCAGTTGCAATGCTTAGACGAATCTGTGTTCATGAATTCACATGAGAAGGTTAAATTATGGTGCTCATTTTCACCACTATATGAATATCCTTGTATCTGAATTGTTTCACTCTCTGATCAGACATCCACAGCTGCGGGTTATTCAAAATTTGTAAGTCGTGAAATGAGCAAAGCTGAAGCGCTGCTGAAGGTCTGCTTTAAGTTACATTTAATTTTTGTGATTGCAAGATATTTTTCTACCTTTCTCGGGTTAAAGTTTCATTTCTTCTTTTGCAGGTCATATTATCTCCAATTGACTCTGTTGCTGATACATATTGTGCTCTATTGCCTGAGGGCACTCCTACAGAGTTCCAGCGGATTTTGGATCTTAAGGTTTGTTCGTTCACCACCTTAGACTCTACTTTTTTAGTTTTGCTTTCCATTTTCCAGTCTGAACCAGGAATTTAAAGTAGCTTTTGCTAATTGGTGACTACTGCATGCAATACAGTCTGGTTTTAATCTATCTTGGTTTATGTTGTTTGTGAAATGGAGTCCCGCATCTAGTATTTAAAGAAACCATAATACTTGCATTGCATCTCTTCTTTGAGTTTCTGTCTGTTTTCCTGTAGTTTCTATTTTAACCTATACTATCTCATCCAGGGCCTCAAAAGGACTGATCAACAAAGTATACTAGACGATTATAACAAACGTGGATCCGGAACCTACCAACCATCTATGACCACAGTAGTACCAGCCACAGCTAACCCCGCAGTCGCACCAGTGATAACAGTTAATTCATCGGCACCCGGAATCATCCCCTCAAAAGAAGATCTTGTGGCAAGAGCAGCCGCTCTAGGGAGAGGTGCTGCTACGAATTCCATCCGGAAGTTCCTTGCACTGACCGAATCAACAAACAAAGACCGCAAGGATGGAGCCTTCAGAAAGCTTTTCATCGGATAAAATGGAGTAATGATCTCTGCCTGCACAGATATTTCTCTTCCTTTGATATTCCCGGAAAAATGTCCTACTCTTCTAAATTTGGCCCGGTATAGAAACCTTTGCAGCTGTTGAGTTTTTTTTCTTTCTTTTATGTATAGCGTCCTAGATTGCTGCACAAATTTTTTATGCATGAGACTAACTTTATCTCTTATTAGTACATTAATGTACTGTTGTACATAGTCTTCCTTTTCTGTGTCTCAAATTCTCAAGTTCACTGGTAAGGTGATTGGCGGACTGATTTATGACAAACTAGTGCAATTATATATAGCCAATGAAAATTAGTGCAGTTATATATAGCTGAACGAAGAGAGGCAGACTACGGTAAATTACTAAATTGAGTGGTAAGCTTCCAAAGAACGTTGAAGACAGCCAACTTTTGTAATGTTAAAACTTAAGACCTGAAACTATAAAAATAATGTGCAGAGGCAGTGAGCTCCTGAGCCTGGAGTGTGCTAAGCAGATTTCTCGAGACTCCAACTCGAACGACTCGAACCAAATACTTTTAGGTCTAGCAGCAGCTCTTTCATCCAGAGAAAGTATACCGACTGCGAATCGGGAATCAGGATACATTACATCGACAACAAGATGTTATCGAACTTCTCAAAAACTGGAAGTGTCCAAACACTCTGCATCAAATTTTGATAGGGTTTAATAGGATATTTGAGTTTTGTAGTTGATGAATATTAACTCAACTCGAGTAAGCATAGTTTAGAGTAGGAATCTTTTGCAAATAAACCAAATTGAGTTGAGTCATGTCAAACACGAAATATGTTCGAGGCAAATTTATAGATACTACCCTAAACACCAATCTTTGTAACTCTCTTTGCAAGTTCATGAATTTTTCCACAACCCGACTCTTATCTCATAACCCATTGTCGGTAAGGATTCTATAATAAGCGTCTAGTGAGTACCAAATTTGGTCGGGTCATGTTTCATATTTATGTAACATACACAATGCAATTATTATTAGAGTTGTCGCAATATCTGTTTGGTGCATTTGATAAGGTGTTTTGTAAGTGATAAGTCATTTCATTTAAAAGTTATTTGGAATTAATTTTCAAACCAATCACACATTCATCAAATTGACCTATTCTAATAAAACCGTCTTATTTTAGTCACATAAAGTGAAATCATCGAGCAAAATAAATAAGAGTACTAAATATCAATGTTGCAAACTTATTTTCACGGACAGTTCTTTCTTCTAAAACTATCTTCTCTTATGCAATATTGTTGTCAAACCTAATATGCATGAATAAATGAATTAATTAGGTATCTGAATTTCATGCACGAAGCTTTAACAAACAAGCAAGAATCACGTAAAATTAAAACGACAATTGGACATGAACAATAACAATAACATATTCCAATCTTGTGATATATACACAACCAATTCCCTCAGGAATGGTTGAGATCCTTCTAGGTTATTCTATTGACTAGATCCTTCTACAATGTTCTCTTATCTAAAAGCTTCTAGCTTCTACTATATATATGAACATTCTAGAAATGTTAATACTTCATGAACTTGAGAACATTCTAGAGAATCCTCCATGGACTTGGGTCTTGAAAATATTGGGCTTGGACCGCAAGAGAATTAGGCCATGACACCAACGCTAGCTAACTTTCTCTATCATTTAAACATGAACAAAACTTGCATGGTGTGGTTTTATGTCACAACAAATATACCATTCTTTAACAAATTAAATGGTCGTATATAATATGATTCCCGGGTTACCATAACACTTTTATAACAATAAATATAATAACATTGATGCACCTACAAATGTAAGGTGTCACATCTCATACGTGCGTGGATTATTATACATAATAAAGGCGATATATATTTCTCATTAGGTACGAGACAATTTTCGTATAAAATTCAAAAGAGTAACTTTCTTGTTCCTGGGATCGTCTGTGTATACATATATATAAAATTTTCGCTAGTAAAACATTAGTTTTATGGTTTAAAACATTATCAAATAATTAAGAATAATAGTCAGTTTCTCAAATTGTCAAGTTCATCTACAACCCTTTAATCCATTTCACCAAGAATATACTGCTACATCATATCACTCTAAAAGAATTTGAATTTCTACCCTGTGCAAGAAAAGAAAAAGAAAAAAAAAAGCTCTTCAGCATCACTGGGAGCTGTTGTGTGATCAAAAACTGGCGTAGGATCTAGGGCTGTACAAAAAACCCACCCGCATAAACCGTCCGTCTTTCACCCGCACTCGCCAACTAATTTTTTTTATAAAATGTGTGATGGGTTAATTTTTTTTTCACCCGCCATTAGTGGGTGGTGGGTTGGATGGGTGCAACCCGCAACCCACCGGCCATTTTATGTATGTATGTAGGTATATATTTGTGAATTTAAGTATAAGGAGAACCATCGGCTAGAGAAGTTACATCTTGCTTATGTCGTTGAATATATATATAGTTTAAGTGAGCCTACAGCTCTTCTCTTTAAGCATTATTTCGTCATCATTTTTGCACTCACCATTCGTTCTTCTCAGATTATGTAATGTATTCAAGCAAAATAACACAAGTTGACAACTTCTCGGGTCAACATTTCATTCATTAATGTGTGAAATCTTTAAAATTAAGTGAAGAAGGATAACTACTTCAAAAGAATCACTATCCTCTTTGTTAACAACATGCTCTTTGTTGCTATTTTTTTTTCTTGCACATCTACTTCTGCACAAGTTGTAAATTTATGCTACATCTATTTTTATCTATATCCACCCGCCAATCCGCCCGCCATTTTTATCACCCGAACCACCGCATATTGAAAAAATATTCCAAATGCCTCGGTTTATAATTATGATCACCCGTCATAGGTGGGTCGGTTTGATTTTTCGTAAAAACCCGCCTACACCCGCCCGCGCTCACCCCTAGTAGGATCTACCCGAGCCACTGGACTAGCTCGATAAGTGGCGCATTGGCATTAAGAGCTGGTAATGGTTGATGTCTGAACTCACTTCTTTTGGAAAGTCAGCATACCAGCAAAAGCTATGGCGCGGCAAGCTACCCCAGCTATAATTAGGAGGGCTAACCGGAGACTGAAATTATGAACATTGTAGCCGTATCTGAGGAGTGCCCCACACCGTGTTAGTAGCCACACGCCATCGTACCTGAAATTAAAATGTAAGCCGGTCAAGGACTGGCTAGAGCAACGAGCTAACTTCTAAAACAAGTAGCTACTACTTAACCACAACAGGTTATAATTCTGGATGTTTAAGTTAGCAAACGAGTGGTTTTCAAAAACGGCGTATTTTCTGATGTTTAGGAGAAACGAGCTTTTCAGTCGATTTACTCGTATGTAATGATGTAATGGAGTTTGATACTACAGGGTAACAAGACATGTTCAGGGAAGGATAAATGTTGCGTACCGTTCTGCATTAGATATAACAAATGCTTCGAGGGCCCACTTTGGATAGCTAAAGTTTGCTAACATCCTTACGTACGTAGATCCATTCAGCTGAGTCGCAATCATAGTCAAAACCACAGGAAGTAGTACTGAGAACTGCAGGAAACATGAAGTCCAGTAAGTTTATGACCATAAAAGCACAAAAAGGCGTCTATTGAGTTAGTGAGTGTTAGTTACCAGCTGTGATGGGCCGGGTTCAAGGAAGATTGCCAAAGCATAAGCTATGACGGTGACACAGTAAACGAGGCAAAGCAAGACGACATAATTATCTGCAAAGGAAGATCTCGGATTGGTGAAGAAATAGAACGTTGATAGGTAGACCACCGGCTTTATCACCGTGTTGAATAAGTCAACAATGTCCTTGGCAACAAAATGAGACAGACTACTGATAAGCATAAGCATAAGCATAAGAAGAAATGACTACTGATAAGCATAAGCATAAGCATAAGATTGCCAAAGCATAAGCTTTGTAACACACTTAGACTTGAGTAAGTAATTCTTTTTTAACTCTAAATTTATTTGTAGCTTACAAGACGATTCTAACTCTAATTTTTTTTAGCTACCGTGACAGGGCCCAGATGGAAGAGAATAAGAAGAAGGCGTGAGAGATTGGGGGAAGAAGAAGCCCCGACATGAAGTCTGTTGTTTGAGACTGAGTTTTTGTTTGAGAATGCAAGCTGTGAATTCTAATTCTCTCAGTTTTTGTTTGAGAATGCAAGCTGTGAATTCTATGTTCCGAACTTTCTATCCTTCTCGGTTTATACTTCTCCTTGAGTAAGGCATAACTTATAAACAACTCAAGGAGAACGCCTTGAACCACTCGGCCATCTCTCCTACATAATGATTATGAACAAAAACCCGAGTGAATAGCGAGTTCTTCCAATTCCATTATAAAATTCCCCATTATTGGATAGGTACGACTAGGACCAATCCATTTTAACTATCTATTCCAAACAAATATAGAAGGCCTATCATTTTTGTTTTCAAATCAATCTGTTTTTATGTTATTTCGTACTGTACAATTCTTTTCTTTGTGGGATGATTTTCCCGCGAGTCGGATGAGAAGAATTATAGAATGGATTGCTATTTATGTCTAGATCGCGGACAAATGGAAATTTTATTAATAAGACCTTTTCAATTGTAGCCAATATCTTATTGCAAATAATTCCGACAACTTCAGGAGAAAAGGAGGCATTTACCTATTACAGAGATGGTGTGATTTGATTCTTTTTTTCATCTCTCTCGTAGGAGAAAGACGCGCAATTCGGGAAAATTAAAGAAATCTACGCTTGTTGAAGGTGAAGTTTTGAAATAGAACAATCCCTTCTGTCGTGTATCCTCGATTAATGCAACCTCAGGTACTATGTTTCCATTTTTTGATTCTAGTATTGAGCGAAAGGTTACACCTAGAGGTTGTGTATTATGAGTCAATCTTACTTCAATAGTACCAATAGGCAGCATAAGGGAAGAATCACTACACCTAGGAATCAACAACAGGAAAACCTTGTTCGAAATTACCCCCTTCCTTCTTGGCTCGGGCCTAAAAGAATGGTTGGGACAACAAACATCCATCTCGTTCGTACTTTGGATACCCATACAACCATCGAAGGTCATTGAAGTGACTAATTCCTCTAAATTAAGAGGCGTTGAAAACAAAGAAATTGTTGGAGTTCTCATTTCTATCTAATCTAGTCCCAACATGTTTCATGTTAAAAAGATCTCTTAGGGAAGGTTGGCTAGCGATTTCTTGTAAAAACACTAGCCTTTCGATCCATAATGAGAATATTTTCACCCTACTTTCTTTTATTTCATGTAGTAAATTCTCCTTATGCACATAAGGAAGGAGCCGTATGAGATGAAAATCTCAATGCAGTTCTCGAACGGAGATTCTTTTAATTGAATGGCGTAGTAATGGATGTCACTCAATCAAGGAAATTATGGAAGCTTTACGTAATTATTATGAAGCTATGCGACTAGAAATTGATCCCTATGATCAAGTTATATACTCTATAATATAGGTCTTATCCATACAAGTAATGGAGAACATACGAAAGCTTTGGAATATTATTTTTGAGCACTAGAACGAAACCCCTTCTTACCAAGAACTTTTAATAATATGGCCGTGATACCGCCATTACGCATGCGACTATCTCCACTATAGAAATAAAAAATCCAAAGAAAAAGAAAATATAGGCTTTCTACATATGCATCGTCTAAACTCACGATTTTTATCACCGTAGCAAAGAAAGAAACTTCATAGAAGTGAAATAGGAAGAAATAGATATTCTTTTTCTATGGATAAAAAAAGATCTAACTGTTAGAGGAAGCACCATAAAGATCAATTAGCGAGGTTTAAATGATACAACAATACTAATCACAGACTTATGTCATGATGGTAGATAGACTTACTTCATTCATGGTGTGAAATAAAAATTAGAAATCCACTTATGTAATAGAGTCGATCCACTAAAGTTTTGAGCAGCGGTGTAGGATCAGATCCCAAAGATAGTAAGTCTTTTCTTTCTTAGTGAGAAAAGTCTTTTTCAAAGATTCTATAAAATAGAAATTTCTATATGAAACCGAGATAGTTACCTTTCAGAAAATTCTAATGATAAGGGAAATTTTTTCTTTGGAAGGTGGGAAAAAAGATAAAACGAACTAAAACGGATTAGTAATCCAAATTTCAGTTTTAAACTAATGGAATGAACCTCTTTGGTTAACCCTAAAAATGGCATAGATCAATGAGAAATCTTATTTCTTAGGTATGGAACAGGGTACCAAAAAAATGGATGAGCCGTATGAGTTAGGAAACTCTCAAGTATTCATAAAAGGATAGAAACAGAGAAGTATAGAAAGTTCGGAACATGAGAATTAGAATTCACAGCTTGCATTCTCAAACAAAAACTGAGAGAATTAGAATTCACAGCTTTCATTCTCAAACAAAAACTCAGTCTCAAACAAAAGACTTCATGTCAGGCTTCTTCTTCTTCTCCCAATCTCTCAAGCCTTCTTCTTCTTATCTTCCATCTGGCCCTGCCACGGTAGCTAAAAAAAATTAGAGTTAGAATCGTCTTGTAAGCTACAAATAAATTTAGAGTTAAAAAAGAATTACTTACTCAAGTCTAAGTGTGTTACAAAGCCTGCGGATCTTTCTCTCAATACTCTCAAAACAGCAAACATCTGCGAACAACTGAATAGTATGTTCAGGTTGGATTTCTGTGAGCATATCAAGTTTTTCGCTCTGCACTGTTAGGCTCTTGATATTGAGTATGTCACTACGAAGGCGAGTGACCTTCGTGTCTTCCCTCCAGGTAGAATCCCTTATGTTTTCGCGATTTAATTTTGCCAAGTTTGCCTTAGCAACCAGATACGCTGAAACCTTCTCCATTAGGTTCAAATAAAAACAGTCAGAAATCGATCCGAAACAAGAAGTTATATTAACAAGAAGGCACCAGAACGAAAGTTCAATATGACGTGCAGCTAAGCAAAACCAGAAAACAGAGTATACACCAAGAAAATAAACAGAGCATGGACACTTCAACAAACCAGAAAACTATAACGCAAGATTTACTCTTAATTAAACACAAATTGGGCAAGTAAATGATCACAATTAAACGCCCAAGATCCCCCTTAAACTCGAAGAAACAAAGCGGATTGAGAGCTTACCGAAAGACGAATCAAGAGCAAGCTAGGACGCAATCAAAGAACCAAAAATCTCTGGGTTTTGCCAATGGCTCTACGCAGAAAACAGATACGGAAGATTCTCGGGTGAGGAAGATAAAAGAAAGGAATCAAACTCGAGACTAAGAAACTTACCGAACAGAATCAAAACGGAATGGCTTGATGAAGAACGAAGATGGTAAACGATTCAGATTTGTTGGCTGCTGGGTTTAGGTTAAAAAGCGTTTGAGATATGTACAAGAAAGAAATAAAAATGGGGAAGAAACATACCAATAGGGTTTTTCAGTTTTTCTCTTCTGTGATTTGTACCCAATAGGAGTAAAATGAACCAACCTAATCGTTTATAGTATAGGGGCATTAGATTAAGAGAGGGTAGAATTAGATTAAGGAGAAACAGATTAGGATTAAGGGTTCGATGCATTACGATTTTTGAGTGTTAAGACTTGGAGATTGAGAGAGTTTTTTTGGTTCTTGATTTAGAGAGTTGGTGTGAGGAGAGCAGAAGAAAATAAAAAGGACATGGGACGGATGATACTTTATTCATATATAGATAATAAATAAACTCATAAAAGAGAAAGATAATAAAATGGAAAACAAATTTAAAAAAATAATAATCTATTTCTCCTTTAAAGCTGATCTACCCGAGCCACTGGACTAGCTCGATAAGTGGCGCATTGGCATTAAGAGCTGGTAATGGTTGATGTCTGAACTCACTTCTTTTGGAAAGTCAGCATACCAGCAAAAGCTATGGCGCGGCAAGCTACCCCAGCTATAATTAGGAGGGCTAACCGGAGACTGAAATTATGAACATCGTAGCCATATCTGAGGAGTGCCCCACACCGTGTTAGTATCCACACGCCATCGTACCTGAAATTAAAATGTAAGCCGGTCGAAGACTGGCTAGAGCAACGAGCTAACTTCTAAAACAAGTAGCTACTACTTAACCACAGCAGGTTATAATTCTGGGTATTTAAGTTAGCAAACGAGTGGTTTTCAAAAAAGGCGTATTTCCTGATGTTTAGGAGAAACGAGCTTCTCAGTCGATTTACTCGTATGTAGTGATGTAATGGAGTTTGATACTACAGGTAACAAGACATGTTCAGGGAAGGATAAATGTTGCGTACCGTTCTGCATTAGATATAACAAATGCTTCGAGGGCCCACTTTGGATAGCTAAAGTTTGCTAACATCCTTGCGTACGTAGATCCATTCAGCTGAGTCGCAATCAGAGTCAAAACCACAGGACGTAGTACTGAGAACTGCAGGAAACATGAAGTCCAGTAAGTTTATGACCACAAAAGCACAAAAAGGCGTCTATTGAGTTAGTGAGTGTTAGTTACCAGCTGTGATGGGTCGGGTTCAAGGAAGATTGCCAAAGCATAAGCTATGCCGGTGACAAAGTAAACGAGGCAAAGCAAGATGACATAATTATCTGCAAAAGAAGATCTCGGATTAGTGAAGAAATAGAACGTTGATTGGTAGACCACCGGCTTTATCACCGTGTTGAATCAGTCAACAGTGTCCTTGGCAACGAAATGAGACAGACTACTGATACCAGAAGCACGTTCTCTCCAGTATTGTAACTTGTCCAAAGAAAATGTCCTTAATGCCGCAACCTTGCATAACAAAGCTGCAAAAAGCAAGTTCGATAAGATGAATTAGTTACGGATTTAACAACGCTAGCTTCTCCTAGTGTGATGTGAGAGGCATAAAAATATCAATATTAATTTGTTTGCAATCTTTAAACAGAATCCAAGATATATCCATAAGAACACATGAAATTCAAAACAGTTATTTGCATGTCTGATGCACAAAATGCTAAAACAAAATATTGTAGAAGGTAGGTTTTGATGTGTATAAATGGATAGTAGCTTGCGACTTACAAACAGCAATTAGCGTGTATGTATAAGCACCAAAGCCGAAGGTTGCATCATTAGCTCTGGTAAGTGATCCCAAGCAAGCTCCAGCAATTAACAGGATGAGATAATCAACAGCTTGCGTTTTAGCTTCTCGTAAACACTGCTTACTGATCCTGAGGTTGTCATGATGTGAAAAATATCAGTGAACCACATTTGTTGAAACTTGAAACATAAGGTTTGATGAGTTTTATGGTTATGTTAACTACCTTCCAACGAAGTATTTGTATTGTATGAAAGGATTTGGGGTCCTTCAGCAGGATAAATCAGCTGTCCTCAAGAAGTTGTGCCGAATCATATCACGCTGCCGATATACATTGGCCTTAACATCTTGCCAGACTTCCCCAGCAAAGGATCGCTCTTCTGTAACCGAACTATGAAAGTCATGATCCTGATCAGTATTCATTGGCGATGCAGCAGGATCAGCAGAACTTATTCTCATGTCAAGCGGTATTTGATAACCTTTGTATAGCATCCACTTAACAGGGAATTCAGTGTAATTTATGCTGGATGTCTTAACCATTCCTTCCAGTATATCAATGAAGTAGTCGGGAGGATTAATGCGCTCCGGGACGTTAGTTCCGAGACCAGAAAAGTATTTTTTGACTTTCCTCACGGGCCCGTGATAGACCGTAAGGCCTCCTTTAGCTAGAAGTACTAAATCATCAAACATCTGGAATAATGAATAGCTGCAAAAAACAGTGTTCAGTAGATAATTTGAACCACGAATGTCTTATTAGTATTAGCTAATTTTAATGATTTAAAATTCTGTACTTGATCTTTGTCCTGGCCTGCTGGTATGTTAGCACTTCATTTGGTTCCTCATAGTTGTCTTATCGGCTCATATTTCCAAACCCCGTCTTTTTTATGGTACTACGAGAAGACTTAGTTACAACCTAGTCAGACAGACTGTTGCATTTTTCCCCGGGCCAAGTGGGGGTGATTTTTCATGCCTGACAATAGGTCTAATGTGTCAAGATTCATTATGGATATGGTAGAATGGTTTTTCAACTTAATGTGCTTGCAAATGCTGTTTCAGTTGTTTCTTCCAGCTATGTCCTCTTAATCTTGATACCAATTGATTTTGGACTTAGAAGTAATGCATACTAAACCACAAAAATCAAATGTTGTACAAGTAGGCCAACAACTAATAGAAACAAATACACCATCTTCTGCACCTGAATGGTGGCTCCAGTCGTAAGATGTTGCGAACAAATCTAAGCTGTTGTAATTGAACTCCAAAATTCACTAATTTATCTGAGTTTGAGGTTTGGCTCTCATGCTTTTATGTGGCTTTGTTGGGTTACTTTAGTATATTTCACTGGCACAAAATTAGATACATCATATCCTGTTATTTCATAGCTTGATCGTGATCTCCCTGATTAACAGCCAAGTAGGCTGAATTATTATGTTATAGATGACGAGGGGCTAACTCATTTTTCTTGAATACAGATCGAGGTGATCCTGAAATTTGAAGAAATGTGTTTAGAGTCTACGAGGGGATACTCTACTCTATTTATGCAGGTACATTGCTCTCCCTGCTTGGTGTAATTCGTCGCGGTATTGGTTGGATAGTAACGCATGCACATGCTTCAGCTTCTTACCTGTCAACCTGTTGAATTATGAGTTGTGTGCATATAATATTCTCAACTTCCACGGGGAGCTTGATTCTGCTAGAAATACATGATATTCATAGTCCACAAAATCATTTGCTTGGAGGGTTTGGGGAAAGACTCATTGATTATGCGTTGATCTACAGATTTAGTGTTTTACTACAGAGCACAAGTTGGTGACATGATTATTCTTAGAGATTGTTTCTTAATTTAGTGTTTTACAATTAGCCCTTCACACAGGGGTGTGGTCAGCTAGCAATATTTACCATATGAGAGGACATGGTGAATTTCTTAGTTACCATGGTCAGAAAATCTGCAATAACATGACATATTGTGTGGATGTACAAGAATTTTATCCAATTCTCTCCCCGCCCGAGTTCTCATATAAATTTCATATTCATGCAGTGGTTGCAGTTGGCATCGGAGGAGGCGGACGAGTGAAGACCTTGTACAGGAACTTGAGCCTGATTCTTAGGCTTACTCGTAGTTTTTTTTTTGTCCAATCTCATGGCACACCTTTGCGAACCACATAGGGAAACTAGATAATTACTATTTGAGTCGTTCTGGGTGAAGAACAGTTCTCTTGTAATGATTAAATTAAGGATTTACGTGCCGTAATAACGCACTGAGTTTTGCAGAAAGATTAATTTCACCTTCAACTTCAAGAATTTAGCGGGACACTGTTGGACTTGTGCTCGCAAGTCATGCCTGGAAATGGAGAATATTGCTGATAACGTTGAAACCAGGTAAATTGCACAAAATCCAGTAAATCCCGAACAAAAACACTTCAAATCTCGATCAATCCAACTGAGTTTATAGTGGCAACATCATCGATCTCATCCGAATCCAGAACCATGAAGAGTTTTCATGTGTATTAAGCTCTAAAGAGTTGTCAACAAATACAATATAGTCCAACAATCATTCATCAAAATAAACCAATGGGGAAAACTCTTCATTCAACTTCTTGAACTCATTCAGTGTCAGGCTCGGATATATGCATAATGTGGGAAATTGTTGACAATTGAATTCTAAAAGTGACCAAGTGATCCTCGCACACATATTGTGTCTCTAACTTTTGCGATAGACCGTCAAACATCACCTGTTTTCTCACAAATATCACGTATTAAGAAATGTATATAATATAAGTATAATACAATTTTATTATACACTCGATGTTTGAAGTTAAACATATGATATTTGTACATATATGTGATGTTGAAATGGTCTACCCGAAAAACGGTCTCTCGTAAAAGTTTGTAATTTCGATTGGAATTTTATGTACTACTCCCTCCATTTCTATAAAAGTTTTTAACCATATATTTTTGGGCCCATATATACTTTTCAACTCAATTAATATCTCAAATTCATTCTTAACCACATACTTTTATGGGAGTATTATATATGAAAGTAATTTTCCACACACATTTTTCTTAAAAATCGTGCAAAACAAAATTATATTACATTTAGAGAAATGAAAAGAGTATTATGTAAGTAATTTCCATAAAATGAAATGTAGCACTTTTAGTGAAACGCCCAAAACGAAAAATTATTTCACTTTTACAGAACCGGATGGAGTAGTACACAAAATTTGATATTAAGTTTAGTTTATGACTTCTTAAATTTGACCATAAAATATTTTATATATTACAGAAGTTCATCTCCGTCATTATGATTACAATCCAAATACAATAGGTTTGAAGATTTATCACCAAATCACATCATACATCATCATTTGAGAAGTTAGTCCAGAAGATTAGGATGAATTAGTTCGAAGAAGCACATTGATGCATTAATTGGGGGAGTTGAATGCACTCTTTTTCCCTTGACTAAGTGTTCACCGGGTTTTCTTAACAAGTTTTCAACGATGCAGTATGACGTATAGCATGTAAAAGGGAAGTAAAAAATAAAATGGTATGTCTAAAACTTTACCACTCTCTTCCCTCCCTCACCGTGACATTTGAATCTGATTATAATCATTTTTTTACAATTTATTTTCGCAAATTCTTGGAAAATACATGTATTAGTAAAAGACCTAAGATGCGAATTGATGTTTTTAAATACTCCCTCCGTCACAGTTTCATTTACCCGTATTTCGTTTTGGTATGTACCAAATTCAATTACCCATTACTTTAATGGAAAATCTATCTCCTACTTTATTCACTACCTCTACTTTATTCACTATTTCTCCTACTTTATTCAATCTATTTCCTACTTATTACCACCTCTCATACTTTATTCACTTTTTCCTTAAAATTTGTTTTCGGCCTGCGGGTAGATAAAACCGGGACGGAGGGAGTATATGTATAATGTTTCACAAAGTCTCACGAGAGACTGTCTTTAAATAATTTATCTAGAGACGGCCTATGTTATCAATAAAACCATTTATGTTATTAATCAAAACATCTGTGTGGTAAACAAAATAAGTCTTGTTTAACATGAAAAAACACCAATGTTGAGAACATATGTGTTTTGATTAATAATATCGGTGATTTTTTTGACAATATAGGTTTGTCTCAAGATAAATTATCTATATATCGTCTCTCAGGAGACTTACTCATAATGTTTTAAATTATATCAGTAATGTTTATGAGTGAACATTTTATATCATTTTTATCTTAATTTTATAAATATTAGGTACATATCTATTACTACAATTTAAACATGCCCCTTTGTAAAATCGACTTCTTGTATGTATATTATACTCCCTCCATTTCAAAGAAAGTGTTACAATTTGGATTTGCACCAATTTTAAGAAAAAGTAGAAAGTACACGTGGCCTCCATGATTATTAGAGATTAATTGAGTGGCATATTGTAATAAAAGTGAAAGATAGAGAGTTTTATTATTTAACTAGTTTCTATAAATTGAAATTGTAACACTTTTAGTGAAACGTCAGAAACGGAAAGTTGTAACACATTCTCTAAGGAATATTAAATTACCCAAAACATACCTACTGCAGCTTGAATCGTTAAACCCTAACTAGCTAACCAGACAATGGAGGGGCTTCATCAAATCGAAGCCAATTTGGTAGTGTATCTTCACCCTTCAAAGGCCAACTCTCCTGGCGAAGCTATACTCGGTGAGCTCAGTTATCTTCTCTTCACTTACAATGAATCCTTCGATGGAATTGTATTAGCTTACGACGCCAAAATCAGTAGCAATTTAGCTCAAATCATATCTGGTATCAGTCCCTACTTAGGTGTCAAATTGAGAGCTGACTTATTGATTTTTCGTCCTAAGCCTGGCATGATGGTTGAAGGTGAAGTAGTTGATATCACCCCACACGCGATTAGCGCTGTACTTCTCGGTTTTTCGTCTGCTTCGATAGATTGGGAGGATGTTAGGGGTGAGTTTAGGTTTAGGAGTCGGAAGGGGGCGGCGTATGTTAGCAGGGTGAGTAAGAAGCATAAGATACGAGTGGGGACGATTTTGAGGTTTCGTGTCAAGGCTTTTGATTGGGAGACACTTCACGTTTCGGGAAGTATGGTGGGTGGGGATACGGGGTGTGCGCGTTGGTTGGATAAAAATGTGGATGTGTGGAATCAGGTTGAGAGTACAGAGGTGAAAAGGGAAATTGAAAAGGTGGAGGAGAGTAAGAAGTCGGCGAAGGTGAAGTTGGAGGAGGGAGATGGTAAGAAGGAATTTGGATTGGAGGTGAATGAGGAAATGCCTTCATTGAAGAAGGATGGTGATGAGAAGTCGAAGAAGTCGAACAAAACAAGAGTTAGGCAGGAGGAAGGTAAGGTGGTAGAGGAGATTAAGAAGTCGGCGAACATAGAGTTGGAGGGAAATGTTAAAAGAGAATCTGGATTGGAGGTGAATGAGGAAATGCCTTCATTGAAGAAGGATGGTGGTGAGAAGTCGAACAAAACAAGAGTTAGGGAGGAGGAAGGTAAGGTGGTAGAGGAGATTAAGAAGTCGGCGAACATAGAGTTGGAGGGAAATGTTAAAAGAGAATCTGGATTGGAGGTGAATGAGGAAATGCCTTCAATGAAGGATGGTGAGAAGTCGAAGAAAACAAGAGTTAGGGAGGAGCAAGGTCAGACGGAAGAGAAGCCAAAGAAGTTGAAGAAAAGGAGAAAAGAGCAAAGTTAAAGGTTGGTGTAGATGCGGAGGTTCGATTGCTTCTCTGGATAAAGAACAATTGGATTGTTTATGCTGCTTGTTGGCCCATTTGCTAGAAGTAGATAACTAGCCATTTAGAGTGATATGTCATCTACTTGCTGTATTATCTCCCTGTAACATCATTTGACTCCGAAGTACGAATGGCATTTCTTTTCCTTCCACACTGGATCTGTTTCTTTTTTCTAAATAGAACTTCGATATGCAGTTTATCAGTACTATGTGATGCCTGATATTTTCGAACTGTTTACTTTTTTTTGGAGGTTCACGGGTTTTGTCAACTTATTGCATACCATTTAGGGTGAAATTATAGAAGGCCTGGACTTCTGCTTCTTTACTAAAAAAAGACTACTCTCTTTATGAAAAGAGGTGCTTGTTTTCCATCATTTGGAGAAGCTTACTACACATTCGGTGCTTAACTGCTTGTATGAACTCGTGATTAATGGTCATGGCGTCCCAAAGTAGCTGACCGGTGTTATATTTCTGATCGTACGTGGAGTAAGACTCGTGATGGATATGCATATATGGCAACTGAGAGACTGAGCATTTTATGTTGTGGCTTTCCTTCTGTTGATGTGTTGGTAGCTGTATTCTTCCTTTTTTTGCCTTCAACGGCGAACAGAAGGGTATTTGGCTTCATTACCTATGTTGTAACTACCAGGCGAATGTCAAGACATTTATGAATCTCTCATGATTCTACATGCATTCTTTCTTTTAGATGGATGCATGTTTGTGATCTGCAGTAGTACCTTTTAACATCAATTGCACAAGAGAGACATGTCAATAATTTGTGCATATTACTATGTCAAGCATGAATCAAGTGATCGTTGTCTCCTACATGTCCATGACAGCAGGAGACAGGAGTGCTCGACTCTACCAAGTAACGACAATGTGAATACATTTAGGATTCGCTATAAATTTTCCGTAAATGCTCAACTAGATCTGCAAGTATGTGTTGTATCTCTGACCGACTTCACTGCGGTGCCTAATGAAGTCTTGAACTTCACTTGTAGGTAGCAAATCTCTCCGTCTGATTGATGAGCATGAAACAAATTCGATATAGGCCTGTTTCATCAACTTGAAGACGATAATCTCCATACCTCTAAACGTCAAAGGTTGGATAATGTTGGATAAAAAAGGTCCAAAAGATGGATGCTTTTAACTCGAGCTTAATTTTCCAATTTTGTTTGCTTTGTGATTTGATCTATTTGGATTTATATTACAAGCTAGGTCACAGACACCAAAACAGAGCCTTTTACACAATAACAATATAACGTTACAAACCACTAACTATTATAATCACCAACTTCTTGTTGTACAACCTTTTTCATCCAGCCAGAACCTATCCTCAGATAGCTCCAGTATGCAGGTAGAAGAAAGAACGGGCAAACCGCGATAGAGTGAAAATGGAGACTAAAAGAAACCCAGGAACCACTAAATTGCGAATACACAAGCACATATTGATCTTACATAAGGTGTTGCGAGAAACAGTATACCAAATTAAACTTCACCTAGATATCTAATTACTAATCAGCTATCTTCATCAGAATTTTCATCACCAGCATGCCTGCGAATTGAACATCAAAGAACAGTTAGATGAATTTCAGAAAACATTGAGAATACTTGCAAAACACTAGTACAAATTTTATCAAGCCCGGATCCATGCATAAAGGCCTCTTTACATAATCAAGCTCATTCATTAATCCAAGAGACTCAAGTGATTATGTAACAGTATTTGCATTCTGCTATCGAGTAACCACACTGTATTTTGACACATAGTTACGACCAAAATGCGACAGATATATTCCTTTCACCGAAACTACTCATGGAAGTGAAGTATATATACTTTCAAGCGATGAATTGATGCAAGTCCAGTTATACTCTTCTTCTCATCCTAGTGACCCTACAAAATCTTACCTACCAAATTAATCTAACTTTCTCCATCTGAAAGTGGATAGATGAAAGCGTGCTTTGGAAGAACAAACGATTTTAAGGTCGACTAGAGTGAAAAGCATTGCACTGCATACATGTTTTGTGGTTAGGCATTAACTTTAGGTATCATATGGATTAAGGTTCAGGGATAACCTCCAAGAAGTGGTTAGGTTACGAGCTTTTCTATCCAACTTCAGATTTTCCAAAGCAGAGGAAGCACGGACTACATCTTCTAGAGGTTCATCATTTTCGTATCTCCAATTGTGTTCATCCTTTTGGTAGCCAGATGCTGATGAACCAGTTCTCCGATCTGAAAGTAGAAATATCAGAGAACAAAAACAATTTAACATGTGTTGGTACCAACTTGAAGATTTTCACTACTAACCAGATGAATGAGAAGTAGAATCAGGCCTGCAAAAATAAGTAAATGACCATTCAATTCAAATACTTCAAGTCAATTACTGAAAATAAACAAAGTTAAGGCAGATAAAATATGCACATGTGCGCATGTTTGTGTCACAAACCTTCCTAACGGAGGTAAAGATCCAGCAACGGATGATGTGGAAGGTCTTCGGTTGTTTCGGGTTTCCAAGTTAGATAGAGATTCAGTATCAGGAGGGGTCATTCTTCTGGTATTACCAACTCTTCCTCGAGATAAATTCTGCACGAATGCACATCAAATTTGTCGGTAAGTTGACAACTTCAAAGTTCCGATGAAGAGAAAGAAGATAAAATTGTGTCATGAGTTCCACGTGTGATAAAAGTAGTTGTGAATCAAAATAATTATTATTTTGTATACAAGGACCAAAATGACAGACAAAAAAAGAACATTTTTAATGATTAAAATTGCCATGTCACTACATCATGCTGCCAATGACCTTTTAACACGTTCTACTTCAACCAGGAAAGTGGAATCAAGAGCACGTAAGAGATAGATTCAGTTAGTACAAAACAAAAGGCTTGAAGTCATCAGACCTCATACTTCAAGAACCCCTCGAGAACATCCAAAAGCAAAGGACCACTATCGCCATTCTGATTGACATTATACCCATTCTTTGTGCTGAAATCTTTTAACTCAGCTTTCCAGGAATCCTTAGGCTGAAAAATTATCACAAACACCGTCACAAAGAAATAAAAATGAAGCAGGAAGATATCCAATTAATAGCAGGTTTGCAAGAGTACCATATTACTCTCTGGTAAGTAGACTTTTAACGTGTGGTTTAGTTGAGCCCAATCCAAATATTCGCAAATCAATGCAGTAAGAAGTCTTCCTGTATATAGAATGCAAGTCAAATATATAAAGTAAAGAAGTTGTATAATGAACCACTTTCTATTTGGAGAGCTAAAGCATAAAAAGAGAAATGCACACAATGCTGCTGAAAGTGAGGTACCTGAAGATGAGTTATGGAGCTGCTTCGCATAATCGTTGCAGCTACCCAAAAGTGCCGGAGGCAGTCCTTCCTCTTTATCTACTACCGTATCTTCCTCCTCGATTGCTTCAAAAACGCTTGCTCTTAGCTCAGCCTAAGAACCAAATGGAGTAGATACCATCATTCAATATACAAACCAACATATCCACACATTTTGCCATTGTGGGCGTATAGCATGCACTGAGCTAAGCGTTCTAAATTAGTCATTATAAACTGATACTTCCAGCAATTTCACGAATATACTATGAAACAGATTAAATGGAATTTTACAATGTTTTACTGGTTTTAATTAAGAAGAAAGATCATGTGTTTTTTACAAACTTCGAATAAACTTCCAAAAACAGATTGAAAACAACTCTCCAAGTCCCAAACACATAAGCAAGAACTGAAAAATACAAAGCGGAATACAAATGTAAGTGATCCAGCTGAATTGTCAGTAAAAAACAAAATGCTCTTAACTATCTCAATATACTCATTTGGTAATCCTACAACTCTAACCATCGAAAACACAAGGAAGAACGGAAAACAACAAAGCAGGATGCAAATGTAAAGTAATCCAGCTGAACTATCATTAAACACGAAATGCTCTGAATCGCAGCACATTCATTTGGTAACCCTACATTCCAAATCACAGAAAGCAAACAGAGCAACCGGAAACTACAAATCTCAATGCGATGGTGAAAATGAAATCATCAAGTTGAAAAACAAGTTAAAACACTTGCCTCTTCATATTATTTTACAATAACCAAATCACTACCCTGAACACTTTCATTTTGCCAGTCTCATCATTCGAATTTTACTAAACACGGCGAAATCAGTCACTCGTAAATCCTACTCACATTGCAGAAACATCAACAAGACCATATTTTGACAACAATGCCATATAATTTCACACTCCATGTAAAACCCTGATAATTAAAATGGAAGCCGATAAACAAGAATTCACATATAACCAAGTAATTGCAGCAAGAATTTGAATTATGGAAAATTAGGAAGAAGATAAGAGAGGCAAGTGATACTAACACGGATCTTGGCAAGGACGCCTTTCTTCTCGAGTGTACGAGTGACGAGGGTTTTCAAATCCATCATTTCTCGAGTGTAATCGTCCATTTTCTTATGCAAATCTTCAGCTCTTTGGTTTCGCTTACAAAAGCTTCAAGCTCTTTTCACTTTGATTTGAACGTCGCTTTATTTTGTTTTGGATGTTAAAAATGTTCATCAATATTACAATCTAACACCTTTTCAGCTAAAACCAAAATAAAATCAAAACAAAATATATTTGTGACTTCAACAAAATGGAAATGCGCTAACTCAAAAAAAATCTTATAAATTTAACAAAAAATAAAAATAAATCGTTTATGCAAACACAAAAACATTAACATGCACGATCGAACACAAAATAATAATACTAAACATAAATCGAAAAAAAATGAATGCAATTTTTTTTATGAAATATTTCGTTTATACAAATGTTTCTAAAAATATAGAAGTAATTTAAAAAAAGCAAAAAAAAAAAAAAAAGAAAAAAAACTGGAAATCATTATATAAAACCGGCCATATCTCAATTTTCAGTTATTTTATTTTATTTTTAATTTACAAATTGATTACATATATATAATTTCTATTTTTTTAATTGAAAAGTTACTTATAATTTTGCAAATTGAAAACTTTAATTTACTTTTGTCATTTATTTATTCAAAATGAAAAGTAAAAGTTAAATTTAACGGAAATTCGAGAAATTAAATGGCAAACAATTTCATTACAAAATGAATTTTGATTCATTACACTATAAATACACAACAAAACATATTGAAAGCTTAAGCTTAATATGATTTCACTACAACGAAAACCATTGACGTAGTCGAACGGAATAATGTTGCATCCAATGCCTTGTTCTTTCCTCTGTTTGATGTTGTCAGGTCGGCCATAGTGGTGGAAGTGGACATTCACGGCCAACGCACAGCCTAATAATGTAGTGACCTTCATTGACAAACCCGACTATCCACTCTTCGTCTGCCGGTGGAGGGTCCGGAGATGCTGACTCCATGTCTGTACGACATTCCAAGGGTAAGTATGTGGTAGACCCATAGAAAACATATGTGGTGAACACCCGTTCATACGTCGTAGCTGTTAGTAGCCCCATATCTGGGAGTGTAAACCAATACAGTTCGTCGCATGGTTCTGCAAACCAGCTGAGTGCATTTGATATTTTCGCGACCCGTCTTTCCCCCAACTCCGCGATGTATAGATGTCAGTTATTGGTAAACTCCTGAAGAAGTTCATGCCTGATGTCGTACCCACTATGTTTGTTCATTGCATTAGAGTTGTGCTATACATCTGTATCCACAGTTCCCATCGGCCTGGACGTCACTCCAACCTTGAATGTAGCATAGACCTTGTGGTGGCATCTGACTTTGATATCTGAATGATCTACCACTACTTGAATACGTACCTGTATTGTTAGTGTTGGGAGTCCTTCGAGATTGGTTCGCGGGTTGATCTTCTCAACTGGACGGGATCCTTCTCCCAATTGCTCTAGGTTGTATACCAGTTTTCTTCTTGTGTCTGATTGGTGGCTCCTCCAAGTACGTGTATGATGCATTTTCATCTGATTCGAAGTATGATCTGAGTTCCTCCTCCGTGGCAGACTCCCTACGTTCCCTGCACTAGTCATCAAACCGTCCTGCATCGCTGCATTAGTCTGGTATGGTTCCCCCATATGAAGAGTACTCCAGAACTCGTTGACATCTCTAATAGGATGGACGCTCCTCCCGGTCACACTCTTTTGTTGCAATTCACATGCGCATGGTAGTCCTCAACCGGTACGCAATGCGTGATCGCATTCACCGGGATCAACGTTGGATCTTTCATGGATTATTTTCTTAATAGCAAGATGTGAAACCACACCTCCTAGTCTGCGTAAGATTCCAAGGGTCGTGACATGAGGATACTTCGTCGACGCTTTCTCAAACTCAGAGCGGATTGCATCATAATGCATTTCAAGTAGGTAATGTAGCTTGGGAATTTTCTGTGAAACTTTGAGTTTGCAGTCCCCAACCAATACTTGTACCTAGAGTGCACACTTTCGACGCTGCAACCAATTTACATTATTGAATGTCAGTTTGGGCATAACTCTAATTACAGGATAGTAGTGCATTACGAAATAAATTTAATTACGAAATTGAATTACCTGTTCGTCGTGTCGGCTCCAAAGTGCATAATGTCTTTCGTCCACGCGTGTACAAATCGGTCGTGGTATGGGTCCAACCATACTCTCCTTATGCCATATGAACCTAGGTCGACGTCTCCTGTGCCTCCGCCATTTCGCAATGACCGCTCATATAGTTCCGGAGTATTTGCGTTCACGGTCTTTTGTCATCTTAGCTTCACTGAACGTTCATACTTTTTGGTACCCCCCCCCCCCCATCATGTCACTTACATATTTCTGCACATCCTTAGATATATGCCTCCGACACAGTAGGTGTGCTGCTTCTGGAAATGCCTCCTCTATGGCACGCATTGCAGCTAACTCTCTATCCGTAACAAATACCCCCTGTAAGACACTACATTATGTAAACAACGTCCGCAATCGTGTAAGCCCCCATACATAACTTGACGTCTTCTCGTTCGAGACGAAAATGAAAGCTATGCGGTAGTTTTGTCCAGTGGGTAAAATGACAACCACTTTCACCAATGACATGTCATACAAATTTGTATTGTACGTAGCATCCATAAGGACAACTTGAAGGAACAAACGGAGCAATGACTTCGTATTAGGATGAGCTAAGAAAAATTCAGTCAATATGTCAGTTCCCGGCTGTTTGGCCACATAATATATGTAGCTATGTCGTTGCAACAAATGGATAAAATATTCCCTCGGCTCCATCTCGCCCATCTCCATCTGTTGATCTTTCTGGTCAGCATTGTATACGTATCGTAACGTACTGCAGTTGTGCACAAATTCTTTTTGGAGTTGAACAAGCGTTGCTATAGGAGTCATTCTGGCACGCAACATTTCCACTACTCGCACGCGCTCTTCATCATTGAACTTCGCTGCGGACGTGTGCCAATGGGAGTACGTGATTGTGTCTTTGGTGATCGTCTTTCACAACAACTCTCCACTCGCCCGGTAACCTCTCATGCAGCTTGACCTGAAATGGACAAGAATGCTTTTTTACTCTCGGTTGAATTTCTGGATTTTGCCTCGGGGTCTGTTGGAGTCGTGACCATATGGGCACCAACACACTCACAACCCATGTACACGTTTTTTGGTCTAGAATGTGTGATCGCGAAAAACATATTGTTTTCTCAGCCAATAACACGAACCCAGGCTTCTGCTTCTGCACGAGTATCGAAAATCTCTAAGGTTATGAACAAGTCCGTGCAGTCTGGGAATTCATCAGACGGTGTGGACGAATCACTTAAGTAACTCATATTATGGAAGTGTTTGGGAATAGAAGTGTTTGAAATGTTATGGAATGGAAGTGTTCGGGATTTTACAAGTTTCGTAATGGAAGTGCTAGAAGTGTTGGAAGTGTTGTGTTGTATATGTCACTCACCCTCTCATTATATAGAAGTAGGAAAACATTTGGGTCGAAGGGGGACGAAGGGGGGTTGGGGGCCTGTTTGGGCACGTTACGGGGCCACTTTGGGGGCGGGTTTGACTAGTCAAACTGCATCACCAATCAGCTATAGTTGGTGACGGTCAATCAGAAGTTCAAACCCGATAGTTGACGGTCCAATCGACTTTGACCGATCGATTCTGATTTGACCGATCGGTGGCGAAAGTGGGTCGGGTCCACTTTATGGTTTGACCGATCAAACGGACGGTTCGACCGGTCAAACTGGCAGTTTGACCGGTCGAATTCGATTTTCAGTTAACGAATTCTATAAATAGGGGGGAGGGGTGGAAGGATTCATTTACACATAACCAACTCCATTTTCATACTTCAATATTATTTATTAGCAATCCCTTCGCACTCAAACCCGACCATGTGGAAGGTAGTTTATACGAAAACATTAATAAACCATTGTATATTTGATTTCTCATTTCTCATGCATATACTCACATACTTTAATATTATTAGAACTTCATTGCATTCATGATTTCTAACATTGATACTATTCTCAATTTCCTACAGAAATTAACTAAGGGAGGTGGATCCAAAACTGGTGGTGCTGAAGATAAAAGACGGGGCAAAAGGAACGTAATGGATATTCCACAAGTACCAGTTGATCAATATTTTGGACGCCTGCATGACATCGGTGGAAATCTTAGAGGCCCCATACATGCTTCAGCCAGAGCAAGAAGGGAGAAAATGATGTACCCTTCAGAAAGTTCGGCAAGTTCTGAAGAAACACCGCTGGCGAGAGAAGACTCATACAAGACACTTGCCTCGATGATTTTATCAACTTTGGCATCACTGATTCCTTTAATTTGCAGAAGATCCTTTCGTGGAGAGTAAGCTACAGCTTCTACAGTGCACAAGCCAGTATCTTTCAGCTTCTTTATGTCAACAGCAGCAATACCTGAGGCCTAGTAGAAGGACAACAGATAGACTTGAATTAGTAAAAGAAGAAATGCATGAAAACTCTTTTCGCTGCCAGCTACAAGAATCAATGAAACTATTCTCCGTATTCCTAGTACTTCAATGAATTCATGCTTCTTTAGGCTCATTCTTCATCTTTTGAATTACTCTTTGGGGAAGAGGATATAAAAAATAGTGGCTAGTAAGAAAAATCTTCAGTAGCTACTAATCAGAACTGGAATTAACAATATACCAAACAGGAGCAAGAACTGCAACAATCACGTAGGAATATGATGCTAATTGGCAAACGTAAATAAATCATTGGGACATATACAACCTGCAATTTACCCGAGGCCTTCTCTATAC
Organism: Plantago major; assembly: GCA_026545765.1. Taxonomy (NCBI): domain Eukaryota; kingdom Viridiplantae; phylum Streptophyta; class Magnoliopsida; order Lamiales; family Plantaginaceae; genus Plantago; species Plantago major. The sequence goes on from CM048839.1 coordinate 111,756,348, forward strand.
GTAACAAAGCTCGATATATTTCATACTGTGAGCTCATCACATGACCGAAAAGCCAATACTCAACTTAATTTTGAGCTCACCTACAATCAAGGTCCACAAACAGAGACTAACAGAAGCTTAAGTGACGAGTAATTACTCATTTAGCCATGCCATGCATAGTCGTCTTGTTGCATATAAGGATTATCGTTCCCAGGCACTCTTTCCTAGTAACTGTTCCATTCCTGCATTTGTCAATTTCATAGTAGAGGAAATCGTTGTGTGTATATCATTGTCTTGTTACACACAAAAGGTCGAAAAGTTCAAGGCATCGCGTCCACTTGTTGGCAAGTGTATCCGATAGTATTTCACTAGGGAAGGTTCAAGGCTAACAACCACCTTTCTCGGGGCAATGTTTTTCTCGAAGAACTCTTGAACTTGCATGGTTAGGCTGCATTTGCATTTACCAACCAATTTTCTTTCATGTGGGGGATTGTTAGAGAATTGGTTTGTTAAATCCATTTCTTAATTTGTTGGTGTTAAGTGGAGAATTGGGCAACAATTTAAATAGGTTCCATCGCACGATTTTTCATGCTCTTGGCTCGTTACGAAGTGGGTTGCGGAAGCTTCGTAATGGTGGAAGACATGCGAGGAAACCAATTCTTGGTGTGAAAGTTAAATTAGCTCAATGTGGTGTGGTTTATAAATTATCCCATGTGGGAAAAAATGAAAGAAACTTGAGTTCATTCATGGTTGGTCTTCAATTTTACTCCATTACTATGAGTCAATTACTAAAGAGTTAATAAGTGACTTGTAACTCTTCAATAATGGTAGTAGTTTTGTAACTCTCCACTAATGCTATGTGTTAATAAGTATAATAAAGAAGATACTTATTAAACCTTTGAGCTACTCTTGTGAGGCTATAAAAGGATGTCTATTCCCTGTATGAAATCACATATCTAGAAAACCTATCCTCTCTTCTCTTCTACACTCAATCTTCTACATCATAGATAATTCGAGAGTTTCTTCACTACTAAAGTTCGATGGAGCTTCTACTGTAGAGCTTCCAATAGTTGCTGAGATTGGGCGTTGTATCTTGGGAGCTGATTGTCCGAGGAAGGCCTTAAGCTTACTAAGGCGGGCAAATTCAGCTTAAGGGGAAGTGGTCACACTGCTGTCTCGTCCAGGATTTAATCCGAATAATTATCTTTAATCTCTAAACTTGTAACCAGTTGTAGTAAGTGTAATCATCTTTTCTCTTGTAATTCCATTACATATATTGTACTGACCTTTCTTGCAGCTTGCAAAGTGCTAATCGGAACCAACAATTTTAAGCTGAATTTGTGTGATTTTTCATAGTCCAGTTACTAACTGTTTTATGTCTTTTTGTAGTAACAATGGCCACTGATGGAAACTCCACCAACAATGCTCTCACTACTCAAGAAGTATACTGTGGAAGATGCTGGCTCTATGAAATTTGTTGTTGCACGTTTCCACGATTATAGGATGGTGGATGCCAAGCATGTGCTTGAGCAGGCTGAAGAGCTTCAAAGGATCTATCATGACTTGGCCGCTAAGGGCATGGCGATCAATGATCCCCTACAAGTTGCATTGATGATAGAGAAACTTCCTCCTTCTTGGGATGATTTCAAGCACTACCTGAAACATAAGAAGAAGGAAATGACCCTTGAAGATTTGATCCTAAAGCTGAGGATTGAAAGTGATGTGAGAAAGTCTGCGAAGAAGCCATGTACTAATGTTTCTAAGGCTAATGTTGTTGAGGCTGAAAGCTCTCGAGCTTCCAAGAGAAAGCGTGCTGGCCCCATGACTTCTGCTCCAAACTAGAGGTGGGTTGGGATTGCTATGTATGTGGTAGACAAGGTCACAAGGCTAAAGATTGTAACGATCGTGATAATAACAATCGTAGTAACAATCATAACAATAACCACAACACAAAAACCAAAGGAACAATAAAAATGGCAATAATAACCGTAATGGTAATGGAAATGGTAATAACAACAAAAGGGTTGGCCAAGCTAATATTGTTGTTACTGGTAGTATGGGTATTACTCAAGGAACGGAGGAAATGAATATAAGTGTTGTTGTTTCCGAAGTGAACTTTGTTGGGGGAAACTCCATGGACTGGTGGGTGGACACTGGGGCCACTCGACACATTTGTGCAAACAAATGGATGTTCAAGACTTATCAACCTCTAACCAATGAGGTGTGCTACATGGGAAACTCTGTTGTGGCAAAGGTTGCTGGAAAGGGTACTGGGGCCCTTAAGCTGACATCTGGGAAGGAGCTGACTCTTACTGAAGTACTCCACGTGCCTAAGATCCGCAAGAATCTGATTTCTGGATCTATGCTGAACAAGAAAGATTTTCGTCAGTGTTTTGAGGTTGACAAATTTATCCTTACCAAGGATGGCTCCTACATAAGACAAGGTTACTTTTGTGATAATTTGTTTAAGATGGTTGCTACTACAGTAATTCCTAGTACTGAGCCTTATGGCGCAAATGTAACAGAGGCTTCCACTAGCTCAGATGGAAAGAATGTTGCCCAAGAGGCCAATGAGTATGTTAAATTTGCTTACTTGCCCGATTCTTTTAATTTATGGCATGGTAGGTTAGGTCATGTGAATCATAAAAGTTTACAAAAATTAATATCACTTGACCTACTACCCAAATTTAACATTGATAAACAATACAAGTGTGAGACTTGTGTCGAAGCAAAATTAGCAAAATCATATTTACGTTCTATTGAAAGAAGTTCGGAGCCATTGGATTTAGTACATAATGATGTTTGTGATTTAAAGTATGTCCAATCACGAGGTGGTAAAAGTTACTTCGTCACTTTTATCGATGATTGCACAAGATATTGCTATGTTTACTTAATGAGAAGTAAATATGAAGCAATTGACATGTTTGTGCATTATAAGACTGAAGTTGAAAATCAACTTGGTAAGAAGATTAAAATGTTGAGGAGCGATAGAGGTGGAGAATATGAGTCTCCATTCACTCAATTGTGTGCTGAAAATGGAATCATTCATCAAATAACCGCTCCTTACTCCCCTCAACAAAACGGAATTGCTAAGAGGAAGAATAGGACCCTTAAAGAGATGATGAATTCCATATTGTTAGGTTCAGGGGCACCCCAGAATTTGTGGGGGAAGCTTTGCTTTCCTCAAATTACATCCTAAATAGGCTACCACATAAAAGGCTAGACAAAACACCTTATGAATTATGGAAAGGTCATGCACCTTCTTATAAATTTCTTAAAGTGTGGGGGTGTCTAGCAAAGGTTCCTATTCCTCCTCCTAAGAGGACTCGAATTGGACCTAAAACGGTAGATTGTGTGTTTATAGGATATGCTCAAGATAGTAGTGCATATAGGTTTCTCATTCATAAATCAGATAATTCGGAGATGCACATTAATACTATTATTGAAGCAAGAGATGCTTCTTTCTTTGAGGGGACTTTTCCTTACATTTGTCGGTCTACTATTGTTGACTTGAAGGACAACAAAGAGGTGACAAATGTGGGGGAGACAAAACCTCAAAGGGAAGTTGAAGAACCTAGACGTAGCAAGAGGGCTAGGACAGCAAAAACCTTTGGTCCGGATTTTCTAACCTACATTGTAGATAAGGATCCGGTAAAGAGGCCATCTCATCAGCAGATTCTGATCTCTGGAAAGATGCGATTGATAGTGAGATGAATTCGATTCTTCCGAATCATACATGGGAACTTGTGGATCTTCCACCTGGTTCTAAACCATTAGGTCATAAGTGGATCTTCAAGAGGAAGATGAAACCTGATGGTTCGTGGATAAATACAAGGCAAGACTTGTAGTTAAGGGATACATGCAAACATAGGGTGTTGATTACTTTGACACATATGCTCCTGTATCTAGAAAGACATCCATTAGATTAATCATTGCTTTTGCAGCATTGTTCAATCTTGAAATTCATCAGATGGATGTGAAAACAGCTTTCCTCAATGGAGAACTTGAGGAGGAAATATACATGGAACAACCCGAAGGGTATGTGGTTCCTGGAAAAGAAAACAAAGTGTGTCGTAGACTTGTTAAATCCTTGTATGGATTAAAACAAGCTCCTAAACATTGGCATGAGAAATTTGATAGTGTTATGCTTTCAAATGGGTTTAGGATAAATCAATGTGACAAGTGTGTCTATGTAAAAGGAGATGACAAAGCCTATGTCATAGTGTGCTTATACGTGGATGATATGATAATCATTGGCAACAATGATAACATCATAACTACTAAGAGAATGTTGTCACGAAATTTTGATATGAAGGACATGGCCCTTGCCGATGTCATACTTGGAATGAAAATTTCCAAGACAGATGATGGCTACTCACTTTCTCAGAGTCACTATGTTGAAAAGGTTCTTGAGAAGTTTGACAAAGACAGTAATGAAACTGTCAGAACTCCTATGGAGGTGGTGTCAAAGCTTTGCAAGAATAGGAAAGAAAGTGTAGGACAACTTGAGTATTCTAGGATCATAGATAGCCAAATGTACCTCATGGATTGTACTAGACCAGATGTTGCTAACTCAGTAAATAAGTTAGCTCGATATACGAGTAACCCGAATCATGAACATTGGAAAGCAGTAGTTAGAGTCCTTAGATATCTAAGGGGCACGGCTAATTATGGGCTGCATTTTACGAGATATCCAGCTATACTTGAAGGGTATTGTGATGCGAATTAGATTACGGATTCCTTGAATGTGAAATCCACGAGTGGGTATATTTTCACAATCGGTGGAGCACATGAATCTCGAAGATTAGCATTGAGATTAGCACATGATTTTTTAAATAGTTAAGTGGGGTTTTCTAGAATACAACAACTCATATTAACTTGACATCCAACACTCCCTTGTATTCATTTCTAGTCATTAGAGAGTATGAAATTTTTAGTTCCATTAGAGAGTATGAATTTTTTTGTTCCATTAGATACAATCCAATTTTATGGTTGATGGGTACAATTTTTTACCATTCAGTACACTTTTGGGGACATTTTTCAATCGACCCAATTCAGATTTTTTTGCCTTACCAATTGCCAGTTTTTGAGTCCATGGTAACGCCAAACTTGGGCAGCAGTACTCTTCTGAATTGGGACTAGAGGTGGTAGCTCCAATATTTATACAATCATTAATTTCTACACCCCCACATGACAATATTTAGTGCCCAAACGCAAATACCGATAATTCATGTACATAATCAGACAAAACAAAAACTGATTGAGTACTTTAATTAATTTATGGATTATCATCCTTAAGTGACTCTTAAAAGCTTCGAGCACAAGAGCGGGAACGAAAGCGAGAGCGAGAATTCGCCAAATCAAAAAATATTTGAGGGCGGAAGCGTATTTAGAGAAGTTGCCGTAGTATATAACTAAATATAAATGTTACTTAGAGCGGTTGTCGTAGCACACCCACCATCTATACAATTAGTACTTTAATCACAAAAAGTTATTGATAAATATTCCCTAAATTGGACGCGGCCACTCTGTAGTACCAAAATATGAAATGTCTTACGGTGGAGTACCAAAAATGGATTTTAACCTCAGTAACACCGTAAAGAAGCGTTGGCTTGATGAAAAAAAGCGGCCAACTTGTAATCATTGGTAGCTCTCCCCAAGTGAAAGTTGTTGAATGTTCACTCAATACTAGGGTCTAGGGGTGTTGGACCCTAGACAAACCCTAATTAAGTGTGACATTTGTTCTTGTAATTCTGTTTTGGTTATCAAAAGAACACTTTTTCAACCCTAACAAGTGGTATCAATAACTTGTTAATCCTCCAGGCCATTTTTCAAATTTGTCTCTAATTTTCGGTCAAAAAGTTTTTGTCCTAGAATCGTTGCGGAGAGGAAGCATACCTACACGTGGGCACGAATGATATTTAGTGGGTGATTGATACCGCTGCATCATTTCATGCCACTCCACACCGGGATCTATTTAGCATTTATAAATCTGAAGACCATGGCATTGTGAAGATGGGCAACGCCAGTTCCTCGAGCATTGTTGGTATTGGTGAAGTGCACATAAAAACCAGCAACGGAAGTACACTTGTGTTGTAAGACGTTCGACATGTTCCGATCTGAGATTGAATTTGATCCCAAGAGTAGCTCTAGATCGACAACGTAAAATCCTGGAATTTATTTTTTGATCTTCCATTTGAATTAAATTTGGAGACGAGAAATTATTCGGGCTTGAGTTGATATATACGAGATTATATAAATAATTATTTTACGGATCGATAAATCGAGACGATGTACTACGGTGATTTAATTGTATTTGGACGGGAATAAAAGCCCATTTTGTAAAGCCCAACTACTCGTTAATCCCTAACTCATTGAGACACCTAGTCATCTTCTTGTTCACCTCATCAGCCTCCATCATCACTCATCAGCCTCCAATCTCAATCTCGCCACCTAGCTCCACCCCTTTACTCCTCTCACCACCGTCACCACTGTTCTGCTCCTTCACCGCCCTTATCGCTCCTCTCATCATCTGCAACGCACCGAGCCATAACCTAGCAACCGCATCGAATTTCCTTCCCTGTCTGATGTACACTTAAGATTTTGAATGCGTTGTAATACCTGTAATTCTCAAATACAATCAAAGATTAAATTTATTTGTTGTCGGAAGCTCCCAAACAAACAACAATAGCGGTAAGTTAACTCGGGATGTCGTTATCCACAGACACTTAGCATATGAACAAGCAAATATCGTATTGAATGCAGAAATCAGACAGTTCGTAAGTAGACAAAAGATTAAATTGCACTTGTACGTTTGGTGTTGAAATCGATGGTGAGTGGTGTGTAAAGGACCCCCAACCTATCCCGTACTATGCTACTCCCAACTTCCTAGTTAATATCCTACGCAATTACCTCTAACGACAGCAGGGCATAATACTAAATACCAAGGCGCAGTCGATACCAGTACCCTTACTCAGTTCAATGAAACTACTGTGTCACTCAGCTGAACATCACACCACATGAAATGATGTATAGAGTTGTATAATCACGATTTACGTATTAGAACTATTTCATTAATATAACACGGCATATAAAGAAGTAGCACAGCAGAGTTTCAGCGGTTTGCCTTTACAATAGAAAGTTAGCTACTCATAGTAATAAACAGAACACATGAATCGAAACTAAGGAGAGAAAAAGAAGAAAAGAGAAGCTTAGTCTTCGATGTCTTCGTGCTGCTTCTAGGGTACTTCCTCCTTGGTGTCTGACGGCCAGCGGATTTGGGGTTTCACTTCCCCGATGACTAGTTCTCTCGCAGGGAGCTACTTTGAAAGCGGTGAATAATTATGAGACCCCAAGGTTCTTATTACTGAAAAAATCCCTGCTTTGGCCACCCATTGTGTATAAGGAAGGATTAGAAAGGCTTGCTCTAGCCTGACAGGCCATAAAAGCCTGTTTCTGGAATATTCTACTTCACTGCGGCTGCCGGCTCATTGGGGGCCGCAGTCCGTCGATTTCCCCAGGTTTCCGTTTGTTTTCTCCATTCTTCAATTTCGGGCTTCGTAACTTCGTTTCCTCAAAAAGTGATCTTCTACAATGTTGTAGCATCTTCAATTATCTTCACATTGGTTGGTCATATGACATGTTTTGACTCCTCGAACTCTGTGTAACGGCCAAATCAGCGTATTTCCTTTTTTTTCCCGATTTCACCTAAATATGACGTTTTGTCACATAAAATCGTGCAATTCCTCAAAAACGCGATCATGACCTACAAAATATGCAAGAAGTTGGTAATTGGCCATAATATGATGTAAATATTGAATCTTGGGCAAAAAACGATTGTAAAAAAGCATGCAAAATCGCACATTTCATTGTCACATCACTGTATTTGTCCCGAACGCCGGTAATTAGGAGGGTTGAAATGCGTTTCCACAAACATCTCCATGTATGTCAATGAATGTTCCACTTCCATAACAAAAATCATAAGAGAGTGCTCTCCAATTTTTGCTGCTCTTCAGCAAAATCATCATCAGAGAACGTAGCACATATATTCAAGCGTAATACTATTCGAAGTCAATCGACTGCCCTGAACAGCCCGGGCATATGAATCGTCAATTTCCCCTGAGATAAATCAATCCGACGAGCAGTGGGCTCGCATTGATTGAACACTCGTTGGTTGAATACTTCCCCCCTTCCTAATTCGATTATCATCAAAAGATAGAGTAATAAAACAAGACACCGCGTGGACCGACATGCAGTTGGCTTTCATCGGCCTCCCACGCTTACCAATGTGCGCTCTAAAGCGCGTGCAATAGTCCGTACGGCCTAATTTTGACTTATAGTAGTAAACTTTCTCATAAGTTACTTTTTCTTCAAAGCATGTACCAACACGAAGATCAGAAGAAAGGACCCGATACAATCCTCCTTGGTTGGCCATTTTTATTCACCTCCAGAACGGATATTAGCGTATTTAGACGCACAACAACATATGAGGTGAATGGTAAGGTCGGAACAGTGAAGGCATTGGACTATTTGCCTAAGGATTTTATCTGCAAGGAATATTATACGGGGTTTGTGGGACCCGTTTATATCTATTCGCAGGTAAAAGGGCAGGGAAGTTCGAGTATGGGGAAGTCTAGTACCCACCATCGTACTAATTAGAGTGCGAAAGTCAAGCTAGAGACTTAAAACAAGCGCTTCCCGGGAGGCAACCCGGGTTTTACTTGCTTTTTTAGTTAGCTTGCAATTGCATTCATGTTTCTCTTCTCAGAGAGTAGTTGCATTCACGTTTATTTGTTCTCTTATAAAAAAAAACAAAAAAATTCAAAAATAAGCCTAACTGGTGAACGATTTTCTTAGAGAGTAGTTAGGCTCGATTTTCGAACTAGCGACGCCAGCTTCCAAGCAAGCTGGCGACGCCAGTTTAAACATCGAGCGGGACTAGCGTCTGCCAGTTAGAAAACTGGCGACGCCAGTCCCTCTTTTTTAACTCCCAGTTTCTTTTTCCTTCTTCTTCACTTCTCCTTCTTCGTTTTCTTTTCTCCTTTCTTCCTCCATAACCAAAAAGCTTCCATTCTCCTTCTTTTCTCCACCATTCTTGGCGCTCAACCTCACATCTCGGAGTTTGCATCATCTAGGACACGGTTTTGGCATCAAAAACTCATATCATCCATTCATTATCTAAATTCAAGGATATGCAGGGCTGGCACTACGATATGTAGGGATGGCAGTCACATGCTGGTTCTTCACACCAGCCAGGAGAGGAGGATGATGATGGAGATCAGTAGCTTTCTTCTTTTTCGGGTAGTACCTTCTTCACTTCTTTTTCTGTTTAGCCTATTCGCAGGAGACCATCTCTAGTCTAGGTTCGGGGAGGGGGTCGCTTATCGTACTACCTTTTTTCTTCCTTTCTTTGTATTATGTGTTTCGTACTCTGTTTTTCATTTCCTACTTTGTTATGTATTTCTTATTCGAGTCTGTTTTGTTATGTCGAGTCTAAGTCTGTCTCCCAAGTCGAGCGTCTATTGCATGTACTAAACATGTTAAATGCTTTAGTTTTGATTGATCCTTGACTATTAGCAGTTTGCATGTTATAAGTTTGCTAAGTTCGTTTCTCTTGTAAATAGAAAGTCTGTTCTAATTCTGTAGTCCAAAATCCTGTGAGCATGCTTAGTAGCCGATGAAAAAATGAAATATTTATACCGCAAATTTTGTTCTTGTGTGATTTTTCGGGAAGTGCAAACTCCCTTGTTTGCGCCTCATCATTCTCATATGTACTCTGTGTAAGTTAAGTATGATGAACAACATATTTTCCAAGATCAGGTTTGGGGAGGAGGTTTATGTGTACTGTGTATGTTGATAATGACTATGTTCAGGTTTTTCGTTCTCTCAGAAAAATAAAATAAGTCTCGGAGTGTATCTATGGTACTAGTTACCACCGTTAGTCATGTTGGGCACGTTTCAGATACTACATATATACTGGCGTGGCCCTTAAAAGCTATATGACCGTGAGGGTTGATGGCGTGTACACCAAACCAGCACGCACAAAAGTGCGGACTTTCGGTAAAATAGACTCTACCAAAAAATTGAGACAAAATAAGCATATGTGTCATATATAAGACTGCAAAAAAGGAGTATGCAAAAAATTGAAAATAAGAGAGATCGATTGCCTTTTTATAAGTCTACTGCTGATTGTTAGAGCTGTGATAAAAGTCCCTTCTGACTTAACTGATTGAGTACAATGTATGAGGTATTTGAGGCAATTTTGTGACGCAAGTCAATTTACTTTTCTCTTTATATTCTTGAGTGATTACCCCTACTGGACACTTCTAGGAGTGTGAGAGATTAGTTGCATATGATCCACTTGTGAGAGACTACTGGGTTAGACTTAAGTTCTATTTACTCGGGAAACGAACTTTTTGGACTTGTGCATGTGATTCTGTGAATATCGGTGTGATGTCAAACCTCTTGCATTTTTCGGGCTTATTATTTGCAATCGTAGAATCGGTAGCTTGGGAGCTAGACTTTACTTTTGTGTCTATGTGTTTTTTGTTTTTCTAGGTTTTTTAGAGAGTCAGTTGCTTGAGGACAAGCAAAGGTTCGGTTTGGGGAGTTGGATGAGTCAGTTTTACACCGCCTCATATGGTATTTTTTACCGTCTTTTTGTCATCCTTGAGTTTAGTTTCATCAGTTTTCCTAGAGTATTTTTACTTGTTTTGTTCTTTGTGTGTTTTAGGTATTTGGCTAAACCGCACTAATTGAAGGCAAAATGGTGTATTTTACATGCATCTACAAGATATAGAGATCCAATGCCTCATATGGATGCTAGAAGTGGAGCGGGAATGCCAAAATACCAAGAATTGAAGTCAATAGGGCAAAATGGTCTTTCCAGGAAAAAACTGTCGACGCCAGTTCTTTACGTAAACTGGCTGGCGACGCCAATAATTGTTTTTCGCCCCCAGATGAGTCCTGATTCGTCGAGACTTGTATTTTTTACTTTCTATTAGTTAGAAGACGACGTAATTAGTTTCATTATCATCTATTGTGAAGTTTTCAGACTTTTCTCTCAACCCAGGCCTATTTTCCAAGGCAATTACCGATTTTAGGTAATTGAACAGATTTTCATCTTGTAATCCGACGATTGTCAATTGATTGGGAGCGTTGTTTACATACCCATTGTATCGATTCAATTCAGAATCTCAATTTTACCTAGGGTTTGTGACACAAAGGGTAACAATTGTATCACCATACGAATCTTTGATTTTAGTATTAGATTATGTTTATTGCTTGTTTAAATACGATATTGATTATGTCTTCGCATGTCATGAGTAGCTAAACACCCTGATTATGGGGTGGTGATGAATTCAATGCATGCTAGTTAGGGTTCATGTGATTATATACATAAGATGCAATTTACTTTGAGCTTTTTAGATTAATTGTGTATCCGATATTTTGTTTGTTGTGCGTTACGTCAAAATCGTTGTTAGCTTAAGCATTTGTGAAGGCTTTCTTGATACTTAAAGAGGTTTCTAGGACTTAATCAGTTGTGAGATTGAATGATCAGTACTTTGAATACTCGCAAGTGTTCGTGTAAGTGCTTAAGAACTCATATATGTTTCCTATATCATCACAACTGCTAAGTGGTCTATTTATAGTAAGAATGGAAGCCGTTTGAAAACTATCCGTTTGAGGACACATTCCCAAGCGCACTGTCCAGTCACTATCATAGTACAAGTGACCTTTGTCTCTTAGTGAAATAGCTCACAGGCCTTTCTGAGACTAGTCTGAAAATGCATTTAATGCTTTTGTACTATGTTGACTTTCAACACAACGGTTGGATAACTATCTCCAACAGCTAGAAGTATCAGATGCCTTAAGCTTATTAGAGAAGTATCTCCTCTTCAGATATCCTTTCAGAAACCTGTAACTGTGGTCGCAACGTATTTTGTGGTTTCTGAATGGTTCTCTGAGAGTTGTTGCCTTTCTGAATCAATGTAAACTTGTGCAGTTTACTTGATGTCTTCAGTCTTCAATGTCTTTCTGCTGAGTGGTCTTCAAGTCTTCGAAATATGAAAAATAACATTACATTTGAAACCTAACTCCTATACAAGAGACTAATCTATCATACTAAGTAATGTTCTTCCTTTACAATGTCCCCTAGAAAGCTATGGACTTAGGAATACTAGTCACCTTTCTGAACTATGTAGACATGTTATGTTGCTCATCAAAATCTAAGTAAATCCTAACAATGCTTTCGTATGGAGAGTTATGCTTGACAGAGCACCGACATTACTAATTCTACGCAAAAGGAATGTGTTGTGGCAGGATGATGCGGCTTGGTGTAAACTTTGTAAAGAGGAGATTCTCGAGAATGCAGAACATATGTTTTGCAGGTGTAATTTGACTTTGGAGGTTTGGAGATTTCTTGGCAGTTGGATAGATGCTGAGTTTAATTTAGGAGGTAGCTTGTCTGAAAACTTGGACTGCTTCTTGCTTTTGGTACCAGCTAAGTGGCGCAAAATTTGGCAAATTTTTTGGAATAGTGCTATTTAGTTCATTTGGGTTGCCAAAAACGAGTGCTATTTCCAAGGGGTGGTGTTCGAGCCTTCCGTAATTGTGGACAAGATTAAAAGAAACTCGTGGAATTGGATACAAGGAAAAAATATAGTGTCACAGTGCTATAATCTGGTGGACTGGGAATTGTGTCCGAAAGGAGTTTTGAACCTGGTGGATTTATAGAAGCTCTTGTAGTCTACGATTGATTTTATCTCTGTGCTCACATCGGTTTGTCTGATTGGCTTATGTACTGTGTCTCCCATATTTCAGGTCTAGGTTGGATTCACCCCTCTATCTCTTGATTTTTCTCAGGCTGCCTCGATGGTAATCACCACCCTATTCTTTCTTCTTTGCTTGGGTGGTATCTCCCCATCTTGGTGTACACTTTTATCCCTAGAACTCTTGGCACGGCACTTCGGTGCTACGACATACTAGACTATGGGGGTTTAGTGTGCTCTCTGGAATGATATTGAGATGGAGGTTCTGGTTGGGTTTGGTTTGGGGTTGTTGTGTGAGGGCTTCATTTTTCTGCCTTGTGTTTGGCTGTGACTCTGTTTTGTTCTTGGTTGTCTGTTTGGCTTTTCTGGAGCTGTATTGTAATTTTGGAACATTCCTGATATTCCTGATTGAGTAATAAAAAAAATATTACTTCTTCAAAAAAAAAATTATATTTTTGTAAAACCACATTAATTGTAATCAAGAAATGTAAGTATATATGTCATTGCAATTGTATGTGATATGTGATGTTTATAGCTAAACATGTGATCTTTGTGACAAAATATGTGATGTTTGATTTCGTCACTCTGAGAGACGTCTCTCGCAAAAGTTACACTTAACATATTTAATATTTCACTATAAGTCTATAACAATATCGATGTCTTTCTTAGTCATCCAGTGGAGTAACCAATTTGAAGACGGAATCATTGCATCAATTATACGAGAAGTGGAGGGGGGAATTCGACAATAAGCATCAAATTTAACAAGTTAGACATGTTTTGAATTAAACAAGAAGATATACATATATATCAACTAATAAACACATGAAAGCTAAAAAATGTGATTACAACTTAATTTTAATTCACTATCAAATAACACTTTAAATAACTATTTTGCATCTTTTTTTTAATGAAACACAAGCATATAATTATTTTTATTGATTATCTCCTTTTAATATAGGGGAGTATAATTACTTCAGGCGGATCTTGGAAATTTTATGGAATACTAAAATGTGGAGTTTATTTTTTCATAACTGATCCCGTGAATGTGATTTTTACTACAAGTTTATTTCTTTATGTAGTACTCCCTCCGATTTTTTAAAAGCTTTCTAAGGAGACTTTTTCTCCGAACTTTGACCATAAATTACGCTCAGACTACAAGATAAAAAATATAATAAAATTATATTATGAAAATAAATTAAGTATATTTTACTAATATAACTTTGTTTTATACATTTTGCGTGTAATTTGCGAGTAATTTACGATTAAAGTTCGAAAAGAAAGTCTCCGTATTAAGCTTTTAAAAGACCAGAGGTAGTATTTCTTTAAGTAGTTTATACTGTATTGACACAATTTTGCAATATGATTAAAGTATTGTGTAATTAATTAGTAAGGCTTAATTCATTTTCAAAACATCTCAATTTGATAAAAATGAAACAAAATTTAATAATCATGTTTAATATAATGGAGCAACAACAGTAGTAAAGTTGATGATTAAAGGTTGTTTGGCTAACTATTAGAATCAAGAAAACCAGGTTAAAATAATTGTTTTTAACTAGATTTACGCGATTTTATTCATTAACCAAACAATAATTATTCTTTAAATATGTAATTCTTTCACAAATTAATTATTTTGTTTGACAAGAATAATTCAAAATACTGAAAGAGTTGTTTGATGGGATCTACCATCTTATTTTGACGAATTCGTTAATAATTCATAACAACAATAGCATTCAGTGTGATTATTCGCACATATTTCTATACATAAAAAAACAAAATTGATAAATTGACGTAATGCACATTCTAGATAGAAACAGACGAGTAAGACGAGTATTATTTACAAATTAAGCCGACCCATAACATTCATGATAATGAACGAAACAATTGTATATATTTGCTTCATTCTAAAATTTTAGGAAAATATTTATTGCATTCAAACAAATTATATTTGTCGGCAATCTGAATAAAAGTCGAGGTTGTATCCTTATCAGACTTACACCCTACACTAAATATCAATCATATGGTTTTGTGTCCTAAATAGGTGATAAACTGATACGATATGGAATCTAGATCCTCGATATCTATAGAGTTTGAATGTCTTTACGTTTTTTCTTTTCATTTTGTAGTCGTTCACAGACGATTCTTATCCCAAAGATCTATGAAAACTTTAAAGGCTCAAATGGGTCTGGGTAGCATCCCAAACGGGTTAGAGTATAAACCAAGAAGCATCTTATTAAGGTGAATTTGATATCTAGAATCAATATTGGGCAAAAGGTTTTCATCATATAAATGATAATGAGCCTATCCATGAGAAAAAGTTCCCGCTTAGTTTCAACACGAAACGGTTTGCCTACATCGACCTCCACTAATATGACAATAAACGAGAGCCAGGGACATTTATATCTCATGTGGTCCTCTACATCCCTTCACCCTTATCTAGACTTTCAAACGGGTCCATCCAACCTAAAGTGAACCCGTCCATACCCGTTCAAAATAATGATTTTTCGGTCGAGTATAAACACGAACCCAAAAAAAATCGACTTGGCCCGTGACACAGTGTAGGATAGTGAAATAAAAAAAAAGTTAGGGAGGGGGGGGGGGGGGATTCGAGGGTGGGTGAACCCATATGTTACGAATTATGTATGTAAAATATTAAATTTGTTTGAGGGCCGGGGGGTCCCACTCCCTCTTTGCGTTAAAGAATTGGAAAATCACTGAAAAATGTTAATTATGTTTGTTGATTGATATTTTTTAGGAGTGGATGTTTGTTGACCCACAAAAATATCACCAATACATGCGAAAAATTATTTCCGTGACATGATAATATATTTTTTTTTGGGGGGGGGGGGGGGGAGGTTATGAATCTTTTTCCCGGGGTTTGGGCTGTTGGTCACCTGACCCAATTAATTGTGTCATGCATTTTTTTTGTTTCAATTTGGTTCAGGTTAGACGGATTCTTTTTTCTAAACAAATTAACGGGTACGAGTCAGGCACGGGTAAGAACCTGTCAATTATTGAAAAAGTTATAGATGACATATATTTTATTTTCATTCCCCGTCGAGTATCGACGGGCCATTTACTAGTGTTTAATAAAAACTAGATACTATTTGAAAAATGTGAATTCATCCCTACCTCTTTTGTAAAATTTTCCAATAACATAACTTTCTAAGTTATCAAATTCAACCAAAAATCAATATTGTAAATCACCTTAAATGGACTTCAATGGAAGCTCCACCCTCTTTAAAACAACCCAATTAGAAATCAATTCGAGATTAATTGAAAAAAAAAAATAGATCTTTTTTAAAAAAAAAAACTTCCATGGGTGCATCCATGGCCATCCATGGACGGAGGTAACAGCAGCGAGCATAAGCTTTCATGGCAACCATGGCTGTTGTACATCTTCTGTTTTTTTCTTAAATTTCGAGGGTCGACCCGGTAGCGGATTGACCCGCAAAAATTACCACATTTTCGTATAATGTACTCCTTCCGTCCCAGCTTCATCTTCCCACATTCCATTTTGGTCCGTCCCAACTTCATCTTCTCTCCCTTAAATGGAAAATCTATTTCCTACTTTATACACTATCTCTTCTATTTTATTCACTATCTCTCATACTTTATTCAATTTTACTCCTAATTTATACACTATCTCTCCTATTTTATCACTATTACTCCTACTTTATTCAATTTATCTTAAAATTCGTGTTCAGGACCACGGGAAGATCAATCAGGGACGGAGAGAGTATATTAGTACTTATTTGTGTCTTTCCGTCTCTCCTGAGTAGCCGTCTCTCTCACGTCTCTCTCACGAGACGAACTCTTTTAAATATCTTAAGACTTGTGAAGACTAGTGGTCCAAGTGGCTGAGAGAAAATTTGCTATCCTCCCAGCAATTGACTCATCAAGTCAAGATAGCTTGACTCATCAAGTCAAGATTACAAGATATTTACTACTTCTATATAAACATTTCTTTATTTCCCAAACTCATTACACGAGAAAATTAATAAGCATGGCTATCTATAGAGCACACTTGTTTTCTCTTGCAGTTGTTATTTTGCTCCAATGTTTCACAAATATCAAAATCACAGCCCAATCAACTAGTATTGCCACTGATCAATCAGCGCTAATGGCGTTGAAATCCCAGCTCAACTTGAACTCTTCTCACATCCTATTTTCAAACTGGTCTCGTTCCACCCCTGTTTGCACATGGATTGGAGTTTCTTGCGGTCATCGCCACCAGAGGGTTACTGCTCTGGACATTTCATCCATGGGAGTCGCTGGAAACTTGCCTCCGGAAATAGGGAATCTCTCGTTCATTGCTTCGATTGACTTGAGCTACAATAGCTTTCAAGGAAGCCTGCCTCAAGAAATATCTCGGTTGCGGAGATTACAAGCTATTTATTTCCGGTATAATAACTTCACAGGGGAAATTCCATCTTGGTTCGATGCATTACCGCAACTTCGTTACTTGAGTCTTCTAAAAAATAGTTTCACTGGCGTGATCCCGCCTTCTATGGGTAACATATCGAAACTCCAATGTTTGAATCTTAACGGCAATTCACTGTATGGGGAAGTACCAAAAGAGATTGCAAGTGTGTATACATTGCAGTTTCTGTTTTTGCAATTCAATCAATTTAGTGGTGTCTTCCCAGTGGAAGTGTTCAACAGTTCCAACTTGAAAGTTCTAGCTCTTCAAGGGAATAACTTTACCGGTGAACTGCCTGCTGATTTATGCCGTGGTGGGGCTTTTGGACTCGAACGGTTGTATCTATCTAAGAATGAGCTAGGAGGCCAAATCCCATCCAGCATTTCTGAGTGCTCACAACTTAGCATTCTTTCAATGTCATATAACAAGTTTACTGGCCCCATACCAAACCAAATTGGCAACTTAACTGCGTTGGAAACTTTACAACTTGAAGGAAATCAGCTGACAGGTATTGAATTTATTAACCGGAATTTTCATACGTGCATGATCTATTTTAGTCTTATAAAAATTATGATTTTCATTTATATGTGGGAAAAATCATATTCCCCTAATTTAGCGTTTCACATGCTCACCAATTATAGAAAATACTAGCAGTAAATTGCTAACCAGGTATTTTAGTTGAAAAATTAAAATAAATGATGAAACATGATGAAAACGTTGGTAATAAAGGTGAACTTTGAGTGAAAAAATGTAATTTATGTGTAAAAGTAATTTTTTTAAAAATTTATTGGGTATGAGTGACGCTGTTAAAAATGATAAATGTATAAAGTTATTTGAAATTTATTCAATAAACTAGAATTTACCATAAAAACTTATAGTACCAGTGATTTTTTAATAAAAAAACCCTTACATAAGCTCATCAATATACATCCAAGTATATATGTTGATACTTTGTATCAAATTGTCTATGTTTATCATCAAATTGCCCATGTTTATCGTATAATAGTCTACGTTTATCATACAATCATTAATGATAACCTATTTATTTAACAAAAACACAATATTTAGAAAAATAAACATGAACTTCAATTTTCATTCATAATAAATTTCACTACACAAAATAATTAAAAAAATATATCAAAATTTACAACCTACAAAATATATAGAGTACATCTTTTCAAAAACATTTAATACATTCTCAAATAGCTTTCTTCACACTCTTAACTTGTTCGTCGATCCATTCTTTCACAACGTCTCTATTTTTGTGACCAATCAATTTCTTTGTTCGACCACCATTTTTACGAAAACCTAATACATACAATAAAAACATCAAAATGTTTGAATCAAATATATATATATATATATATATATATATATATATATATATATATATATATATATATATATATATAAGCCGTTCATACAAAGAAACTAAATCAGAAATAAAGAAAAACGTAGACAATTTATGCTAAAACATAGGTCATTTGTCCAAAACTAAACAACTACAGATGGCATGTATGCTTATTCGAAACATTACATATATTCATTCAAACTAAACCAGTAACACATAACACCATCGACAATATATTTATGCTAAAATATAGACCATTTATACAAAAAAAAAAAAACAAAATTCAAACAAGACCATCAACATATAACAACATAGATCATTTATACATAAACATAGGCCATTCATACAAAAAAAAAAAACTAAATCATTCAAATTAAATCAGCAACACATAATAACATAGACAATTTATAACATAGACCATTCATACAAAAAAAAAAACTAAACAATATATAACGCATATATATTTTCACAATAAACCAGCAATAAAGAACAATTATACATAAACATAAGTCATTTATACAAGGGCGATTACGTAAGGTATCCAAAATCTATTGTTTGGATTGACCAACTAAAATTTAAATGGAAAATAAAATAAAATGGACTTCGTTGCAATTTACAAGTTTCATTTTATTACACATTTGACTCAAATATTTTTGTAACTTACAAGAACAATCCAAAAAAAATTAAATAGCCCCCCATAATTTCATAACTAACATAAATAACATACAAAATAATTTTTTTCACAAATACACCCTCATCACGATCACCTCGCCGGCCAGAGTCGGGCAGAGCTGGAAGCTCCGGGGAAGCTCTCTGCCGGAGCTTCCATGGCGGAAGCTCAGAGCTTCCGCCATGGAAGTTTCAATCGACCGGAGCTTTCCCTTTCGGTGGTGGTGTTGTGAGATGTGGTGATGGGGATATGGTGGTTGGAAGTGGTAGGGAAGAATGAGGTGGTGTGTTGGGGAAGAAGAAGGGTAGAAATTTTAATATGTAAATTTTTTTTGGGGGGTTTTAATAAGAAATTGAAAGTATTTGATGTATTTTGTAATAAATTAAAACTAATGTAATTATTGAATTATAAATAAAAGATAAAATAGGTGAAAAAGTTACTTTTGGGTTTGGATGTAATTGTTAGATTCCGTCTTTGTTAAATTTGGACGAATCTATAATAGTTGAAATTCTGGGGACCAAAGCGACAAGTGACCAAATTTAAGGTGTAGTATTTGTAATTTTTCCTTATTTTCCCTTTATACAAAAAACACTAAAACATTCAAACTATACCAGTAACACATAAAAACATAGACAATTTATGCTAAAACATAGATCATTTATACAAAAAAACTAATAATGCAGAACACATGAATACTCGTTCGAAACATAACATCTATCCATTCAAACTAAAACAGTAACACATAAAAATATAGACAATTTATGTTGAATTATAGATTTTATACAAAAAAACTAAACAAAACAGAAAACATGAACACTCATTCGAAACATAAATTCTATTTTATTTATCTATTCATACTAAAGCAATAACACATAACAACATAGACAATTTTTACTAAAACATATGTCATTTATATAGAAAATTAAAACATATAGAACGCACGGATACTCATTCGAAACATCATATATATACATTCAAACTAACACTGAACAAATATAGACAATTTCTACTAAAATTTAGGCCTTTAATACCAAAAAACTAAACTAAATCGGAAAAACATAAGTGACCTGAAAATTGAGGAAATGACAAGGTCATATAACTTATGTGTGTTGAGTAGTCGGAGATCTGCCAGATAAGACAACCATAAAGCTTTGAAGTTCGGTCAACATCTTTGAAAATCGACAACCGGAAAAATGAAACCGATAGAAAGGTAGATCGGCTCATTAGCTACTCAAATATGCAATATGATTTAGTATTAGTGTTCGGACGACGGAGTTACGGTGAATTTAGTGGTGGTTGGATGATTGTTTTAGAGAGAGAGAGATTGAAATAAAGAGCGAGAAACATGGAGAAGTAAATGAAATAATGTGAAATAAAACCTTTAAAATTGACTTTTATACTAAAATCGTTTTTGGATCCGAATTCGGATCCAATTTTAAAAAATCTATCCCCAATCTAGATCCGCAAAAAATATTAAAATAAATAAATGTAAAATATAGATAATTTTTATGTAAAATTAGTTAGATTTTTTGAAATCTCACGTATGAGTATGACTAGATTCAAATGAGTACATACGAAATAGAGGGATCGATCACCATGTGAAATAAATTTTGTTGTGTTCCTCGATCTCGCCAAAAGCCCATTATCATATGTCGTGGTGGGGCTTCTAGACTCTTATCTGTCTCTGAATCAAGAGGCCAAATCCCATCAAGCATTACTGAGTGCTCACAAGTCACAACTTCACGGTCTCTATTTGACGTACAACGCGTTTAGT
Source organism: Plantago major (assembly GCA_026545765.1). Lineage (NCBI taxonomy): Eukaryota > Viridiplantae > Streptophyta > Magnoliopsida > Lamiales > Plantaginaceae > Plantago > Plantago major. Next base: position 111,777,312 of record CM048839.1, read on the forward strand.
GCCGCGCCTCCATACCAAAACAAATTGGGAATTAAAGTGCCCTGGAGGCTGGAATATTTAAATCTTGTAGTCAATCATCTCACAGTTAGTGTCGGTAGTTACTAGTATAGAACTAAAACTCTAAAAATCGAATTAAAAATACTTAAATTGTTATATAATTCAATGTTTTAATTTTAATTGGTATAAATTGGAGTTTTCATACATGAACGATATCTATCTTAAAGTGAAGATGAAAAATTGTATAGGTGGTGAAATTTCTATAAAAAACATGAATTTCATGGATACGAGGAATAATCATGTTCTCCTAATTAAGTATTTGACATGTTCACTAATTTATACTTCATCCGTCCCGAGACAATCTTTTCGTTTATTTTTGTGGTCAATAAAATAAGAAAAAGTGGAAAGCTAAAACTTTGTTCTCTTCATCTGAACAAAACTGAACTGAACTGAATTGTAGTATAAAAATAATTACACAGAGCTGAACTAAATGGATCTGAACTGAACTGAACTGAATGAGTTTGCAGACGAAGAGACCAGAGTCTAAGTATTATATAAATAACAAATAATAAAGAATTAATAAAAGATGGTAGCTTAGTTAGTTGTTAAAGTAGAAAATTGAATATTATTTAAATGGAGGAAAGACTAAAGACTAAATAAAAGATGAGTAGTGAGTTTGTAAAGTTGTAAATATGATTGATTATTTGAGGATTGGTTAAGTGGGTTAATGGGCCCGATTACTAAAAAGGAAAATGTAAAGTTTTTTTGTGGTACTACCAAAATAAAAAAAATGAGAAGCTTTGTTGTAGTAAATTGTTGATAATGCACAGGGCCTCATAAATTTGGGGGCCCGAATTCTTTATTTTCAGTACATCTAGAATTGTCTGCAAGTATAAGATTTTTAGTGGCATGTGGTTGAGTGACTTTGCAGGAGTGCAGTAGAGTTGTATTTTGCTTGAGGCTAAATGTTCGATACCTAGTGTGTCCCATTTTCTTTGTTTCTTTTCATGTTATTTTTTTTTGGTTTTGGTCCCCTTTTTTAGTACATTCTTTTTTCCCTTTCATATTTTTAAAATACCGCTTTATTTAAAGTTTATGAAAACAATATAGTTTTAGAGAAATTTTGTTATTTATTATCATTTGAAATTAGTATTTTACTACTATATATTTACATTTTCAAGCTTCTTATTCTGTTAGTATTAGATTTTCTTGATTATAATGTTTTGCAAATCTAATTTTAATGTGAAGCTCCATTTTATATATATTTATCTTTCACATTTTATAATATATCCTTAGTTTTCGTTTTCTAAATATAACTATAATTTGGGCAAATATGATTTTTTTTTAATTATATCGCAGTTTATTCCATTAATAATTTATTTATTTGACTTCATATTTTCAAACTAACTTTCTATTTACATTAAAAATATATATAAATTTTTATTGTACTAAGATGTGGGACTCTATTTTAAAGTGTAGCATAGGGCCCCTAAAATATGTGAAACGCCCCTGCTAAGTATGTTGTTAGAATTGTTACGAAAATGGTACACCACAAAATAATTACTAGCATATGTATGCACTTTCAAACTATATTCAAATGTTTAATGCAAGTAGACAGCAATAGTGAGGAAAGTAGTGATTTGCCTTGTTTGAGTTTATTGTAATGTGACCTGTTTGATGCCTTCTTTAGCTGTTTGGAATGATAATTTCATGATTTTCCTAAAAAAAGAAAAATGTTTAAATGTTTTATAATTTCATGTTTTGATGGAAAATGAAATTTTAGGTCAAATCCCAAATGGAATTGGGGATTGCAAGGAACTACAAACTATTGATTTATCTGGAAACATCATAAGCGGATCCATTCCACGAAGTATTGGAAATTTGACCATGCTGGAGACATTTTCTGTTTTGGGGAACATCCTAACTGGTACGTTAGCTTCACTCGGTTTCCTCTCATTTGTCTTTCTCCATGGAATTGTGGAAGGGTACCCCAATCAAGTTTTTTTTTTTACACTTTTTTTTTGCATTAGCTATATATGCATCTCGGTCCTTTTTTTTTCAAATATGAATTTTGCCACCTACTATTATACTCCAATCGTCTCGAAACACTTTATACATTCAGATCGATACATATTTAGTTTTAAAAAAATGATAAAACGTGAAAATGTGGGTAAAAATGTTTACTTTTAATTTAGTTTGTGATACGAGTTGAACAAACTAACTTGTTTTGTTTGTTTTTCATAGGTTAAACATACAACGAATAGTTAGATAAACAATTACCACCCAACATCAATCTTAATGATATAATTAAAGAAGAAAAAAAGTTACATCATAAAAGAGTTGTTGTTATTGTGTAATATATAGTAGTATTAATTATTTATTGATTTATTCATTATCCCATTTTGGATCTCAAATCCTAATTGGGATGCAAAATCAATTCCAATCCCGTCCAAAAATTATATATGGAAATTTGGATTTTATCCCAATTGAGATCGGAAATTTTGGGATCGGGAAGTTAGGGATAATCCCAATCAGGATCGGGATTTTCCCAATATCCCATACCAAAACTCCCACCCCTATTTTTTATAAAGGGCGAATTACTTATGGTACCCCTTAAATTTGGTCCAATTACAGTTTTTCCCCAGATTGGCGAGAATTACAGATAGACCAATTTTCTACAAAGGCCAAATTCAACAATTACAGCCAGCTTCAAAAGTCAACTTTTTCTCCTATTTTTTCTTTTCTTTTTGATTCCATAATTATATTAGTTTTAGTTTATTACAAAATAAGCCCCAACAGTTCTCAATTTTCATAAAACGATCCCAAAAAGTTTTACTTATTAAAATTTTAACCCCCTTCCCCTCCACCCATCTTCTTCCCCAATCTCCACCGCCACACCAACACCACCGCCACCAACACCCACCACCACTGCCAACACCACCGCCACCACATCACCATCCGCCACGACCCATCTTCCCCACCACCAACATCGACCAAATCACTCCCGATTGGAGCTTCCATGGCGGAAGCTCAGGAGCTTCCCGCTCCAGATCCCGATCGGTTATTCCATGGCGGAAGATCGGAGCTTCCATGGCGGAAGCTCAGAGCTTCCGCCATGGAAGCTCGGAGCTGCAAAATGCAGCTCCAATGGTGGTGTTGTGGTGTAACATATTCCGCCATATCCGGCATATTCCAATGGTGCTGTAACATATTCCGCCATATCCGACAGTGGTAGTGTTGTAAGTTGTGGTGGTGGGTGGTGGTGGTGTGGAAGAAGATGGGTGGTGGTTTTTGTAAGTTATAAAATATTAAAGTCAAGTATGTAATTATATGACACTTGTAAATTGCAACTGAGTCCATTTAATTTAATTTCCCCTTAATTTTTTTGTTTGGTCAACTCAAAAATGGCTTTAGGGGCATCTATAATTCTCGCCAATCTGGGGGAATCTGAAATGAGGGTCAATTTAAGGGTAGTATCTGTAATTTTCCCCTTTATAAATGATCTCTTCAGCTAGAATATAAATTTAAGGAGATTTTTCTGCATATTATCAGTAATGTTAAATACACTGCGAGAAACTTATCAATGGACTGTACACTTTCAAAATATTCAAATGTTCCCTGTATCAACTGTTCCAACTCTTTTATAGGCCAAATCCCAGATGAAATTGGGAATTGCAAGAAACTTCGAACTATTCGATTAGCTGGGAACCTCATAAGCGGACCCATTCCACGAAGCATTGGAAATTTGACCATGTTGCGACACTTAAAAGTTTGGAAGAATAAACTCACAGGTACGTTAGCTTCACTGATAAATTTATGCCCTCACAATATTTGCCTTCTTCATGGAAGTGTATTTGTGGGCTAAGTTATAAATGCTACTCTTTTATTTCTTCTATTTCACTGAAACCTTTATAATTTTATTTTGAACGTTTTTCTAAATGTTCTACATTTTTTTTATGATACCTATTATTTCTACTTATTAATTTTATAATCAATCCATTTCATAATTTATATATTATAGTACTTTATAAATAAAAGCTAGTATTTTTTTGAAGCATTTACCTTAATAATTGTTGCGCTACAAATTGTAAAGATTTTCCATAAATAGAGGGATTAATATGGGCTGGGTCGAACAACCGCGGATACAATATAGTGCAAAATATTTGTCTTAGATCATTTATAGGTTGTTTTACGTAAATTTTAACAGACTCGACCTTATGAGAAGAATAATATGTGAGTGAAATAGTAACTTAAATAAGATTTTTAGTTGTATGACAAACAAGAAAATTCGTGTGCTCAAAAGTGATTTAACATACTTTTTTTTTTTTTTTTAAGAAGAAGAAGATAAAAGATGTTTTATTCCTTTTCAATTGAGGAAACACAAGTTGTGTACCTGAAATAGATACTTCACAAATACAAGTCCAACTAGAGGTGTTATTTGGTAGGTCATGAAGCCAAGACGCTTAAAACCGCCGGACCGTTTAATATTTGGTAACGACCTACCACGACATTTAAGTTATGTGGGCCATATGGACCTTTGTTTTGTAGGCCCGGCACGGACCGGCCCGTAACCGTTTAAAACCGCCAGCCCGGCACGGACCGGCCCGGGACCGAATAAGCCCGTGAACTGGTAAGGCCCGATCCGTTTAGCCCGGTAAATTTGGACTTTGGATCAGTTTGGAATTTGAATTTTGGAGTGGAAGCACAAGCCCAATAGGTATTTCCCAATCCCAAGCCCAACCCAAGTACCAAAGTCCAAAGTGGAAACCTAACCCAACCCAATCTTCCTACACGCTGCTGCTCTCATCTTCAGTTCTTCAGTCTTCACGCTGCTGCTCTCATCTTTTTGCCTTGTTTACTTTCAATTTCAAGAAAAAGAGGAAAAGAAAAAAAATTCCCTGTTTTTTCGGGTTTGGAAACAGGGAGGTTTGTGATTTGGGATCATTGGTTTTGCAGTTTCTTGGAGGACCCATATTGGGATTTGTGTTTTGTGGTTGAAACGGATCGAAAGATTGGATTTTTTTTTGGTGTGGGTGTGATTAATGCAAATGGGTATTGATCAAAGTGGGAGCTGTGGGAAGGGGAAGGTGAGCAGTGAGTCGAAGAAGAGCAAGCGTGGAGGTCGAGGGAAGAAGAAAACGTCTCCTGTTCAGAAGCTTTATGAGACTTTCAAGGAGGTTTTTGCAGATTGTGGACCTGGCATTGTTCCTTCTCCAGAAAAGGTCGAGAAGCTTGCTGCTGTTTAGGGTATAACATTCAATCATTTCTTCTTCTTTGCCTTCATCTTCTCCAGAAAAAGGCCCGGCCCGGCCCGTGAACCGGCACGGAGCGGGCTGGGGGCCGTGCCGGGCCATATTCAATCAAAAAATTCGGCCCGGCCCGGATAAATACATGAACCGGTCCGGGCCGCCACTTAAATGAATCGGGCTGGGGTGGCCCGGCCCGGACCGGCCCGGGACCAGCCCGAATAACACCTCAACTATAAGGAAAAGAAAACCAGCATTAAAACAGACACAAACTTGAAATTTCTAGCCTCAGACCCCTCCACACATCATATACAACTCAACAATGTCAATGATATTATCTCGGCTCTAGGTTAGGTAGGAACCGCAAAACCAAAATGAACCAGTTCCGCTCTCCATATAATAAACTAGGGGCATGCTAAACGTAGAACCGTTTTTACTAAACGCAAAACACTTTTTTATATATTACAAATGACCCTCCAACTGATAAAAATATAAAATTAGTCCTATTTTCCCAAAAAATTCTCAAATTATCACATTTTCGAAAATATATAAACGTATATACACTACGGTATCATAAAACAACAAAAATCAATATCGTACAATCATTAACCATATTATGCCGATAATGACAAATATGAAAACATTTTCATTATTTTAATTTGATATTTTTAGTTGTTAATTATTAATCAATTATTTTAGTATATTTAAATTAACTAATATTTCACCAAAATTTCAAAAAAAAAAAAAAAAAAGGAACCAAAAACACGTTTAGTAGTCCTCAAGAAATTTCTGCTTCACCGGCAACCTTGAAGGAGGGTGGTCTAGATACCCTCGTAAGCGCTTGTCCTACCATATATCTGTCAAATTGACCTTGAGGTCTACCAGATTAAATTTTCTATGTTTCGTGAGTTTTTTTCAGTTTTTTTTTTTTAAAGATTCGAAGACAAAGATGTATGTTAGAGAGTTGAAATGCATAAATAAAAGTGTTTTTGGTTCATTGTGTCCGGTCACCATGTTCTTCGTGTTCTTCGTGTTTTTTTAAAAAAGTTTCTTCGATTTATTTGTTCGGATGGTATAATTGATTCAAATAAACTTGTTTAGATGTTTCTTAGGTAAAATAGTAATTTTTTAAAATTATTGGACTATTTTGTAATCTACAATAATTGTGGTATTGTTTGTAATATATAAAAATGTGTTCTGCATTTAGTAAAAACTGTTTTGCGTTTAACATTAGTAATAAACTACTGCACCAAATCTTCCGCTTGTTAAATTTAGAACCCCCTAGGAGCCAACTCCCAGTCCGTCCAGTTGTACGACGGTAACACCAAATCTCATCCTCTCAGCCAGTACTAAATATTAAGTTTGATATCCTCGACTAGGACTGAGCATAAACTGGTCCGAACCAAAAAACCGGACCGAAAATTCGGTTTTCGGTCCAAACTGAATTCATCTCGGTTCGGTGGTTTTCAGTTCTTATGTTTTGTAAATTTCGGGTTTCGGTTCGGTTTAGAACCGAAAAAATTCGGTCCAAACCGAAAGGAACCGAAAAAATACACTACACGTCATTTTTATCCCCATTCTATCTATCTAAACCTAATAATTCACTCCAGCCGAAAAAATCTGCTCTTCCAGTTCCACCCACGCCCCGCCGCTTCCACCTTCCACCACGCCTCCTCCAGTCGACCATCCACCGGACCACCACCAATCGACCATCGATATCCACCACATCCACGGCTGAGCATCCTCCATTTGACATCCACCACATCCAATAAGTCAGTCGAGCTCCTCCACCTTCGACCATCCACCCGCCGCTTCCACCTTCCACCACGCCTCCTCTAGTGCGCCACCAGTCCGCCAATCGAGCTCCAGTCTGTCCAATCGAGCTCTTTTGTTGTTTGGACTTGTTAGAATTTTAGCACTAATGACCAAAAGGGCCCCACACGTTTGAAATGAAGTTTCATTAAACGTGTATAATCTACTATGGTTGTAGATGACACTTGAGAAATAATTACTAAAATTCATTGAAAGGTGAAAGAGTTATTGAAGCTCAAAGTGTGTTGGTTGATGCATTGAATATGGAATGCCAAGAGTTAGAATGGGAAGAGTTCACATGGCTAAAATTGAGGAAGAAGGAGCTAATTATAAGTCCAAAATTTGCTATTGGGTTTGGGCCCCATGGGGCACCCATGCTTTTGGAGGGGGAGGAGGTAGATGCTCCTACACACGCACCCGCCTGGCTCCGCCAGGAGCCGGGCCCGGGCCCGGGTCGTGGGACGTGGGTTCGAGGATCCGGGGTCCGTGGGTTCGCGGGTCGCGGTCTTGAGTAGATTATTATCTTTTTGAGCCAGAAACATATTGTGTTTGGTTAAGCCCAATGAGATAATCGGTTAAGTCTGAAACCAGCCCATCGGTCGAGTCCGGTTGGTCTGAGCGAGCGGTTGTGTCCGTTCGGTTTGAATTTGAGCGAACTGGTCTGACCATTCGCCAAAGGATGTAACTGAAACGAAAATTCCAACAGAAGTGTCTGTTCGAATTTTTGTTTCTGTAGGGACCTTTCTGCGAAAGGATACATCTATTCAGACTGCAACTCTTCAATATTATAAATAACCCCCCTAGAATCGATTTCAGTACACTGCAATCCATTCTTCTTCCTTCTCTTAAACTACTCTCTCTAAAGCCAGAAAAACCTTTATTGTATTAGTTCGCAGAGTCAAAGTTCGAGTGCTAGAACTCTGATTCACATACTGCTGTTCTATCTTGGGAGACTATTTGCCAAGTAAACCGTCAGCACCAGAGCGGGGCAAATACAGTCTTAAGGAATAAGGCCCAGCCTTTGCTCAGCAGTCTAATCCTATTCCTTACCTACTCCGTTTTTGTCCTCATACACTACCGCCACCAACAACACTTAAGACTGTATCTTTGCCAGTGTATCGAAGATGTCTGAGAACGGAGTTGCTGCTGACGTTCCTGTCCCCCGAATCAATGTTGCTCCTGCCAACCACGGGGAGAAACCAGAGAAGTTCCTGGGGACGAACTTCAAGCAGTGGAAACAGAAGATGAGGTTCTACTTGACAACCATTGGGTTCGCAAGTTACCTTACTGCTGAAACTCCTGCTCCACCAACTATGCAGGAGATTGATCAGGCCGCCATGTCTCCAGAGCAGAAGAAGGCCGCTGAAGAAGACAACAAGCGGAAACAACTATCCTATGATGCTTGGATCCATGCAGATTTCATGTGTAAGAACTACATTCGAATCGTTTTCGATGTTCTCTACACTACTTTCACCGCCAAGATTACAAAGGAGTCAGGGGAACAATCGACAGAAGTATCTGCACAGGATGCCGCGAAGAAGTTCATCAGGGGAAATTTTTGAACTTCAGAATGAATGACTCGAAGTCTGTGATGAGTCAGGTTCTGGAGTATCAAATGATTCTCCATGATTTGGAACAGGAGGGCATGAAGCCTAATGAGTCATTCCTGGTCGCTTCACTAATTGAGAAACTGTCGTCATCATGGAACGAGTTCATGAGTTATCTCAAATTGAAGACCAAGGAAATGGGGCTTGAGGAGTTGATCATCAAGCTTCAGATTCAGGAAGACAACCGCAGGGATCTAGGCAAAGGGAAGCAGCAAGTTGAAGCAAAGGCTCACCTTGTCGATTCCAAGGGAAAGTCCAAGGGAAACTCCAGCAAGAAACGCAAGACGCGTGATGGGGACGTGAAGTCTCAGGGGAATTCCGGGAAACCAGGACCTTCCAGGAGGATCAAGGGAAATTGCTTCAATTGCGGAAAGCCAGGGCATATGAAGGCGGACTGTTACCAACTCAAGAAGGAGAAGGCCAATGTTGCAGAAACAAAAGATGACCCTATGGTGGAGGATTTGGTTAATTCCTTTGCTGCTGTGGTCTTGGAGGCAAACTACAATGCGATTCGAAAGTTAATTAAAACGAATCATTTGCCGTCCTTTGAAATCAACCCTCAAAGTAAATGCGAGGTTTGTGTGGAAGCAAAACTAACAAGGGCACCATTTCATTCAGTGAACAGAACCACGTCTCCTCTAGAATTAATTCATAGTGATTTGTGTGACTTAAAATTTGTGCAAACTATAGGAGGGAAAAAGTACTTTGTTACTTTTATCGATGACTGCACTAGGTATTGTTATGTTTATTTGCTAAGGAGCAAGGACGAAACCTTAGAAGCATTTAAACATTACAAAACTGAAGTTGAGAATCAACTTAGTATTCGAATTAAAGTAATTCGAAGTGATAGAGGTGGAGAGTATGCAGGACCACTTGAAGAATATTGCTCACAGTTTGACATTATTCATCAAACCACTGCTCCATATTCTCCTCAATCTAATGGTGTTGCTGAACGCAAAAATCGTACTCTAAAGGAGATGATGAATGCACTATTACTAGATTCTGGATTACCCCAGAATTTGTGGGGGGAGGTTATTCTCACGGCCACTACCATTCTTAACAGAATACCCCGGAAAAATAGTGATATTACTTCATATGAATTGTGAAAAGGTAACAAGCCCTCTTACAAACACTTGAAAGTGTGGGGCTGCTTGGCTAAGGTGGTAATACCCAAACCAAAGCAAGTAAAGATTGGACCAAAGACAGTAGATTGCATATTTATAGGACATGCAAACAACAGTAGCGCTTATCGCTTCCTAGTGCATAAGTCGCTGATACCGGACATCCATGAGGGCACTGTCATTGAATCAAGGAATGCAAAATTCTTTGAAGAAGTTTTTCCTAGAAAGGAAAAGAAAGAGATAGTGACAAACACTTAGGTGATCCTGTAAACCAAACGCAATATGCTCAGATAATTGGCAGTTTGATGTACGTGATGAACTGCACTCGTCCTGATATTGCTCATGCAGTCAACAAGTTGGCTAGGTTTACGCGTAATCCGGGAAATGCTCACTGGAAAGCTCTACTTCATCTATTGGGATACTTGAAGACCACAATAGATTATGGATTACACTATGGAAGATATCCGGCAGTATTAGAAGGATACAGTGATGCAAACTGGATATCTGATAGTACAAACACCAAGTCCACTAGTGGTTACGTATTTACCATTGGTGGCGGTGCTGTTTCATGGAAGTCCTCTAAACAAACGTGCATCGCCCGATCCACAATGGAATCGGAATTTATAGCTTTGGACAAAGCTGGAGGAGAAGCAGAATGGCTTCGAGAATTTTTAGAGGATATCCCTTGTTGGGATAAACCTGTGCCTTCTGTGACAATTCACTGTGACAGTATGTCAGCATTAGGAAGGGCAACAAACAATATGTATAATGGTAAGTCTAGACACATACGTCGAAGACATAAAACCATTAGGCAGTTGGTCTCTACGGGGGTTATCACTATTGATTACGTGAAATCAAAGGATAACATTGCGGATCCGCTAACCAAAGCGCTACCGAGGGATCAAGTACACTGCTTGTCTAGGGGAATGGGCTTAAGACCCACAAAATAAGGAAATTTACGGTGGCAACCCAATCATACTGACTGGAGATCCCAAGAATTTGATTCAATGGGACAACTAAACCATAAAGGACCAGTAAGCGCCTCGTGAAGTTTTGTACTTCGAGGTAAGAGCACTTAGGAGTTACTAACTCCACTTGCGCCATTCCCGTGAAAGACATTTTAAGTGCTCCTGCATGGGCGGAGGATGAGTCACTAAACTCTTAATGATCTCTCAAGAAGATTCTTAATCTCTTTAGCTTACGAAAGCGAGCATTGGCAGGAATGCTCTTAGAACGAGATCACCTATTTGGGTGTGAAGTATGGGAGGCCGCTTCAAACGAGAACACCTATGAATCCGAGCAGTCCAAGGCCTTTAACGGACTGAGAAAAGGAACGAGGCAATAAGGAAAATTATTGTGTTGATATCATTGTCTTGGTTTACACAAAACGCCGACTGGTTCAAGGCATCACGTCCACCGGGTGGCAAGTAAATCCGATGGTATTCTACTAGGGACAATTCAATGTCACTGACAATCGATCCCGATGCAATATGATTTTCCGCAGAAAATTCTAGGCTGGAGCACCACGTTGTGCTGTGAGCATCAATTCTCTTTCATGTGGGGATTGTTAGAATTTTAGCACTAATGAGGCTAGTCCATGACTTTGTACCTCAACCAAAGGGGCCCCACACGTTTGAAATGAAATTTCATTAAACTTGTATAATCTACTATGGTAGTAGATGACACTTGAGAAATAATTACTAAAATTCATTGAAAGGTGAAAGAGTTATTGAAGCTCAAAGTGTGTTGGTTGATGCATTGAATATGGAATGTCAAGAGTTAGAATGGGAAGAGTCCCACATGGCTAAAATTGAGGAAGAATGAGCTAATTATAAGTCCAAAATTTGCTATTGGGTTTGGGCCCCAAGGGGCACCCATGCTTTTGGAGGGGGAGGAGCTAGATGCTCCTACACAGAGCCGGGCTCGGGCCCGGGTCACTGTTCGTGGGACGTGGGCTTGTGGGTTCGAGGGTCCGGGGTCCGCGGGTCGCGGTCTTGAGTAGATTATTATCTTTTTGGGCCAGAAACATATTGTGTTTGGTTAAGCCCAATAAGATAATCGGTTAAGTCTGAAACCAGCCCATCGGTCGAGTCCGGTTGGTCTGAGCAAGCGGTTGTGTCCGTTCGGTTTGAATTTGACCGAACTGGTCTGACCATTCACCAAAGGATGTAACTGAAACGAAAATTCCAACAGAATTGTCTGTTCGAATTTTTGTTTCTACAGGGACCTTTCTGCGAAAGGATACATCTATTCAGACTGCAACTCTTCAATATTATAAATAGCCCCCCCAGAATCGATTTCAGTACACTGCAATCCATTCTTCTTCCTTCTCTTAAACTACTCTCTCTAAAGCCAGAAAAACCTTTATTGTATTAGTTCGCAGAGTCAAAGTTCGAGTGCTAGAACTCTGATTCACATACTGCTGTTCTATCTTGGGAGACTATTTGCCAAGTAAACCGTCAGCACCAGAGCGGGGCAAATACAGTCTTAAGGAATAAGGCCCAGCCTTTGCTCAGCAGTCTAATCCTATTCCTTACCTACTCCGTTTTTGTCCTCATACACTACCGCCACCAACAACAGGACTTTGGGTAGTCGTATCTTTTCTATGGCTTGTAATATGTCCTTATGACTTCTTACTTTGGATTGCATCTTGGAATTTTTTATGTTTGGAACTGGACAGCAGTCAACAATCTGCTCTTTGATTTTTTTAAAAAAAATTAAAATTCGGTTAGGTTCGGTTTTGGCCCGAACCGAACCAAAAAAATCGAACCTAGTTTGGTTTTGGCCAAAATCGAAACTAGTTCGGTTCGGTTTTCGATTTGAGAAAAGTATACTATTTCGGTTTTCGGTTCTACTCGGTTCGGTTCTGAACCGATGCTCAGCAGTGTTCAAGATAGAAGCAATTTCCCCTTTAAAAATAAACGCATTTCTCGCCTTCCACACGTACCAAAGTGTCTCGTGCCACACCTTCATCCAAACTTCTCTAGCCTTTGAATTTACCATATTTGCAAACTCCAAAAGTGTATCGATCACTTTGTCTTTAATTTGTAGCTTAATTCCCATCCAAGTCATAATTTTATTCCACACTTGAGTAGCGAAGTTGCACAACTGATTTGCGTTCCTTCGAGTCGCAAAGCCTACACACACTCTCTTCCTCTGGCCTCAGTACAAGTCTTTTCTTCAGATTCGGCAAAGTTGGTATTCTGTCTAAAATTAATCTCCAGATAAATGCATTGATTTTTAGTGGTATCCACTTGCACCAAACTGTTTTAGTCCAATCCAGGGGAGTGTTTGTGCCATCAGCTTGAAAAGCAACGATCTGCATGTATCCATCTTGGATATTTACAGCCCCTTGATTTCGTTCAAGCCCAAACATCCTGGCAGCAGCTGAATTTTGTGTTCCTGTTTAACATCGATTCAACTTCAACAATTAGCTCTTCTTCCCAAGCAAACAGTCAAAGTCTCCACAATCAACAACCTCTTGAACCTTCCTCCATCTCACTAATTCTCTCAACCACTAGACTATTTTTATTAACTTCCAAGCTAAAAAGCCTTGGAAACAACTCACTTAATCTAATTCCCTCCCCAATCCAAGTATCCAGCCAAAACCTAGTTGATTTCTCATCACCTACTCTTTTTTGAATTCCACCCCAAAACCACTCTTTAGAACCTACAAATTTTATGATATTGATATTCTCATCAATGATCTTATGAACTTCACCATACTTAGAATTCACTACTTTGACCCATAAGCCATCGCTACCATCAATGACCTCCACACCCATTTTACCAAAAGAGCCAAATTAAACGCTTCAAGATCTTTTACCCCTAATCCGCCAACACCTCTTGACTTACATACCTCACTCCACTTTACCCAGGACACTTTTCCCACCCAAAGAGCCCCCCACCCAATAGAAAGAGACGTTGAAGTTTCTTTATTTGGTTAAGGACAAAAGATGGAATTTGAACAAAAAAAAATACTTCGCATTTCAACAATAACATCACATAATAAGTTTCATAAATCAATTACGGTTTAGTCCAAAAGTCAACCCTTCTGTCTTACGTGGCTGAGAATTACCTACGTGGATAATAAATGAAATGATTTTATTTATTTCCTTATTCAGATTAAAAAATAAATAAATTGCAATTGACCCCTTTTATTTCAATTCACACTCAATTTATATCCTAAAGTTTGTTATGATTTCAAATCAACCCATATTTATTTTTTTCCTATTCAATTTCAACCAAAAACAAATTGCAATTATACCCTCTCATTTTTCTTCCTTCAAAAAATTTCCACTCATTCTTCTTCTATCAATCTAGATTAATGGATCTTGAAGCTCCATTAAAGGAACTTCAACTCCATTAGTGGAGCAACTCCATTAAATGGTTATGGAGCTTGAGCTAGTCCATAATGGAGCTCGAACAGCTCCTTTAATGGTGTTGTTCGAGCTCCATTAATGGAGCTCACAAATTGAGCTCAAATCAATTCGTGCCCAATTTAAGCTCCACCGTGGAGCTTAGAAACTCCATTGATGGAGTTTCAAGCTCTATTAGTGGTGAAATAAAAATTATTTTTTAAAAAAATTAAGATATACGGTTAAAGAGGAAGAAGAATTAGGGAACTCAACAAATATATTATGATGAAGAAGAAACAACCAATTTCTTGTTGAGGTGTTAGAATAGAAAAAAAAATGTCTTGAGGAAGAAGAAGGTGAATAATAGTTTATGATAAAAGGTTTGATGAAGAAGATGAAAATGAAATAGTAAAATTAGTTTGGGTCAATTCTGAAATTTTATAAACTTTACATGGGTTAATGTGCAAAATGTGAAATGAAATTCCACGTGGAAATGTAAATTCTTGCTGGTCAACGTAAAAAAAAAGATTTTGAACTAAAATGTTATTGTTTAAATGTGAGAGACTAATTTAATATTACGAACTTTATTAGTTGGACCTGGAGAAATTCAACCAAAAAAAAAAAAAAACACCCTTATACAAACCTCCAATGACATGCTCTTGTACAAAATGGCCACACTTGAACAGCAGAATATGAAACAATACTTTTAAGACCCCAAACCGTCAAATTCAAAAGAGATCGTACATCTATATTTGCTAGCACACCTCCACCCTTATTAATATTTAAATTACACCCTTTCTTACTTTATCTATTTTATATCTTACTTAAACAGTTTTTGAATTTTGAAATGAATAGATTACATACGCATTTTGATTATTAATTTATAATTTTTTTCCCGGCTAATAAATATGCATGTGCGCATTAGGTTTTTCAAAAGTTACTATATCTTATATCACTTAATCATTCTGGGTCTAACTTTGAACAGGTCCTAATTAAGTCAGGTAGTATTTATTTTATCAAAATATTAATTTAATGAGATTTAATTGTATGTCACCAGGAATGTTAAATAACACTGCAACAACATTATTGATAAGATGTACACTTTCGAAATATTCAAATGTTCTGTGGATAAATATTTTCAACCAACTCTTCCAACGATTTCGTTTTCTTTCTTTTGATGTAAATGAACTTTTAGGTCAAATACCAGATGAAATTGGTGATTGCACGGCACTTGAAATTATTGATGTACGTGAAAACAACATAAGCGGATCCATTCCACGAAGCATTGGAAATTTAACCACGCTGGAGAACTTTGTTGTTTCGGAGAATAGCCTCACAGGTATGTTACCGTCACTGATCAGTTTCCTGCCCTCTCTCATTTGTCTTCTTCATGAAAGAGTACTCGTAACGGTATTTCTAAACGAATTAATTGTCATACTACAGTCCAGTTTTTTTAACTTTTATCGCATCAACTATATATGCATCTAGTCCTTTTTTCCACATGATTTTAATTTTTAGGCAACTACTATTATACTCGTACTAAAAAAAATTTACCTAGTTTTAATTGAAAATTAAAATAAATTATAAAACATGAAAACGTGGATAAAAAGGTTTACTTTAAGTGAGAAATGTAATGTATAATTTATGTGTAACGGTAAAATTTTATATTATTTGTTGATTGTTAGATAATTCTCTTTTTATTAATGGGCGCATTACATCTAAACCCTCTCTTACATTTTGTAATTACACATTAGTATAATTATTTTGATGATGATTATGGCGGCCGATGATAAGGTTGGAGATGGTGATTATCAATGATGAAAAAGGAACTATTTTGGACGGAAATATGAGAGAGAAAAGAGATTGGGTTTTGAAAAGAGATCAAAAGCAAGAAGAAATAAAAATCAGCAAGAAAGATGTATTGAACAATTAGGAATTGCTGGCTCTTGATACCATGTTACAATATAGAATTGAGAGTAAAACTATATTATACAGATAAATGATTAAATGATTGAAGTAGTAAGAGTATACAAGTAAATAGAAAGCAACATATGTTTATATAAAAATATAAATTAGCTATCTAATCCAACTAGAAAATAAAAATTAAGTTATAGTAGAATATATCTAATACAAAATACGAATTAGACTAGGAGATGAATTCTTCTTCAAGTTGAAGTCGTGTTGTAATATATCTTGACAAAGGTGGTGGTGGTGGAAGGAGGTAATTGGTGGTGGTGGTCAGGTGGAGAAGGAGGGTTGGAATTTAATAATTAAAATGTTGGAATTTATTAAAAAAATAGGCTTTCTTTTGTAATTAAAAAAAGCTATGAATTGTTGAAGGATAAAGAAAGTATTTTCTTCTTTTTTGGAATAAAATTAGAGTTTTTATTCCAAGTATCCAGTAAAGTACAACAACATAGTTCAAATAGTACAAATAATAAAAAGCTAACTGCTATTCTCAAAAAAAATAAAAAAGCTAACTGCTTAACTCATGAAAAAGATAAGAATGTCTAGCTAGCATGACACAGCGCCACCACAGCCTTGTGCACAACATCCCGCAGCAACATTTGAACATTACCAACAACAGACTCGAAAATGTGTTGGTTCCATTCTAACGAAATTGCATAAATAAACTCAGAGATAAGGACTTTAAAGCACCTTCTATCAGCAACCTTTTCTCTTAACTTCACGACACAATGCCAAAATGTCACAATTCCAAACACTACAACTCCTTTGCTTTCCAAACCAGCGGAGAAGAGCAAGCCAAGCATCACAAACAATGGGGTAGTCGAAAAATAAATGGTAAAGTTTCTGGAACTTGTTGATATAAAACACACAAAAGATCCAAACCATGTCGAAAATGTAGCATTCTATCCACAGTAGTCAACCGTCCTTTCAATGCCAACCAAAGAATAAAACGAGCTTTAGGAGTTGCAATATTATGCATAACAAGTTCCTTCCACATCACCGGAACACCAACAGATCTTATCTCAAGGTACAATTAGTACATACCAAATAGAGGGAACGCTCCCCGATTCACTCTGTGAAATGCATTTTTTTTTTTTGGGTTCCTAGATCTCTCCAACAACAGATTATCATGTAATTTACCAAAATGTTGGACAAATACAACTGACAAACAACTTTATTTACATGAGGAGTTCCTTCTATAATTTTTCAGGGCATCTTCCAGATTCTTTTGCAAAGTTAACCAATCTCACTATATTGATAGTATCATTGAATCGGCTTTCTGGTATTATTCCAAACTCAATTGGTGGAGCTTACTCATTGCAATGGCTACAACTGAACAACAACAATTTTAGAGGAGAATTTCCTTTGAGCCTGAGAAATTGCTCTGCACTGCATGTTCTAGATGTTGGAGAGAACTCAATTTCAGGAAAACTGCCAAAATGGATTGGAAATGATCTGTTGAATTTGAAAGTGCTTAGGCTAAAGAGTAATAAATTGAATGGCACGATCCCTCTCGAGCTTTGTCAACTTCCTCGACTACAAATATTGGATCTCGCGAATAATAAGTTGGCGGGATATATTCCGCATTGCTTTGGGAATTTCTCTGGCATGGAGCTGCACAACTCCACAGAGGAGTCTTTCACAATAGGATATAGTTTGGAAGAGGTTATAAAAGGAGTTCCACAACAATACTTGATGACCCTGCAATATGTTGTAAACATGGATCTCTCTGAGAATAATTTGACCGGTCGAATTCCTCTGGAGCTGACCAGGCTTATTGCCTTGCTTTCTCTCAACTTGTCACATAATCATTTACATGGCAACATTCCAGGACAAATTGGAGATATGAATTCATTGGAAGCTCTTGATCTCTCAAACAATGATCTATTTGGCAACATTCCAGTGAGCTTATCAAATTTGACTTCTTTGAGTCATCTGAATTTGTCACACAATAAATTGACAGGAGAAATTCCGACAGGGCGTCAACTGCAAACTCTTGAAGACCCTTCGATTTACGATGGTAATTATGGCCTGTGTGGACCTCCTCTAGTAAAGAAATGTCACGAAGACAAAGCATCAAATGCTCCAAATGTTGAAACTCATGTTGCAGACAGTGATAAAGACAAAGTCGAGAAGATATGGCATTACGGAATAATAACAAGTGGATTTACAACGGGATTTTGGGGTGTGATCCTAGTTCTGGTGTTCAAACAAAGCTGGAGGTATGTTTACTTCAGATTTACAGATGGTGTTATAGCCAGAATATTGGGAAGATAGATTTAAATGCATTGATCAAATCATGTGAAGCTGTACTAGCTGCCTCCTTCTTGAAGTTCACTTTTGGAACTTTATTTCCCGATAACTTGTCATTTGCTAGCTTAATACAGGGCCGGCTAAGGCCTGTGGGGGCTCCCCGCCCGCATAGGGCCCCGGAAATTTGGAGACCCCAAATTTTGCAGCATCTATATATATTTCATATTTATGTTTATAAGTGTAATGAAACATGTTGTGGTGTAGCGGTATAAGTCTTGGACAATATGCATCATGTCCCAGGTTTGAGACCTGTTGCGTTGCATCCCAACTTAATTTTTTTTCTTTTTTTATTTATATTATACTATTATTCGGAGCCTCTATTAAATTATCACACAGGGCCCGAACTATATACTTCTAGAAGTAGTTATGATTTATTTTGCCTAAAAATGATTTGTAGGTTTATTTTTTAGCAACTATATATAAAATTACTTGCAGCATTTTCAATCTTCTGGGTCGCGGTGTTCTTTTTCAACTCTTAATATTGAAATAGTTTCTGTAGCGCCCTGATTTTAAAAGACAAATTAAAGAAAATATGACTCGCGCTAGTTTGTGAGCTTGTAAATTCGATAAACTTGAATTATAAAGATTTAAAACGTTACTAGACGCCTTGCGCGTCAAAAGACTTGACATGAAATTCTTGATACTAAATCGTAAACTAGTAAAATAATACAGCGGAACTTGAAAATCATAAAAGCTTGATTAGAAAACTTATAATTAATCATCAAACTAAAAATGGTAAAGACGCCTCTGGTAAAGATCACTGCTCGGGCACGCTTCACTCCAATAGCTCGGCTTCATACATAAAATTGATAATTTTAGCAAGGGTCAGTCGTGACCGCTTGACTGAGCAAATTCCATACACATGCCATGACTTAAAGTTCTATCTTCAAGTCTTTTAAATCTTTTAATCTTTCTTAATGCAATGCAACCCTATGACCTGACCTGACTTGAACACTTGAACATGTTCTTCTTGAACTTGAACTTGAAACTTATCTTGAAGCTTTATCTTTAAATATCTTAAAACATAACATGATCGCGAGCTCATTTGGCATCGTAGGTTCCTACCCTGGCCATGGTGGCTATCTGCCGGCCTCAGGTCAATTTCGTGGCCCTATCCGTCGAATAACTAAAATCTGATGGCCTCAGGACCTTGGTCCCTATCCACTGAACATAAACTAATAAATGCGCCACAAATACCAGGATATTTCCCTACGAGACCCTTTACTTATCTTTAACTGTGAAACTTACTTTACTTTAAACCTTTAACATCTTTTTTAAGTGAATGCATGTTCCTGGACTTTAACTCATGAATGCATGGACTAAATTGTGTGACTAAACATCGTATAACACCACGTCGTCATATCTCATAGATTCATAAGAATCAGAAAACATCAATAATAATCATATTGCATGTAACACGCATCCTTTATAACTACTGGCCAGAACAAGTTAGACAATCTTGCTATAATAATAAATCTTTCAAGCAACATACAGATGTACCATATATAAGGATAGTGAGGCAAACTTGACAACCAGATAACAAGTGGGAGTATATTTGAATCCACACTTAATCTTGATAGCGTGGGTTAAGGAGTACCAGGGTGTTAGCATAACAATTGCTCATGCCTAAACAACACAAATACAACATGCACTAATTCTCATGTAACACAGCATTTAGAGACTTAATTATATCCCATTAATCAATTACCACAGATTCCTGACATGACTTAAGAAATCAGAGCTCCCTGTAGTAATGAAAAGGGCGAGTGACATGTACTACATCACCACATATATTTAACTCGCTGGACGTAGCATATATATGAATACTACCAGTACCAAACAATAGCACCACATCGACGTATCTAAAAAGATATAACAACATGGGAATCATAAATTTGCATATTCCAAAGATCCCTAATCACATATAATAGCATATAATGAAACCTTAAGGGAACTTACAACAAACCCATAACATATAACAATTAATCACACAAGTTTGCATTATACATATAAACATTTGTGATGCAAGTTTTAGGGTAACTTGCCTTACGACGCAACTAGCGAGAAGACGGAGTTGGACATGCGGTGACAATGACGCTACACTACAAGAAAATCATTAAAAAACGACGTTATCCGTCGCCCCATAACGACGGGTCGCTAATTGGGCGACGGATAATAATTATCCGTCGCCCAAGTTTTACTTTAAAAAAAAATGAAATTATTAACGAGGGATAATTTTATCCGTCGTTAATATTTTTAATTTAAAAAAAAAAAGGGGCGACGGATAGATTATCCGTCGCTACGGGGCAACGGATACCTATCTGTCGCCCTATATAGCGACGGATCGCCCTTCTGGGCCGACGGATACGTGTCCGTCGGCCCAGAGGGGTTTTATCTGCCGGGACTGCAAGCAGAATCATCGCCTTCTTCATTCTTCTTCCTCATTCTCTTCTTCTCCTCTCTTCGATTTCCGGTGAATTTTTTGTTATTCCGGCCAATCTTGGTGCCTAATCGAAGCTCGTGTGACAAGGAGTTTGGTTCTTCGATCAATTTCAGATTTCTACCGATTAATCAAGGTATTTTGGCTAAAACCCTAGTTTTTAAAAATTTAGGGATTTTGTTTATTTTGATTAATTTGAGTAATTATATGTATATATGATAAGTATGTAGTGGTTAGTTAATTAGTTAATTTGATCAATTATATGTAATTTGTTCAATTTGATATATATATATATATATATATATATATATATATATATATATATATATATATATATGTATGTAATTTGATAGTTAGTTTAGTTAATGATATGTATATATGTTAGGTATGTAGTATGATATGAATGTATGTAGTATGTTAAGTTTGGTATGTATGAATGTATGTAATTAGTTTGATTTGTGTGTGAAGTATGTAATTTGTTCAATTTGATATATATATATATATATATATATATATATATATATATATATATATATATATATATATATATATATATATATATGTATGTAATTTGATAGTTAGTTTAGTTAATGATATGTATATATGTTAGGTATGTAGTATGATATGAATGTATGTAGTATGTTAAGTTTGGTATGTATGAATGTATGTAATTAGTTTGATTTGTGTGTGAAGTATATATAGTTAGTGTAGTTAATTTGATATGTTTGTTAAGTATAGAAGTATGTAGTTTTGATTTGATAAATTTGTATGTTAAGTATGTAATTTGATATGAATATATGTAGTAATTCGATATATATAGAGTAATTAGTTAATTTGATATGTATGTTAAGTATATAATATATGTACTAAGAGGTTGAAATGGTTAAAATATATGCCCAATTTTGTAACATATCGAATACTTAATTAATAATTAATTTACAAGGAATATATAATAATTAACAATTAACCTCTACAATCTTCTTATCCGAATTGGAATCGATCTAATAAATTAAATACGTTCTAATCAATTGGAACGTGTCAGGTTAAAAATAAAGTATACAATGAATACGACCGTTCATGGATGTACGATCGTACGGCGGTAAATGGCAGAGTTTCTAGGAGTTTTGTAGAAGGGGTTAAAGGTTTCATCTCGTTTGCCATGGGACGTCCGGTTTGTGCAACTGGGGGTTGATAAAGTGTCATTGCACATTGGAAACCTGCAGAAACAAGCAATTTATGACTCCTACAGCAGTATTCGAGCACTTGCGACGTTATGGATTCATGCCTGAGTATCATGTATGGATTCATCACGGTGAGGAAGCACCATCCATGGCATACCTCCAATGGAGGGAGAGGCGGGGTTTGGGGCCGCCTATCGAGTGCCTTTCTACTTGTCGGAACATGTGCATGGTGTATTGGGAGGAGGATGTAGATATGTTGGAATGCAAGTTCTGTGGTAGGGAGCGTCACAAGTGATGAGGAGGATCGTGCATGAGAATGAGGAGTTTCGTCCGTTTTGTCTCTAGGCTTGTATAACTAGTAATCATTAGTTGATATATATATGAAACCAAACATTATGGTAAAATTGAAGCTGATGTAACTTATATTATGTAATGCCGTAACAATTGACTGAAGCTAATATAACTTATATTACGTAGCAATTGATTGAATTATTGTGAAATTGATTTATTATCGTAAATGAAAGACCTCGATCTAATGAATTCAAACGTGTCAGGTTATTATCTAATTATTCAATGAATACCGATCGTTCATGGATGTATTGTCGTACTCTCAATGGCAGAGTTCAATGGAGTTTTTTGAAAGGGGTTGAAGGTTTCATTGCATTTGCAATCTCAAATCCGGCTTGTGTAAAGGATGGGTTGATTGTAAAAACTTAAGATCCCGGATTGGTACTTTGAAACAAGATCAATAGACAATGTTGCCAACAATGTTGTTCAACAATGTCTACAGTAAACAGATAGCAGCGGATGAATAAAGTAACTTCTATTACCAAGCCAATATATAGAAAAATATATTGGCAGCGCCTTAGGCAAAATATCTACTGACAGGATAAGTAGATCTAATCAACTAGGTTTAATACAATCACAAACGATTGATTAAACAACCAAAACTAGCCCTAGAAGAACCAACAGTAAAAGCTATTCTAGGTCGATGTTTGAAAGAGTTATTCCAACAATGAATACTCTTAGACAAACTCTAAAGCTAGCAGAAAACAAGAAGCCTAAAATCTCTTTTGATCTTTTCAAAAAGCTCAAACATTGCTTTGCTGAATCCTTGCATATATATACTTGAGACGTCGACCTCTTCCATCTATGTCGAAAGGCAATAGGATCTTGGCAAAGACAATTTTTCCTTTTACTTGTTTTCTTCAAAATGCGCATAGAAGGAAATTTCCATATTTCAATTCTTCATAAATATATTCCTTCTTGCTTTCACCATGTCGCTCTTTTCCTTAAATCAATTCTTGTTCGTTTTGTCAATACTTCCAGTCAAGTATCACGTCCAATGTGCTTTGTCTTCGATGTCTCATAATGCTATATCTTCAATGTTATGCCAACATTGAATTCTATCCTGTCACAATGTTACACAACATTGATAATCCTGCAGCTTCACAAACAACAACAAACACAAACTTGGAACTGATTATTGAAAGACAAGATTATCAAAATATAAATGCATACTGCACTTTCAATCTCCCCCTTAATCTTAGTCTTTCATCACAAAACACATCACAAAACAAAACAAGAGAACAGATCATAGAAACATAACTAAGAACTATTAAAGATCTATTCTCCCCCTTAACCAGACAACTTAAGAAATATTCAAGAGAATTTAAAATATTACAGACCCACAAAAATTATAATTGTTCAACACAGACTTCAAGAAGAATGAACTCAAGTAACTCAAGTTATCTATTCTCCCCCTTTTTGTGAGGAAAGAAAAGAAACTAGAGTATTTCTGAACTTCAGATTGTTTAAGATCTGCTCATCAAGCCCTTTGATTTGCTCCAGAATCAGCTTGTCCTCTTCATTTAAAATACACAGCATGAGTTTCAATGTTAGAGTCAATGTTGTCCCAACATGTAAGTCAACATTGGAATGTTGAGCAAGAACTACGTAACTTTACGGTGCATCGGTTTGCCAAGAGAGAAAGAGGCATATTCTCCTCCACATCCATGTTCACAGAAACATCAGGATCTACCCAAGGAAGATCACAGATCCTGTCATGTGTTTCCAGCAGTTGTTTGGTGACTGTGATGGATTTGAAGTTGGAATGATAGACATCATTGGCTTTGACCTCAATACCCTGCATCTGAAGAACAGTAAATATAGTGGAAGGAAGAATTAAATGGCCTCTGATCCCTCTATTCTTAGAATTTTCTAGATGCTTGAGAATCCTTTCTCCCAGATTGACATTGTAACCCATTTTAATCATGTAAAGCAACATGGCTGCCTCTTGTTGAAGCTTGTTATTGGAAGATGGCAACCAGTTGTACAGGCAGATCCTGGCAAGAACAGATACTAGAGAACAACAATATTTTAGATCTAGAGTTCCAGTAGGCCAAGATTTTAATTTTCCTGCAGTTAACTCTCTTGCAATCTCATCCATAGTTACCTCCACAGGAGTCTCAATCTCATCCCTATTTCTATGCAGCACAGTATTGATATCCTTAGAAGTCAAGAAGAAAACATCACCTCTCAAGTATACACAGTGATGCTTACCATGCCCTTCACTACCAAAATTCTCAGATAAATGGGCATAGAATTCTCTTATTATTTCAGGAACAAAGGCATCATATTGAGTAACAGCATAATAGAGATTCCTTTTCTTCAGATAGGCAACCAAGTTATACTCTTCAAATGAGTCCTCTTTAATTATCTTCTCAACATCTATAGCATTGTTTTTTATTTTCTCATATTTTTCTAGATTCTTGTTATCATAGAACAAATGAGAAACTGCATCTTCATCCCAATCAGAACCATCTGTAAATACAGGTTCAGAGGATAGATCATTTACCTCAGGGTCTTCAATCTGGTCTTCTCCAAGAATGACATCCTCATCATCAAGTGATTCTTCTTCAGATTCTTCCTCTGTCTCAGCTTCATAATCTTCAGAGTCATCTGAGCTTTCATCTGAGTTTCTCAGATCTTCTTCTTCAATCATTGACTCATCCTTAGAGTCATCTTCAGTTTCTGGCTCATAATCCTCCATATCGTTAGAGCTTTCATCATTGTTATCATCATGAGCAGCTGATGTTGCAACAACATCCTCATCTATATTCATTGGATCACTCTCGCTTTCTCCGAGTCATCCGACCGCCAATCTTCCACTTCAACTAGTTCAATAGTAGCTCATCTGGGTTTCTCAACATTTTCGTAATGCATCGGTCCGATTCTCATCATTCGTGCCATCAAGAGCCGTTTCCCTGTTTTGTCGGTTGTTGTACATCATCTTCTTCAACAGTGGTTTTGGGGTTTTCTCAGATCTGCATGTTGAATTCGGGATGTCCAACATCTTTCCCAAAGATCCTCCATGGGAGCATCTTTCTATCCCCATTGGGCTTTCATCATCATCCCTCAGATCTTGTGGCAAGTCGACTGGCATGCTCCCCAATTTAACAAGGGTTTCTGCAGCAAATTTAGAGGGGTTTGATGGTGATGACTCTGTTTGGGTTTTTGGAGATGGTGGTTTTGGTACAGGGGATGAGGGTTTTTCAGCACTATCTTCCGAATCCTCACAATTATAGACTGGAATCTCAAAATCGGCCGGTTCAGCACGAATGGGAGGATAAGCTTGCTCCCCCTCAGGTGTTTGCAATGAAAATCCGGGCAAGACGGGTTTTGTCGGGGACGGCATTGTTTGGGTCGTGAAGGTAGAGTTGAGGAAGAAAGAGCGGGAGAGGAGTTTTGGTTGAGAGCGACAAGAGAGTAAGGTGAAGGGTTTTGGGAGTAAGGAGTAAATACAGGGAAATTTTTTTTTATTTTATATATATATATATATATATATATATATATATATATATATTTTTTTTTAAGAGAGTGGTTTAGAAGGATGGCAGTTTTTGTGAGTGGTGGAGAAGTGGGCTAATGAGAGAGGTAGTGGTAATATGGTTGGAGGAGTGTTTTTGGTTGGTTTGCTCAAAGGATCATAATCATATATATCAAAAACACAAACCAAGATCTGTACACAGCTGTTAATATGAGATTAAGGAAAGCAAATGACCACCGTATCAATTAGGTCAAGAATGAAGAAGGTTCTCAAAACTCAACCTAGGGAGGTACATTTTTGTTTTAGGAAACAAATCAAGGTCAGATAAGAGTAAGATATTATATTTTACACTTTACATTTTACCAGATTACCCAAGACACAAAATTACTCCCCCTCAAACCCAACCCAAAACATAGAAAGAGCACACAAAAACACAGCAAAGAAGGTACTTCCAACACAGGCAATGTTGACCAGGATGTTGGCTCAACATTGATGACAACATCGGAATATCAGACCACTCTTAATGTAAGTCAGCCAGGAAACCAAGTCTCAAGATGTGCAGATTCGATTAACACCACTGATGCTGCAGGCGAAACAGAAGGAGAAAGGAATACCAAAGAAACACACTCAACATTGCCTCAAAAAGTAAATTGATCAATTAACAGAATTGTGAGTGGGGGTGACCATGAGACTGTGAACCATGTCAAATAATTGGAACACGTATGAATCCGCTCCAAAGCCGAAGCCTATACGGAGTTAGGCAAACACACGTCTCATGGCATAGAGATCACTCAGTTTACCACAGTGGGTGACTTGGTACTCAGAAAGTGAACCAGCAGCATTACGAGAATCGGCACTTTTGTGCGTGTCGGTTTCCAGTACAGGCCATCAACCCTCACAACATATGACACATCACACGTCGATATTTGGATAGTATTTGGAACCTGCCCAACACGATCCTCGACGGAAACACTTCGAGCCCTTTTTATCATAATTCATTAGATTTATTAAGCACAAAGAGCTGGAGGCAAAATCAAGTGCAAGTCAAGGTACGAGAAAACATGGCCAAAAAGCAGCAAAAGTGGGTTTTACATAAAGCAAACACACAGGAGACTCGATACCTTTCAACCTTGGTTTCAAGCAGCCTTTCAAAACCTAAGCATCACCACTGTAAGCTACAAATAGGACAGACCATTGACCCGACGGAAGCACAAAAAACACATAGACACACAAGAATAAGAAAGAGAAAAGACTAAAAGAATAAAAGAAAGACAACACTAGGTAAACATAGAAGACAATGTTGACCAGGATGTTATGTCAACATTGCTTGCAAAGAATCCTATCAAATAGTGCAAGAGACCTTCTCAAATCAAGAATCTCTCTTATCAAGGGCTTTGTGAAAATGTCACTAAGCGATTTGTGGTATCAATGTGTCAGATGTCAATTATTTATTTGGAGACTAGGTCTCTAAGAAAATGATGTCGCATGTCTATATGCTTGTGCGTGAGTGTTGAACAGGTTCTTGGATATGTGAATGGCACTAAGGTTATCACAAACAAAGAAAAGAGTGTCACTTTGAAACCCATATTCATGCAGCATATATTGTTCACCAAATTAATTGAGACACACAACTCCCAACCGCTACATATTCAGAGAGAGACACGCAATTTTGTTTCTTACTATACCATGACACAAGATTTGGTCCAAGATAAAACAACCTCCACTAGTTGATTTTCGATCATCTAAGTCACCAATTCAATCGTAATCACTAAATCCCAATAGATTAGTGTTTGAATCACATGCATACCATAATCCAAGATTAACGATATATATCTAATGATTCTTTTGACAGAAGCTTAAATGAGATATTTTGGGTTTGATTGATACCGCACACACAAACAGAGAACATGATGTCCGGTGGTGAAAGATACAAGAGACTTCCAATCATTGATCTGATAATGTTGGGTCAACATCGCTCCAACATCGGTTTCTTTGAGTTTTAGAGATGTAGCCATGGAGTCTTTGCAAGGTTTGGCATTTTCCAGACCAAATTTTTTGATAAGATTCTTGGCATATTTCTCTTGAGAGATAAAGAGGCCTTCATGTTTCTGCTGTATCTGGAGCCCCAAGAAGAAACTGAGTTCACCAATCATACTCATCTCAAAAGTTCCTGTCATGGCTTGAACAAACTTATCTAGCAAGGAGAGGTTTGTAGCACCAAAGACAATATCATCAACATAGATTTGAGCAATGCAGATGTCTTTTCCTTTCCTGAGGATAAACAGAGTTTGATCTCCCTCACCTCTTTTAAATCCTAACCCAACTAGGAATTCTGTCAACCTAGCATACCAAGCGCATGGGGCTTGTTTCAATCCATACAAGGCTTTTCTTAGTTTAAAAACATGGTCAGGATAAAAAGGATCTTCAAACCCTCTAGGTTGTTCAACATACACTTCTTTGTCAATGTAACCATTCAAGAAAGCTCCTTTAACATCCATTTGGTTGAGTTTTATGTTAAGGCAACATGCTAAGGCTAGGAGCAGTTTAATGGACTCTAGTCTAGCAACAGAGCGAAGGTCTCATCGAAATCAATGCCTTCCACTGGGTGTAACCTTGAGCAACCAATCTGCTTTGTTTTTACAACTATCCCCTTTTCATCACTCTTGTTTTTGAAAATCCACTTGGTGCCTATAACATTTATATTATGGGGCGGGAACAAGAGTCCACTTCATTTTGCGAAATCGAAGTTCATCTTGCATTGCTTCTATCCAAAAATCATGCCAAGAGCTTCTTTCACATTTTAGGTTCAATTAGCGAAACAAAGCACGAGGAACTTACAGAGTGACATATTTCACAAGTCCGAGTGTCTCCTTGTAGTTTTTTGCGTGTTTCCCTCAATGTCCTTCCTCCTGGATTTCCAATTACTTGGGAACTGGATGATCTTTTGAATTCGAGGAGGAGGATCCTTTCGTGTCGAGACATAGGTGCAGCATTGTTGCGGATGGATTGTCGATTCAAATTTCGGTTTCATTATGAGGATCAGCTTGTTCTTCATCATGAGTGTAAATGGGATGTTGAATTTAATGTTGGGTCATCATTGCAGAGGGATGTTGGCACAACATTGCCCACAACATGGGTTCTTTCATTTTGATCCAGCAGAGTCACAGCTTCGATACGTTCTCATGTGTAGAAGAGTCGAGGTTGATTCAATAACTGCTCAAAGACTGCAGAGATCTTCTTACGGGCATAGGGCTCAGAGTCATCAAAGGAAACATTCACAGACTCTTGTATAGTCTGCAATCTAGGATTGTATATTCTATAAGCTTGACTATTTTGAGAGTATCCTACAAAGATTCCTTTATCACTTTTAGCATCAAACTTCCCTAGATGTTCTCTATCATTGAGTATGTAACACACACATCCAAATACATGAAAGTACTTGAGATTGGGCTTTCTACCTTTCAACATCTCATATGGAGTGGTTAGAGAACCCGAAAGATAGACACGATTGATTATGTGACAAGCGGTTCACAACTTCAGCCCACAACCTTTTGATAGGTTCATTGAGCTCAACATCACTCGCCATTTCTTGAAGAGTCCTGTTTTCCTTTCAAAGAACACCATTTTGTTGTGGTGTCTTAGGAGCTGAGTATTCATGCATGATTCCTTTCTTTTCACAGTACTTATCAAATAATTGATTCTCGAATTCTTTACCATGGTCAGATCGAATTCTTTGAACAAGAGTAGAGTAATGATTACAGCATTTTGTATGCCAGTTTTTGAAGGATTCAAAAGTTTCTGATTTTTCTTTCAAAAAATTGACCCAAGTGTATCTAGAGAAATCATCAACTATAACATAGATATACCAGGCTCCTCCTAAACTTTTAGCTTTTATAGGACCCATGAGATCCATATGCAAGAGTTCAAAGCAGTTAAAAGTACCTCTTTGTTGTCCTTCAATCAGAAGTGGCTGATGTGTCACCTTGGTTTGTTTTCCCATAAGACAGTCGCCACACACATGTTTCCCTACATTGGTAAGCTTTGGCACTCCTGTCACCACATTATTTTTGATGATCTTCTCCAGATTTCTGTAGTTGACATGTCCAAATTTCTTATGCCACAGTGTTGCATCATCATGTTGAGCAACATTGCATTTGAGAGGAATGTCCATCACATAGCAGTTGTCCTGTGATCTCACACCAGTCATTACGGTTAATTTGTCCACACAAGTATAAACTTTGCAAGAACGTTTATCAAACTTGACTTTCAGATCATCATCACACAGGTGGCTTATACTAACAAGATTAGCAGTTAACCCTTCAACAAGAAGAACATTGATATCCTTTAAGGCACAGTGTTCCCTTTCCAAGTATTTTGCTTTGGTATCCTCCTCCATATGTTACCGTACCTGTCTTTTGAGCTACAAAGTTTGACAGATTTGACGGGTTACCGGTCATGTGCCTAGAACAACCACTGTCGAAGTACCATTTTCCTGCATTGTTAGGGGAAGTAGCAATGTAAAAGCAACATTGCAAGTATGATTTTCTTTAGCTACCCAAACATGTTTCAAACACTTGTGTTTTCTTATCCATCTGGAGATTTGTCTTGTTTAGGAGAACTAGGAAAGTACTTTAGAGTCTTAAGATTACATCTTTAGGTCTCATTGAAGTGGATGTTGTCACAACATTGCGACTAGCATCACCGCTTTTGTCTCATTGGAAACTGGATGGGAGGGAATTGTGGAGAGATTACTGAGGTTGGAGGTCTCAACATGTTCAATCTTTAAGTCCTTTTGGTACTTGAAGCAGTAAGGCTTTTGTGACTGATTTAAGACAGAAGTGCACACAAACAAAGCTTTTCTTTGACAAATGTAGGACCTTTTATGAGCTCGAAAGAGGTTTGACAACTTTTGAGGTATCGGTGTCAATGATTGTCGTCATGTTGCTCCCAAGTTCATCATAACTACTTGTGTACCCTAAACCAGTGGTCCTATCATTGTTCACATCAAGCATCTCATTAAGTCTAGAAGTAGAAGAGTTCCATTTTGCAATTACCTTCTTTTCATTATCTAGCTCAGAGATTACCTTGAGCATTTCGAGTCCTTCTTTGTTAATTCACTTCTAGTTTGACAATGGTGTCTTTCAGATTGTGGTTCTCCTTCTCAGTTTTCTTGAGGAGTTTTCTGAGAGTCTTCCATTCACTGAAGAGTTTCTCATACATCTGTTGCAGATCCTTCACCATTTGATCTGCATTACCTTCCTCTTCTGAAGGACTATCTATATCAAAATCCACAGAACCATGTAGACATAAAACATTAGATATTCCTGACTTCTCAGGTTTGGTTAGTGCCAAAATTTCACAGTTCTCAGAGTCATCATAGTCAAAGAAGATTTCTATTTCTGATGTTGTCTTGACAATGTTGTCCCAACATTGGTCATCAACATGGTAAGTGGATGAGCGGAGAGCTCTGGCATTGGTGGTTGAATCATCTTCTTTTTCTTCATCTTCCTGTTCTTCATCTGAGTCATCACTGAGACAAGCAAGAAGATTCTTTTTCTCTTTTCTGAGATTGTTAGCACATTCATTTTGATAATGACCCCACCCTTGGCATTCAAAACATCTAATCTTACTCAGAGGAGTGCGATCGAAATCAGATTCAGAGCTCGTTTTGGAAGCAGAACCAGTTTTGAAAGTATTGTTTTTCTTTTTGAAAGTTTTAGTTCCACTTGAGGATCCTTGACCAGAGTTTTTCCTGAATCTAAGTTTGTTGAACTTCCTTACAAGATTGTTGAAAGCTTCCTCAGTCATATTGTCAGACTCATCACTACTACTATCAGGCTTTGAAGGTTTTGCTTTAGAAACAGAGTGAAGGGAAATACTATGAGTTTTCATACCTTGTCTCTCATTTTCATTTAATTCAAAGTTTTTCAAATTGTTCAACAGGGTATGAAAATCCATAGTTGCCAAGTTATGAGTGTCTTCCAAAATAGTGACTTTGGTATTAAATCTTGAGGAAAGAGATCGAACAGCTTTGGCAACAATTTGCCTATTAGAAATAGCTTCTCCCAGTCTTTGGACTTCATTTGAGAGAGTCAAAAGTTTTTCAAAATAGGAGTCAATGGTTTCTTCCTCCGCCATTCTTAGATTTTCAAATTGAGACCAAAGCATTCTAAGTTTAGTTTGTTTGACACTAGCATCCCCTTCACAATGACTCTGAAGTAATTCCCAAGCTTGTTTTGCAGTAGTACAGTTTTGAATGATTTTAAACATATGAGAATCTACATGACCAAAGATAGCATTTAAAGCTTTTTCATTATAAGAGCTAAGAAGTATGTCACCTGCAGAGAAGCGTTCTTCAGGTATGGGGACAATGTCACCATCAGCATCAGGTCCTTCAGTTGGCCAGGTGTATCCTTCCAGAATGGATCTCCAAGCACGGCCATCAAGGGACTTGATGTATGTCCTCATCCGAATTTGCCAGTAATGGTAGTTGGACCCATCCAGCACAGGAGGTCTATTGTAGTTTGCATCCATTGTAGTAGTACCAAATCCAGACACCAGTAGTTAGGTGGCTGGCTCTGATACCACTTGTTAAAACTTAAGATCCCGGATTGGTACTTTGAAACAAGATCAATAGACAATGTTGCCAACAATGTTGTTCAACTATGTCTACAGTAAACAGATAGCAGCGGATGAATAAAGTAACTTCTATTACCAAGCCAATATATAGAAAAATATATTGGCGGCTTTTAGGCAAAATATCTCGACGGAGAAAAGTAGATCTAATCAACTAGGTTTAATACAATCACAAACGATTGATTAAACAACCAAAACTAGCCCTAGAAGAACCAACAGTAAAAGCTATTCTAGGTCGATGTTTGAAAGAGTTATTCCAACAATGAATACTCTTAGACAAACTCTAAAGCTAGCAGAAAACAAGAAGCCTAAAATCTCTTTTGATCTTTTCAAAAAGCTCAAACATTGCTTTGCTGAATCCTTGCATATATATACTTGAGACGTCGACCTCTTCCATCTATGTCGAAAGGCAATAGGATCTTGGCAAAGGCAATTTTTCCTTTTACTTGTTTTCTTCAAAATGCGCATAGAAGGAAATTTCCATATTTCAATTCTTCATAAATATATTCCTTCTTGCTTTCACCATGTCGTTCTTTTTCCTTAAATCAATTCTTGTTCGTTTTGTCAATACTTCCACCCAAGTATCACGTCCAATGTGCTTTGTCTTGATGTTCAGGGTAATGCTATATCTTCAATGTTATGCCAACATTGAATTCTATCCTGTCACAATGTTACACAACATTGATAATCCTGCAGCTTCACAAACAACAACAAACACAAACTTGGAACTGATTATTGAAAGACAAGATTATCAAAATATAAATGCATACTGCACTTTCATTGATAAAGTGTCCTTATGCAATGAAACAATGCAGAAACAAGCAATACGTGACTCCTAAAGCGGTAGTCCAGCACTTGAGGAAAAATGGATTCCTGCCTGCGTATCAGGTATGGAATCATCATGGTGAGGAAGCAGCACCGTCCAATACATATGAACAATACAGACAGCGTGGAAGGAAGAGAAAAAATGAACAAGTCGGGGAACAAAGTACATCTGAAGGCGATGCTATTCAAGCTCGAGTCCAACAAATGGTGTATGATGCTGCAGGGGCAGAGTTCAGGGACACAACTAACACTGAAACTGAGGTGGAGGTGGAGGAACCACCGAATCCCGAGGATCAGTTGTTCTTTGACTTGTTAGAATCATCAAGGAAGCCGATTTACTTTGACGAACACGTCCCTACGAAGACATCAAGGCCGGCTCGAAACGCAGACACATTCGTAGTTCAAGCGGATGATGAGTTTTCCCTATCTGTCTTCAGGGTATCAGGGAGACCTCTTGGTGCAGCTAAGAAAGAATATCTTACGGATAAAGAGTTAAAAGCAGCTCAATATTATGTCCTCACGAATTGTGCTAAGGTTGACCAGTATATGGTACTATTTGCGAGGTGAGCAACCATTTATTTAAATTTTAATATAGCTACGCAAGTCTCTACTTCAATTATAGACTTATCATCGAATCAATGTTTGTAGTTTTTTCAAAAAGCGTTGTTTGGAAGAAAATCCTCAGATGACAGAGGATACAATAGAGGAACTACTTGACTCTAAAATTCCTACAGAATTTCCAGATTGGGTCCGAGAGTATGTCCGGAATCCAATTAACAATGTCACATGCATATACTTAAAGGCTCTCGCAGAAGGGCCATTCAAAAAAGTCTACACATTCCCAGGTTATATAGTCAATGGCCTTAGGTTCCACACGACTGAATGTAACACGGCCATGGCGACAAGCAACTCCGGGGTGTGTGTTAAGGGTGCAGAAGATTATGGAGACGCTACTTTGTTTGATTTCCACGGCAAGCTAAAACGAATTGTGAGGATTGAATATTCAGGCTTGCCATTGAAACGAACCTTCTTGTTTGATGTTGAGTGGTATGATCCTAATCCAGGAGGTACGAGGAAGAACGAGCAGTATGAAATGGTTGATGTGAACCAAAAGAAGAGGTACCGAACCAAGTATGAACCATTTATTCTGGCGACTCAAGCACGACAAGTGGTGTTTCTTGAATATCCAAGCAGGAAACGCGATAAGGGGGAATGGTTAGCTGCGGTACCTATTCGTGCTCGCTCGAAAGTGGAGTACATTGAGAAAGACGACTCAATTACCAACTCGTACCAACAAGAGGATGTCGATAAACAAGCAGAAGATCCCATAGAAGCAGATGATGAGTTGTTTGATCTGCACGAGGACCAATATGTAGACTTAGAGGACGGCGATAACGGTATATTATGTGTATTATAACTAGTTAGTAGTTGATAACATTTTAGTAATTATATGTGTTATTATAATATGTTCTGTATTATAACTCATACTAACACATTTTATTGTATTTATTACATGTTTTTGCAGATGCCCCGACAGAGGCCGTCCACCTATCGTCCCCCCACGCAGCCGGCCGCATGATCGTGGTGGATCGGGGACAGAGTCAGACGACAGGGAGGGCTCCGATGGTCAGGGCAGCAGGTCTCGGATTCCTGAGACCCCAGGCGAGGGGAGCAGCTCTACTACCACCCAGACACATGCTGGAGGACGACCACGACGATTGTCCCTACCTCGTGTTCAATCCAAACCATTCCAACGTCACGTGGGACGGCTTGCCTGTGATTTTCCCTGTTGGTCCTGCCAAGTAAGTATTATACATTCTTCTTAAATATGTAAAACATAACTTATAATGATAGTTGACAAGTATAAATTGTTGTACTAAAGTAATATATATTCGTTTCTTGTATCTTATACATTGACAACAGCTTATGGCCTCGGGAGGTGCACAACAAACTAGGTGACATCTTCCGGAGCAGGAGAGAGCCACCGGGGCAGGGTGGTGAGTGTTGGAGCCACATCTCGGAGCGCATGAGGGCCGAGTACTTCGATGAGCTGAGGGTAAGTTAAAATATGACATTCCTTCGTTTGTAATTATAATCGTTTTAATATGAGTGGTATGTTAGCCACTGTATGTGAGTGGTATGTTAGCCACTTTATTTGGGTGATATGTTAGTCACCATTGTGTTAGTAAAATTTAGGACAATGTGAGTGGTATGTTAGCCACTATATGTGAGTGATATGTTAGCCACTTTGTTTGGGTGATATGTTAGTCACCATATCTGTTATGTTGTTGTATCTTGTTAAATTGATGCAACATGGTGAGGTTATACATGTATTGACTTTGGATGTTGTATGAAATTGGGAGTGTAGAAGGAGTACTTCATTCCCAGCAGGTTGATCCCACAGATCTGGCGTGTTTACGAGACTGTGGGATCCAAACTGTACAAGGATATGTTTTGTTCGTGGAAGGCCATTCGGGATCGGGGTGGCCCAATCCCTCCACATGTTGATGCAGCAGAGTGGGCCCTTTGGGATGCCATCGGCGCTGAATCGATGCCCGTGACGTTGCTCGACCAACAAAGTAACCGCATCCCACCGACACGGCAGGAAGGGTCGTTCACCACCTTGGGAGGCGATCTACTGTCACTGATTATTATCAATCGGTGCGTATATATGTGTTTTTGAAATCTAGCATTAATTACGTGTATGTATTGTGTCTCTGCTGCTCTATTACTTGTAGATGATAAATTGTTGACTAGATCTATTTTGATTCAGGTGGCACGGGGGGAGGTGACATCCAAGTATGCCATCTTCAAGAAGGCCAAGCAGAAGGGTGGGGTATGGACCGACTGTCGGGCCTCGTCTATTGCGGTATGTTTATGTTGCTTAAAGTTCATATTTGTACACTATTACAAGTTATTTTTGAAAAACAGTAACTGATCATGATATCTGCTATTTACGATTTCAGGCTGAGGTTGATGCTCAGGTAGCGAGGCAGGAGGAAGAGACCGGCGAGGAGCTGTCAACTGAACAAGTTGACAACATCTTCTTAGAGGTCAACTAACCGGACAAGAAAGGACGAATTTATGGACTCGGGAGCCTCGGTTTGAGCCTGGCTAGTCCTGGGTGCTCCTCATCATTATCCCAAGATCAGACGTCCGTATACACAGGACTGTGTCTCAAAATGGTGCAACAAGGTCCGGAACAAAGTTGCAGCTCTAACTCAAGAGATGCAGCGTGCCGCCCAAGAACAAAGGGAGGAGAACGAGCGCCTTCGGTTACAGATGGAGCAGTTCATGTCCCAGTTCCGCCATCACCCACACCCACCCCCGTCTGATAACTAGTTAGTTATGTATCTGTATGTTCGAATTTTTTTTCATATTTACACTTGTGTGGATAATTTCTCCAGCTCCGGATATTACTTTTTTTATTCAAAATTTATTGAAATATTTTCCGTATTATTCATATATTATCGAACATTATATTGATTAAATACGTGAACTACGAAAAACAGGGATTAATATGAAATAAATAGTGACGGAATTAGTGACGAATTAACTAGTGACGGGTTCACAGTGACGGAATTTCAGATTCCGTCACTAATTCCAATAACATATTGGACGACGGATAGAATCTATCCGTCGCTAACTATAACTGTTGATACGGAAATATGTCCAATCCGTTAAGGGCGCTATAGAGTGTGTCCTAAAGCGCATCACGGCTTAACTAGCCAATTCAGTACTGGTCCGACCTCACATGGTCCGCCCAAAGTGAATCGACCAGTACGCCGAAGTCACTACATCCCCACAGCTAGTCCGAGCTGGCTAAGGAAAGGACTTGTAAACCTGACCGTGTCAGTACAGAGATGTCTAACGGACGTGCACGAGAGAACCTGACGCCACCATTACTCTAAGACCAAACGTATGTAATGTAACCATCGAGATACTTTCGTGAGACTTCGCTCGGACATCCAAAGTCACCCAAGGCGATCAACCAAGCAGTGTCCGTCCGAGGGACTAACACGGACCCAACAAAGTGAACAAGATTTCGGAGGAAAAGGTCCAAACTACCTCCTGTGCCCACTTATCGGTATTGGATCACTGTTTACTAATGGGCCATGGGCCAAAGGTAGCATTGGTGTCCAAATCTGGATCGTACACTTGGCATCATCTCATGAGCTACTTCATGAGTATGCGATATCTATAAATACAGCTCAAGGTTCAAGACCTAGAAGTAAGTGAGAACCCGACAAGTCACGATATTATAACCTTCCTCATAATTATTACATTGAGAGCTTCCAACTCTCTCTTGAGTAAAGTCTCTTACCGGATTGACATAGGCAATCCGGGCATCCAGTTCTAACCCCCCCCCCCCACTTAGTCGTTTCAGGTGACCTGGTTCGGACGAGTACTCCATCGGACTTTCAAGTAGGAGGCGGGCTACAGACCGGGTTGCTTGTAATAGTTCAGTTAGTTAGTGTTCGAGGTTTACCCCTCAACATTTTGATCCGGGCATCCAGTTCTAACCCCCCCTCCCCCCCCCCCCCCCCCACTTAGTCGTTTCAGGTGACCTGGTTCAGACGAGTACTCCATCGGACTTTCAAGTAGGAGGCGGGCTACAGACCGGGTTGCTTGTAATAGTTCAGTTAGTTAGTGTTCGAGGTTTACCCCTCAACAATAACGACGGATAGAATCTATCCGTCGTTATATGTAATGACGGATAGATTCTATCCGTCGCTAAATGTAACGACGGATAGAATCTATCCGTCGTTATATTTCGATTAAAAAAAAAGTCAAATATATAATCCGTCGTCCAATCCGTCGCGAAATGGACGACGGATTATCTATCCTTCGTCTCACCTGTGGGCAGGATTTTCTATCCGCCATAGTCAAGCATGGATCGTTGCCTTTAAGCGCAAAGCCGATTTTTTTGTAGTGCTAGAAGACGGACTTGGACTGCGGTGACGGTGGCTTCTGATAGCCGGAGATGATGTGTGGATGGAGAAGGAAGATGGAGATGAGGGGAGAATGTACGTAGCTAGGGTTTTTGGGAGATTAGAGTGTTGACATGGACATGAAAAGGGCTAGAAGATGGGCTCACAAAAGAATATTGGGCTCAACTTTAAGAAAAACGATTCTAGGCCAAAGACTAACGAACTCCGCTAAACGCTCGGTTCGTTCTAAAATGCCTAAATTCGAAATACGAATTTTTAGGCTGTTACAGTTTCAGTTAATCTTTTCCTTCCTCATTGTCATCTTTACTCGTGAAAGGCACCAATATACAAACAATTAACTTATAAAACACCCTAAAGCTTTAGATATAACAGAAATTCATTTACATATGGACAACTACAACACAATACTAGTCTAGTTTATTTCATGCTGCAGAAATTTAACCTGGGCAAAGCCAAAAATCAAAATAACGTGTGACTAATTATAGACGGTACAAATTCACTTAACAAATACATTACTTACACAAATTTCTGGAAAGGACCTCATACGGAATTAAGTGATGCATGTGCTTGATATACACAAGTATATAAGTATATGGTGTCGGACCGATGTTGGTCAAGGGTGGTTTCATGATGATCTGCTTTTGAATTTGATCAGTTTGTACTACTTAAGAATGGCTTGTTTGTAGGAATGGGCTACATGCGTGATGGGCTCTTTAAGATGTATGTAATGTATGTACTTCGCTCATTTGAGAGTAATGAAATAAAGTGTTTTACCTACCTGTCTGAGTTTTCTAATTTATGGCACGATATAGGACATACAAACTACAATGAGATTTGAAAGTTAGTGAGAATGAAACATATCCCGTCATTTGAAATCAACCCTCAAAGTAAATGCAAGGTTTGTGTAAAGGTAAAATTAACTAAAACATCGTTTCATTCCGTGAAAAAGAACCACTAATCCTCTAGAATTAATTCACATCGATTTGTCTGACTTAAAGTTTGTGCAAACTAGAGGAGGGAGAAAAGGTACTTTGTCACTTTTATTGATGATTGCACCAGGTATTATTATGTTTATTTGCTAAGAAGTAAGGATGAAACCTTAGGATCATTTTAACACTACAAGAGTGAAGTTTATAACCAACTTAGTACTCGAATTAAGGCAATTCGAAGTGATTGATGTGGAAAAATGTGGAACACCATTCGAAGGATATTGTGCCCAGTTTGGCATTTTTCATCAAACTACATCTCCTTACTCACCTCAGTCTAATGGCGTTGTAAAATGAATTTGGAGGGAAAATGTGCTTAGGACTTGTATGAGCTTCGTGACAAGATTTGAAGTATGTTTCAAGAGCGTTTAATGGCTCAAATGTCCGAACGGGGTGCAAGAAAGAAACGTATGAATCCTAAACAAGGCCTTGGAAGAACAGAGCTTGCTACTAAAACAAAAAGGTTCAGAAGTTTCAGTTGTGAGGCTCTCAAGCACAATAGCTCGCCAAGGTGACCTCTGTTCAGAAGTTCAGCATAGGCAGATTATTAGTTTAAAAATGGGTTTTTTACCACATGGTCTAAGATACGTCAACATTTCACGGATCAAACACATGCAACTATTTTCTTACCAATTGATCTAAATGCTTTCCAATTCATCCAATTTATCGTCACACATGGGCTCTATTTTCTGGCATCCACTTTTGGCCCATTATTATCAAATATTGCACATCCACCCCAACACGTGCCTACCTTTTTGTTCAGAGTTTTCAAAAGGTGCACTCTGTATTTATCTCTGTTAACTATGCAACAGACTCTCCTTAACTTAAGGCTCAATTCTGATTCTGTTTAGACTAGTCAAGTAGTTTATTGTATTTTATGCATTTCTGTTGTACTTCTTTACTCTATAAATAATGCACAACAGACAACCATCTATAGTAAGGTGGATTAAAATTACAAAACTCATTCTTATCCATTCATTTTATTCTCCTCATGGTATCAGAGACAGAACAGCAGCTGCACGCCCAAAATTTCTTTTTCCTTCTTCTTCTTTTCCATGGCTGGCTCTTCCACCTCCGCCGACTCCGCTCTCAATAATGGTCCTGTTTTTTCTGGTATTGCCCATCTTGTCACCACCAAACTCAATTCTAAGAATTTTGTCAATTGGCATAGCCAAATTTACCCACTCGTCACAGGATCTCGCCTCCTTCCTTTCCTTGACGGCACCAACCCAGCTCCTCCCCAGACCATTCCTGATTCCAAGAACGAACTCCTTTCCAATCCCAAGTCTGGCGGTCGTGGATTTCAACAGAACAACAATGGTAAAGGTCCACATAGTGCTCGTCGCCCTCCGCGGTGTCAGATTTGTCGTGTTGAAGGCCACTATGCAGTGAACTGCCCTATGCGCTATCAACCCTCCAATTCAAATGACGTCCACATCGCCAATGCTTTTGCTGCCTCGTGCTCTCCCACCTCCCGGGCAGTTCCTGATTGGTATATGGATTCTGGTGCCTCTGCTCATATGACATCTTCTGCCTCGACCCTTGATTCGGTCACATCTTATGGTGGTAAGGCCTTTGTTTACATTGGCAATGGTTCCTCATTGGCTATTTCTCATACTGGCACTCACTCTATTTCTCCTGATCTTCAATAATAAAACGTGCTAGTAGTACCTCACCTTACGAAGAACTTATTGTCTATCAGTAAAATCACCTGGGATTATCCCGTTAATGTCATCTTTTCTGCTGACTCCTTTGTTGTCCAGAACCGTCTGACCGGGATGCCTCTAGCAAAAGGACGGCGTGAAGGTGGTTTATATCTCCTTGATGAAGGCCATTCTGCTCTCATTACAGCTTTGCATAATAAAAGCCTCACTGGCTCATTTGAATTATGGCACCATCGTCATGGTCATGTGCCTAATAATGTTATTTCTTTATTGCGTAAAAAAGGACTCCTCTCTATTACGTCCTTACTCCCGTCTCCCCGATTATGTTCCCCTTGTCAATTAGCAAAGGGTCACCGTTTACCTTTCTCTCCCAATGAAAAACGTTGTTTACATGTTTTAGATATGATTCATTGTGATCTTTGGGGACCTGCTCCTATTCCTTCCAATGACGGTTTTCGTTATTATGCACTCTTTGTTGATGATTTTTCTCGATTCACGTGGATTTTTCCTATGAAACTCAAGTCGGACTTTTTTGACATATTTGTTAAATTCCGTGCGTTTGTTGAATGCCAATTTTGCCTTGCTATCAAGAATTTTCAAAGTGATAATGGTGGTGAATTCATTAATCATAAGTTTCAAGCGTATCTCCAACAACATGGCATTTTCCATAAACTTTCTTGCCCTTATACCCCCGCTCAAAATGGTAGGGCCGAACACAAGCATCGTCACGTCACCAAAATGGGCTTATATATTCTTTTTCATTCTCATATCAAATTAAGTTTTTGGTGGGATGCTTTTACCGCGGCGGTTTATACTATAAATCGTCTTCCTTCATCCGTTCTTGGTAATCTATCACCTTTTCAAGTTCTTTTTGGCTCCTGTCCTAACTATGCCAATTTTCATCCCTTCGGATGTCTCGTCTACCCTTGTTTACGCGATTACGCACCCCACAAACTCTCCCCTCGCAGCTTACCCTGCATTTTTCTTGGTTATAGTGTTCATCATAAAGGCTTCCGATGTTTTGATCCATCCACATCTCGCATCTACATCACTCGTCACGCTCAGTTTGACGAAACATACTTCCCATTTGCCAAGTATTCTGCTTATGCAAACCTCCAAGCCTTAGATTTCACTTCTTTCCTTGAGCCTCCCTCTGCCTCTGAGCCCAATTCTCATAAAAATCCAACAGCCCACACACAATCTGGCCCATGTCATATTTGTCATGCTTCTGGCCCATTAACTAACCCATCTGCCCCTGTTTCTTCCCTTTCCCCGTCCAAACGCCCCCATCGTCGATCTCACCCTCATCGCCACTTCCGCCACTGCCCCCATGCCTAACTCTCTTCCAGATTCCGACTCCGTGTTGCCCATCGACGACCCGCCCTCTAGACCTGCTCCTCCTCCTGCCCGTCCTCGTCGACCACACCTGCCCCAACCTCGCCACCATATGCGAACTCGCTCGAGCACAGGATGGTGTTTTTCGTATCCGACATCCTGGCCTTCTCTCTGATGTTTCATCCCCTCTATTGCACGCCTTAATTGCCTCTTCGGAACCCAAGGGATTTAAGTCTGCCTCTCGCAATCCCACCTGGGTTCGTGCCATGGATGATGAAATTCAAGCTCTTCATGACAACAAAACTTGGGATTTAGTCCCACGATCCTCTGATATGAATGTTGTTGGTGCCAAATGGGTCTTTCGTACAAAGTATTTAGTTGATGGCTCCGTTGAACGATTGAAGGCTCGCTTAGTCGCTCAAGGCTTCACCCAAGTTCCGGGTCTTGATTTTACAAGCACTTTCAGTCCCGTGGTCAAGGCTACCACTGTCCGGGTTGTTTTATCCCTCGCTGTCTTGAACAATTGGCCTCTTCATCAGCTTGATGTTAAGAATGCGTTTCTCAATAGCTTTCTCAACGAAACTGTCTTTATGGAACAGCCGCCTGGTTATCTTAACCCCCGGTTCCCGACCCATGTTTGTTGTCTCCGCAAGGCCCTATACGGTCTTAAACAAGCGCCCCGTGCTTGGTTTCAGCGCTTGAGTGATTTCTTAGTGCGTCTTGGTTTTTCCAGCAGTCGCGCAGACGCATCTCTTTTTGTCTTCTCTCGGGGCGGCGTTCTTCTCTACCTTCTGGTGTACGTCGACGATATCATCCTTACAGGTAATAACACTGATCTTATTAATCGCTTTATTGCTGCCTTGAATTCTCAGTTTGCGATTAAAGATCTTGATCGACTGAACTATTTTCTTGGTCTCGAAGTAAGCTACACCAATAAAGGTTTGTTTCTTAGTCAGGCGAAATATGATCGGGATTTACTGATTCGTGCACACATGTTTGATTGCAAACCAGTCAGTACGTCTATGGTCATTGGTCAACAATTGACTAATGCCGGTAAAGATTATAATGATCCCTTCGGTTATCGGTCTCTTGTAGGTGCACTCCAATATTTAACGATCACTCGTCCCGACATTTCCTATGCTGTGAATACCGTCAGTCATTTTATGCAATGTCCGAAGGAGTCTCACTTTCAAGCTGTAAAACGCATTTTACGCTATGTTAAAGGAACTATTGCCTTCGGTCTTGACTTTACTAATGCTTGGATCCCGACTATTCTTGCGTATTCTGATGCTACTTGGGCCTCTTGTCCTGACACTCGCCGATCCACCTCTGGCTATTCTGTTTACTTGGTCCCAATCTTGTGTCGTGGAGCTCCAAGAAACAGCCAACAGTTTCACGCTCGAGTTGTGAATCGGAGTATAGAGCTTTGGCACATGCTGCGGGTGACGTAATCTGGCTTACTCACTTACTCAAGGACCTTCGAGTCTCAACCGTTCCTCGTCCGGTCATTCTTTGTGACAAGAAAGCAGCCGTTTTTATTAGTAGCAATCCGGTCTCTCACAAGCGGGCCAAGTATATTGAGCTCGACTATCATTTCACACGTGATTTAGTGCTTGTTGGCCGCCTTGCTACTCAGTTCATCCCAACCGAGCTGAATGTTGCGGATATTTTCACGAAGAGTCTGTCACGTCATTCGTTTCATCGGTTCCGGTCCAAGCTTCGCGTCGCTTCAAACCCCACGCTCAGCTTGCGGGGGCTGTTAACTATACAGACTCTCCTTAACTTAAGGCTCAATTCTGATTCTGTTTAGTCTAGTCTAGTCAAAGTAGTGGAAGTAGTGGTTTAGACCTTAGAAACATTATTCTTCATCTCCGGAGCTTTTTTCACGTTCCGAACGCGAATCCACGTTCCGAGCTTGGGAGCTTTACTAATTCTCAACTTAAGTTTTCTTAGTTCATCGTCGAATAATTTTAAAAATAAAATGTCAATTTTAGGGGTATCATTTTTTATAAAAGATTGTTAAAATGATTTGAACATAATATACTTAATATTTCTTATTTAAAATCGTACGCTATTTAAAACTATGTAGTTAACGCTATATAGTGAAGT
Source organism: Plantago major (assembly GCA_026545765.1). Classification (NCBI taxonomy): domain Eukaryota; kingdom Viridiplantae; phylum Streptophyta; class Magnoliopsida; order Lamiales; family Plantaginaceae; genus Plantago; species Plantago major. Next base: position 111,821,691 of record CM048839.1, read on the forward strand.
TTTAAGAATCCTACATTAATGTCATCTGAACATATTTGCAATGTAGTGTTAAGTGTCACCCATCTTTTGTAATGTACTAACTTTTCTTTAATTTTATCCTTATATCTACTATATATCTCATACACTTGTAATAAATTTTGTTAAATATGTATATGTATATTTATCGAAAAATGCATACTATATTAACGCTCCATGGACGCTCCCGCTCCCAATTATTTTAGGTTTTGACGAATTTTCGCTCCCGCTCTCGCTCCACTTTCGCTCCGGTTCCATGTGACTAAGGTTTAGACTAGTCAAGTAGTTTGTTGTATTTTATGCATTTCAGTTGTACTTCTTTTACTTTATAAATAATGCACAACAGACAACCATCTGCAGTAAGGTGGATTAAAATTACAAAACTCATTCTTATCCATTCATTTTATTCTCCTCAATCTCTTCCTTAACACAGGTGAAGAGACTCTGCTAAGGTATCTCTTGAGTATAATGGTTTCTATTCCAATTAGAGTTACCAAGTACATTTCTTCTCCACTTCACTAACTTTCAAAATTCAAAATAAACCCTCACCCAAAGAAAGAAGAATAAGGGCTCACCTATGTTTCTCTCTATCAATCTACCCTTGAGATGAAACGAAACCCAGAAGAAGAATCAATTGTCTGTCTGTTTCACAAGGGAAATGTTACAGGCTCAATTCTGGCTAACAGAAAGAGGTGAGATCTGCCGAATCAGTTTTTGAAACCCCAGCTTGTCTTTCATGTTTGAAAATCAGAAATTAACAAAGAAGAAAGCTCCATTTTTGTAGCCTTCGCCGCCGCCGCCTCCATCTCCGGTAACACGTCCCTTTTGTCCCTCCTCCCTTTTGTCCGATGGCGAGGAAAGAGGATATCCGCGACTATGGCTTTGATATCATGATGGTAATGAATAAAGAGTAGTCTTGTGTATTAAACAGAGTTTCCTCTGGATCATCTATGGAAAAAAAGAAGTAGAAGAAAACAAGCATAAAACGTGTGTGTCACACGTAGAGGAAAGAGAAAAAGTAGAATAAGAACAACATCATACTTTTTTTAGATTGGATTTTCCAACGAATTTAATTTTCCTTACTCAGGGTTTAATTCGTGGGACATTATAAGCCTGGGTTTGGTTTTATACGAAGTCGGGGCATTACTTTTTTGTACAAAGTCGGACACTATAAGCCCGGGTTATATTTAATACGAAGTCAATGCATTAGTCTTCATATAAAGTCGGGCACTATAAGTCCGGGCTTCGTTTTATACGGAGGCGGCATTATTTTTTATATAAAGTCGGGTATTGTTGGTCGGGCATTGTTTCTCGAGCATTGTTGGCCGGGCATTGTTCCTCGGGAATTGTTTGTTGGACATTATTTACTATTTATGTAAACTTTCTATTATGAGGGTCGGATCATTATTTTTTTTGGCATTATTTTACACATTTTTTATAATTATTATAATTAGTGTAAAGCTAAAACATATTAGACCGAGGTGCTTCATCAAAACTTAACTTTGATTGTTGTTCCATTTAATTAGATAATTAGTCGATGCATTTATTGATTGCCTCTATATCTTATCTTAATTGTATGTTAATTCTCAAATCGATTGTCCAATAAACAATGTTGAGATGGTACCTTAATAGTACTTATATAATTATGTGACTCGACATGATTATGTATATACGTTGTGGGGCTTTGTTTGTTGGGTGTTATTTACGATGTAAGTGAACTTTCTTTCATAATAGGTCGAATCATTAAACTTTTTAGCATAAGGAATTGTTAGTCGGGCATGGGGCATTTGTTTGTCGGGGCATTGTTCAACGAGACATTGTTTGTGGGGCACAATTTAACGGGACCTTGTTTGTCGGGGCATTATTTATCGGGCTTTATTTATCGAGCTTGGGCATTAGCATTATAGTCCAGGCCATTGTTTAAAGGGTTACTGGTATTAACAGGCAGTTCACCACATAAACTCGACAGCATACGTCTACACATTTTCGCCAAAATTCATACAAGAGTAACCATAAATAAGATATATCACACCACTAATTACTCCCTCCGTTCCAGAACAAACGATACATGATTTTTCAACATTTTTTAAAGTCGACTTTGTCCATAAATTACTTCTAATTTATATATGAAAAATATTTAATAAAATTATATTCCGAAACTTTAGGAAGTGTACTTTCATAATATAACTAGTACTAACTCGTGGCGATGCCACGGTATAGTTTATTTTTAATTATAAACAGAAAGGGGATGACAAATAAATTAATCGATGTAAAAGTATGACTTATTCATGTAAGAGTATGACTTATCCGGACGGATATGATTTGAAAGGGATAAAATTCAAACTTAACCCGTTCGGGATCAGACAGGTTGACAACATATATTTTATATCGGGTCCTACCGTACCCGACCTCTTAAGTAGTCACAAATATATGTTTTTAAAAAAGTTGTATCCCTCAAACCCGAACAAAAATAAAATACAACAGTATACAGTAATACAACACAATCAATAGGGTTGGTTCCCAACAACAAAAAATTATTAGTCTACAAACATAATTTCACATGTCTCGTACCCCCTCCTGGTTCCCCGTTATGAAGATCAAAAAATTGTAGAGAGAAGAAAGAAGAGAGTTTCCTCGCCTACAGACATATCCCCGCTGAATATATGGTTTTACTAACTTAATCATGAAATGTTGCGGCCTGGTCTTGTTTCAAAGGTATGGAACAGGTTCGAGTATATGACAGATCCAGACATGCACATCATTATTTCGAATGGGGTTGAATTAGGGTTGGATTGAACCCGACCCGTTTAATTTACTTTAATAATAAATAAGCGGAGGATAACTTAAATAACTCGAGAAAATCAATATAGTATAAGATATTAGTGAAGTACGTAAAAACATCTAAAGGACAAAATGAATCAATCTTCACCCGCCAGATATATCTTCGTCAATTGTAAAGAAAACAAATATTACATATATTAATTGTCATTCAAACTAATTAATAATAACAATTTATGTATGGTGTGATATATTTATACCTTAAAGATTGTGAAAAGATTCATTGTAAACTACATTGGTCGTGATGTATGTGGGGTGCACTGCTTAATCCAAGGCTACAAATTTAAGTATGTTTTATAGGTGATTCTCGAGCATGCAACATACAACGAACCATGAATGAATACTGGTGTGAGAAGACATATGCGAATATCAGCTAAAGACTGTTCCTAATTCTTATATTGATTGCCACAACATACAAATTAACATGAATAGGGAAGTGTATGCGTTCGTATGTGATAGGTTTAGTAACATCAGAAGGTCTCAATATTATTCGAGGTATAAGTATCCCATGTCAAGCTATCATCTTCACCTTTTACAAAATGCTTCTCAATAATAGCAACAATCACACTCGTAACACTACAAAGTTCAGTAGACTAGTAGATGTTTGTTATAAGCAAAATAGGAGAACCAACTTTCAACCAAATGAAATGGTTTGAGATATCTAAGCCCTATTTGTATTTAGGAATTTCAACTGAATATACATTTTTTTCTATTCATGATGCCATCCTCACCAGGACATATACTGTCATAACTCATGAGAGCTTAAATTATTGTCTCAACAACATTTCTAATTGAGTTCTCAAGATTTCAATTATTTCATTCTTGGAGTTCTTCTACCATTCAAATTAAATATCAAAGTTGGAAATGTCACATTCTTAGGATTGGTTAACCCCTTCAATGGAATTTCTAAGTTGGAATTATATATTTAATTCTTATATTGTCTTCAAACTGTGTAGTTTGCACTTTAAATTGAGCTTCCTGGTTGGTTTTATCCCGTTTCTATAGATGTTTACCCTTTGAATTAATGAATTATCCAATTTTATATGTTTTGAGTTCCTAAGTATTTTCTTATATAATGTGGTTTGCTCATTATATTGAGTTTCTAAGTGACTATGATCTTATTTTTAGATTAGTTTACCCTTCAAGTTGGGCTACTAAGTTGAAATTATCCCTTCGTTAGAGTTTGTACTCATCAAATTGAGTTATTGAGCTGAAATTATGCATGTTTTATAATATTTTATTTTATATAGTGTGGTTACTTTCCAAGTGATTTATCCCATTTTTATGGATGAATTCACCCTTGGATGGAGTTTCCAAGTTGCAATTAATTCATTCTTATTAGAGTGAGTTGGCCCTCCAAATTGAGTTTTCAGGTTGAAGCTATCTCATTCTTAAAGTTGAGTTTAACATTCGTTAGGCTTCCAAGTTGGAATAATCCCATTCCTATAGTTGGTTTGACATTCAAACTGAGTTGGCAAGTGGGAATTATCCAATTCTCAGAGTTGGTTTTCATTTGAACTGAGTTTCCATGATAATTTATCTCAATATTATAGTTGAACTTACCCTTCGAAGTAAGTTTTCAAGTTGGTTTATTCTTTCATTAAAGAACTTGTATAGTGAGGTTTACCTTTCGAATAGAGTTCCTCAATTGGAACTATCTTATTCTTCATGTTGGTTTGACCTTTGAACTGAGTTCTCATGCATGTTAGAATTATCTCATTCTTAAAGTTGAGTTTACCCTTCGAATTAAGTTTTCAAGTTTGAATTATCCCATTCTTAAATTTTGTTTACGTACGTCACTTATAGTATATGCTTTCCCATATCTAGTATGGTTTACCCTTCAACTTGAGTTTCTAAGTTAAAATTATTAGAATTTGTTTACCCTTCGTATTGAGTTCTAGAGCTGGAATTATGGTTGTCTTACAATATTTTCCCCTTATAGTGTGATCTCCTATTGAAATAGAGTTCTCATTTTGGAGTAATCCCAATTTCATACATGGTTTGACGTACGAATTGAGTTTTCAAATTGCAATTATCTCATTATTACATTTGGTTGACCCTTCAAATTTCCAAGTTGAAATATCCAGTTTGTAGAGAGTTGAGTTTACATTCGAGCTAAGTTTTCAAGTGTAATAATCCCATTTTTAGAGTTTGTTCGACATTCAAACTGAGTAGCAATGATTCTTAGATTTGGTTTACAATTTGAATGAGTTTCCAAGCTAGAATTATTCTTTTTTTTTTTTAAAGTTGAGTTCACTCTTTAACTTAAGTTGGAATTATTCCTCTATAAGAGTATCTTATAGTGTGGTTTACTTTTCGTATAGAGTTCTCAAATTCGAAGAATCTTATTATTAGAGTTGATTTAACCCATGCATGCTAGAATTGTCTTATTCTTAAAGTTAAGTTTACCCTTCATGTTGGGTTTCTAAGTTTGAATTTTTGACAATCTTAAAGTTTGTTTGTGCTTCAAATTGAATTCCTGTCTAAATTATCTCCCTCACTTAGAGTATTTATCATGTGTAGTACCCCCTCCCCGAAAAACTTCATACATTAGTGTTGGCTTGTAATTCTAGTAGGAGTTTAAAATAAGTTATAAAACATAGTAAAGTTTACTTTTAGTGTTATTATATGTAATTTGTATAGTAAAATGCTAAGGATTGCCATGTAAAAGGTAGTGTTAATATCTTTCCTTCCGAATCTAATAAAAATGGACTCTATTTCGTAGACGGAAACACTTAGAGAATATTTGTGGTCCACTCCATCCCCATACTTTACACTAAATTAAATTACAGTGGTTGTGATATTATGTTTACAAGAAATAATGTAAAATTTGTATAACCCATAAATTCAAACTGAAGTCCAAGTTACTTCTTTGGGATAGGCTCAGCTTGATGATCAATACTCCCTCCGTTCCAACATAAGCTTCTTAACTTTCCTTATTTGAAGTTTCATTACAAACTTTATAACCCAAATAAGAAAGTTTTTATCCTATGTACCTATTAATTTTTAATTATTTATCTCATACTTTATCATCACTTTATTCACTCTCTTACTTTACCAATCATTTACAACTTTATCAATATAAACCACTCACAAACTTTTTTTTATAAACTGTTTTTTTTATGATTATTCCTTAAACGAAGAGAAGGTAGAAGGTTAGGAAGCTTATAAAAGAACAGAGGTAGTATATACTACCATAATTGTGAACCTCTTTTTTGCTTGAAATATATAAATAAATTCACATGATTCCACATCAAATTGTATACATCACTTCAATTAGAATTTCCATACCTCCATCCCAAAGAAGATTCCCGTACAAAAAATGTTGTCATGTAATAATTTTTTCCAATCAAACAGTTCAAAATTTGACCACAAACTAATTGTAAACTATAATGGTAAAATGTTCAATTAAAACATATAATGAATATTGAGAAAAGAGGGAATACTTGTTAATTGTATGAAAATACTGAGTGATGTATTTAATTTTTATATTTTTTTTTATCTTGATAAAAAATTTCAGATCATTAATCTTATTTCCGTATCAATCTCAAATTTCATATTTCCTTTTTTCGATAAATCATTTTCAATTTATAAAATATGAGATTAAAAGTAATTTAAGGTTAAAATTGAAATAGTTTGATGACAAAAGGTCAAAACATTTTGAAATTGAGATAGAATAGTAAATATACAATTCCAATATGTTATATGCAACCCAGGAGCATCATTTGGTGGAAAGCTTACATAAAAATTGAATTGACAGTGTATTCTTATATCAAGAACATGAAACAGATCAGAAAACAACTGTTGGTCCAGATAACGGCAAAGGAAAAGACTATGGGGTGAATAGTCTTTTCAACTTTTGTCGATAAAGCAGTTTCTCAGATATCTGTGTGGATATCTGATACTTAATTTCAGAGAGCAAAAGACTTCTTGTGATAAGTGCACGTTCTTAACAGGATATAAAGTGTATAAATACTTAACAAAGTAAATTAAATAGTAAATAAATTACACAAGTATTTATAGTGGTATCTGAAAGCTAAAAGTAAATTAAACAGTAAGTAAATAACACAAGTATTTATAGTGGTATCTGAAGGTGGCGTAATCCTTCAACTAATCCACTCGCCCTTGGTAGGACTTGAATTCACTAGATAAGAAATTGAGTTCTCCTTACAAGATCCTATCTCTAAATCCCGTTTACACTAGGTTCCCAACTTAGTATTCCCCCTGAGTTGTTCCCTGGATTTCTCAGCCAAGTACTTCCTGTACTCAGAAACCTTTGAGCTATTCCTTAGTTTTCAAAACTAAGTACTTCCTATGCTCAATAACCTCGGAGTTGTTCCTTAGTTTCCCAAACTAAGTACTTCCTATACTCCACGCCGTATATGGTGTTGGTTAATGGTTTTTGTCAGGTGAGTAGTCTTAATAACTTTTCAGTTACGTTTGAGTACTCTGTAGAACAGAAATCACTTAATACACTTAGCAATGTGTGTGAGATGTTCTTTTTTTGCCCAAGTCAATGGTAAGTGTTCCAGAGAATGAACCTCAGATACTCAATCCTTAGGTTCAACTCCTTTACAGATAACAAGGCTTGTTAAGGATCAGGACACTTAGAACTTTCGTGCTACTTGAAATCTAGAGCTTGAGTCGCAACAGTAAGCTCAGAGAAAGTAGACAGAAGGCTTTGTATGCTTGAAAGAGTAAGTAGATGTGTTCAGCGTTCTTGGTGTTTCTAAGGTGTTTTTCAAGAATTTTAAGTGTTTGATATTTATAGTTGAAAATCAAGCCGTTTGAATTAGTATCCGTTAGGCTTATTGAAATTCGAACTATCAATATCTGTGTAATAGCACTGCAGAAAACGTTTTCTCATTTCAGAGAACTCTGCTTTTGTTCAGACATCTCTGTCCGTGCATTAAATGCATTGTACTATCTTTGTCCTGTAGTGCCAACGGAAATATGCAAGCTACATCCATTTCCAGAAACCTTTGCATCTTCAGATATCTGTGAAAACATTGTTTCCCAGAAACTTGGTTTCAACAGAGGTATCTGTATGCACATATCTGGATGCACTTTTCGTTAGTCTTCAACAATCTTGTGCAGTCTTCAAATATTAAATTTGTTGAACTCTTCTACTGGATGCCTCCTTCTTGGTCTTCTTTAGAAATATAAAAATTACATTCAGAGACCTAACATCCTATACAAGATTTGCTAGACTATTATACTAAGCAATCTTCCTCTTTTACAATGTTCAAGTGAACTAAGAGTACTAGTTACCTTTATGAGCTAAGGTAAGTCATTTGGTTGCTGATCAAAATCTAAACAAATATTCCTAACAAATTTTCCCCATTTTGATCAGTTAACTATGACTACCTTTCAACCTATTACAATCTGGAAGAGGAAACAATCTAACACTTAATCTTTTCTTAAGATTTTTCAATTCATTTAAATTAAGTGCAGAAAGTAAACATCAACCAAATCACAAGGTGTGATCTTTGCTGACAAGTTATCTTTTCAATAGAATGATATCTGAGAGTAAATTCATCAGATATGTTACAAAGTGAGATTACAGATAACTTTTACAAGATAAAATTTTTTTAAGTACAATCAACAAGATTCAAAAATACATAGCTATTTGGGACAACAGGAGTATCCAAGCTCCAAGTGAACATCCTAACAAATAGTCTTCAAGTCTTCAAAATCTTCAAGTCTTCAAAATTAGTACCTTGGATCAATCTGCGAATTTCCTATCACCAAACCTTTTTATATCATCAGAGAAGTCATATAAGAAAGTTCTGATTAACATCTCTGTGTCTCTGGAAAATCCACAGACTTCCTTGTAGGTTCTGGTAGGATTCTTCTTTGCAAAGTGTTTGACCCACAGATACTTTCCCCATTTCCAGGCATGTTTTATCTTGATATCTGACATCTTGAAGTATTCATAGATAATCTTCAGATACCTTATGTCACCATTGTATTGTTCTTGAGTCATATAGAAAGACTCATAGGGTTCCATAGATAGTTGGTCTTGTGCCTGTTCCAGTTATGTTGGAAATTCTATGCACATCATCTGGCTTTCCATATGGACATTCTTCAGAGAGGTCCTTTCTCATGGCTTCAACTCTCTTGATTACTTCAAAGTCCAACCATGCTTTAATGTGATTGGACTTGATCAAGATTGGCTTGTCCATTCTCCATGCCATGAGTTGTTTATGGATTGGTTCTGTGAACTCTTTTTCATTTACCAGTAGATGCTTTAGTTCCAGAATCCAGTAGCCATTCTTTTGATTTATGCATCTGTAGACAGAGGAGTTGTTGTTGGTGTTCACATACTCAAACTTGGCTTCTTCTGGCCTGAGAGGAAGTTTTCTTTGTTCAGCTCTCATCCTGTTTCTTCTCTGTCTTGAATTCTCTTTAGCTGGGTTGCTTGAAGAACCACCCTGGATAGACTTGGTATTTCTAGAGGGTGTTTTAGCTGCTAGTGGTTTTGCAGCTATGGGCTCAGATAGGCTATCTATCCTCTTTCTCTTTCTTTGCAGAGGATTGCTGTCATCATCTTCTTCTTATTCTTCATCTTCCAGATTTCTCTTGGAAGGAGTTCTGTAGCCTTCTTCATTGCCCTGGGTTTGATATGTCCTTCTTCTTATTTTTCTTCTTCTTCATCTGGATCAACCCCTCTTGCTTGTCTTCTCCTTAGAACCTTGGTACTCCTTGGAGGTTTCTGTGGCATAGGCCTCTTACCTTTTGATGTACCTTCAGATGGTTGCTGGGAAGTAGTTGCTACTTGCAAAGCATTTCTACTTTGAGAGGGTTCTCTTATTCTTAATGGTGGCAGGGAAGTCTTTTTGTTTCCTCTTCCCCCTTTCTGAGCAGCACCATGACCCTCAAAATCTTCCCCCTTAGTAATAATTGACTGACTAATCTTGACAAAGGAATCTGACAAAGAGTCAAAATTTCCTTGCAGATAGTTGTAGGCGGCAACCAATTGCTGAAGTTCAGCCTTGACCTCCTAATTTTGTTTGATAGGTCCATTTTCCTTATCAGTGAGCTATTCCAGAGGTCCTAGAATGGCATCTGCTTTACCAGCAGCGTAACTTGCCTCGTCAAAAGCTTTTTTAGCTAATGACACATCACTGTCCCTCACCATGCCAAGGTCTTTCTGAGCTATGACCAGGCTGGTAGTTCTCTGAGTGATGAGCTTCGCAAATTTCTTCATATCTGAGGGGACGGAGGCAATTACTTCCTTGTTTTGAGAAGCCAACACCTTGTTTAGTTTCATCAATGTTTGGCATCGATTTTCATACTCAGCGGAGTGAACATTCATGGCGGTGTTTTGCCAAATTCTTCTCTTCTTCATCATCTGAGTCATCAGCCCCGTGATCTTCATCCTCTTGCGCTTCTTCATCAATATTTTCCAGCGCACCAACCATCTCAGGGATGGGTTTCTTTCCTTTCAGAGAGGACGGGGATGGAAAGTCTTGTGGAGATGCAGCCTTAGCATCATGCTTTTCTTCAGATACTTCTTCAGTATCTAAGTCCTTGGCGACTGCCTTACAGGCATCTTGGATTTCTTTCAACTTCGCATATGCAGCCATTTCTTTGACAATTAGGCTTTCTAGTCGTTCAATTTCTGCCTTGGACTGAGCTATCTTTTCTTCTAACTGAAGATGTAGCTGTTGTTCTTCCTCCAACAATTCTTTGAGTTGAGCAACTCTGGAGTTTGCATCATTAATCTTCTGAGAGTTATCATCAGAGAACTCAACTACTTGTGCAGTAGTATTGTGTTGTTGGGGAGATGGATGTGAAGATTTCTGAGTAGTCTTCTCAATTAGCTTTGCAGCTACTGAGGCATTATTTCCTTGTATAATTCCTCCTGTGTCAGGTGTTGGGGCATCATCATCATCCTTGTGATGGTCAGAAGGAGGATCTTCATAATCATTTTCATCAGTCTCCTTCTCTTCTTCATCTTCAGAGACCAAGTTGATTACTTCTGGAATAGTAATCATCCGCCCATTTGCCTCCTCCTGTTCAGAGGGTATGAATTGTAGAGTCTGGGGCAGCACTGGCTTGAAAGCCATTTGCATCTTGGCTTGAAAGCCATTTGCATCTTGGTCTGACCATCAACACTTCTGAAAGCTATGATCAACTCCTTGACAAAGTCCTTATGCATGAGAGTTCCAAAGTCATATTGCTCTGTTGGGAACATAGCATGAATATGCTTTTCCAGGTCAAGGGCTCTAGCTCTTCTAACTTGGTGATAGTTGTTAAATAAACGCAGACAACAAAATATACACCTGTGATGGCAGATCTGTAGATATGTGCAAGTTCAGGGGCAAAATAGGTACCGTACAGATCTCGGGCAAAACTGAAATATCCAGAAGTTGGTTAAATTGCACAGGAGGGCCTTGGTACCATCTAATTCTCAAAAGGAAGGGTTTACACTTTCCAAAAACCTCGATTAAGTCCCTGCAACTTACAAATCTGCACAAACTCGATCAAATTAACTCCGAATCCAAGCCAGGGCCACGAAAATCAAATACCCATCATCTCCTCTATCTAAATCGACCAAAAACAGGTCTAAAACAACATGAATCGTTCCAAGAACTTTGCAAATTCGTCTAGATCTGGTGTCGTGATTTCAATCCTCCGAGCTTCCGGTTTCTACGTGATTCAAACCTCCTAACCTGGCTTACGGGACGTTGTTGACGAAGAAGAGGGGCAGATAAAGGCAGGGTGGCGGCTGGGGAAGTACTAGATCGAACGAGGCACGACGTGACGCGTGGCTGATGACGGTGGTTGAGAGGTGGCTCGATATGGGTAGTGAGTAGACGGTTGGTGGCGTTGTGGAGGAGGATGGTGGCTGATAATGGAGGTTGGTTGGAGGAAGAAGATGGCTAGCAGGTTGGCTAATCAACTAGGGTTTACAAGACAAAAATTGGGCTTTTCAACTGGGCCTTTTCAATAATTAGGCTTACGAAGTTGACCCACTTCAATTAATTAGATCCATAGAATCTTGTAAATCAACTTAAATTCAAAAAAAAATTCTCGTATCCAAAATAATTCATATAGACGGTTCAATAATAAATTCCGGGATTTTACATTGAGACTGGAAGAGGTAAAAACCATATTGGTAATCTACAATGCCCATGTGATACTAGATGGAGCTCCGTTTCAAATCTCTTAAGAGTTTACTCGACATGTACGACACTGTTAGTTCGGTGTTAAAGGAAAACATAAACGATGGAAGTAGTGTACCTTCTAAAGTTAGAGCTGCGACGGATAGAGCTTATGATTTCATGATGTCATTTGAGTTTGTGTTTGTCTTGCACTTTTTGATAGAATTGTTGGGAGGGACAAATGCTTTGTCGGCACTCCAGTGTCAGACTCAAGACGTTATCAACGCAATGGATGCAGTGTCAAACACAAAAGAGACTATTCAACGGTTTAGAGAAAAAATGGGTGGGATGAATTGCTAGGGAAAGTGAAAAGCTTTTGTGAAAAACGCACGATAGATATTCCTCAAATGAATGCCCTTCGCAAGTTAGGAAGAGGTCGTGCTAATCCTGTTACAAATGAGCATCATTATCGAATTGACATTTTTAGTGGGACAATAGATTGCATTATGCAAGAAATGAAAGTCCGGTTCAATAAAGATGCGATTGAGTTGCTTAAGCTAAGTTCAGCCTTGTACCCTATATTTGAATATGAATCATTTAACATAAGTGGAATATGCACGCTAGTTGAGAAATTTTATCGAAATGATTCCACAAGTCAAGAAAAGATATTGATAAAAAGTCAATTGGAGCTTTTTCAAGTTGATATCCGTTTGGGGGGGAGGGGGGGGGGGGGAATTGTCTTTTTTTCATGCGATCAAATTCATCAATAAGTGAGTTGGTGTCAAAACCTTGAGCTATTTCTTTCTCAATATACATCAATAGTGTGCTGGATGGAAAGTCATCTTCCATCTTATTTCTCAACCTTGTATTCACAATTTTCATGGCCGAAAATGCATGTTCTGATGTTGATGTAGAAACTGGGAGAAGTTGTATCAGCCTATCCACAACAACTTTGATCCCATTCCTACCATAGAGTCGCACCACTCTTGCACAATTTGTACCTGGCATCGTCCCGCCAACATGGAAGAACTCCAATGTCTTAACGCCCCACTATTCCTCACCCGTCTTCTTGGGCTTGGTTGTTAGACACACACCCACACCATTATGGTTTTGCGGATGCATACCACACAAAGATCGAGCCTTAACCTCAACAATCAGGACCGCCAAGTACTCTCTAACTCTAGTCATTTCCATACTTCTCTTCATTCTTTATAGACACTTCGACAGTATTGTCTATGTGCTTATCTTCCTTGGAAATCTTGACGAGAGTGTTGACAGGTGCTTGATGAGATGAATGTCATTTAATGGAAACGTCCACCAAGACACTTGCAAAAATTCAATATTTATAGAGATCGGAAGTCTACAAATCCACAATAAACAGTTAGTATAGTAGCATGTTGACTCGGAGTGTCATTCTCTCCGGACACTTAGCTTAGGAACTAGCAAATCAAGACACAAAATCGGATTTCAGTGTTGCAATTGACAAGACTGTAAACAAGATGACTTTTGGGACTGCATTGTGACAAATCTTTTTAGAGCTTTGAAAGATGCAAATTTCATAATCAATGGCAAAGACTTTATCAATCGTAAAGAGAGGAAGTAGTGAAAAGGTTTTATTAGTGACAAAAAGTGTAAAGATCCCCAACCTCCCTCTATCACAATGCTCGTGACTACTTAGTTCTAGACTTAAGTGTGTTACTAGAAAGAGTACGCAGGTTACATGATATAAACAAAGTCGTAGTTAGTAAATACACCCCACGTGTACCATGCCCGACTCAATGTCACTTTTACTTTTTGAGAAGACACCACACTTGATAAAAGACGACAACTAGCTAACAACACGAATTATAACATTAAAACTAATTCATCATATATGAAATATAATGATCAATACAATAGAGTTGGCGTTTCACCTTTACGAAAAGGTTTAGCTACTCATAGCAAGAGTAGTAGACATAGCAATCAAAGTAAAAGACAAGAGATTGAGAAAAGATGATGATGGCTACGCTCTTCGTTTGTCAATGGTGATGACGGCTAAGGTTCTTCGATTAGGGTTTTGGAAGATGGTCCTCCCTTGTATGACGTGGCACTACAAGGGAGTAGTTATGTGTGGTTTTGAGAGGGCTAAAAATGGCTTATATAGAAGAGAGTGGCTAAGAATTCCATGCAATACATTTCATAGAAGGTGGTGAATCACGAGCCAAATGCGTACGAAACTTGGGGCCAAAGTAAATTCTGCAGGATGACAGATTAACTTGGGCGGCCGCAAATTGCATTGTGCGGCCGCAGGCTTCGACTATTTGGCCCGTTTTCTGGGCATCTTCTCTCGGGCCTCTTTCGGACGTCTAAACTTTGTTATCTTGAAAAGTGATCTTGTACAATATTTTAGTACTTCGAATAAGCTTCGCAACGATTGGTCACAAGCCTTCATTGGATTCTTTTAGCTCCTTGTACAAATTAATGATCGTCTATCGTTACTTTCTTGGATTCACCTTATTTCTTCATTATTTCTCCAGTAATCGCCATAATCTTTTCACTTTGGATAATTGGCCCTAGCAAATAATTAAAATTCGTTATTACACACAATATAATTATAATAATAATAATAATAATAATAATAATAATAATAATCAAGATCATAGCTAATAACGGTGGGTAAAAGTGGCCTTAAATCACCCATTCCATTGGCCCATGAAGTGTTAATCATCCCATAAGCATCCTCACTTGCCAACCATACACCATGTCTCTCTACCCCCACCTTCATGTAGACACGGATATCTCCTCTAGGCACTTCGATAGTGTTTCCTAGCAGTGGACACCCATCAACGCTCATCTCCTTTACAACGTCCTCTCTTTCCATAAGACCTAAATGACCACCATACTCATCCCTAACACCAAAACATGAATGAAGAGAATGATAGAATACCTGATCCACATTCGGTGTAGTCTCTTCCTCCAAAATTGAGTTGGCCCCCTTTTCGAACATGGTACTGTCCTTGAACTTTCTCCCTAGGGCCATAAACCTTCTCCTCCTCTTCTACGCCACCTTCACACGCCACCTCGTCCATCCAGTTGTATTCACGCGCCTCCATGCGCCCGGCAGGTGTCCCACGCGCTTCACCAACGTCCTCACGCGACAATCATGTGTATGACTCCTTTCCCTCAGATGGCGCATGTTGTCTATGCGCTCTGCTCTTCGCTCTCGTCTCTCCTGCTTCCTAGTTCACTGGCCCTCCCCGCCCTTATCTGGTCCGACTGAATTCTCAAGTTCGACCAGAGCCGGATTTGAACCATCTAATCGGCCCTTCTTCTCCAGCAGACTCCTAGGGTTTTGTCGCCACTATTGGTGGTTTGGAGCTCCAAATTGCCCCTTTCTCCTCCTTCTTGCCGAATTGACCCTACTCCTTCACCCTCACCCACCTTTTTGCCCCTCCTATCCACCATAGGACCATCCAATTCCTCTGAACTTGACCCAATCATTTTTTTGCAAATTGTGTTTCTTCTCTTCTTCTTCCACACTCAACTTCTTCACCTTCCTTCCGATTTGTCGTGCCACGTTGCTCGTCTAATGTCCAACATGAATTCGATCATAGTCCGGATCTCACCACTAGTTTCTCCATGACGTCCTGTCATTTCTTCTTCGATCCAGTTGAGTTTTGTAGCGGATTTGTTTCCCCCAGGATTCTTCAACAAGGATCTAAGGCCAAATGATGGGTGATGTGCACTTAAGGATTTGAAAGTGTTGTAGTACTTGTAATTCTCAAATACAATCAAAGATTAAATTTATTTAATTGTCGGAAGCACACAAACAGACAACAATAGCAGTAAGTTAACTCGGGATGTCGTTCTCCACAGACACATAGCATAGGAACAAGCAAATATCGTATTGAATGCAGGAATGAGACAGTTCGTAAGTAAACAAATTGTATGTAAGCAAAAGATCGAATCACAATTGAACCCTAATTATTGTTGATGAAATCGATGGTGGTTGGTGTGTAAAGGACCCCTGACCTCCCTCGTACTATGCTACTCCCAACTTCCGAGTTAATATCCTACGCGATTACCTGTAACAACAGCAATGCATAATACTAAATACCAAGGCGCATGCGATACCAGTATCCCTACTCATTTCAATAAAACTATTGTGTCACTCAGCAGATCATCACACCACAAAGGATGTATAGAGTTGTATAATCATAGTTTACATCTAAAAACTATTTCATTAATATAACACGGAATATACAAAAGTAGCACAACAGAGTTTCAGCGGTTCGCCTTTACAAGAGAAAGTTAGCTACTAAAGTATTCTAAAGACGAAAATTAAACTCAGAAAGAAAAGAAGAAGAAAAGAGAAGCTTAGTCTTTGATGTCTTCGTTCCTCCTTCTTGGTGCCTGACGGTCAACGATTTTGGGGTTTCACTTCCCCGAGGACTGGTTCTCTCTCAGTAGAGCTGCTCTGGGAGTGGTGAATGATTATGAGACTCCGATGGTCTTATTTATACTGTAAATTTCATCATTTAGCCGCCATTCATCATCAAGGAAAGTTAGAAAGGTGGGCTCTAGCCTGACAAGCCAGGAAAAAGCCTATATTCCAGAATCTTCCTTCACTGCGGTCGACTGCGGACTGCAGAGAGGCTTCTGCGGCCTCCTGTGGAACGCAGTGAGTCAACATCTTCGACTTTCTGTATGTTTTCTTCGTTCTTCAATTTCAGTCTTCATAACTTCGTTTCCTCGAAAAGTGATCTTCTACAATGTTGTAGCATCTTCAATTATTTACTCATACATGACATGTTTTGACACCTCGAACTTCGTGCAACGGCCAAATCAGAGTATTTCCTTATTTTCCTCGATTTCGGCTAAATATGATGTTTTGACACCGGAAATCGTTCAATTCCTCAAAAACGCGATCATGACCTACAAAATATGCAAGAAGTTGGTAATTCGCCATAATATGATCCAAATATTGAATCTTGGGCAAAAAAAGAGGGTCTAAAAGCATGTAAAATTGCACATTTCATTGTCACATCAATGGGATCCGGGATTTTGAGGTTAGTTTGAGATGCGAACTTACAAGCAATTTACTCAGTTAGAGTGATCTCTAAGGGATTTTTGGCACGATTTACCTAGAACTTGGGTTTGATTTGCACAATTAAGAAGAATCTTAACTAGAACACACGTTTGACGATAGAAATCTGTTTATTCAATCATCAAGCGATTAGGCTTTAACCCTAATGGTTTTATTTATATTAGGGCGAATTACATCTGGACCCCCTACTAGATTTTCTTATTACAGATGGATCTCTGTTAAATAAACAATAACAACCAAGTCCAATTAGATACAACTTAATTACATCTAAGTCCACAAATTTATCTTTTGACGGATTAAAACCAGGAAAAGTCTTTTTCGCCCCTCTCCAGTTATCAACTTTTATAAGTGACCAAACATGCTTAACTTATAGGTGTTACGTGTGGACTTAAATGTAATTGAAGTTCAACTATTAGTTGTTTACATGTAATTAAAATCTTACCGTTATTTTTTTTTAAATAATTCTTTTTGTCAATTTTAATTGAACCACATTGTTCAAATAATTATGAATGTACCCCATTTTAACAACATAATTTCTAAAACCACCATTTTACTATAATGAGAAAGTAAAAAAAAAATTAAAAAATAGTTAGAAAAATAAAGAAAAATTGCATTTTCTTGCTTCCATGGCGGAAAATGCAATGTCTTTTTTTAGTTTTTGAACTTTTTTATTTACTATGATTCATTTTTTATTTTTTTTTAAGTTTATGGCTAAAATATTTTCAATAAAATATGATCAATGTGAAATTATTAAAGATCTACCGTATTTACATTTTAATCCAATGTATTTATGTATTTTGCAAAGTGACACGTGTCGTGTAAATAAGCCGCCATGTGTCATATGATATTTAGATTGGAGTATAATATGTATATATATAAGATATGTCATACAATTAACAATTTAAAACATTTTTATAACAATTAAACATTTTTATAATAAATAATAATTTTTATGAAAATTAATTATTTTTATAACGATTAATAATTTAATAATTAATTAAAAAATTACTCTATATATTATGTATGGCGTATGTTAGTGGTGGATACAAAAAATAATAATCATTTAACAAATAATCATTTAGCAAATTAAAATGGGAGTATTAAGAAAGAATTGGTAAGGCGTTATTTGGTTGAACAATTAGCTACTGTAGCAAATAAGTTGGTCAACTCAAACTCAGCTAAAAGGACATTGTTCAACTAACAGGGCTTTATATGAAACGGAGCCTATTAACAGGGGTATATGTAATTGATCCTTTATATTAGCTACCTGATAGAGTACTTTAGGTAGTCTATATGTCACGGGATGAAACTTTGATTCGTAAGAAATCCTCGACCCGTGCGGCACTAGACTAGTTCGCCCCGAGACTAGCTAGTAAGCCTTCCGACCAAAGTGCTAAGTGTGTATGAAGAGTGTGTTGAGAACTTGAAAGTTTGCAAGAATGCTTTGTTTGCTTGTATTTGCTTGATGGTTGATTACAATGGCCAATGGTCTATTAATATACACACATCCACCTTCTTAAGGAAGGATGGAGAGGATTCTATGTCATTCTATGATTTAGTTCCTTCTACAAACTTCTACACTTCTACCATTTACAAGAACAATCTAGAAATTGGGCTTTGGACCACTGAAAATTGGACTTGGGTTGCATAAACGTTTTGGGCCATGAAATTCTCCCCCACCTAAGTCGTTGCCGTCCTCGGCTCGACCTTTGCTCGGTACTCGTTGATCTTGTGCCCGAATTGCCACAA
Source organism: Plantago major (assembly GCA_026545765.1). Taxonomy (NCBI): domain Eukaryota; kingdom Viridiplantae; phylum Streptophyta; class Magnoliopsida; order Lamiales; family Plantaginaceae; genus Plantago; species Plantago major. Next base: position 111,840,489 of record CM048839.1, read on the forward strand.
ATGATCTTCGTGCTCCCAGCTACTCTCGGCATCGGGTAGTCCCTTCCATCGAACGAAGTACTCTGTATAAGGAGGAACTCCTCTCCTTCGGATCTCTCGGTGGGAGATGATTTCTTCCACATCCTTGTCAAAGGAAGTGACGACGGTTGTGGGCTGTCGACTCGACTGTCCCCTCTCCGGATTCTCCTTGTCTTCGTGATAAGGTTTGAGTTGACTCACATGGAAGACCGGATGAATCTTAAGCTTCCGCGGTAACTCCAAGCGATATGAAACATTCCCCACTCGCTTCTCGATCGGAAACGGCCCCTCGTACCTCCGTATTAACCCCTTATGTACGGACCTTAATGACTTGAACTGTTGGGGAAGTAGCTTCACCATGACTCGATCGCCTTCTTGGAATTCCACCGCGCGTCTCTTGAGATCTGCCCACTTCTTCATTTTCTTGGCAGCCTTGTCCAATGATGCCCGTGCTAAATCGGCCTCCTCCTGCAAGGATTTGGCAAAGGTATACGCCGACGGGCTATGTCCGGAGTACCCCGTGGCTAGGTTATGAGGAGTCATAGGTTGCCTTCCGGTGGCCAACTCGAAAGGACTTCTCCCCGTCGATTCACTCCTCTGCAGATTGTAAGAGAACTGAGCGGTGTCAAGGAGCTTTGCCCAATCCTTCTGATTAGCACTCACGTAGTGGCGAAGGTATAGCTCCAGCAATGCATTGACCCGCTCGGTCTGCCCGTCCGTCTGTGGGTGAAAACAGGTCGAGAACGCCAAGTTGGAACCCAACAACTTGAACAATTCGGACCAAAACTTCCCTGTGAATCTTGGATCACGGTCACTCACGATCGTCTTCGGCACTCCCCAGTGCTTTACGACATGCTTCAAGAACAACTTGGCCGTGTCCATGGCTATGATGTCGGATGGCGCAGGGATGAAGGTACCATACTTTGAGAACCTGTCCACGACCACAATAATGGTCCCATATCCCTCCGACTTGGGCAAACATGTGATAAAATCCATTGAGATGCTCTCAAATGGATGTTCTGGCACCGGTAGAGGTTGGAGCAATCCGGCTGGTTGTTGTTGTTCGATCTTGTCCTGTTGGCATATTAAGCATGTCCGGACGTAAGCCTCAACATCGTCCCTCATCTTTGGCCAATAATAGGAGTCCTCCATTAAGGCCATGGTGCGATGTATCCCCGGATGTCTTGCCCACTGCGAGTCGTGACATTCCCTCAAAATGTCCCGCCGTAGACTCCCCCACTTGGGCACAAACAATCGGTCTCCTTTGGTGAACAACAACCCATCCCTGATCCAGAATCTCCAGGTCTTCCCTTCTCGTGCCAGCTCCCTTATGTTCTGGGCCACGGGATCCTTTTCTACTCCGCTAGAAACGCTCGCTGGTGTGAGTTTCTTCCGGTTTGGAAGAAGCTTGTGGCAACATTGTCCGCTCGACCACAAACTTACTCCCGAGAAGGTAGTCCATCTCTGCGAGACAATGCATTGCGGTCATCTCCTTCTCATGGACCGTATCGCCTCCGTATCATTCACTTTTCGACTCTCATAAGCTATCGGTGTCCTCTCAGCAAGACCCTCCAATTGCAAAATCGGATGCATCTGTTTGGACCTCGTACTCCTTAGCATGATCCGGTAAGGCAAGTACCGGTTCCTCCGTTACTGCAGTCTTAAGTCGCTCAAAGGCATCTTGGCATGCTTGGTCCCATGCCCATGCGTGGTTCTTCTTCAAGAGATCCGTCAATGGGGCGGCAATCTTGGAGTACCCCTTGATGAACCTCCGGTAATAGTTGATTATCCCCAAGAAGGAACGTAACTGGGAAACATCCTTCGGGACTCCCCAATCCTGAATAGCCTTCACCTTGGCCTTATCCATCATGATTTGCCCCCTCTTTATGTGATGGCCAAGGAAGGATACTTCGTCTTGGGCGAACGAGCACTTCTCCAATTTTGCATATAGCTCGTTCTCTCGCAAGGCCTGAAATACCAACCGAAGATGCTCCACATGGTCTTCCAATGTGGGTGAGTACACCACAATATCATCAAGATAGACAACTACAAACTTGTCTAGGTATGGATGAAACACCTTATTCATCAAAGTGCAAACGAAAGGGTGCATTTGTAAGGCCAAATGGCATAACAAGGAACTCATATGACCCATACCTTGTGACCATGGCGGTCTTTGGCTCGTCTCCCTCCGCAATCCGGACTTGCCAATACCCCGACCGCAAGTCTATCTTGGAAAACCACTTGGCTCCTCCAAGTTGATCGAATAACTCCCCAATGAGTGGGATTGGGTACTTGTTCCGGACCGTCAACTTGTTAAGTGCCCGGTAGTCCACACACATCCGTAGAGACCCATCATGCTTCTTCTGGAACAACACCGGGGCACCATAAGGGGACTTGGAGGGTTGGATCATCCCAGCATCCAACAACTCCTTCAATTGCCTTTGTAGCTCCTTTAACTCGGGCGGAGCCATCCGATAGGGCGTGCGGGATGGTGGCATCGACTCGGTCACCAACTCGATCTTGTGATCCACATCCCTCCGTGGTGGTAATCTTTTCGGGAGCTCCTTTGGCATCACATCCTTGAATTCATCTAGCACCACCCGGATCTCTTGGGGAACCATGCTTTCTCCCTTGGGCTCCTCTTCGTCTTCGGGTAAGACAAATGCCGCAAATGTCCCTTCCCCGCTATTGAGTCCCCGATTGAATTGCATGGCCGAGAGCACACTCGTGCCCCTTTCTTCCCTCCTAGCCGGAATGGCCCTAGTATTCTCATGATCCAAAATGATTAGAGAATCAGAAAAGGAGCAATAAAAGCCCGAACCTGATCAAACCATCGTAGTCCCAAAACTGACTCATAATCATCCATGGGAACTACGGTGAATGAGACTTCCCCTTGCCAGTCTCCAATGCGTACTCCCACTCTGTTGGCTCGCCCACATATCTTCTTTGGAGCCGTGTTTACGGACTTCATTGACCCTTGGCTTGGTGAGATAGCCAACTTCAATGTCCTTGCTACTTCCTCCCACATATAGTTGTGGGTTGCTCCCGTATCCACAAGTGCCTTCACGATCTTGCCCCCGATCAAGGTGTCCACAAACATAGATCCCCTTCTTGGACCCTTGATTGGCTCGACATTTGCCTTGAGAGCGTTGAGCAAGTGCAAGGATCCCATTTGAGCACCTTCATCTTCCGTCTCGGACTCATCGGATCCTTGTGCCGCTGCAACCTTCTTTCCTCTCATGGGACAATTATATTTCAAATGAGTAGTGGAACCACAAATGTGACAAGCTTTGGACTTACTCGAATCCTCCGCAAGCTTCCCGGAAGAGGACACCATCTTTTCCCTTGTCCTCCCTCCTGAACTTGGGCTTGTCACTCAAAGGTTTCAACTCAATCAACCTTTCGGCCACCGCAATGGCCTCCGAAACATTTTGTGCATTTGCCCGTTGAATCTCAAGCTTTGCCCATGGCTTGAGACCATCGATGAATGCAAAGAGGGCCTCCGAGTCCGTTAGGCTTGGCAACTCGAGCATGATTTCTTGGAACTCCTTCACATACTCCTTGATGGACTTGGTATGCGTCAATTGCTTGAGCCTAGCCCGAGCCTCAAACTCCACATTTTGCGGGTAGAATTGGCGCTTGAACTCGGCCTTGAAATCGTCCCATGTCTCCATCCGGACAGTGCCTCGTTCAATGTCCGTCTCACGCCTCCTCCACCATAGTAGAGCCGTCTCAACCAAGTAGTAAGGAGCCGTTTGTAACTAGGTTGCATCATCCCGAATGTTGCAAGCACCAAAGTATCGCTCCATCGCCCATAGAAAATCATCGATCTCCCGAGCATTCCTAGATCCCTTGAATGGGTTAGGCCTCGGAACATCAATCCGATGAGGTGCCGCACCTCCATGTTCCCCGACATTGGCCATAGCCCTTTCAAGTATAACCATCTTACCCTTGATGGTTTCCCATGCCTCCTTCATCTCCGCCTTGTAGGCTTCGAATATGGCATGAATGTCCGTGTTATGAGAGTTGATGGTGGACAACACCTGCCCCTCCAACTCCTCATGGTTGTCCTCCAACGCCCTTACCCGCTCCATCATGTCCTCCAGCGCCTTACTGTGGTCGTCCATGACTCCCTCGACCCAGGCCACCCGAGTCTCCATGGACTTAACCCCCCTTGCGCCGACTGGAGCATCACTCACGTTGGAATCGGACTCCATTCCTTCCTTCTTGCACGAACTTTCCCAAGAACTACCTCAACCACGAAAACTACAGAACCACAGCGTGGCTCTGATACCACTTGTCACGGGATGAAACTTTGATTCGTAAGAAATTCTCGACCCGTGCGGCACTAGACTAGTTCGCCCCGAGACTAGCTAGTAAGCCTTCCGACCAAAGTGCTAAGTGTGTATGAAGAGTGTGTTGAGAACTTGAAAGTTTGCAAGAATGCTTTGTTTGCTTGTATTTGCTTGATGGTTGATTACAATGGCCAATGGCCTATTAATATACACACATCCACCTTCTTAAGGAAGGATGGAGAGGATTCTAGGTCATTTTATGATCTAGTTCCTTCTACAAACTTCTACACTTCTACCATTTACAAGAACAATCTAGAAATTGGACTTTGGACTCCTGAAAATTGGACTTGGGCTGCATAAACGTTTTGGGCCATGACACTATAGGTCTAAATAAATAAATAAAAAAGATATGAGAATATATGCAGAAATAAATAAAATATCTTAATATATCCTCGTGCCTTATCACCTAGAGAGAATCTCGTGGTTGCATTCTTATTCTAGATATCTGTCCAAAAGGAATCTCCTAACACAATAATATCTAATTAAATAAAATAATACCAAAAAGAAGGATTTCAATCGGGTTGGGCTTTCTAGAGGCACTCTAGCCATGGTCTGTGATGGAACCTCTAGAAGCCAGTTTCTATCAAAAGATTTTCACATATAGATTACTAGACCTCGCGTAACATGCTACGCATATTACACCGTTGTAGTTTAACGTTTTCTTTCTTCATTTCACTCAATTTTTTTCTATTTACAAACGTGACATACCTTTTTAGTGTAACGAGGGCGAATTATTCCGTTGTAGTTTAACGTTTTCTTTATTTATTTCACTTAGTTTTCTACAAATGTGACATGCATTTTTGGTGTAATGATAGAGAAATATGTGCATATATATAAAAGTCTAACAACCTAAACTGCTAAAGTATTCATATACTCTCCCACAAAAGGAAGTACCACAAGTTTGTACTTTTCAATTTTTATAACGGTCTACATCTATGTTAAATTTGAATAATAGCTGATTTTTTGAGAAACTATCGATCCCATATACTCCTTTTTTTACAAACTTTCCACTTTACTATTTTGCGGTCAATCACATGTTGACCATGAATTACTCTTAAAATATAATAATTTAATACTTAATAGAATTATATTATGAATATTACCAATTTAAAATTTTATTTTATAATTTTTTTAAATTTTTTATTATAATATTTTAAAAGTAAATCGTACTCAAAGTTGATTATGGTTAACCGATCAAAGTCAAAGTGGAAAATTGTAAAAAACGGAGTGAGTATAAGATATTGTATAGCATATAGGATAGATATCGACCATCACATGATTAAATATATGATTAATGTAGATGTAATGTGTGTATATTAAAGATAAACATGCAATTAAATGTGTAATGTTTTTATCTTGTATTTGTGAGAGATATCTTGTATCTCTGAGAGATGATATCTCACAAATATTTATCCAACTATTTTTCTATTGCGATATATAGGAGTCTACATGAGTCAACCTTTTACCGCTCTCACCTCTACACTCGCCTTGTCACAGTAAAACATTTAGTGATACTATACTTTTTAAACATGTATGTATAATCAAGTTATTCCATTTTCACTTGATAACAAGAATGATATTGCATATATAGAAGAAATTGGAAAGGTGGTGTGCAAGCTTCTGTGTCAAACTGTACATTAGCCTCTCTTCTAATGTTTACTACTTTGAAGTCATCAAGAGCAGTTCATAATCTTTGTTTTTAAGTAAATACAATCATACTTCAGAATGTGCATATTCTATACTTAGAATTTATGCCTCTATAACATTAAGGCAATCTTCTTCAAATATCTTCAAGGGGATCGTCCAGTAGCCCATATGTTGCTCAAACTCCAAGTCCAAATCCATATATACAACCATAGCTTCTGCAAAATTAGGACTTACCCAACAATCTCTTTCGCTTCCAAGCCAGGAAGATTCATGTATAGTATTTAATAATTCCCGGACTTACCCAACAATCTCTTTCGCTTCCAAGCCAGGACGATTCATGTATAGTATTTAATAATTCCCTTGCTCCACACATTCTGCCTTTTGTCCAGTGCACCATCAAAGCTTATTTTAATCTACCAGGTTGTTTCCACACTACATGCTCCACGTTTTGAACATTCAGATGGGCTCACAATTCCTCCTATCGATTGTGGACTGGACCTGACCTTCACCACTTGGGAGTAAATAACACATGACACGCATTATTGCATCTTAATGTATTATGCACAAGATCATCTCTCACAACAGCCTGCAGAACAATATATCTATCAAGAAGGAGAAACAAAATGATTGAGAAAGTATAGTGTTCATTCCATTCTACGTGAAAACTTTGGCACTCATAACGGCTCCACCAAGAGGCCAAAACCACATATTATGAACAAAAAAAAAAAATTAATGAACATGGCAGAGCACAATAAGCTTATAAAGAATGAAAATCCCCCTTTTTCCCATCTAAACCCGAATTTACAAAAACCTCAAGCACCAGTTGGTAAAATTCATGGTAAATGAGATAAATAACAACTGTATTGTAAATTAGTCTCTGGAGGTCAAGCATAAATATCATCCTACCCTTAACATGGTGAAAACACCTCTTTATTTTGCAGCAATGTCTACTAATCTAGCATCAGACTTGAGGGAACTAACCAAGTGAGGATACATAATATAATGCATTCACTTGTTTTTTCTTCCTAGAAAACCAGTTTCTAATTTGGTGGACACATCCAAATCAACCAAATAGAAATAAACATCAGCTAATATAAACCATCACCAAGGATTGACTAATTATCTCAATCTGTCCAGAGAGCGGGAAATCAAGTGAAGTTACTAAACATGAGCCAAAATAGCAGATTCATCGAGAAGTACATTGTCCAATTGTGAAATAGAAAAAAGAAAAGCTCATTTTTTCACAGAAAGACGAGGTTATTAATCTATTCATTGCAGGCACTATGCATAAACTCCCTAGAAATGGATGGTATGTATCGTACTGGCTTGACTAAGCATAAGCTCATTGTTTAAAAAGTAGTTTGAGACTCTGCACTCAAACAACACTACAGAATGGCCAGCAGTAGACAAGTTGATTCTCAAAAATCCTAAGATATATAGATTGGATCATTAGGATAGAAGCAAGTAGCAGATTTAGACCGTACAACTAGAGGAGAGAAATTAGAGATAATATTAAAACCTCTGATTGAAGTATCCATGAAACTTAAGAATGCCTTCTATTTTAACAGATACAAAGATTCACTTGTTAATGGACACTGCAACCCAAAGCAACTCCATCAAGGCCATTGGGATCTGAAAAAACTCAACAAATAAGAAACAACAAAATGGATATTAGTCGTTGGCCTTTGAAACTTCAGTTGTCTTTAGCCATCAAGTTAGCACATTTCAACTAAATGTTTGATGAGATTTACTTAATCTGGAAAAAAATTGAAACATAACTTTATCAGCTATCAAGAAGCAAAACCAGATCAAGAAACTAAAATCAAACCTTGAAACTTACTCCAGCTTGCCCTATCAGACCCGAACCTCTTTACCAGATACCCAAAACTTCGAGAAGACGCCCAAAACTGGGCACGGGTTAATCATCAAGCTGCCCTGTGCAAGCTACACAATAATTGTTCTTCATCTAGGATTGATCTTTCGCCAAACTCAGACTCTCTTCGTCGACATCCACCACCCAATTTTGATTGTAACCGGTGGTTTCTTTCAATAGAAAACTTAGAAAGACATTCGTCTGATGCTTTAATTACTTAATATTCACGAACAAAGTTATTGTCCTGCATTTTATCAAACACTTAATATTCGTCTGATGCTTTAATTACTTCATAGAAGAACGGAAATAGGAACTGGATCAGCATTGAGCAAGAATAAAAGCTATACAACACAACATTTAAGTAATAATGTAGAAGATCTTCAATAGCATCAAGAAGTTAGATACTCTTTAGAAATTACATTTCCTACATTTTTACTTCTTTACTCCAAAACTTGCAACTTGACTTCAGTAATATGGATTCAAGGAAAAAAAATGATAATAATAATAAAGAGGAAGCACAAGACAAGTGAATTTGCACAAACCGTTTAACTTTCACAATTTTTTCGACGATGTTCACAGTTATCAACCCCATCACAAGTACTCACCTGAACTTTCTCCATCCTCCCATAGTCCCGTAAGGTTTCAAGGCGCGCTCGGCGGAAAAGAAATCACAGAGATGACTGTATCACGCTTCAGATGATAATTGAAGTATATCACCTCTGATATCATTAAATTACAATAGCAGTATATGACTTCAAACTTGCGGGTAAAGAAAAAATCACCAAATCTTGGTAAAACAAAGCACATCTTACACTCCAAAGAAATCAGTAAGAATAGTACCAAAAAGCTCATTATTAGATAAACAATCAGACAAGATCAAGCACACTATTTTGCATGAACTTGAATAATAATAGAAGCTCAATGCATCATCAACCTCAATCAGCTTGGAATCTCAAATCCCCTTATTCAAGAATGGAATACCCAATCTAAACAACAAATCAATACACAAAGTATCTCAAATCTAATGCACAGCAAACTCTTACATAATTTATTGAATGTAGCCTTTTGTTTTGCTTCAAGACCAGAAAGTCTCAGATATGGCGTCGATTCGGAGCTTCTAAGAAGAAGTAATCAAGCCGTATCAAACCTACAGAACCGATTTCATCGAGCGAGTAAGATTTGGTGGATTTGAGTGATAGAGGTTGAGGTTGGTTGTCGATCTGAATTGATGGAAACGCATTTAAAATCGATTGTGGTGTCGTCGAGAGTGAGAATTGATGAGAATAATTGGTTGTCGTCAAGTGAAGAATTGATGGATAGGAATTGAAACTGGAAAGGAATAAGAAGAGCAAGGGGAATTATCCGAGAGAGAGTTGTGGTAGGTGATGGGTGAAAGAAAACATGTAACTTACGTCTCTCCACGCGCTTTTACACGCGCCAGGTTGTGGATTATATACTACTTTTAATTAATAATTAAATCAAATTATACATACATCTTGCTTGCACGTGTATTTTGAGCTTCAAGACGTCGGAATTTGGAAGCATTTTCTTCTTCAAAGTTATAGCTCTTGAAATATACTATGATTTGGATTTGGATATCCCAAAATCACCAAAAGTCATCTTTGCCTTTGTCTTTAGCTTCCTTTCTTGAATACATGTATTCTTCTCTCTAGTAAATTCTTAAGGTTTGAATCCTCGCATTCTTCAAGGTGATATCCAATTGCATCTATGACTTAGCTTCTTTGATCAAGTACACCTAAAAAAAACTATTGTTTTTCCTACAAAACGACAACAGTAAAAACTTTGAAGAATCAATTCATACAAAAGAAGGCCTCCTAGAAGGATCAATTAATTATCATCTACCAAAATGAAGATGAATTCATTCATCTTTGTTGCAATCACACTCGTACTCCTCATTCACATGAATCAACCCCATTTCACCACTGGACATCGTGTCCTCATAACATGGCCATTCATACCAGTACCTCCCACTGCGAAACTAGAAACTCCCCCAGCAAAACCGGAAACTCCCCCGGTGACACCATTTCCATGGATACCACTACCTCCCCCGACAACACCGGTAACTCCGCCAGCAAAACCTGTAACACCCCCGGCAAAACCAGAAACACCCCCGGCAAAACCGGTAACACCCCCAGCTAAGCCAGTAGATCCCCCGTCAGATCCGAAAGAGAAAGGAACATGCCAGATGAACTATGGATCTTGCGTGAAATTTTTCAAAGGGTTGATACACTGGGAGGAAGGAGATATCACAGCAGGGACAGAATGTTGCAGTATGTTTGGTGGTTTAGTACAATACGAATCAGCTTGGTGCCTTTGCAAAAGCTTTAAAGGTCAATTCTTTGGGATCAACTTTGATATACCAATTGCAATGAACATGACCATGAACTTTTGTCACAAGAAACTACCCAATCACTTCCATTGTCCTTAAATGATTATTACATAAAGTTGCATGTTCATCGGATTGGTTGGCGATCGAGAGTTCGAGACACAAGTCAGAGTACGTGGATTTCATTTCATGTTGAAGGAAGAAGGGAGAAAAAGAAAAAAGAAAGCTAAGAAAATAAGACTGCTTCCATCCACGACTATTTTCTCCTATTTATTTTATTTATGGAAATAATTATGCATTATTATTTCATAAGATAGTAAAAACCACGTTGTAACATCCACATTTTTTGCTTGAGGTTTTTTTAATTTATCTGGAGTTTCCATATTCTTCATGTGTCCTTTCTAGATTTTCTATGAATTTGTCCATAAATGCTTGACATTACAATTAAAACTTAAGTTTTAAATTTGTTGAATATAATAAAGAGTAGTATGACGAATAGTAGATATAAGAGAATGAAGTTTCATATCGATCATGTCATATGTTGAGTACGAATAGAGTACGTATACAACTAAATGGAATAAACTAAATGCTATGCAACTATATCGGGTAAACCAAAAAAATTATTTAGATTAAACCAAAGGTTATATATTCATATACACAATATATATTAGCTAGATTCAGCTTATATAATTTATTCATAATATTTTTTTTAAAAGGATTTGAAAGTTTTATTCCACTTCAAGAAAAAAGGAACACCAACAGTGTTCGAGAGTACACAGTACAAAGAATCATGAGCCACAATGAGGAAACATCTACAAACAGAAACTTCAGAGAAAGACAAATCCAAAACCCAAAGCCTAAACTGCCAAACAAAGAATAAGGCCAAGGCACAAGCCCCAACAAATCCACAACTACTTGAAAACCAACTGGATGAAATTTTGTTGACCATGTCGTCTAGTATGTCTCAACACCGAAAAGTCGAGCCAAAAGTAAAGGATAACCAAAACCGAAATGGCGGGATATCAATTTAAAGAAAAGAAAGAAGGATTGATGGTTTTCCATTTCGGCATCCAAGAAGGGTAACAAAGACGAATGAGAGAGTGCAAGGCCAAAACCAAACTCCAACACTAAACAACAGTAAGGAAATCGATAGATTTCCAAAAACACATAACAAGAGACCATATAGTTGTAAGACTGGGGAGTAAGGAAATCGATAAATTTTGTAGTGTATGTATTTGGTAGACAAATTGGTCAATATTGTAGTAGTTAGGTTTTGTTTTTCCTACAAAACTATTGTTTTGGAGAGTTAGTTGTCATTTTAGGTGGAGGAGATGATGAGTAATCGATTCCGGTAGCCTTTGCTTGGATTAGGATGATTTTGGATTGATTCGGGAAACTTGTATAAGTTGCAGGGATGATTTGAGGTTTTTAGAAAGTTGAAACCCTTACTTTTAAGAGTTTGAAGGTGCCACGGACTTTACCGCAATTTATCAATGTTTCGCTTAATTATAAATAAACTAATACTCTTTGTCCCAAATAAGAAAAGTAAGTGTTGGAAGTTTAGTTTATTTATGGAAGAACACTAATGATCTGTAAATTGATCATTAAGTAGGTGTACTTGGCTGAGCCACACGTGTGCGCTTGAGCCCGACTCCGTGCCACGGGCGCATGTTGCACTTTTGTTAGGCGCATTTAGCACTTTGCATCATTAATTTCGTTTAAAATTTGTACGCTCAGGATTTAATCTGGAAAATAATCATGCAGTGAGATTTAACTCGAGAAAAGCAAACAGCTTTTTGAATCTTGAATAAAATGTCATTTAATCATAATCATGACCATTTGTGTGAACAAGTGTGATCCAATTGCAAGTTGATTCCGAAAGTACATTTCATAGTCAAACATGCAGATTTTTTTGGGCTTCTCTGTATACTGTAAGTGATTCGCTGATACCCGGTTGTACACTTATAGTGGGGCAAATTACGCTTCAAGGAATGCGATCCTATTGTGCCTAGAAGTCCATCTCCAAACACTAACATTACAACACCTCACATAAATTTATGTGCTTGCCCTATCCATATCATATTCAAGTAGTAAAATCCAGCTACTAAATTAGTTAAAAAAGAAACAAACAGCCACCAAATGCGGCTCAAGAAAATTTACACAATAACAAGAGGAACAACATGTCACCACATATAGGAACATGAATGGCACAAAACTTGCACAAAAACTAAAATTGTTAATAATAAATCGGGAGGATTTCAAGCCAAGCCTCTTAATTCTCAGCTCAAGAACAAGCATTGCACTGAAAAGGGTAAGGAAATCTAACTCCTTTACTTTGATTTCATAAACGATCTATTTCTAACCATGAACAAGACAATAAACTAATCACAGAGCAAGAGATACATCACATATAGGAACATGAGAAATGGCAAACATTAAACACGTATACAGTATTTGTACAGCTACAATTTCTCATCCTGGAGAAAACTAGCTCTATTAATTTGAGATTGTAAATAGAGGTATATTTCCAGTCATTAATAATACGTCAAACTACTCATTGATAAAAGGTCCATTTCTAATCATTAATACATGGAGTACAAGATTCAGAGCACATTCAAGAACAAAACTAAGTTATCAAATTACTCGAACCGGTTCTAGAAAAGAAATAACTACACAAGAACAAAGAGCTAAATTACACATGAACATGAGATTGAACAAACATTACCTAATCCCAAGTGGGTTCTGTGTGGAATAGCATAAAATCTATAAAGACTGAGAGTTATTATCATGGTTAAAACCAAGAAAACCTGATTAAAATCACCTAATTTTTTTTCTTAACTCATAGTCTTAGCTCTTAACTCTATATCAAAAACTCCCTAAAATTTGAACCTTGTTGGAGTTGGAGAAGCAGAGGATCTGATGGAATATCGATATGCAGTAACTGTAAGACATTGAAGACAAGAAAAGAAAGTATGACGAGAGAAGAATGGATTTGTTAATACCAGTTGATGATGATGATCCAACATCCATAGCAGTAAACTTGTAAGAATGCATGCTTTCATCAATAGTTGCATCGTTGAAAAAGAATGATAGAACAAGCAAAACTATGAATGTACCAGTCATCGATTATTACACTCATCAACCTGATGTTTCGTCAATGAAAGATCACTTGTAGCGTTCCACGAAGCGATAGAACAAACTAAACATGTTCATTATCCCCAATCTTTTACTTGTTAGCATTCCAATAGGGACTAAATGCTTACCTTAGTACAAAATAAAGAATCCGATGTTTTGAATTTCATTTCAAGAAAAACTAAGTGCTCAAGAACTATTACTTCATACCGAATCCACCTAACCACCCAACTACATTACCTATAAGAATCAACAATCAAGGAAATGTATAGTATCATCCTCATCATAGTCCTATCAAGAACACGCATTGGAGTGCCAAAGTAGAGCAAGCCCATGTGACTACCATCTACTTGTAGCCATTAAAGAGACAATAAACTCTTATCATTAGAACATTTACAATACAACAAAGAAGTAAAACTCACAACTCAAACTCAAAAAGAAGCAAACAAAAACCATATTCGGTTCAAGAAAAAGAATGCCAAAGTAGAGCAAGCCCCTTTGACTAACATCTATCTACTTGCAGCCATTAAAGAGGCAAGAAACTCTTAACAGAAGAACATTTACAATACAACTAAGTAAAACTCGCAACTCAAACTCAACAAAAACCATATTCGGTTCAAGAAAAAGAACTAAGTGCATGAGAACTAGTTAAACGAATCCAGAACATATCCAAGAACTAATATATTACTTGAACACACAAAGGAACAGTTGAAAATCAATTTATGCAAATAAGTAATTACTCAAGAACATGAGTCAAACCAAACATGGGAACATGAAATGGCCCGCACATTACAGAAATCGAATACTCTCTGCAGCTAAAATCTAATACCACCAGGCATCCCAGGCCTAGGAGGCTACTGCTGATTCTGAGGAGGAGCATTCGGTGGAGGCGGCATTCCAGGCCTAGGCAGACCGGACACCGGAACCTGACCTCCCATAGGAGCTGCGGCCTCATCATCGGGGGAGGCTGCATTCCAGGCCTAAACTGAGGCGGATATCCACCACCAGGAGGGGGGCGGCATTGGCATTCCAGGCCTAAACTGTGGCGACATTGGCATCCCTGGCCTAGGCGGAAACGGAGGAGCGACAGACAGAGGCCTCACGACCTGCGCTGAGGCGGATAGGACATCGGAGGGCGAGAAATCTGCGGCTGCATCATCCCGGGAGCAGGTCCTCCAACTCCACAGACAGGGCCAGCAAGTCCAGGCTGAGCCTGAGATAGAGGGCCAGTAATGACACCTCGGCCAACAGCACTGCCAATTCCAGGACCAGAAACAGCGGTGGCGGATGTGGGCTTGAGACGAGAGTCGTCGGGTGGCGGTGGGCCTTCGACGGGCATAGAAATGACTTCCTCACCACGGAGGAGGACGAGGCCGAGAGTACGGCGATCTTCGCGGTCTTCCTTGGAGCCTTTGGTGGGAGGAACTTGCCGATCAGCTGCCGGTCGTCTTGGACTGTCACTCTCATGCAGTAATTGATGTCCTGGAGCATTTTCGAGCTCTTTGACATCGACATTGTTGTCGATTTCTCGATCTAGGTTTTGAGTGAGAAGAAAGGGTTTTGAAATTGGGGGTTTTAGGAATTGGTGAAATAACCTGCAAGGTTTAATTATTTCTACTATGGGCCAGGAATAGTTTATCTTTGTTGGCCATGTCATGGGTCCATAAGTCCATGCTCCAAATATTATGATTTCAGATTGATCAATCATATTTCACATATGTTTACCGAGATATCATATACTCCATCTATTTCAGAAAAAGTGTTATAACTTTCCGTTTTCGGCGTTTCATTAAAATTGTTACAATTTCTATTTATGGAAACTAATTAAATAATAAAACTCCCTACCTTTCACTTTTATTACAATATGCCACTCATTTAATCTCTAATAATCGTACCACTTGACTTTCTACTTTTTCTTAAAATTACAAGAACCAAATCAGAATAATTTTTCCGAAATGGAGGAAGTATTTTTTAATACATATGTCGCACGTTTATCAATAAATAATACTATATGTTTTAGGTGATGATTGAGGTGATGATTGAGGATGGGGACCGCTAGTGTCCTTTTTTTTTTTCTAACCTTTATTTTGCTTCTTTTCTTCTTCTTTGTTCAGCAGATTCCCTTTGGACTTTTTTGGTGTGTGTGCTTCTTCCTACTGCCCTTCTTTCCGACTGATTTTGAGTAAGTTGACTCGTGATTGAGGTCTAATCTCTTGGTTAGGCCAATGATTTTCGAGTTTCAACTCAAGAAGCTAGGCCATTGTGATCTAGCTTTAAATTCCTTGAGGTTTTGGCTTCTACAGTTTAAACTTGTCGTGTTATCTTTTCGTATCACTTTCTTTTCCTACCGTTTGTTCTAGCTAAGTATTATAGGTGTAGGGGGGTATGCAAATACCGAACACGTGATCTAACTACATCTTAAATTACTTGCCACTCACTTTGAAAGATAAGTGTAGGGTGGAGGGGTGTAGCTAATAGAGAACGTGTTTGTTTTATCTGGTATCCCTTAAATTTCTTACCTCGTACTTAGCATAGAACAAAAGGAGGAGGTTTGTGATCCGATTTGTTAAATACGGTGCGTCTTTTCGGTTGAAGAGCTCGTCTTGTTACTTCGAGACCTCGCTTTAAATTCCTTGCCACTCACTTTGAAAGATAAGTGAAGGGAGTAGGAGCGTAGGCTATGAAGTAACGATGGAGATTTTTAGTTTACCCGGTTTTGCTTTGGCCCGCTTGGTTTTCAAGTTTAGCCTCCTTCTTGGTGTGTGTTGTTCTTTGTGCGATGCGAGGGGTCCATGATGGTTATGGTTGACATGGATCAAGACTTTGAGTAGATTCTTGGATGACATTGGTTTTGGAATGCTCGATTGTTTCTTCGGTTCGATTCTCCTCAGAGCCCGATTTGTTAGATTTGGTTGTCTCCATTACTCCTTCTCGGTTTTGGTTGTTGTATTAATAGTGGAGTGAGGTTGTAATCCTTTCTTTTCGTGTATTGTTGTAGAGTATATCTTATACTCTCGAGATTTGAGTTGAATAAATTTTTAGCTGTTTCAAAAAAAATGAATTATGAAACTTGGAAACGTATATATGGATTTCAATATTGTAATGATTGAATGTATCAAGTATCTTATTTTAAGCTTGTTTATTGATATTTTAATGGCATTCCTGAAACTTTTAGACTTGTTTAACGGTGATTTAATAATACTATTAGATTGTCACTTAAAACTATCACGTAGGCCTTTAAAACCATTACACTATATCTTAATAAATTAGCAAACAAGGTTAAAACTATAATTAAAACATACAATACCGACGCATTAAAACCATCACATTATCTCTTAAAACATTAACAAAATACGTTAAAACTGTAAATTTCAATGTTAATAACTTAAAACCAAAACATAATATATTAAAAGCATAACAAAAAATGTGTGTTTCATCGGTTTTTTTAAGAAACTCGGCCGGCCAGACCACTAAAATTTAAAAATTGCGAAAAATCACAAAAACACTGACTTTCCTATCTTTTAGGAAAATCTTACATTTTCCAAGACTTTAGCATAAAAAGGGATTATTGTTCGGAGGCCCAGTTTTAGACCAAATATTGCTACAAAACCCACTCTCAAAACATCCTTATCATAAGACCCAAAAATATTACCCCCAAGTCCAAATATTGACATTTGTGTTATTAAATAAAAGATATGGAAACTAAATCCCTAATTATAGTATTCTATTTTTAGGAAACTAACTAATTCAATAAATTTCACCAAAACGGTAAAATAACGTCTTCTTCACCAGCATTTTCTAAAAAAATCCAATATGAAACCATCATATGGTATTATGGTGCATCAAATTTTAAATCAATTCAAAAATCACGATATCCAAACATGAAACCAAAGTATTATGCAAACTATATATAAAATAAAAAAAAGCATGATATATATGGTACACATCATTGTACAAAAAATTAAAACAATGTATCATTTAATCTGATGTGCTAAAATTCGGGTTTAAAGAGCAAAGTAATCGAAAAGAAATGAGAACAATCAATTCTGGGAGAAAAGCTGAGAGTTCACCGCAGTGAGCTCCCAAGCAAAGTGAGTTCACCGCGATCGGTTAGCAGAAACAAAATAGGGGGGGGGGTCTCATCATGGTGAGTCGCCATGTCATGCATCGAAAAGTCGCGATTTTCTCTGAATTTCGAATTTTTCATTGTCTTTTCATGAATAGATACTTCCCTTGAGTTGAATAATTGTGTCCCTTTCAACTTGTGTCTATTCAATGAAGAGTTAACACCTTTAATGGAAAGATATAACTCTGGGAAAAGATCACCAAACAAGTATAAATATGTGAAGAAGTTCTTCTCAAGAACACACAACACAAGTCTACTTGTTCTTTCCCTCTTGCTCTTCTGTGCATCCTTGTACACTTAGACTAAGGTTTGTTAGACTCGACTATCGGAGTGCAACCTAGCCGTTTAAGGGAAGTTTTATCTTGAGAGACTATTGCAACAAACCCGTGTGCATCGTAGCAGGGTAATAAAGTCTTAAGTAGAGATAGTCTAGCTAACTATCGACCCTCTTGTTTCTCTTCACTACTTCCTCACCCGCGTATTACCTACTACATTTCCTACAGAGGATGCCAAACCGTTTGTACCTGCACCACATCAGAGTTAACAGTTGTTATATCAGAAAAAGTAAGTTTCGCAGAATGAAAGAAACTGAAAGCAAAACGAGACACTTCCCCTGGTTGTTGCGCATACTCCCCATGGAAAACTTTATTGTGTTGATGCCATAGAGCTGAGATCACTATTACAGCTAATCGTTGTCCAGCTTGATCCAGACTTTGGATAAGTGTGCGGATCCAATCTTCAAACTCAGCAACAGAGTTATTCCATGCACGTGAAGGAATGAGACACAGTGCCCATACTTGTTGACTGAAACAACAATCTCTAAACCTGTGCAACATTGACTCATCTCCGAATCCACAAACTGGACAAGTAGTCTCTGAGTTAAAATGTCGATGTCTAAGAGCTGCCAGAATAGGTAGAGCTCGTTTGCACGCACGCCAAACATAGATTTTGACTTTTGCAGGAACTTTGATACGCTAAAGGAACATCCAGTTCTCTGACAAAGAACTAATTTCTCCAACAAAATTCGAAGATTGAAGCTTTGCAAGATCCCAAGCAACTTAAAAAGCTGTTTTAACCGTATAATGGCCCAAATTGGAGTAAAGCCACACCCAACAATTTGATGTATGAAAGCGGCCTAATGGAATGCCAAGTCTATAAAAGATATATTCATGAGATGTCCAGTTCTTCGATGTTCTCTGTTACCTATCTATCACTTCGTCAAGTTCTCATAAACCTTCATATGTTTGATACTTTTGTGGATTAACTTCTCTATATACAGTTTCAGCAACAAATAAAGGAAGAAAAAAAAAACAAACAAAACAACATGCAGTAGTTTTATAAATTCAACTCAGTATGCTAGGAACAAGTCATTCTACGACTTTTAGATAAGGGTTAATTACATTTTGAGGGGGAAAATGTAAGAGGGGGTAAAGTTCAGGGGGTCAAAATGTAATTAACCCTTTAAATAATGCATTCAGCCTCAATAAAAACTTCTGAACCAGTCTATTAGGCCTCCTCACCAGCTTATGAATCCTTGCACAAATGTCCAACCAATCTGTTCACAAAGTACACTAGGAACCACCAAGTCAACATTAATAATCACCATGTTTCTGATTCTCCAAATAGCTTCCCAGGTGCTGCACAAAATGCCAGCCCTGATTTGAAATAAACTCCCCTGCTTCCTAGTAGCTCTCCGAAAAAGCTGTGCAGACAACCATGAAAACTAATTGAGAAACTAGGTAAGCCCGTGGCTTGTAACATAACCTGCAAAAGAGGAAGGGCAGCAGGACAAAAACCAAACAAAGGCTCAATACTCTCAACACAGAAGTCTAAAAACGCAATGCACGCAGAGGCCTGTCTTCTTTTTAGTGCTAGTATATATTAACATGTCCACTCTCATATTCTGTTCTAATTCTACTCTTTAATTTGGTCGTTATATGCCAAAAAATTATTGACAAAACAAAACAATAACTAGAGGAAAGCAAACTCAAAATTGCATGGAAATTCATCTTCAGTTCACAAATATAATGGGAAATTTAAATACGTATTATTATGAAAAAAATACCACATGAAAAGAACACTTGATTAGTTACAGCAAATAGGCAAATGACGTACGGCAAAGGTGATCAAATATCTAAGAAAACAGAGAAGAGATCTCCATGGATATAATCATTATCGACCAAGTTCACCAAATAGTAACTGCTTTGCACCATCTCCAGTATTCTTTTGGATGGATCAGCAACTTCTGGGTAGAGCTCAGCCCACCCTCTTGACCAAATTTCAAATGCTTCATCCTTCCATACTCGAAAACTGGCTGGATCGACAACGGTGGGTTGAATCACCTCCTTTCCAGGGAAAACTCCCCATGTTACCGCGTTTATATCAGTTTCGTCTTTAACATTAGATATCCAATGTCCTTGTTTGTTCACAGCCATGTAGGAAATATATGGGAAGAAAAGGTTGCATTTTTCGACTAGTGTTTTCAGCAACTCGTGAGAGCAGAAAAATTCCAAGTAGGCCTTCTGGTAAACATACCCTCCTGGTCCTCCCCATCCAACAGATGGGGAGTCAGACTTTGCTCCATTAACAGCTGGCTGGCTGTTGATGGTAAGAAAACCTTTCTTATTAATATCAACAAGAAGCTTGTTGATGATTTTCGTCTCTGGTTGAAGCCCGTAGAGTTCTGACCATGGCATTGTTTTCAGATTCCCAAGGCAGAAGTTGATAAATTTCTCATAAACATCTTCAACATTTGTTAAAGGTACAACCCATTCTTGGTGTAGCTTCCTGGTGCGTGGGCACGGGCGCATGAACTCGTGATGATCAACAAGTGCTCCATATGCCGCAGCGCTTTGAGAATCGTCTCCCCATCGGCCATGTGGGTATCGGTCCCAGCTTATAGTCCGTGAGATGTAGCTTTTCGGACGATTTGCCCAGAATATTGGACGAACATCCTCTTTTACCCGCTGAACATTAGTGGGACGCCTCCAAGGCAAGGACCTAGAAATTTTAGACTCCTCAATCAGACCAAGATTCATCAATATAGCCAGTGCAGATTTCTCCATGTTCATTGTATAAAGATGTATGGTTTTGATCCCACTAGCCAAAATTTTGTTGCACATCTCTGTTCCAAGGTAAATCCCATAGGCCCGGACCGCTTCTTCGTTGTCCTTGATAGGTTCCAAGGCAGCCATAATCTCAGGTGGCACCTTAGTTTTGCACATGGCAGTCATGTTGAGAAAGCCATTGTAGTTGATAATAGGCATAATACCTGGTACAATAGGACAGGTAATTCCAATTTGACGACAATCATTAACGAATTTGAGGAAGATGTCAGTGTCATAGAAGAGTTGGGTTAAGATGACCTCGCCACCAGCATCAACCTTTTTCTTGAGATAAGCAAGTTCATTTTGGTAAGAATCAGCAGAAACCTGCAACCCATTCGCTGCTGAAATTACCGTTGGATGTCCCTCTGGATAACCAGAGACGGTAATCCCAAAGTAATCGCCATGTTTGGATCGAATATGATTAACAAGGTCTTGGGCACATGCAAAGCCCTGATCAACTTTGTCATCCTCACCGTGACAATAAGGATCTCCACGAAGTGCTAGGACGTTCTGGATTCCATTAGACCTGATGGTGGCGAGGGCATGGTCGATCTTGTCAAGAGACATATTCGTACATATGAGATGCATCATTGTCTCGATGCAAATCATGTTCTGCATCTGATTGGCGATCTCCAGTGTGCGGTCGTTGGTGGTTCCATCAGCACGCCAGGTTATGTCGCAGAAGGCAGGGTTGTGTGACACCATGCGCTCCATACGTTCCAACAGATTGTGTACGCCGTCTTCCGTCTTAGGAGGATAGAACTCAAAAGAGAAGACAATCCTGTTAGCGTCATAGGCACCCAAGATCTTCTCTATCACCTTCATCTTAACCGTACGTTCTGATTCGAATTAATTCCTTTCTGTTTGGAGCTTTGATTGGATTGGCGATGGACGAGATCGAGAAACAATATGCAGATCTAATTGTATTTTAATGGCAAAATTTCGGATAAATATATAGGAATATAATGTAGTCTGTAGGCAACGTACATTACAATCTAATTAGGAGTCCATCTCCTAAGGAACTAGAAAGTCGGAGATATATTCCAAGTATTGAGTTATCTTTCTAGCCGTAGATATATCCGAAGTATTGAGTTATCTCAATTTCGGGTCCGGATCCTCTCACCATAACCGTACTACATCTCCTCCTCCAATTCATACATGATTGACATGTGTCCGTTTTGTAGAAAACTAAACAGAGAGTGTTTGATTAAATCCACCTGTGGTGGTGATTACAAAAATAGTATACACGTTTGAGTTGTTACAACAGATTACTACTGACTCGTCAAGAAAAGAATTAGTCTTGGCCTAAACTTAGAATGAGTTTGTAACTGCTTTGACACGTTTAACCAATCAATTTAAATCATGGTTAATTAACAGTATAACTTGTTATTTTTGGAAACACAATATATTCATTCCATGCTTCCGTTACAAGTGCTATACAGTACACAATACTTGACATTCCCTTATAAAGTAGATTTTGTTAAAATTAATCATGAAAATATATGATAAAATCAACAAGACTGGACGTCTATTTCCTTTTTCTTTTCCATTTCAAATCGTGAAAATAATTATTTATGTTAACAAAAATCAGAAAAATGAACACTTTCAAAGAAAATAAAGTTAAATAGATGATTTTTTTTTTTGAGTCCAAGATACCATATATATATCATCAAAGGCAAAAGCCAGGTTCAACATCATACACAACTAGCATACTAATAGTAGTGACTATCCTTATCCTCAACAGCGTGTTGGAAAAGGTCATGAGCAATACTATTGCTACTTCTAGGTACATAAAGAAAAGTTACAGAATTAAATACACAACAGATGGATCTAATGTCTTCAACTATTGGACCAGCAGAAGAGAAGACTGGGTCGGAATTTTGAAGAGCAGAAATTAGATTCAGACAGTCTCCTTCAATCTGGATATCAGTAAATCGCGCATCCCGTGCTAGTAAAGCTGCTTGCCTTGCCGCTAGTGCCTCTGCAACCTATGGTTCTCGTATATGCATTGCTTTTCTCTGTCTCCAAGCGAGGATATCTCCAGAATGGTTACGAGCGACTACTCCAAGTCCCGCAAAGTCAGTATGCTGTCGAACTGAGGCATCGAAATTCATCTTCACCACATTTGCAGGTGGTGGCAGCCAAGTACTTGTCCCTGTTGTTGGAATTTGGTGATGTTTGAATTGAGTGTAGGCCTCCTTGTACCTGCTAATGTAACGTAGCACGAATTGGTTAGCATCCCACGGATCATAACCCGAGCCATCATGCACCAATTTATTCATGTTTGACCATATACTCCACATCGAGCAAACAAAGATCTGGAAATTCTCCTTCGACAATTTAGAATAGGCATTAAGAACCCATTCCCAAATGTCACCTGTTGCTATAGAAATAATAGTGTGTGGCAAGGATGATAAAGCCCAGAAAAGTCTAGCATAATGACACGAAGTAAATATATGCAAAGCAGTTTCACTTCGACCCCGACACACTGGACACAAAGAGTTTTGGATAATGTGGCGCCGTTGCAAATTAAACAGAACCGGGATCGCATCTTTAAGACTCTCCAAAGGAAAACTTGTACTTTACTAGGAAGTTTAAGTTTCCAAATAAAATCCCAGCATATTTGGTTAGGAATGCTACAGGTTCCATTTTTATTTTGCAACTCTCGTGTTCGAAGATTCCTTGCCAAGTAGTAGGCGGATTTAATCGAATAAACACCAAACTTCGTGAAGTGCCAAACTCTACGATCATTACAGTCAGAATTGCCTAAGGGAATCCGATGTATTGCTTCAATGTCGTCCTCCCAGAACAGGATATTCAGAAGTTCCGTGTTCCAAGTCGCCGAGTGCTGATCAATCAAGTTGGCTACGGAAACAGTATGCAACTCATAAATCCGGGGTAATCAGGCGCAGAGAACCATCCCTTGGAATCCACTGGTCATGCCATACATTGATATCTCTACAATTACCCACCCTCCATCTAACACCATTTCGAACCATATCCATCGCGCCTAAAATACTTTTCCAAGTGTACGAAGCATTAGACTTCGGTACAGCCTCAAGGACATCCGTATTGGGAAAGTATTTAGCTTTCAACACCCGATTCAATAAAGCATCCGGAAATTGAATAATGCGCCATATTTGCTTGCCCAACATAGCCTAATTAAAGCTACGTAAATCCCTGAAACCCATCCCTCCATCACGTTTGCTTTCACATAAAGAGTTCCAATTAACCCAATGAATCTTATCCCTATTCCCATCTCCCCACCAGAAATTAGAGATAATAGATTCAATTTCTAACAAGAGGTAATCAGGAATCTTAAAACATCCCATAACATAAGTAGGTATAGCTTGAAGCACAGATTTGATTAATACCTCCTTACCTGCTTTTGAGAAACACTTACCCCCGAAACCCTGGATTTTGCTCCATACCCTGTCACGTAGCCAACTGAACACCTCCTTTTTGGACCTACCCATAGTAGTAGGAAGATCCAGATATTTTTCATGAGAGTCAACAACTCTAACGGGAAGGTGGTCGCAAACCTCCTGCACTCTATCCTCAGAAGTGTTACGACAGAAAACAACAGTCGACTTCTCTATGTTTATTTCCTGTCCATAAGCGAGACTATAGCATAACATAATGTTAGAAATCTCCATAGCAGAACTGATATTAACCTGGTAAAATATGAGTGTGTCATCGGAAAAAGTAGGTGAGAGATCCTCGGTGCACTAGGGCTTACAGCAACCCCACGTAACACCTCCCTCTCCTCAGCATCCATAATCAAAGAAGTAAAGGCCTCAGAGCAGAACAAGAATAAGTACGGTGAAAGGGGATCACCCTGACGGATCCCCCTTTCTAGCTGGATTTGGTCAAGGGGCTCACCATTCAAGAGTACAGAGTAGTGCACTATTCGAATACTGAGCATAATTAAGTCTATGAAAGATCTCTCAAATCCTAGTCTAAGCAACACTCGATCCAAAAAGACCCATTCGACACGATCATAAGCCTTACTCATGACTAATTTTAAAGCCATAAAATTTTCTTTGCCCTTGGTTTTATTTTTCAGAAAATGGCTCACTTCGTAAGCTACTACAACATTATATGTTATCATTCTGTTCGGAACAAAAGTAGATTGGGTCTGAGAGATAATATCATTCATGTGAGGCTTCAACCTATTGGTGATAGCTTTGGAAGCTATCTTAAACATTACATTACTAAGGCTGATGGGTCGAAATTGGGTTACAACTTCCGGTGTTTGACACTTGGGAATTAAAACAATGTGGGTGAAATTCAATTCCGGGTCCAAGTTGTGATTACTTAGAAAATCTAAAGCACAGTTAACAACATCATCACAAACAATATGCCAGAAACGTTGATAAAAAAGAGCAGGCATACCATCAGGACCGGGAGATTTTAAAGGGTACATATCAAAGAGCGATTGTTTTACCTCTTCCGGAGTGAATTCGCGCCGCAAGTCCTGATTCATCTCCTCAGTCACATGTGCAACCATAGTACTAACCACATCATCTATCTCTACCGAACTCGGATTTCTGGACTGAAAAATGCCTCCAAAATACTGATTGATAATTGCACCCATCTCAGCCCTGGTCTCGCGCAACATCCCCGAATTATCCTTTAACCCAGAAATTTGGTTCTGCCTTTTCCTTTTCGATGCTTGAGAGTGAAAGAAACGGGTGTTTCTATCCCCTTCCGTGAACCATTGGACCTTTGAACGTTGACGCCACATAACCTCTTCTTTATCCAGTTTATTCTCGATCAGAATTTTACTTTCCCGAATCTGTTGTTTCACTGTTTGCGTTAGAGACTGTTTCTGCAGAGTAGATAGCTGCTTGTTGAGATCCTTAAGTTTCTCCTTGACCTGTCCAAAAGTCGTACTGTCCCAATTAACCAAGATTACCCGACACTGATCCAAATTATTTAGCAAACCAAGATCGTCCGTCCATTCTGTTCGAACAAGTTGTTCACAATCTGCCGATTTTAACCACATCGCTTCGAATTTGAAAGGTCTGTAGTATATCTTTCATTCTCCAAACAGTTTCAACAAAATCGGAATGTGATCAGAAGCACGTGTTTCCAAATTTCTAACCTGTGCACTCGGAAATAGACTATTCCACCCAACATTGCTCACTGCCCTATCCAAACGGCACCTGATTGTCCCGGGTTCATCATGATTATTACACCATGTAAACGGATAATCAATGAATCCAACATCGAACATATCATTAAAATCTAGGGCTTGTCTAAAATCTCTATGCGCCATTCCAGTGTTCGTCGACCCCCATACTTTTCCTGATGTGATAGAATCTCGTTGAAATCCCCCATGCAAACCCATTCCCTCCCCGAGTGAGTACCCAAATCTTTAAGAAGTTTCCACGTGTTCTTACGAAGGGCTGCATCTGTTTCACCATAGAAGCCAGTAAATCGCCATAAGGGTCTAGTTACGTCCAATTGAACATGGGCGTCCATGTGATGCTTTGAAAAACTCTGAATCATAACATTAGTCTCTTTAGTCCATAGTAAAGCCAAACCCCCTGAGTAACCAATAGAAGAAACACCTAAACCATACATATTAAGACGTTGCTTAAGATTGTCAATCTCAAAACTACTCATACGCATATCCATGAGAAAAACAACCCGGGGCTGATGTAGGCGAATATATTCACCTAGAGCTCGAACTGTCCAAGGGTTCCCCAAACCCTGACAGTTCCACGCTAAGCAACTCATTGCGATAGGCGGGGTTGTTGAACAACACCCGCCTCTGGTCCATATGCACTTGGAGTCGATCCTGAATCATGTCTTCGTGGCTTTTTTGGTGCTCCTACTGATTGTTTTGGTTTAAATGGTTTAGTAAGGGAAGATGAGTTTGCAGGACGACCTCGCTTTTTGGGTTTCCGTGGAGTGTTGGTAAGATAAGCAAGTGGAGTCGGTGGTATGGCAATTCGAAGAGGGGTATTAGGCTGTTTTGGGATTGTGGGACGGAACTTTTTCAGTGGTTTTAGGTTGGCTGTAAATAGGAAGTTTGGTTCAGTGTTGTAGTTAGGCTCAGATGTGTTAGTGGCACTACAAAAAATCTGGCCTGTAGCGACGGATAGATCCGTCGCTACAGGCCATCTATCCGTCGCTACAGGCCATCTATTCGCTCTGGCGACGGATCGGGCAACGGATAGAAAATCCGTCGCCCCCTGGAGCTGTGGCGACGGATAACAATCCGTCGTCCAATTCGCGACGGATTGGACGACGGATTGACCATTTTTTTTTTTAAAATTGATAATGGGGCGACGGATAGATTCTATCCGTCGCCCCATTTCTATTTTTTTTAAAAAAAATAAAATCAGATTAATTTTATATTCATTATACGGATTAATTAAATATCAATTT
This sequence comes from Plantago major, assembly GCA_026545765.1. Taxonomy (NCBI): domain Eukaryota; kingdom Viridiplantae; phylum Streptophyta; class Magnoliopsida; order Lamiales; family Plantaginaceae; genus Plantago; species Plantago major. Next base: position 111,867,493 of record CM048839.1, read on the forward strand.
GTATTCAGATACGAGATATTGATTTGTATTCAGATACGGATTAATTTGTATTCAATTTTTATATTCGTATCAATTTGTATTAAATGCAGTGCGGTGGTGGTGGGAGGAGAAAGGTGGTGGTGGCGTGGTGGTGGGGTGGTGGCTGTGGTGGTGGCTGGGTGGTGGTGGGGCGGTGGTGGTGGGAGGAGGAAAGGTGGTGGTGGTGGTGGGAGGAGAGAGGTGGTGGTGGAGATGGTGGTGGTGCGGTGGTGGTGGGAGGAGAGAGGTGGTGGTGGTGGTGGTGGAGATGGTGGTGGTGCGGTGGTGGTGGGAGGAGAGAGGTGGTGGTGGTGGTGGTGGAGATGGTGGTGGTGCGGTGGTGGTGGGAGGAGAGAGGTGGTGGTGGTGGTGGTGGTGGAGATGGTGGTGGGAGGAGAGAGGTGGTGGTGGTGGAGATGGTGGTGGAGGAGGATGGTGGTGGAGGAGGTGGTGGAGGAGGAGGTGGTGGAGGATGGTGGTGGAGGAGGTGGTGGTGGATGGTGGTGGTGGAGGAGAAAGGTGGTGGAAGGAGAAAGGTGGTGGTGGGAGGAGGAGAGGAGAAATGGAGGAGAAGTGGTGGAGGAGATATATGGTTTTTTTTTTAGGCTTTTAGCGACGGATAGATCTAGATCTATCCGTCGCTAATTTTTTTTTTTTTTTTTAAATCTTGGTCAACGCTCTGTAGCGACGGATAAACTTATCCGTCGCTACAGAGCGACGGATAATTTTTATCCGTCGCCTGTTTGCGATCCGTCGCTTCTGACGGATAAAATCCGTCGCCTTTCCGTTCTGTTGAGTAATTCTTGTAGTGTGGGCTGTGGAAGGGCGACATCCATGGGTTGGTGTAAGCTATATGTGGGGAATGTAGCATTGGCTGATGTTGCTGGCTGTGGGTTCGGCTGAAAGAGGACGAGTTGGTTTGGATTGGTAGAAGGCTTCGGCATGTTGGTTACTACGTCTAGCGAAGAGGATTCAGGCAAACCAAGAACTATTTCTTCCATTAATCCTTTACCCTTATCCTGTTTCTTCTGTGTCGCATTCTTAAATCCATCCGTGGGAGATTCCCCACCCTGACCATCCATCATCCACGTTGTCCTGCCTCCAACTGAGCCACCGATAACTGCACTACATGTCCCTCGATTCGATCTTTAATATACCGGACAAATTTGGGTTAAAAGTAAAGTTCTGTGACCCAAATCCATGATTTAGAAACCTCGATGACTGAGTAGATCCATTAAAACGCAACCAATCCCCATACTTTAGATGTTCCACTCCGACTCTATCATTATCCCCTAGAAGGTTCAAACAAGTGTGACAATCCTTGACGAGATGCCCTATAATTCCACAAAAATAGCAGAAGTTCGGCAGTTTTTCGTAAGTAACCGAAACTTGAATCTTAGTGTTTCTCGGGCCTTCGATGCTAAGGATACGGATCAGTGGCTTAGAGATGTTAATCCTGGCCCGTAGCCGCATAGTGTTGCGCACAATATCCTACTCTTCGTTCTCATTGAAATCCACGAATCCGCCCAAAGCCTGCCCTATAATACGAGCAATAGATATGTTACTAAAGCCGCAAGGAAGGCCTGTAACGTGGACATGGAAATCGCAAACATCCATATCAATTGCGAGAGGATCCATTCCCTGTGGAATCTCATGGAGTATAACCAAGTATTTATCAAAAGACCATGGTCCTCTTCGAAGAGTACATTTCATCTCAAGTTCATTACTGAATTGGATGATAAACCTGTCGTTCCCAATTTTTTGAAACCTAGCCCCTTTGGTAAGGTTCCATACCCCAAGCATAGTTCTCTCGAATGATTCCAGATGAATCTGTTTCCGAGAGTTCACACGTCCCACAAGGCAGTTATCATAATTAATCATACTGGATCGCCAAATCTCATCCGGAATTCTCACTGAATTTTCTTCTTCCGATGTAAGAACCAACTTAGACCCCATTGCCTCAAGCAATTTCGAATCCATACTGACTGTGAAACAGAGAGAAGAGATGATGACTAGTACTATGGTCGTTATGTGCGAGAAGATCAAATCACGCTGCCTGCCAATTAACACAACAGAAAAAGAGAAACAATACGCCCCAAACACCGGAAGAGGGTGAAGGCGGAAAATGAAGAATGAACAGACGAAAAACAGATAACGTAAAATAAGCAAACGTGAAAGGAACAGTTTTATTTTTACGCAAAAGAACAAAGTTAAAAAAAAAAAACAGGAACCAACTTACAACGAATTGAACAAGTTATTTTGGATCACTATTTCTAAGGTTGATCTCACCATTTTCTAGAGATGTCAAAAGAAGATCAGGGAAGGTAAATAACTCTCAGGAAGAGAGGGACCAATCTCCAGCCAGAGGGAAAATACTCTCAGTAGAGAGAAACGTTTAGAGAGAGAAAGTAGAGAGAGTCTCATTGCGCAAAAACTCATATAGATGATTTTTTTGAGGTGTTTAAAATATTAAAATGTCTTCTATTAATTTTAGAGAAAATTTTATTTTACACTAAAACCTTTTAGGCCAATTTGAATTTACACCACAACCTTTTTTTTTCTTTGAGTCGACACTAAAACCTTTGTCAAAATTTTGACCCAACACAAAGGTTTAACGGCTGTTAAGTCTCCGTTAGCCATATTTTCAAATTACACCAAAACCTTTGCAAAAATTTGCACTCGCTACCGAAACCTCTGCAAGAACTTGCACTCGCTACCGAAACATTTTCCTATATTGAAAAAGTTCATAATTATGGTTAAGTTTGTATGATATTGCAAATGGTTATGTTTGCGGTAAAGATGGTCTTTGTGGAGTATTTAATTGCAATTTTGGTTTAAAGGGAGTTTGAGGTCAAGGATGAGTTATGTTTTTTTTCTCTATTTGTAGATGCCACTTTTTCTTTCTTGTTTGGTACATGCATGTAATTAAGCATGTATAGTAAGATGTTAGCCTAGTTTTAGTAAGATCACCTGGTCTTTTTTTTCTCGATGCATGCATTGATCGTGGATCATCTATTTATGCTATTCTAAATTATATATTGTTTTAGTTGTTCTCGCTCCATTTGCATTGTTGATATATATTTTGTGCAATTGTTAACAAATCTGATTAGATTGACGATAGTTGTTTGATTGTTATTTGGATTCTCCAATAACTTACTTTGTATATGCAAAAGTTCTTGATAATTAGATTTGTGAGAAACGTTCTTTTCTATGTTGTAGTAGTAGTTTTGAAAATGTTATGGCAATGACTCTTGATGATATATATGAAGCACAAAAAGTAAGACCATTATCTGTGACATGGTAGTTTAGATTATTTATTGTACTGTGCTTTGGACTTTGAATCACCAATTTGTTTTAGAGAGACTCTATTATTTGTCAAAAACACTTTTTTACTTTTTAATAACAAAATGTCATAAAAGGTGTCTGAAATTTAATTTGGACTTGCTAGCTACACCTTTGACTAGTCCATTTATGATAAACATGATCAAGGTATGTTACTATAGACACTTAATTACATGTATATAACAAACAGAAAAAATTTAGATGTCCAAATAGAACGAAAAAGACCCATCCATTACCTCAAACCCCTGTACATGCTTACCACAAAGACCCTCGTTACCGCGAAAATAACCATTCAAAATATCATGTAAACTTAACCATAATTATGAACATTTTTATTATAGGAAAAGATTTCGATAGTGAGTACAAGTTCTGGCAAATGTTTCGGTAGCGAGTGCAAATTTTTGCAAAGGTTTTAATGTAATTTGAAAATATAGCTAACGGAGACTTAACAGCCGTTAAACCTTTGTGTTGGGTCAAAATTTTGACAAAGATTTTAGTGTCGACTCAAAGAAAAAAAAAAGTTGTGGTGTAAATTCAAATTGACCCAAAAGGTTTTAGTGTAAAATAAAATTTTTCCTTAATTTTATTTTACGACATAAATAATATGTGCAGATCTTGTATTTTAACGGGAAACGGGAAAAAGTTCCCTTCTCTAATTCCGATAAATACTAGCGTGTAGTTTGTAGAATCAACGTACAGTTACAATTTTACAATAAAGTCCATTGCTATAGAGCTAGGAAGTCGGAGATATATCATATGGTATCATTTTTTACAATATATCCACTTTGAAAATTTTCAGATAACCATAATCAATTTATATCACACTTTTCTTAAAATGCTAGCATTGCGGTAACACACCACCTTGTTAAATCATGTTAAAAGTCTCATAGGATATCGTCTACACTTAATTTAAAAAATACTATCAATTTACAAATATGTAGGTGTATCACTTATAATTGCCACCACAGTTTTTACCCCAAGTGCCGCTGAACTACCGGCTATGGGAAGTTATGCTGGCACTTTTTAAGTGCCGTCAGTGTCTGTTTGGTTAAGAACTAAAATTCAAAAAATCGGGTTAAAACACATAAATTTTAACATAACTCAAAGTTTTAACTCTATACCAAACATTCCATGAAGGTGCCATCCTTGCCGGTACACCCAATCACCCATAAGCGGTATTAGATCTGGCCCTTATTAAGAGTGCCGGAACGGGTATGCTGTAATGGTCCTTAAGAGTGCCGGAATAGGTAATGCTAATGGCTCTTAAAAGTGCCGAAATAAGGTATTTGGGGTTTAGGGTTCTATGCCCTACCATGGCACTCATAAGTGTCGGAATAGAATAGTTAGGGTACCATGGTGCTTGTAAGTGGGCATAGGCTCGAAAAAAATAAAAATAAAGGTAAAACCAATATTTTATACTAGTGAACGCGCACCGCACTGAGTGCGATGCCAAGGACACTCTATAACATCATGTAAATATTTGTTATAAAGACACTTAGGCTTTGTTCTCTTTGTCTAAACTGATCTGAACTGAACTGTATTTTAAAATATAACTAAGCAGAGTTGAACTGAACTGAATGAGTTTGCAGACGAAGATAGCAGAGCCTTAATATAATTTCATGGAAATACATTTTATAAACTCACAAAAATCGATGGAAAATATCAAGTAAAAAAGAACGTCCTCTAGAGACGGGAACATATATAGAGACGGGCTTATGTTATCATCATCCATGTAATTAATCAAAACGTCTATGCATTTAACAAAATGTATATTTTTTAAATATGAAAGCACAAATGCCGAGAACATTGACGTATTGATTAATAAAATCGATGATTTTCTTGACAACATAGGTATGTCTATATATACATGATCTAGAGACTGTCTATGAAGAGACTTTCTCAATAAAAATACCGGATTTTTTTACTTAATTGGAAAATGGCTATGAATGATGAATATGATGCTCTTATTAAAGATGAGACGTGGGAATTGGTACCTCGTCCTCCTAATGTCAATATTATTCGCTCTATATGGATTTTTGCGCATAAGGTTAATCTAATGGAGATTTTCAGCGGCATAAAGCCCGAGTTGTAGGTGACGGCAAAACTCAACATATTGGAATTGATTGTGGTGATCAGCCCCGTGGTCAAACGGCAACAATTTGTATCGTCTTGAGTCTTTCCTTGTCCAAGCACTGGTCTATACATCAACTAGATGTTAAACATGCATTCCTTCATGGTTAATTAAAGGAAACCGTCTATATGCATCAACATATGGGATTCCGAGATCCAACACATCCAGATTATGTGTGTCGACTCCGTAAGTCTCTGTATGGAGTTAAGTAGGCCCCACGAGCCTGGTATAAACGGTTTGCCGATTATGTCTCATCTATTGATTTTATTAACAACCGGTCCGACAACTAGTTGTTTATCTACAAGAAAGGATCTGTCGTGGCATATATTCTACTCTATGTTGATGATATTATACTTGCAACATCTTCAGATTCGCTTCGATGTTCTATTGTGGCTCTGCTTGCTTCGGAATTTGCTATGAAGGATTTTGATCCCTTAAATTATTTCCTAGGCATTGCGGTTACTCGCCATAAATAAGGCATGCTCCTTTCTCAGCAGCAATATGTTACAGAAATCATCGATCGTGCATGCATGTCATCTTGCAAATATGCTGCTACTCCAGTGGACACCAAGTCGAAATTGAGTAGGATTTCTAGTACACCATATGCTCATGATGCAACTCATTACCGGAGCCTTGCAGGTGCACTTCAATATCTCACTTTCACCCGGCCAGATATATCCTATGCGGTGCAACATGTCTGTTTACATATGCATGCACCAAGAGATGATCATATGCTAGCTCTTAAACACATCATTCGTTAAATACAAGGCACGCATGCATGATTTTGGGCTGCATCATTATCCGCTCACGCCATAACACCGTGTCTTACATCGATCCGATTAGGCGGTTGTCCGCATACACGCTCACGTCTGGGTATAGTGTATTTCGTGGTGAAAATCTGATCTCCTGGTCCTCGAAGCGTTAGCCTACTCTCTCTCTCTCTCTCTCTCGTTCCAGTGCTGAAGCTGAATGAATATAGGGGGTAGGTAATGTCTGTGTCTGAAACTTGTTGGCTTCGCAATTTGCTGTTGGAATTGTATTGTCCGACTCATCAGGCAACTTTTATTTATTGTGATAATGTTAGTGCCATTTATCTTTCTGGCAACATCAAACGAACCAAGCACATTGAAATGGACATTCATTTTGTTCGGGAGAAAGTTGCTCAGGGACATGTTCGGGTTCTTCATGTTCCGTCACACTATCAAATTCCTGATATCTTCATTAAAGGACTTCCACAGGTTTTATTTAATGATTTTAGGGATAGTCTCAGCGCTCGTCAACCTCCTGTTTCGACTCAGGGGGAGTGCTATTATGTAAATATTAGTTCGAAGTTCGAATATGCTTAATTGGTATATATATATATATATATATATATATATATATATATATATATATATATATATATATATATATATATATATATATATATAATAGAGTAAGGATTCCTAATTTGGTAGCTAGCTATAGACTTGTTAAAGTGTGTGTGCGCGCGCGCGTGGAGAATTTATTGCTACACTATTCACATACTGACATACATACAGAGACACATTTATCGCTACACTACTATTCACATACGAACACAAATTCACTCCATCTTCTCATCTTCTAATGGCGGCTCCCAAGTCTAAGGGCAAACAATCCAACTCCAATTTTGCATTGCCCTATTCCAGTCGATTCAGAATCAATAGAACCTCGATCGCCTATCGCTTTCTCCTGATCCTATTCGGTATGCAGACTATCCATCTGCCTACTACTATTGAAATGTCTTGGGGGAAGCTGCTTTCTCACGTCTGAGTATTGGATCTCTGTTATTATTCTTTGGCTATTATTTCTTGGATGTTTTATTCTTGGATGTTTCTTTAAGACTTTAATCCTTCCGAAATGAATTTTAATCTTCTTTTACGTTCTAAATAGCAATGAGTTGTTGAATTGGGATTCTACAATGTTGGTTGCCCCGACAATGTTTTGTTAATTAGGGATTCTACAAGACATCTGATATTGTAAGAACTCACCTATATATATACTTAAAAACCTGACATTTAAGATGTGATCAAAATCTCAAGTGACAAAAATATTGATACCCTATTTGCAGTTTGGAACCAATTACTGTAACCTTTTGGAATGATGCGGTGTCCGAAGACTACTCGTACCTGGACAATATTGAGCTATGTCCTATTGTTGCAGGGTTCAAGATTCACACATTCAATAGTTTAGGCTATGTTATCTTCGTCTACAACTCCATTCAGTTCAGATTAGCTTCATTTAGTTCAGTTCTGTTTAGTTCATTTTTATACTACAACTCAGTTCAGTTCAGACGAAGAGAACAAAGCCTTAGTCCATATTAAAACATTTACATATAGTTTTCATTATTATATATACAACTCATAATTAACACATAAAACTTAAAACTTAAAAAAAAAAAAAAAAAAAAAAAAAGTAGCCAAGTGCGACAGTCAAACGAAAACAATCGGTTAACATGAATAAAAAGAAAAAACATTTAACAAAATGCACCAAAATAATAGACTTGTCACGTATAGCGTGACACGAGCCTTCTAATATATATATGTATGAGTTTGATTAATGAGAATCAGTATGAAAAATAATTCTTTCACTTCTAATGTCAGAGTAATTTGTGACATAAATTGATTTTATAAAAGGAAAATTGTCCTTGCATTAGTATTTTTGCTCTTACAACGATCTAACATGTTAATACAAAATCAAATCGTATTTTTATTTCAAAACAAATGAACTACTCCCTCCGTTCCGATTTCAACTTCTCGCATTCCATTTTAATACGACACAATGTCAACTTCTCATCCCTTAATGAAAAAACCTTGTCTTAGTGTGTGTTTGCAAATGCTTTTACTTGTGCTTTTTTATCTGCGTCTACTAAAAGCTGATTAAAGTTCATTTTAAGCAAAAGTTAGTAGTGTTTGATATATCAGATAAAAAGCAGCTTAAAATTGTAAAAGCAGAAGTTTTAGTGTTTGCAAAAATTAATTTAATTAGTTGTTTTTAATTGAAAAAAAACTACAACTTGCTTAAAGCAGTTAGAAACAACTATTGGGTTGTTCTCTGCTTTTGACGGTTACCTGTCTTTTTCCAGAAAAGTTGCAGGTGATATAGTAAAACACTAAAAAACTGATTTTACTACTTCAAAATCACAAAAGCACTTTTTTTAAGCATTTGCAAACACAAGCTTAATTTATTCGCTATCTTCCCTACTTGAAATTGAGACGGAGGAAGTATATTTTTTTCTTTCTATACATTCCTTCCTATTCCGATTCACAATAAATGTCACATTTCATTTACACGTTGAGATTAAGGTGTAGCGTATAATATAGTGGCAAAAATCACACACTAGGGACAAAATATATGCAGAAAAACGAAATGAACCACTTACAGTGGAATAATTATAAACGCAATCTTAATCACATTCGGCCGGGAGTAGGAATACTTAATTTTGTCATACTAAAAGAAAACAGAAAAAATCTCACAACAATAACATGACGTGTGACCTCTCCAATGCTATACATACAGAATTCGTGTGTGTGTGTATGTATGTATCAAAACTGTCAGTTGAAAAAAATTGATTTACAGTTTTCCATTTTCTGTTTTAGCAGCTTCATCATAATTCATATAGTATATAAACACAGCATAAGAGTTTGATTTCAAGAAGAAGAATATCTTTCTTTCTCTTTCTCTTTCTCTCTCTAGCTAACTAACTTACAGTTTCCTTCTGCTTATTCTTCATCTTCTTCACACACAACACACAGAAACACACAGTGGAAGGTGTGAAAGAAATGTTGGATCTAAACATCGACGCCGTTTTCTCCGGCGACTCATCCACAAATGATTCCGTCACTTCCACCTCAAACATTTCGGAGAAGCTCAACTGCAACAGCTCCACTCGCAACAAGCCACTTCTTCCGATGCTCATTTTCTCGATACTCAATCGAAGTCTCATCGCAAAAGGCCACCCCCCACGCTCAATTTCGTCCGCTCCGGAAGGTGTTACTGTTACCGGTGGTAGCCGTTGGGGATCACATATCTGGTATAGCACTAGTACCGATTGTTTGTTTGTTTGTTGCATGCATGTGTTTGTTGTTGTGGTACATTATGCTGCATCACTTGTACCTTCTTTTGGTATGTGTTTCCATTTTGCTCTTCAATATTTGGATTGGGGAAATGTCTGATTGGAGGTATTATGTTTTGTTTATGTGCAGGGATTGTGGTAAACAATTTTATCTAGGTATGAACACTACTGTGGCTAGCAATTTGGTTGATTAATTGAATTCGTTTATGTTGTTTGTGGTTGGTTTCTAATGGTGATGAGGTTGGGTTGTTATGTTATGATTTCAGGAGGATTTGACACTGCCCATACTGCAGCTAGGTAAGACATTGAGTAGCAATTGATCATCAAGATCTGTTAAGAATTTGTTATTGATTGATTGTGTTTTCGATTTTGTTGTTGATTGGTTGATTATGTTATTTGGTTCAGAGCTTACGATCGTGCTGCGATCAAGTTTCGTTGGTATTCTGCGTTTTTACCAAACAGTAAGGTAATTTTTTTAGTCCAGTCTCGTTTCGAATTAGGATATTACGACAACCTTGCAGTAAGTATACTATAGAGATTGATTTAAGTAATCAATATGTTACATGCATCAAGATATTCTGTAGTAGAGCATTATCTCCAACATAACCAACACTATCTGTTGTCACTTGCAAGTAACTACTCTAGCTTGATCTTTACTATACAAATATTCTCCTTTCTCGCTATCCTACAGAAAACGCGTATTCTATTTCGTACCTAAATGACCACAAGTTAGCCCAATATGAATAAGACTGATTTCATGAGATGCTACTTCATTAGAAGCAAGCTGGTTTTGTGTTTCATCTTTTAAGAGTCGGCTAATTCAAGAACTAGTAAAATGATCTTTCCTTGTGTGGCTCAAGAATTGCCTAATGTAAATAGCTCGAAGGTACTATTTCTTCACAGAACTATACATTGTCCAGCTATCTGTACTTTTTCTTTTTGTTAGTATCTCAATAAATGAGGCACCATCCTTAATTGTGCAATGTTGTTTTCCACAAGCTTTACTGAGATTAGGATTGGTTGGGTAATCCCCGTATTGTCTTTTCAAGTCTGCACATTTAGGAGGACCATAGATGCAACTTATTAAGCCCAAAATGTATGTTTATTTGACAGGTCGAAATCCCCTCGGGTCCCTATGGAGTAGTCACAGGAACAAAATCTCCTCCAACATGGGATGGCATGTATTCTGGGTTTTTACCAAACAATTCCTCTGATGGTGGTACTTCTGATCAGGATATGCCTTCACTGCTTGATAGCTCCGAGGATGACTCTGCTAGAGTTTTCCCAGAAGAAGAAGAAGACAATGGGTGGCATGGAGAGGCCTATCAGTACTTGTATGAAAATGAGCATTGAGATTAGCATGATTTTTTTAAAATAGTTAAGTGGGTTTTCTAGAATACAACAACTCATAATAACTTGACATGAGTATTCATTTCTAGTCATTAGAGAGTATGAAATTTTTGTTCCATTAGATACAATCCAATTTAATGGTTGATGGGTACAACAATTGCCAATTTTTGAGTCCATGGTAACGCCAAACTTGGGCAGTAGTACTCTTCTGAATTGGGACTAGAGGTGGTAGCCCCAATATTTATACAATCGTTAATTTCTACACCCCCACGTGACAATATTTAGGGCCTAAACGCAAATACCGATAATTCGTGTACATAATACTGAAGCAGTAAATCAGACAAAACAAAAACTGATTGAGTACATTAATTAATTTATGGATTAACATCCTTAAGTGACTCTTGAAAGGTTCGAGCACAAGAGCGAGAGCGAGAACGGAAACAAGAGCGAGAATTCACCAAATCAAAAAATATTTCAGGGTGGTAGCGTATTTAGAACGGTTTTCGTAGTATATAATTAAATATAAATGTTATTTAAAGCGGTTGTCGTAGCACACCCACCATCTATACAATTAATACTTTAATCGTATTTTTTTTTTTTTGGTAAGAACCTTAATCGTAATTAGTTATTGATAAATAGTACCTAAATTGGACGTGGCCACTCTGGAGTACCAAAACCGAAAATGTATCACAGTGGAGTACAAAAAATGAATTTACCCGCAGTAACACCGTAAAGAAGCGTTGGCTTGATCAATGAAAAAACGGGGCCAACTTGTAATCATTGGTAGCTCTCCCCAACTGAAAGTTGTTGAATGTTCACTCAATACTAGGGTCTAGGGGTGTTGGGCCCTAAACAAACCTAGTTAAGTGTGGTTTCTCTCTCATCCATTGTCGTCGTCCACAGTTTCGCTGGAGAAGACAACCGGAGAGGAATCAATCTGATTCGGAAACCCGACCCGGTTGTTCAAGTCCGACCCGCTTACCCAACATCAGATCTGGTCAAAGTCATGTGCCACATCATATACTAAACCGGTCTCCATATGGTCAGATCGGTTCCTAAGGTTTTCGAGCATTCCGCATTCAACCGTGAATCATGTTTTGCCAAATTTTGCTTCCACAGTTCCGTACAACCAACTTGTACATTTTATCATGGAGAAGTCATCAATGGATACCATGATTCAACTAACATCCTCAAATTATAACATGTGGAAACCTCCTATGGAGGACCTATTAAAGTTGAAGGATTTAGCCGAGTCGCTCGACAACAAAGGTGTCAAACCCCACAAGAAGACTGGCGAAGAATGGGCGAAAATAATAGGAATATTGTCGCACAGATTCAACAGTGATCAACCATAGTGTATCCCATCATTTCGCACAGGATACGAGTGCTTACGAACTCCCAAAATCTTGGGAGCATGTACCAAGCAAAGATGGCTCGAAATAAAACATTGTTGATGAAGCGATTGGTAAATCACAAACTACGTGGTGGTAGCTATATTACGAAACACACAAGTGAGTTCCAAGATCTCGTGAACCATCTAAACACATCCGGATGGGTTCTCAAAGACAAGGAAGAAGCGATCTTGCTCTTGAGTTCTCTATCTGATAGCTGGGAGACTCTTGTCGTCACTCTTGGTGATTCCGCCCCCCAATGGACTATGTAAATGGTCACAGACGCACTAATGAAGGGAGAAAGGCAATTTTGGTCCTAAAGTATACCCAAAATGGCGTATGCAGTAACTCGTTTGGTGGTCGTGTGATTCTTGGTCCTATAGTTTTCAAATTTTGGCGTTCTTAGTCCTTTTTGCTGATGTGTCGTCAAAGTCAATGGTTTTGTCCCAATTTTGACCGCCACATCATCTGCCATCTCACATCACAATTTAAATAATGCAAAAATAAATTCAAAAAATTAAAAAAATGTTAAATTAAAATTAATAATAACTAAAAAAATAAAACATGTTTTTAGTTATTATTAATTTTAATTTAACATTTTTTTTTATTTCTGAATTTTTCAATTTATTTTTGCATTATTTTAAATGTGAGTATGATTAGAGTTATGTTTTGAATTTTTGAAATTATTTTGCATTATTTTAATTGTTAATTTAGAAATTAAAAAAATATTAAATTAAAATTAATAATAACCAAAAACATAAAACATAAAACATAAAACATAAATCAGGAGGAGGGAGATTTTATGATAGGTTTTTTAATGTTTTCTGTTTTATGTTTTCAGTTATTAATAATATTCATTTATTTTTTTATTTCTGAATTTCTGAATTTGTTTTTGCATTATTTTAATTGTGATGGGACTAGAGTTATGTTTTGAATTTTTGAATTTATTTTTTATTTTAATTATTAAATTCAAAAATTAAAAAAAATTAAAATTAATAATAACTAAAAACATAAAACATAAATCAGGAGGAGGGTGATTTTATAATAGGTTTTTTAATGTTTTATGTTTTTAGTTATTATTAATTTTAATTCAACATTTTTTTTAATTTTTGAATTTATTTTTGCATTATTTAAATTGTGATGTGAGATGGCAGATGATGTGGCGGTCAAAATCGGGACAAAACAATTGACTTTGACGACACGTCAGCAAAAAGGACTAAGGACGCCAAAATTTAAAAACTACAAGACCAAGAATCACACGACCACCAAACGGTGTACTGCATACGCCATTTTGGGTATACTTTAGGACCAAAATTGCCTTTCTCCCCACTGATGAACGAGGAATCTCGAAGAAGAGAAGCAGGGATAGATCAGTCATATGCCCTCGTTTGGACGAGGTATAGAGGAAGAGGCGGTAAAGGTCGAGGTCAAAGTAGGGGCAGGTCCCAAGTTCGAGGTAGATCATGAGAGCGGGAAAAGTCCGTCGATACCAACACTTGGTTCGAGGGATACTGCAACTATTGTGCTAACTATGGCCACAAAAGGCGGAACGTCGAAAGCTTAAACGGAGCAACCTCAAACTAGTCAGAGTTCGAGCAAGGAAGATGGTGAGACCATGGTCACCGTGTCACCAGACATCGCACTTGTTACTTGTGGAGAGGAAGCATGCCTACACGTGGGCACGAATGATATTGAGTGGGTGATTGATACCGTTGCATCATTTCATATATGCCACTCCACACCGGGATCTATTAGCACTTATAAATCTGAAGACCATGGCATTGTGAAGATGGGCAACGCCAGTTTCTCGAGCATTGTTGTCATTGGTGAAGTGCACATAAAAACCAGCATCGGAAGTACACTTGTGTTGAAAGACGTTCAACATGTTCCGATCTGAGATTGAATCTGATCCCACGAGTAGCTCTAGATCGACAGTGTAATAAAATCTCGGAATTTATTTTTGGATCTTTCATTTGAATTTAATTTGGAGACGAGAAATTATTCGGGCTTGAGTTGATATATACGAGACTATATAAATAATGGAAAATTACAAATACCACCCCTGCAATATAGCCCCTTGTCACTGGAGTCCCTTCTATTCAAACAATTACAGATGCATCCATTTTTTATACACGAAAAAAAATCTAATTACAGATAGGTCCAAAAGTCAAATTTTTTCCCTATTTTATCTTTTCTTTATAATTGTATAATTCATTAATTTACCCTTATTGCAAAATAAACCCCAAAACATTTTTAACTCTCACAAACAAACCCCAAAATTTTCATTTCTTCAAATCTAAGTATCTACCATCTTCAACCTTCTTCCACCACCTTCAACCACCATTTTCCACCACCACCATCCTGGTCAATTTCTTCTTCTTCCTCCTTCCTCATCCATCTTCTTCTTCCTCCCTCCCTCCTCTCCTTGCTTCTTCAAAGAAGCTCCGCTCGGAGCTGTAAATAGCTCCGATCAGAGCTATTACACAGCTCCTTGCCGGAGCTGTGTTTACAGCTCCGATTTGGAGCTGTGACAACTCCAAATCACAGAATTGTATGTAATAGCTTCGATCGGAGCTTTTTTTAAGTGAGAAGAAGATGAGGGAGGAAGAAGAAGATGGAGGAGGAAGGAGATGGAGGAGGAAGGGGGTGGTGGTGGTGGTGGAAGAAGGTTGAAGGAGGGAGAAGAAGATGGAAGAGGGAAAAAATAAATTGGGTATATTTTGAAAAATAAAAATTTATTAGGGTTTAATTTACAATAATATTAAGTCATTGTTGTAATTTATAAAACAATAGAGTCAAATGTGTATTAAATTGAAAATTGTAAATTGCAACCAAGTCCAACTAATTTTCTTTTTCATTTATTTTATTTTTGGTCAACTCAAAGATCTAGTTTTGGGTGTATCCGTAATTGTTTCAAAAGAAGGAACTAAATTGTAATTGGCCCAAATTTAAGGGGTAGGAAACGTAATTTCTCCAATAATTATTTTACGGGCCGATAAATTAAGACGATGGACTACGGTGATTTAATTGTATTTGGATGGGAATAAAAGCCCATTTTGTAAAGCCCGACTACTCGTTAATCCCTAACTCATTGATACACCTAGTCATCTTCTTGTTCACCTCATCAGCCTCCATCATCACTCATTAGCCTCCAATCTCGACACCTAGCTCCACCCCTTTACTCCTCTCACCACCTCCCACCGTCACCACTGTTCCGCCCCTTCACCGCCCTTATCGCTCCTCTCATCATATGCAACGCACCGAGCCATAACCTAGCAACCACACCGAATTTCCTTCCATGTCTGATGTGCACTTAAGAATTTTAATGCGCTGTAGTACCTGTAATTCTCAAACACAATCAAAGATTAATTTAATTTATTGTCGGAAGCTCCCAAACACACAACAATAGCGGTAAGTTAACTCGGGATGTCGTTCTCCACGGACACTTAGAATAGGAACAAGCAAATATCGTATTGAATGCAGAGAAATTAGATAGTTCGTAAGTAGACAGAAGATTAAATCGAACTTGTATGTTTGGTGTTGAAATCGATGGTGAGTGGTGTGTAAAGGACCCCCGACCTATCCCATACTATGCTACTCCCAACTTCCTAGTTAATATCCTACGCAATTACCTCTAACGACAGCAGGGCATAATACTAAATACCAAGGCACAGTCGATACCAGTACCCCTACCCAGTTCAATGAAACTACTGTGTCACTTAGCAGAACATCACACTATAAAGGATGTATAGAGTTGTATAATCACGATTTACGTCTAAGAACTATTTCATTAATATAACACGGCATATAAAGAAGTAGCACAACATAGTTTCGGTGGTTCGCCTTTACAATAGAAAGTTAGCTACTCATAGTAATAAATAGAACACAGGAATCGAAACTAAGGAGGAAAAAATAAGAAAAGAGAAGATTGGTCTTTGATGTCTTCGTGCTGCTTCTAGGGTTTCCTCCTTCTTAGTGTCTGACGTCCAGCGGTTTTGGGGTTTCACTTCCCCGAGGACTGGTTCTCTCTCAGGAGAGCTGCTTTGAAAGCGGTGAATGATTATGAGACCCCAAGGGTCTTATTTATACTAAAAAAAAAAATCCCTGCTTGGCCGCCCATTGTGTATAAGGATGGATTAGAAAGGCAGACTCTAGCCTGACAGGCCAGAAAAGCCTGTTTCTGGAATATTCTACTTCAGTGAAGGCTCATTGGGGGCCGCAGTCCATCGATTTCCCTTATGTTTCTGTCTATTTTCACCGTTCTTCAATTTCGGGCTTCGTAACTTCGTTTTCTCGAAAAGTGATCTTCTACAATGTTGTAGCATCTTCAATTATCTTCACATTGGTTGGTCACATGACATGTTTTGACACCTCGAACTCCGTGCAATAGCCAAATCAGCGTATTTCCTTATTTTCTCCGATTTCGCCTAAATATGACGTTTTGTCACCGAAAACCGTGCAATTCCTCAAAAACGCGATCATGACCTACAAAATATGCAAGAAGTTGGTAATTGACCATAATATGATGTAAATATTGAATCTTGGGCAAAAAACGAGGGTAAAAAAGTATGCAAAATTGCACATTTCATTGTCACATCATTGTCCTTATCCCGAACGCCGCTAATTAGGAGGGTTGAAACGCGTAGCAACCGGAAACATGGAGGCTTTGAATGGAGAATTGGAAGAGGATTATATGACAAATTGTAATGGTTGATTTGGACATATTTGTTGACGTTTTGGAGTGTTAGTTGTCATTTTAGGTGGAGGAGATGATGAGTATTCGATTCTAGTAGCCTTTGCTTGGATTAGGATGATTTTGGATTGATTCGGGAAACTTGTATAAGTTGAAAGTTTAGTTTATTTACGGAAGAACATTAATGATCTGTAAATTGATCATTAAGTAGGTGCATTTGGCTGAGCCACACGCGCGTGCTTGAGCCTGACTCCGTGCCACGGGCGCATGTTGCACTTTTGTTGGGCGCATTTAGCACTTTGCATCGTTAATTTCGTTTAAAATTTGTACAGTCAGAATTTAATTTGAAAACTAATCATGCAGTGAGATTTAACTCGGGAAAAGAAAACAACTTTTTGTACGATCTTTGATTTTTGCACTGAAAAGGGTAAGGAAATCTAACTCCTTTACTTTGATTTCATAAACGATCTATTTCTAGCCATTAACAAGACAATAAACTAATCACATAGCAAGAGCTACATCACATATTGGAACATGAAAAATGTCAAACATTAAACACGCATACAGTATTTGTACAGCTACAATTTCTCATCTTGGAGAAAACTAGCTCTTTTAATTTGAGACTGTAAATAGAGGTATATTTCCAGTCATTAATAAGACATTAAACTATTCATAGATAAAAGGTCCATTTCTAATCATTAATGCATGGAGTACAAGATTCAGAGCACATTCAAGAACAAAACTAAGTTATCAAATTACTCGAACCCGTTCTAGAAAAGAAATAACTACACAAGAACAAAGAGCTAAATTACACATGAACATGAGATTGAACAAACATTACCTAATCCCAAGTGGGTTCTGTGTGGAATAGCATAAAATCTACAAAGACTAGAGAGTTATTATCATGGTTAAAACCAAGAAAACCTGATTAAAATCACCTTCTTTTTTTTTTTATTCATAGTCTTAGCTCTTAACTCTATATCAAACACTCCCTAAAATTTGAACCTTGTTGGAGTTGGAGAAGTAGAGGATCTGATGGAATATCGATGCAGTAACTGTAAGACATTGAAGGCAAGAAAAGAAAGTATGGCGAGAGAAGAATGGATTTGTTAATACTAGTTGATGATGATGATCCAACATCCATAGCAGTAAACTTGTAAGAATGCATGCTTTCATCTAGGGCTGTTAAACGAGCCGAGCCGAGCCGAGTATTGTGATACTCGACTCGAGCTCGAGCTCAAACGAGCCGAGCCCGAGCTCGGCTCGTTAACAAAACGAGTAAAAAAAACGGGCTCGAGCTCGAGCTCGAGTAACATGTAACGAGCTCGAGCTTGGCTCGAACTCGAAAAATTACGAGCTTTAACGAGCCTTATCGAGCTTTAACGAGCTTTATCTATAAAAATATTAAAAATATGTATAAAAAATATAAATTTATTAAAAAAATTACTCTTAACGAGCTTTATCGAGCCGAGCCGAGCTCGACTCGATAACGAAACGAGCATGAAGTCAGGCTCGGCTCGGCTCGAAATAGCTTATCGAGCCGAGCCGAGTCGAGCCCTCGGTAAGGCTCGACTCACATAACAGCACTTTCATCAATAGCTGCATCGTTGAAAAAGAATGACAGGACAAGCAAAACTATGAATGTACCAGTCATCGATTATTACACTCATCAACCTGATGTTTCGTCAATGAAAGATCACTTGTAGCGTTCCACGAAGCGATAGAACAAACTAAATATGTTCATTATCCCCAATTTTTTACTTGTTAGCATTCCAATAGGGACTAAGTGCTTACCTTAGTACAAAATAAAGAATCCGATGTTTTGAATTTCATTTCAAGAAAAACTAAGTGCTCAAGAATTATTACTTCATAACGAATCCACCTAACCACCCAACTACATTACCTATAAGAATCAACAATCAAGGAAATGTATAGTATCATCCTCATCATAGTCAGATCAAGAACACGCATTGGAGTGCCAAAGTAGAGCAAGCCCATGTGACTACCATCTACTTGTAGCCATTAAAGAGACAATAAACTCTTATCATTAGAACATTTACAATACAACAAAGAAGTAAAACTCACAACTCAAACTCAAAAAGAAGCAAACAAAAACCATATTCGGTTCAAGAAAAAGAATGCCAAAGTAGAGCAAGCCCCTTTGACTAACATCTATCTACTTGCAGCCATTAAAGAGGCAAGAAACTCTTAACAGAAGAACATTTACAATACAACTAAGTAAAACTCGCAACTCAAACTCAACAAAAACCATATTCGGTTCAAGAAAAAGAACTAAGTGCATGAGAACTAGTTAAACGAATCCAGAACATATCCAAGAACTAATATATTACTTGAACACACAAAGGAACAGTTGAAAATCAATTTATGCAAATAAGTAATTACTCAAGAACATGAGTCAAACCAAACATGGGAACATGAAATGGCCCGCACATTACAGAAATCGAATACTCTCTGCAGCTAAAATCTAATACCACCAGGCATCCCAGGCCTAGGAGGCTACTGCTGATTCTGAGGAGGAGCATTCGGTGGAGGCGGCATTCCAGGCCTAGGCAGACCGGACACCGGAACCTGACCTCCCATAGGAGCTGCGGCCTCATCATCGGGGGAGGCTGCATTCCAGGCCTAAACTGAGGCGGATATCCACCACCAGGAGGGGGGCGGCATTGGCATTCCAGGCCTAAACTGTGGCGACATTGGCATCCCTGGCCTAGGCGGAAACGGAGGAGCGACAGACAGAGGCCTCACGACCTGCGCTGAGGCGGATAGGACATCGGAGGGCGAGAAATCTGCGGCTGCATCATCCCGGGAGCAGGTCCTCCAACTCCACAGACAGGGCCAGCAAGTCCAGGCTGAGCCTGAGATAGAGGGCCAGTAATGACACCTCGGCCAACAGCACTGCCAATTCCAGGACCAGAAACAGCGGTGGCGGATGTGGGCTTGAGACGAGAGTCGTCGGGTGGCGGTGGGCCTTCGACGGGCATAGAAATGACTTCCTCACCACGGAGGAGGACGAGGCCGAGAGTACGGCGATCTTCGCGGTCTTCCTTGGAGCCTTTGGTGGGAGGAACTTGCCGATCAGCTGCCGGTCGTCTTGGACTGTCACTCTCATGCAGTAATTGATGTCCTGGAGCATTTTCGAGCTCTTTGACATCGACATTGTTGTCGATTTCTCGATCTAGGTTTTGAGTGAGAAGAAAGGGTTTTGAAATTGGGGGTTTTAGGAATTGGTGAAATAACCTGCAAGGTTTAATTATTTCTACTATGGGCCAGGAATAGTTTATCTTTGTTGGCCATGTCATGGGTCCATAAGTCCATGCTCCAAATATTATGATTTCAGATTGATCAATCATATTTCACATATGTTTACCGAGATATCATATACTCCATCTATTTCAGAAAAAGTGTTATAACTTTCCGTTTTCGGCGTTTCATTAAAATTGTTACAATTTCTATTTATGGAAACTAATTAAATAATAAAACTCCCTACCTTTCACTTTTATTACAATATGCCACTCATTTAATCTCTAATAATCATGGGGCCCACTTGTACTTTCTACTTTTTCTTAAAATTGGTGCAAATCCAAATTGTAACAATTTTTCCGAAATGGAGGAAGTATTTTTTAATACATATGTCGCACGTTTATCAATAAATAATACTATATGTTTGCAATTATTATATATTTAGACACACGATGTTTGAAGGTAATCATATGAGGCTTATAATAAAATAAGTATGTGATTTCCGATATACGGTATCTCGTAAAAGTTTGTAATACTGTATTTTTTAGTTTGGAAGTATCATGATAGTACTTTAGCATATTAGTAAGTTTAATTATTTTATCTTCAATCAATTTAAAGCTATACGTACATCACTATATATTTATTTTATTTACTTTAGCAAGGCTCTAATAGCTCTCGCTCTCATTGATTTTCGATTTCGATTCCGCTTTTGAAGTATGACATCTAGGTATCAAACATGGCCGGTTCTACAGAAGTCCTCATTTTTCGGAATTCTTGGGCTCAAGCCCTTTGTTTTCGTTGTTTGGTCAGCCCAATTTGTGGGCATCAGAACTTAATAGTCCCATATCCACATTTTGTTTGGTTGGGGACTTCTGCTCAATTCTAGTTTAATTTCTCATGGAAGTTCAATTTTAACCTTACTATTTGATGTTCAATTACGTCCTTGTCCTTGTACCTTTGAATTTGAATGAACAAGCATCGGTGGTACCCGCGTGATCTATTTAATATATTTAAGTTAAATAAATATGTATGGTAGAAATGGACTTAATCTGATTTAACAAAACACTCCGAATTTTAAAGTGTATAATTGGTGTATATAACTCCCTATGATCATATAGAGTAAATAATTTAAGGTTGTTTACATACATCATCAATTCAATGTTTAGATATGGGAAATA
The DNA here is from genome assembly GCA_026545765.1 of Plantago major. Taxonomy (NCBI): domain Eukaryota; kingdom Viridiplantae; phylum Streptophyta; class Magnoliopsida; order Lamiales; family Plantaginaceae; genus Plantago; species Plantago major. The sequence goes on from CM048839.1 coordinate 111,888,953, forward strand.
CCGGAAGCAACCATCTATGAAAATAAATTGTAAATAATTTTCTCATTCTACATTAGGTACATAATTGCAAACTCGGTTATATATATATTGTGAATTCCTCATTATCAATCAAAATTTATAGAGTTCCACTATGAATAAAATAAAAGACAAAAAGCTTGCTGATATAATTAAGAACATGTAGCAGAAAAACAAATAAAAATGCACTAAAAATTTTGTATTTTTTCTTAAGAATAGAGAGTATACACCAAGTCAACCATTTCCGCAAGCTGCAATCTCTCTTTTAACTTCAAAGTTTTTATGGGAATTTGTAGTAGATGCTCTGTTTCGTGCTTCCTTGTTTCCATCAGTATAACACTCATATTCCTTCATCTAAGGATAATGGATAATAAATTATCAGAAGAAGAGACTGGTTATCAGAACTTAACATATAAAATAGAAAATTAATATTGAAGCATTAAACAAATGAGATAGAAAATGAATTTGCTATGTATATACCTCTATTGATGCTACAGTATTTGCGTTAGAGATGCTACATATGATGCTTCCAGGTTGATATCGAAAATAATTACAGTGTTTTAACAAATAAGATAGAAAAGTAAATTTTGATGCAGTTTTACATAATCAATTATTTATTTGGATTTGATAGAAGACGTGGTTAGGGCAGTTTATGTTTATCTCATGAGTAGATATGAGACTCTGATTTTCATTAATCTCCTATTATTAGTTACTGAATTTTTAAGGGCAAAAATGAGAAATCAAGTTTTTGGTATTACAACTGTCACTTTTTAGAATTAGTAGAGATGAAATTCCAAAAACAACATTAGAAAACCCATCCAGTTCAATAATAAATTTCTAAGTTCACTTATTTTAATGAACTTTAAACGTAAATTTCTCATACTAAACTATATGACATATTAACAATTTTTAGTAAAATTATCACTGATTTTATTACCCAAGTTCACCCTTACTTTTATCCTTTTCCTCTCCAATCCATACCACGAGTTGTTGATGCAAGAGAATCCAGAGTAGAATGCAAGATTTGAAAGCATTAGATACCCATCATCAATCTATTTAAAGAAGAAAATGAAATCAAACAACTTCAAATAATAGCAAGATTTCTTATTGTCATTTACTTTACCCATTATCTCCTACTAATTCTTTTCAAATATAGAAATTGCAGATACATAATTACAAACGCCATTTAACTCCATCGACTCCTTTGCTTTCAGTATAGAGCAGTGCTATACAAATGAGTCGTTACTACTGCAACAAAGAGAGAGTTTCTTCATAACATGTTGCTCATGTTTTGTCTTGTACGAACATTCTACTCTTTTCGAATGTTCTGGTAACATATAAATTGTAAATTTTCATTTGGTTTGTCACCAACTTTCTATTTGTTTCGAATTGAAGGTAAAAACATTTCAAACAGGTGGAGATAAATAATCCACTCAGATTAATTCTGCAATCAATTTGTCAAGAAAAAAGAACATCATGTTGATGATTCAGTGTAAAGGGACAAAGGAGCCTTTTATGACATAAATAATTGTATTTTTAGTGGAATACCGAATACTAAAACACAACGGTGGAGTTTAGGTAAATGATTCTAGCTATTGTAGTAGTACAGATTAATGCTTCTAACAACTCCACATTTCATATTCTTATAACTTCCAGGATCAGGTTTTGACCGAGACTGATTACATATTTAATTATAAATATCACATGTTAACGAATACATATATTGTATCAAAACACATTATATTGATTACGTAACTCGAAGAAACGATATCTCAGGGAAGTTTGTATCTAACAATTATCTGAAAAACAATCCAATCTAATTAATTTGCAACCAATTTATGTTTATGCATTTTACACAGGAGTTTAGGCATATCATCATAACTAATCTCACTTCTGTAACACAGATCATAACTTCAACAACTCCATATTATCAGCTCCACTTCAATTTCCATTACATTAGAGTATTGAACGGCTGAAGCTATAAATACCCTTCTTTCATCCTCTCTATCACCATCAACAAGCATCTTCTCTTCTTCCTTATACAACAATTACAGTTCACACTTTACAAAAATGGCTATAAGTTTCAGTTCTACACCTCTCAAGTCCATCATCTGCTTACTGCTGCTAGCCGCCTCTTTCGCTAGCTCCGCACGTATCCTTGATGAAGCAACCCCACAGATCCCCTTTCCGTCATTCAACCCCGGCTCAATCAATCCGACAACACCATTTGTTGGACAACCAGGTACCACCCTCCCGAGCGGCCAATTTCCAGCAACTACAATACCAGCAGCAGCCAACGTGGCACCTATTGTTCCAACCGAACCTGTAGCACCTGTCGTTGCACCTATACCTGACACTCCTGATGCTGATGCAGCTCCAGTTATCGCACCAGTGCCCGACATTCCCGAGACTGACGCTCCACCAGTCGAAGCCCCAGTTGCTGCGCTGCCCTCTGGTGGAGCCGCCACAAATGTCCCACCAGTCACTACTCCTGGAACTGCCCTGCCAGCCGGTGGAGCCGCAGTTGCTGCATCAGCCGATCACCCCGTGCTGTCATTCTTTATGCATGATATCCTCGGCGGGTCCCAACCAACCGGGCGAGTGGTAGCTGGTCTTGCTTCAAATACCGACGCAAACAGCTTTGTCCCATTCTCCAAGCCCAGCAATCCAATCTTCCCGATTGATGGAGGTGTCCCACTCAACACCGTCAACGGTGCCATCAACAACAACAATTTCCCATTCCTAGTCGGCCTAAATGGCTCACCAGGCAACGCGCTAGTCCAAAGCAATGGAAATAACGCTGTCAATGGCGGTGGCAACCAAGCATTTGTAACAGCAGGGAACCTACCGGCAGGTCTAACTGTCCAACAACTCATGTTTGGCTCAGTGACAGTAGTCGACAACGAGATAACCGAAGGGCACGAGCTAGGAACTGGAGTTCTCGGGAAAGTTCAGGGATTTTACCTTACGAGCTCAACTGACGGAAGTAGTCATACGTTGGTACTGACAGCATTGTTCCATGGCAATGCACATGAGGCTGATGACACTATTAGCTTCTTTGGAGTTCACAGAACAGCCACTCCGATTTCTCACATTGCTATTATTGGTGGAACCGGCAAGTATGAGAATGCTAAAGGGTATGCCACAATTGAGACTCTTCCTCATGTCGACCAACACACAACTGATGGTGTAGAGACCATCACACATTTCGCTCTCTATATCACTCCATAGAGGGTCTTCCTTTCCTTTCTGAAGTCCGGTTTTCTCTTTATTATCAGCAATGTGTGTTTGTGTAATTATTGATCATGTTTTCGAATGTTACCTATGATATTTTCTTTCATACTTGATGACCTGGTGCTGTAAAGATCAGTTTCAGCATATTACATTCTAAAGGCAATGCTAAAGGGTACTAGTTTAGGCCTCAGTCTATCAGCAAGATCTGAAACTCAGAAAACATAACAAGCCAAAGGACTAGCATTCGAGACCGGCTATATAATGAACAAGAATACAAACCAATAATAATTCCACCTAGAATATTTATACAGGCCTAAACGTCTTAAATCCATGTTGATCAGAACCAAATGCAGCTAAAGCAATTATCAATGGTTCCATAAGCAGCCTAATCGACAGACTTTAGCATAGACAAGAAAGACCCTTGTTTCTTTACCTGTATAAGCACATTGAGTAACACCAAGACTTCTGCTATTAAATTACTTGGTCACTTTCAAATTCAATATATTCACAGAAAATTCAGCAAATCCCACAGCACCATCAAATTCATCAAGAAATGGAGTTACACGACGGCCTGGATAACTTAATAGTAGAACTATACCCAATGTAGCATCAACAATACAGATCCATCTATTCTAATCCTCCAATTACTTGTCAAATTTGATTTATCATCACAGAACATTCAGCAAATCACGTTTACCACCAAACTTATCAAGAAACAAGTTAGACAACATTTAGGCTAACTTAACTATCACATTGTCGCCAATGTAGCTTCAGAACCACATTCAATAGATCATCACATAAGATTCAGTAAATCATCATCAAGAATCGAAGTTAAGTGACGTGTTGGTTAATGTAAATTGGATAATCGCCAGTGTAACATCAGATATACAAAATTTATCCATACTAACCTCTCATTACACTTGCAAGCACTAAAATCGACAAGAACGAATCACATACCATACAAAAAACATGAAGACTATTGTGCCAACGTAGCACCGTCATCCTCAAGCTTCTTGCAGTAAGCTTTAAGTGTCAAGATCAAGTCCCTTGCAGGCGCCTGAATTGTCCCCACAACAGCCGAAGCCGGTCCCTTCATCGCCCCCAAAATCTGTGCATAAACCTCCGCTCTAGTCGGCAAGTTCTCTAATGCCTTAAACTCCTCAGGACCATAAAACTGCCCTTCAAAAACTGCTCCCGTAAAGTCATTTTCCTCCAACTTCTTCTCCTTCTGAAATGCTCTATAAGGCTTCAACGCAGCTGGGATTTCCTCACTGTGGACGAAGAGCCAAGCGTTCATACCCTTCATACAGGGCTTCAATGCTTCCCATTTGGTACCTAACGGATAGTTAACATAAATATGGATTAAAACCTCACCAAAACTCAATGATAATTCCTGAAACCACTGATCACACATTCAAACATTAAAATAAACAAGAACGAACCGTATTCCACTCATTAACACAATGTTAAATTAACATGAAATTGAGAACCTCTTTATAACAAAAAAAAAAAAAATTCTCATCTATACTTTGTCAGCATAAAAATCACCTAAAGTTTTGTTCTGTTTTCAGAACACTACACATCCTGCAATTTTAATCTATGAATTAATTTCACCCATTCCTCCAACTTCAAGCTTATACACCACATATAATTAGTTCAGTACTCTCTCGTCTCAAACCTAAAGCTGCATTTTCGCTCCGTCTCAAAACTATTACTACATTTTCGCCCTTGCACAAAGATTAACAATTTCATCAAATTAAGCTTAATGTAATAGTAGACTAGTAGTATATTATATAAACAATCCAATTGGCATAGCGCTAACACTCAATTCAACTAATACTAGCAATGCAAACATGGAAATCTAAAGTTATCGAGATATCGAAGTAAAATTGAACATCAGTACCTTCAATGGCTTTAAGAACGAGGGTATTCTTGGCAACCAAAAGATGGGAAGTTTCAGGAAGTTGAGTACGGAGCTGTTGGAATTGCTGGACAGTCAAACCCTTGTACGCAATGCCAGCAATGAGGTGGCAATCTTGGAGCTGCTGTTTAACCTTTTCGACAGTTTCCTCTTTCTTGGTTCGGCTAATTGCGGCTTCGATTTTGAAGAAAGGTCGAGTCTTTCTGGAAGAAGGGAGTTGGCGGATAGTGGTGGATAAGGGATTGTTGTAGAGGGATTTGGAGGTTGAGAAGGTGATGAGAGAAGCTTCCATGGCTGTTTGGAGGAGAAACAAATTGAGATTTTGGATTGCCTTATCTTCTTCTTCTTCTTCTGCTAGAGACTACTGTTGTTCTGGTAAAAATGACAGGTGATTCATGTTTCGATTTTGATTGAGATGGCTTATTTACATTCACTAGACAATGGAGGGCACGGTGAAAAAACTAAAAATAAAAAATTAATAGATTTTATAATAACATGTTGAAGTTGATAAAAAATATATAAAAACTATAATGTCAAAAATGCATAATCAAATCTCTTCAACATTGCATTGGAAGTCATCCATACCCGTAAAAGAAGTGCAAAATGTGAATTAGTGAAATTGAACACAAAACATATCACATATGTAAAATCTGGTCGGTGTTAAAAAAATTCTAAAGTTGATACACATAAACGATAAATTCACCTCATAACTTTTCGAACACTTTTTTTTATACCACGTTGATTGTCATGTACCCTCTTCGTGGAAATCAATATCTTCAATCCCTTGGTAACTCTAGAGAGAGCAACATATAATGGACCATGGTAGAATACTGGTGATGGGAGGTAGAGGCTGATGTATGAGAAAGATTATCCTTAACTCTTGTTTATAGTCATAGCAAATCGGACATATATAGGAACAGTCTCCTATCAAAATTGATAGGGAACTCCATCTCGTCGGATGGGCTCATCATCATCCTCAGGATGAAAACCTTTTGGCCCACGTTGATTCCAGATATCATCTTTGCCTCGATGATGTGTTTCCCAAGATTAGTAACTACAAGCCTTGTGCTATTGCCCGGAAGCCTGATCAATATTCCTTAGAAGTATTATCATACACGCAACCTTCATGACAATTCTATGGTTCGGCAATCCAGAGTAATTAATGATGTTGATAAATTCTATAGTGAAAACATCTTCAGACCATTCTCATTGTGATCTTCCTAAGGCTGAGCATAAACGGACCGGGACCGAACCCGGACCAATAAATTTGATGTGGTATTCGGGTCTATGTCTTCTCAAAATCCGGCTTCTAACTCGGACCGGGCCAGCCCTGTAAAAGTAATGCATTAAAAATATACAAAACATATTTATTCATCCTTACCCTAGTCACTCATTCCCTAACTTAGACTACACACAACACAAAAACATAATCACATATCCTAAGAAGACCCAAACAGCCGCTCCCCAGGCCTTACTCATGTCGCTGTTCCTCACGTTTGCCGCCTCTGTCCACGGCGCCTCCTTCTAGTATATTTCTCCTACTGCTCCACCACTCTCGCGCCTCTCACCTCCGCCACTAACCTGTTCAACTCTCTTGTATATTGATGTCTTGGCTATGAGGCATCATGAATTCTTTCACATAATTGATAATCCCAAAGAAATGATGGGATTTGATTGATAAACCTAGTCTTGCTACTTACTACTTTTGTATTCTCATGAGTGATGACAGTCATATACTTCTGGTGCTTAACAATTGGATTTTTTTTTTTTAAAATTCAATTAAAAGGTAAACCTGGCTAGAATAGGTCCAACCCGGATCGACCCGAATTTACCTGATCCGGACAGGGCCGAACCTGTTTCAAACAGGTCCAAGTTTCGGATTGAGAACGGGTGACCATCTATCATCCGATCCATTCGAAGCCGATTCGGGTCTAACACGGTGCTCAACCCTACTATCCGCGCTCAAATATTTAACATTATCTCCGGACATCTTCGACATGACAAATTGATTTATCTCATCAATGATTTCATTTGTAGGTGCAAGGATAACCCAATGGTGAAATATTTAGGGTCAAGTGATGGATCGGCTAAGTGATCCAAGAACGAAGGATATGTACTATCGACAATGGTTGGAATTTGATGACTTAGTACTCGAATAATTAAATCTTCAGGGATCTTGACATCAACCTCACCGTAATTAGCTTCACCGAAGTGCCATCACGGCATGTAGTATCCACTCAGTAAATTCTTTCATCTTGAATCTCGAAAGATGAAAAACCAGACTGTGCAGGATTGAATTGGACGTTAGAAAGGACAAGTTGAATATGGAAAACGTATACGTGGTATATAGATACGACGTGCCATTTACCTTCATCTCATGTTCTTTGTCAGTCAAAGCAGCTAACATGCATCCATATCCTAGAAGAGCATATAGCGGCGCTCACAATATCATACCTGCTATTTCCTCCTAGAATAACGGGTAAAAGTTTTTTCTTAATTCCCCACTGAAGACAATAACCACCACACCAAATGGCTCATCTGAATGGACCATCACATCTCTTAAACTCCTATTGAGCACTTCAAAACAATATCGGTTTGTCATGGGAGCCTCCTCTCAAAAATAAGTCGAGTCACATTGAGTAGTCATGTTACCTCTGAATCATGTTTGCATGTTGAGTCCTTGTGAAATCACAATGGTATTTTGAATCTCGAATGCGTCGTCCTACCCTTAGGAAGGAGTGATGGAATCCCATTGGAAGTACAATATCTCCTCTAGCCCTCAAACCAGAGTAAAACATTCTCCATAAAAAAAAGGTTTTTTGGGTCCCTCCGTGGCCATATAAGAAGAATACTCCGCCATTTTGGCCATCGACGATTGACATAATTTTCTCATATATTCCACGTTGTTCATCAATCAATCCTGGGTACAAACCATCATGATCTACTATCATAACACTTCTCATCCAAAATGAATGGTCTTGTTGCATTGTATATAACAGACTCGTCCAGCACGGGCATACCGTCAAATGATCTTGGAATGCTGCAGTTTTTCATCAGTAATTTCTCTACTTCCATGAGAGAAATGTTTTTAATTTGTTCATCAGTGAGCTTCCTACCTACATGGAGAATTCACTATTGTCATGACAATTACATACAAAATTCAAATTGATTGCTATTGGATGTTTGAACGGACTATATAATCTTTAATTACGAAAAAATGGCATAGGAAACTCGCGAATCCCCATATCTTGCCTTTTCCAAACTATAATATACTCTCAATAATCGAATAAGAGGCCCATAGCCCCACATGCATGCTTGTGAGACTCGTGCAGAACCCGTTGACAGTTCTACCATTCTCGAAGCACATGGCACATCCCTAACATGATTGGGTATAAGTCTCATGTAGTACATGTCCCCAGTCGGCATTGGACCATTATACATTCTACTGACGACATGTTTCTTTGAATTTATATGGGGCCATATTCTATGATCATTTTTCCAACAATAATAGCGAGGAACCTCAGCATAACTCAGCTTCCGGGCTCGAGGATCTACTTTATTCAGCTTGAACCACTGCAGGAACTACGATTGTTTGACAGTGGCTTTGTTGACGACATCTAGCATGTATTCACCATCTTTGAAAGGAACAAACTGCTCATTCTCCAAATGACACGACAATCACTCAAAATCAGGAATCCTATAATGCATAGGGAATTCTAATATCCTCCACATGGCTTCGTATGTCGATACATAATAACCGTCCATATGCCTTTTAAATAAATACTTTCAGTTCCTTCATGCTACGAACTCGATCTAGAGACTAGAGAGCGCAACATACAACAGACTATTGACTCAGTAAGGGTGGGGATGTAGATGTCAACGTGTGAGACGGATTGGTTGTAAGAATAGACTACGAAATTAAAATATGATTCAACCCCATACCCATTTAAATGCCCCTCACTCTTATTTATGATAATAGATAAACAAAATTACATGGAAATATTTGTGCAAAATCTTGTGAAACACTATCATTGCTCTAAACTGTCGCATAATAATCCTGTCGAAATAGTCGTCATGCCGAACATGATGAGTGTTATCGTAGAATAATCGTATCGAACAATGTCATTTTGCAAATTTATCACGTAATAACCCTGTAACGACATGGCCATTACCCTACCTTATAGGCATCGTGGTTGCTCATGACTTGGGCTACACTGCACCTATATCTACATGTGTATCTGATTTGGACCGGAGCTTCACATAATCTATTTTTTAGATCATCCAGAAGAATTCATACTATGTGAGTATGATCTGCGGGCTATCCCGCTTTTGATATCATATGTAGCGCATCGTATCCTTATTGGTCGCCCAACCATTTGGACCAACACGATTCATGGACTGTCTCCGTGTACTTTGACCCTAAAAACTAACGCATTTTCTTTTCTACACACTTTATCCTCACCATGTGCACACCGGAAAGCTTCCTAGTGGATCCCCAATCATAAGATTGCTCCAGAATAAACATCCGGCCGTAGTAGAGTTTTCAATATCTTTAAACTCTAAGAAATTTTGATACTTCCATTCATATTTATTTACGTAATTTTATTAAAAATATAAATACTAACGTGATAGTTTTGTAATCAATTGTAAAAAAAATTGTAAGTTTCCCACCATTTCTTCAAAATTTTGAAGTTTTTTTATTTAACCGTTTTAAATTTTGACCAAATTTTACTTTTAAACTATATATAATGGTAAATGTGTTAATAAATTCATAAAATAATAATGTAAGAAATAATATTTTATAACATAATTTTATTGAATATTAAATTATTATCTTCAAGAATGATTTGTGGTCAAAATTAAAAATGATTGACTAAAATAATGACATAGAATTTGTCCAACAATAAAAATTCGAAATAAAATGATTTTATAAAAAAATGGTGAAAGAACTCAAATAAATTGATTATGCTACGTACACATGTATATTGTAATTTATACTAACGTAAACCTGTATAAGTTGTTTTTCCCAACATGCATAAAATATTATTTTTCGTTGAATTTATATATATATATATATATATATATATATATATATATATATATATATATATATATATATATATATATATATATATATATATATATATATATACACTAGAAATGGTACACCGCGCTAAGCGCGGTGCCCATTATTGTTAACCACGGTTGGAGCATTAAGAAATTGCATAACATTATCAAAATTAGGGGTGATCATAAAATCCGAAATCCGAAAATCCGATCCGATGTATTCGGATTGGATTACGGATTATGATATTTTAGATCCGAAGATTTTCGGATTAATCCGATCCGATCCGTCGGATTTTTGAATTAATTAAACCGAAAATTCGAATTAATTAAATATATATATATATATGTATGTATATATGTATGTATATATATATATTCAGCCAAACAAAATACAAAATACTTAGGATGCTGGGAAGTTGGATTTTGGCTGTTGGAAATATGCACTTTCTATTTTTACTTCAAAAAATGTAATCGACTAGTCGTTATTCTAGAACATGAACTCCAAACTTTTCGAATGTGTTGTTTTGGAGTTGAAGTAAACTTGTGAACTTTATTTTATTTATTTTGAATGTGGAACTACTGAACTAGTATTTAATTTGGATTGAGTTCCAAAGTTAGAATTATATGTTTATAAGAGTTCATATTTACCTTTCGAATTCAATTCCTAGACTAGAATTATCCTACATATGGAGTTTTTTTTCTTTCCATAATAGTGTAATTTACTCTTCGAGTAGAGTTCTCCAGTTGTAACTATCTCAATTTTACAATTGATTTGCCCTTCCAATAAAGTTCCCAAGTTGGAATTGTTCCATTTTAGATTTGAGTTCCCAAGTTGGAATTATCGCATTCTTATAGTTTGGTTAGCCATTCGAATTGTTCTCAAATTGAACTTATTATTCTTAGAGTTAGTTTATCTTTCGTATAAAATTACTACGTTGGAACTATTTTATTCTTAGATTTATTTCTTAAATAGTGTAGTTTGCACTTCTAAGGCTCTGTTCTTTTCAACTGAAATTCTTCGAATCGAATCGAATTGAATCGAATCGAATTGTAGTATAAAATATAACTAAGCAGAACTGAACTGAATTGTAGTATAAAATATAACTAAGCAGAACTGAACTGAATGGGTTTTAAGTTGAAAAGAACAGAGCCTAACTGAGTTCCCAAATTAGATTTATCCCATTTCTATAATTTCTTTTTATCCTCTGAATTGAATTCTCAAGCTGGAGTTACCTAATTCTTAGATTATCTTTCCAAAGAGTGGGGTTACCGTTTGAATAGAGTTTTCGAGTTGCAACTATCGCATTCTTAGAGTTAATATGCTCGACATGGTCATAATTATCACACTCTTATAGTTGAGTTTTACCATGTGAATGGAGATCCAAATTGGAACTATCTAATACTTATAGTTTGTTTACCCTTTGAATTGAACCCCTCAAAGGAAATTCTTTAATATACCGGGTCTATGTGTAAGTTGTAGACCTCGTGCCTCACAATAAACAACATCACTTGGGAAATGAATTAAAAGTTATTCTTTCAAGTCATGTGGCTCATTCGAATCCACATGGTCTACAACTTACTCATAGACCCGGTCTATGTATAAATCCCCCCTGAAAGTATCCATGTCTTAATATATTTTTCTCATATAGTGTGGTTTACACTTGGAATATAGTCCTAAAATTGCAACTATATATCTCATTCTTAAAGTTTGTTTACCATTCGTATGGAGTTATTTATTAAATGGAACCTTTATTTTCTGTATTTGCCATATATTGTGGACTAATTTTCTAATAGAATTTGAAGTTATTTCATTTATATAATGTATGTCTTGTTTGACTTATCTCTCAATGAATATCCCTATGAAGGGATGTATAATATGCCATACCATGCAAAGCTTATGAAACGACATGGTAAACTGAAGGAAGATTTTTATTGTTTGTATTGAGTTTCTAAGTTGAAGTTATCTTATTTTAAGAATATTTTTTCGAATGGCATGGTTTATTTTTTCAGTAGAGTTCCTAAGTTGGAACTTTATCATTTCTAGAGTCGTTTTGCCCTTCTCATGTTAGAATTATTCTTTTTTTAAAGTAGAGTTTACCATCCAAATTGAATTATGAAGTTGGAGTCATATAACATTCTGAGAGTTAGTTGACCCTGCAAATTGAGTTCTTAAGTTTGCACTGTTGTATACTCAAAATTGATTTCACCATTCAAATTAAATTTGTAGTTGGAATTATCTTATTCTTAGAGTTATAGTTTATTTTCTGAATTGACTTCCTATTTCTGAATTATCCCTTTTTTGAGTTCTTAAATATTTTCTCATGCAGTGTAGTTTACTCATTAAAATTGAGTTTCCTACATTGAATTTTTCTTATTTCTAGAGTTGGTTTACCCTTCAAATTGAGTTCCTAAGTTGAAGTTATCCCATCGTTGGAGTTTGTTTACCCTTAGGATGGAGTTTTTAAGTTGCAATTATCTCATTTTTAGAGTCGACTGCCTCTTCAAATTGAGTTCCCAAGTTGAAACTATCTCATTCTTATATAGTTGAGCAGCATTGGAATTAAGTTAATTTTCAAATTGGAATGATCCCATTATTTGAGTTGGGTTGACATTTAAACTTCATTGCCAAGTGGATATTGTCCAATTTTTAGAGTCGGTTACTATTTCACTTGAGTTCTCAGCTTATAATTATCATATATATATTCAGAGTTGTTAAAACAATGAGAAAAATCCGTAAAAGCTAACTTAAGTTGGTACACTTCCGATTAAGATATATTAAATTGTTACGGTCCAATTTTAATACCTTAAAATGCAACATTGTCCAATTTAGATACCAGGATACGTGCCGGCTTAATTACACGACACGTGTCACTTTGCAAAATACAAAAATATGTTGGACTAAAATATAAATATGGTGGACTTTGTCTAATTTCAAATAGATCCAATTTTATTAGAAAATTCAAAATTACCCATCAAATATATATTTAAAGTTAATAAACACATTAAAAAAAAACCCATGGCGGAGCTTCCATGGCAGCCGCCCATGGAAGCTCCATCGTGGACAATATTTTGAAAGTGACATGCGTCGCATTATTATGCCGCCACGTGTAATAAGGGTACCATATTTCGACAATGTTGCATCTTAAGGTAACTAAATTGTATTGTAAAAACTAAAGCTACATAAATCGGATCTGTCACAACTTAATTAAGATTTTTTTTTTTTTTTTTTTTTTGGAATTTTCTAGTGAGACAACCAAGTCGGAATAATTTCATTTTTTAAGTTGGTTTACCCTTTTAGCAGGGAAAATTCTTTATTATCGAATTGAGTTCTCAACTTGTTGTCTCATTCTTTGAGTTGAGTTTTACCCTTTGAATTGAGTTCGTACGTACCTTGGAATTAGCTCATTCTTTTAGTTCTTTTAAGCTCGAATTGAGTTTCTAAATTAAAATTATCACTTAGAGTATTTTTCCGTGTAGTGTGCTTTACCCATTGAATATAGTTTTCATGTTGTAATTATCTCATTATTAGAGTTAGCTTCCCTTTCGTATTAAAGATTTAAATTTTAAATATCACATTTTCAGAGTAAATATAGTGTGATTTACCCTTCCATACAGTTCTCATGTTCTAATTAACCCACAATTAGCGTTCGTTTCCCTTTCGAATTGAGTTTTTAAATTTTAAATATCACATTTTTAAAGTATATATATAGTGTGATTTACCCTTCGATTAGAGTTCCAAGTTGTAATCATCTCGTTTTTTGAGTTGGTTTATCTTTCAAAAGAAATTCTCAAGTTGGGACTATCCCACTACTATAATATTTTCAAATAAAGTTTTAAAGTTATAATTGTCTAATTCGTTGAGTTGGTGGACCAACCAAATTGAGCTCCTAAGTCGTAATTGTCTCATTCTGAAAGTCTGTTTATGCTTCGAATTGAGTATTTAAGTTAAAATTATATCTTACTTAGTTTATCTTCCCCAAATGTATGTGATTTATTCTTTCAATAATCTTTTCAAGTTGGAATCATCTCATTTTTAAGTTGGGGTTAACCTTCAAATTGAGTTCCTAATTTAGAATTATTTCATTCCATTTTAATGTCCAGAATTTTAGCTAGCCCGGTTCTTAGGCAATCAGCATTTAATTTTTCTTTTCTCTCCAACTGACTGATATATTATTGATTCTCAGCATCCATTGTCCTATAAATTTGGAATCGATATAGAAAAAAGAAAAAATGAATTGTGGAAGTTATGTTCAACCGACCATTGTCCATTGTCCAATAAGTTCTGTTCAACACTGAAAAAAATGAATCTGGTAAAAGGTCCTAGAAGTTCTGTTCAACCGAGTCCTTATAGGTGGTGTGAAGTTTGACGCATCAGGAATCCTCTCGACGTCCTTTGGAATTAAGATTCGTGAAATCTTATTGGTTGCATTAGATGGACTTATATGGAGGGTAAAATCTAAAAAGTATACTTTATGTTGTACCATGTACATAAAGCGTACTAAACGTTGACACCATCCAATTTGTATACTTTACATTGTATCATGTATAAAAAAGGTACTATACATATTGTCAACTTCCAATTTTTACCATTAAATTAACCATACGTTTAATTTGTATACTCCGATCAATTTTTACACCCGATTTGTATGTGTGATGTAAAAATGCTGGAGAATCCAGACGTTGGACATGTATCATCACCAAAATTAATTTGGTAAATATTTTTAAAAAATATATATACTATATATAAATGAAAATTTTCAACAGACACGTGTCAATTGGAGAATTAAGATGAGAAATAATAATTTATTATTGCCCATTTTCATAAACTTGTAAGAACACTAAATCTAAATCATGAAGAATTTGTAAAATTGATATTGCGAGGAATTATAATTCTTTATTTAATTTCAGATCCTCCAGCCGCTTTTCTGATTTTATGGAAATTTTGTTGTTTTGACTGTACAACTAACTGTGAAATTAGAATATGATTGTATTTAAATTTTCACCATTCTTAGTTTTTTCTTATTTTCCCAACATTTACAAGATTAAGACACGAGTCCAGCGATATTTATATTTTTCCTTTTCTTTTCAATTTTATAATTTTTTTTAAAAATCATTCACCAAATTAATTCTAGTGATGACACGTGTCATGCAAGTTTGTCTTTAGTTTTTATGACACGTATAAATCAGGTGAAAAATTGATCGGAGTACACAAATTGAACGTACAGTGAATTTAATGGTCACAAATTGGATTAGTGTCAATATTGAGTACCCTTTATGTACATGGTACAACATACCAATTCAATCATTCTCTATACAGAGAAATTAATCACCCATTTTGAGAATCAAAGTCGTAACCTCTTGGGTACTCAGCTTGCCACTCGACTACAAACGCTTTGACATGATAATTAACACATATGGATGCAACAAATTCATTTTTAGAGAACAAAATGTCTGCTGATGGTCAACCTAAAAAAAGTAACAGTCAAAACCCATATGCTCATTGTATAAGAATTTCTTGATTTTGAGTGACACCTAAGATTTTTGCTGACTTGGCATATTTGGTGTGGTGAATAGCAACCCACCTTTATTATGTATATGGATGGATATGAATTAAGGTGGGCAAGCGCAATGATATTACGCGGATCAAGACTTAACTATTGTTTGAATCGAATTGAGCTTTAGTCGAGCTCGAGCCTCATTAGCTGCTTATTTTGCTTACCGAGGAATGTGTGCGTGCAATTGGAGAGCATTATTTGCCAGACAATCGAGCACTATGATGGCAACTTTGTTACAGTATAGCTGATTGATTTTAAAGCGGACTTCTATATTGAAAGAACATCAGGAGCCGACAATCGGGCACTATGATTCTATGACATCCAGGAGCTTTAAAGTCAAGTACTACTCAGGAGTAGGAATGATGCAAACGAATATTTCTTATGGGAATCAAAACGTTGCTAATCTTTGCAAGGAGAGGTAGTTCTTCCTCATTTGCCCAAAAAATGATACATCACTCCAGATGTGAAGTGTTACTAAGACTTCCTGGAGCTTGTGCTCTTCTTCGTTTTTAATATTGTAATAAACGATAAGAATAATGCGATTGTATGATAGTGGTGGGTGTCAACGAACTCTTGAAGTTACATATCATCTCCTATTTGATTAATCTAAGTAGTTTTCTTTCAACAAAGGAAGAAAATAAAGGTTTGTAAACATGGATACGATCATACGAGTAAACGACACTGGTTTTTTCCAATTTTGTCATCGGAACATGTTCACACTTCAGCGCTTCAGCTGTGCATATAGCTAGCCCATTTTTATTGGGCCCAATCAGTCACGTGACGTAAACCATTTCAATTTTGGGCCTAGTTAGTTACATAACCTATTAAAAGAATTGGGCCTGACCTGTGACACTCCCCATTTGCTAGAAATGGTGCTTGTAGGATCTGAGGTGAAATATCTTGAACTCCAATATTTAGGCCTTAGCTTGCTGAATTTATATTTAAGTAGCCTTAAGTTTGTTTTCTGTTGATTGGAATTCGTAACCACTACATGCAACTTACCACTTCTCTGACTCGCTTCATCTAACAACCGTTGATATAACAGTGTTCATCATAAAAGTGTTGCACGTTAGAACCACCTCAAGAAAAGTCAAGTAAGAAGGGAAGAGACATGCCGCGATCTAACTAGACATTTTTGTGCAAAACAAGGCTGCCTAGTTTACTGTATTTCTTCACTGTATAGATTCAACTAACGGTGCATTTATTCACTATATAGATGTTACTTCACCTTGCTAGCCTTTTTTTGGTTATGGCTTAGTTTTACAATGTCCGTTTTCTTCCGGTTTGGTTAGTATTGTTGCACCTCAAAAAAATTGGTCTCTGCGTAGAAAAGTTTTCGAAGTAAAAAAAGAACACTTCTGGGTTTTGGACCGGCTGGTGCAACTGGGTCAGGACCACCGGACCCATTAGAAATAAAGCCCAGATTTGTGACAGACATTTGGCCCAAAAGCACAGAACACGTGTGGGAAAGAAAGGGTAATTTGGGGAATAAAAGGAAAAAAACATAGAAACAGTGTAAAGTAAAGAGAAGACTTTATGTACGAAAGGATAATAAGAGGCCACGTCGCCAAAAAGCATTAAAACCTCGTACCCCTGCCGACAATCACACCCTGTACACTGATTTCTTATCAACTTTGACCTTTTTTCTCTTAAACTATCGACAAAATTTAATTATACAATTCTTATCTTACCTAATAAAATCATATCACTAAATTATAATTCTTTCATTTTTTTACAAGGTTTACCTTTTAGTTTTGTATAAATTTTAAGAAAATAGAATAAATATTAAGTAAGTGGTAAAAAGTAAAATGAAGAATATGAAAAGTAAGTGAGAGAATAGATAAAGTATAAAAAAGAGTGCTTAAAAAATTAATAAGTATAGATATTGGGTTTCCAAAAATAAAAACGTTAAACTTTAGAAAAATGATTCATCACAACTAGAGACCCTCCAGAAAAAATAATTCAACTACAGACAAATTACTATTCATCTTCCACCTCCACTGCTTCCCTACTATTCCACCTCCTCCACCACCGCCCAACCTCCTCCACTTCCCACCACCACCGCCCCACTCCACTACCCTGCAGCCGCACCACCACCTCCACTGCCCAACCACCACCACCACCGCCCATCACCTCCACCCCACTCACTACAAAAAAAATCAGGTTTAGGGACGGATTTATCCGTCCCTAAACCCTTCCCGATTCGTCCCTAATCCGTTAGGGACGGATTAGGGACGGATAGGGACGCCCGTCCTTAAAACGGGCGTCTCTAACCGTTTAGGGACGGATATATTATCCGTCCCAACTGTGGAGATTTTATCCGTCACAATAATCACTACCATTAGAGACGGATAATATCCGTCTCTAATGGCTATTGACCGTGGACGGATTTATCCCTTAACCTAAGACGGATAAATCCGTCCCTAATCCGCCTCTAAAGCTTTTTTTTATTTTTATGTTTTTACATTTCACATTGTTTTAATGTGATAGTAGATAATATACCCGAAAGTGATAAAATTGCATTAATTAAAATAGAGATTCGATAAAATATCCGAACAAAAGACTAAATATCCGAATAAGTTGAATAATGTGAAAAGTATGTATCTAGAACAACGTAAGTACATGAGCATCTAAGAACCGGAGGAGGCGGTGGTTGTTGGTTCGCGAACATCATTGTGCCATCTCATCCATCCGACGAGTGATATGAGCTTCTTTGCTCTAGAAGTTGATCGATCGTTTGCTTGAGAGGATTCATCAACTCATTCACCGCTCTTGAGTGTAGAAATTTTCACGTGATGAGGATGCTGCTGCGACACGAGAAGCTACCACCGGTGTCGATGAAGGGCCCAACCGCCGAGCCCATACACTCGACCCTTAGCGTCCATCGGATTAACTTGGAAGAATATTTGGTCCCGCTCTCGAATTGTGAGTTCATGACCATCGATCATCCTCTCCTCCATAATTCGCTCCACCTCGATGCGCAATAGTGTAGTGCATACGAAATGAGATCTGATTTTAGGAAGATACGCTCGAGCAAAATATACACAAATACAAATGTGAACCTTAACAAAGAAACATACCCCAATTTGCTCGGCCTAGGATCATCCACATGCCATTCTTCATTTTGCCTTCTTAAAGTGGTGAAGAAGCGATAGTGGGCTCCGGCATGGAGTGAAGAACATGCAAACAAGTAGAAAGTTGTTAGAAATGAAAGCAAAAACATAAGTACAAATCATATTGCAAGTCGAAATAACATATATACTAACCGACATACGGTGGTCAGAATAACAACATGACCCATAATGATGCTGGAGGTGCACTGTACCATCTCGCGCCTCGGTCGGCGGTTCTCGTTCTTCGCCATGTCCATGACAAGTGGATCTCTCAAGAAACTCGCCAAAGTGCCCACTCGTCATCCCCATCCATGGCTTTACCCCGGATGCTTTCATGTTGCAAACCATCCTCTTATAACACTCGACTGACAGTCTAAAACAGGCCACGGTTGGGAATGAGGGCATTAGAATGAAGTAGAGTTTCTACAACATTTCCATAAGTAGCAAGCCCAAATATATTAATGAAAATTTGGAATTTAAAGTAAACACAAATGGCTAACATACCACGAAATCAAGACAACAAGTTCGGACTCAAATTGTCCTAAAATTTACTAACACAACGGTGACTAACATATCACCCAATACGATGGCTAATATACCACTCAATCAAAGACAAAGTCAAAGAACATGGATAAAGCTTTGTAACATTTAAGCTTACCGCATCTCATCAAAATAATGATGCTTCATCCTATCCGGAGCGTAGACCACTTCTCCTCCTTCACCGGCTTCTCCTCCAAGTCTTATAATCTTACCAAGATTTTGGAGGCACCCGGCCAAAGCACATTACAAATGAGATAGACATGAAACAAACATTATTAGTATATTCACCCGACATTTAGTAATTATCTGAAGTTATGTTCTACAAATGCATAATACTTACTTCTTCCGTTCGAACAAAATCGCTTCCCATTCCAACTAGCACCGGTGTCGAGCGGTGTAGGGACACCCCGGGAGGATAAGTCGACAAACATTGGTGGCGTCCCCATGCTCGAGCTAGTGGGAGTCTCAGAACATGTATTGTGAACTCCCTCCAATGTCATAGCCCCGAAGAATACACATCGGGACCACCACTAGTAGCACTAATGGCGGTGGGCGTATGTGGACCTCCTTTGCCTCGGCATCTGCAAATTCATACAACAAGTGTTAGTAAGAAAGGCGAGATGAATTGACATGTAAAACATATATAATAGACACTTAATAAAGCATATATAACAAGTTGTAGTAAGAAAGATAAGTTGAATTGGCATGCATGTAAAACATATACATTTAACACGTCGAGAAGACTAAAAAGTCGAGACGGATTATGGAGGAGAGGATGATCGATGGTCATGAACTCACAATTCGAGAGCGGGACCAAATATTCTTCCAAGTTAATCCGATGGACGCTAAGGGACGCTAAGGAGCGGGACCAAATATTCTTCATTGACACCGGTGGTAGATTCTCCGTGTCGCGGCAGGCATCCTCATCACGTGAAAATTTCTACACTCAAGAAGCGGTGAATGAGTGATGAATCCTCTCAAGCAAACGATCGATCAACTTCTAGAGCAAGCTCATATCACTCGAACGGTTCCTTCATGCACTTCATCATCCCGACTCAAACAATTAGTATGTGTAAGTGCAAAAGCAATGAAGGATTCAACCCCTTCCACAAAACTAGATTCAATTATGCCATTAACAGTGCGACGGTACATCCATGAACGATCGGGATTCATAATTCAACAATTAACCTGCGTCTCAATTTATTAGATTTATAACATGTATAACATTACGTATTTAGTTTCATTACAATTACAATTACATTTTTAATTATGATACGGTAACAATTGGTAATGAATTACATGCATTTTACGATTACAATTCAATCTCCTTTGGTAGTTATAACATTTATACCATTACGCGTTTAGTTTCATTACAATTACAATTACATTTTTAATTATGATACGGTAACAATTGGTAATGAATTACATGCATTTTACGATTACAATTCAATTTTATAGTAGTTAAACTTCCATATATCTATTAACATTACAAATTGTAGATGAAAATATTATTGATTGTTTTTATGTTAATACTCCAAAATTATATTAAAATCACCAAAATCACCAAATTGTCTCCAAACACACAATTAAATCTTCATAATCCTAATGCATTATCTGAAAATAGCTAAGTAAATACCCTACACACTTACAATCATAGTAACATCATACTAGCAATCCAATTTCACAATAAATATATCAATTGCACATCTCAAAGCTAACCCAATACGTAATATAAGCTAAATTATCTACTACATACTTCCTATAAACATACAATTGATCAAACTAGTCGAAATTCATAAAATTCCCAAAATTTTAAAAGTAAGGGTTTTAGCCAAAATACCTTCAATTTCGGGAAAAATAGCAGATGAAAGTTGAAATTGATGCACAATCCAAACTCCTTGTCCGAGCTTGAAGCGAGACCAAGATTGGCGAATAAATCGAGATTTGGCGGAAAATGCTTGGGACGAACTGGGAGAAAGGAAGGAAGAAGGAATGAAATGGAAATAGAAATGATTCTGCTTCCCGTGTTCTATTTAGAACACTGAGCTTTAGGGACGGATTTTTTATCCGTCCCTAAGCCGTCTCTACCATTAGGGACGGATATCTATCCGTCCCTAAAAAATGTTTTTTTTTTTTTTTTTTTACGGGTCAACAATTTTAGGGACGGATAAAAAATCCGTCCCTAAAACAAGGACGGATTAGGGACGGATTATATAATCCGTCCCTAATTAAAGACGGATTAGGGACGGATTATATAATCCGTCCCTACTTAAGGACGGATTAGGGACGGCTTAGGGACGGATAGGCCTATCCGTCCCTAATCCGTCCCTAAAAGTGCCGATTCGTCCCTAAATTAGGGACGGATAATATCCGTCCCTAATTTTCGTCCCTAAAACCGAACTTTCTTGTAGTGACTCCACTGCCCCGCCGTCGCACCACCACTCCGAAGTTTCAGATCTAAAAACCCAAATGAGGGTATATTTGTCAAGAAAGTGTTTGATGTTGAAGGGTCTCTTAATAGAATAAAATTGGAGATTTAGGTCCTTTTTTGTGATGTTTATTTTGAGAGGATTTTTCATTCAAATTAACCCTTAAAAACAAATTTTCGAAATGTCAAAAAGTAAACATTTAAAAAGAACAGAGGGATTACTATATAATATACTCATTAATCATACATGTTACATCATATATAACTCAAGAAATTATCCACTTTTTATTATTCCCACTTGATCAATGCATAACACACATATGGACAAATTCGAAGGGCTAATTGCAATATGGGGTTCAACTTTCCTTAAGATGTTATCCCGTGTTTCGAAATCTGTAAAAAAAACAAAAACAAAAAAACCCAAAAGTTATCTTTATTTACTGAATAATCTTATTATATGAGCTACTCATTTGCCGACATCAGTCTCCCATCATTAGACCACGTTGTAAACAAACTATTGAAAGTTGAAAGTATATGATACGAAATAAAAGAAATAATATAAAAAGTACTCGTATATAATTAAAGGAAATGTAAAGTTTTAAATAAACGTATAAATTGGCAAATTGTAAATATTTTAGCAAACATTGGTAGTATTGCGTATTGGAGGTTTTAGAGCATAACTACATGCCCTGAATTCACTTTCTTTACAGGATAATCTTATTACATGTTTTTATTTTAAAAATATATACAAATAACCTAGTCATTTTTACTATAACGGTCTATAGTTTGAATCATGATACATAGAGACCTCTCAAGTTTTCATCTCCAACTTGATGGATGTGATATACACTAGTAACTAAGAAAAAAAAATCAAAATGTGAATAAATTAGGTTGTACATGGATTTGAGATTACTAATTGTCGACTCTGTCATGACAGCTTTAGTAAGCATTCAACAAATTTTACGTTTTTATGGTAAGATGATGTATCATAAAGTAGAACATCCGAAAGAGGTGAGCATAGGTGCATGGTTTTTCTAGTTAAGCGGTAATTCTCTTGATGTATTGATTGTTATCCGGTTTGGAAACTTTAGGGGTCGTGATGTATTGGATGGACCTCAATGTTTGGAAAGCTCACCGTGGAAAGCTGTTCTTGGCCACTTGGGTTGTGATGGTGTTGATTGGCTGACTCTAATTTTGGCAAACAATAGATGGTAATCTGATGTTTTAATCCTTTGGTTTGGTATAGTATTTTATAAGCTTGTATTGATTTATGGTGAACGGTTGTGTAATTGTAAACTTTTATGAGCATTCATTATGCTCTTGTAAACGTTCGTTTTAGTAATAATATTTTTACCGTTTAAAAAAAAGAACATCCGAAAGATGTGAAAGTTAGGCACTTGCACTCAAAATCAAAGTTTATAACCTTCGTTGTAATATTTGTAGAAATCCAGTAGCATTTAGCAGTTAAACAAAAATTGAATAGGGTGGTGGGGTTCTACAATGTCTGCCAACACATTCATGGTCATATACTTTTGTTGGCAAGACAAAACAAAGAGATACTTGGAAGATAACATTAAATATAATGGGCCTACGCCTTTTTGGTGGTATTAATGTTATTCTATGTTATCTTTAAATGAAAACTCATTCGATTCGATTAATTCGATTCGATTATTATATTATAACTTGGTTATATTTTATCTACAATTGATTCGATTCGATTGATAAATTTCAGTTGAAAAGAGGCCTTCTCCTCCGTTTTTTAGAAGCTTTACCATTTGACTTAATTTAAATTTTAAGGAAATATTAATAAAAAAGAAAGTAAATGATAAAAAGTATAAGAGATAATAGAAAAAATAAGAAATAGAATAGATAAAGTATGAAAGAGAGTGTTTAAAAATTAATAAATGTAGATAGTGGGTTTCCAAATGAAAACGTTAAATTTGTAAAAAACATTCGAAATGTCAAATAGTAAAACTTATAAAATAACAATCAATAATAATCTTTTAAGGAATATGCCCGGCCTGGCCTTTTTTCCTTCATATTTTTCTTACCATTTTAGGTATAGTGTACTTTAGAATTTCTACATTCTTCAGTTCAGTACAGAGCAAAGGAGCTAGCTAGAAAGTGGTACTGTTATTTTCCTCATTGAGAATTTACTCATTAATAGTCATGTCAGGATAATACGAGAGGGATAGTGGGATACCATAACTAGAATAATTTTTTCTATCTTGGGTTAGATCATTAAACTCACGACTTAGTGTAACAATGTCAGGATACGGAGGGATACTTTCATAGAGACGTAGACCAACTAAGACAAGTTCACAATTGAATCAATCTTCAACATGTGTATTAAATCTACATGAAAAACTATAACATTAGATCTTTAAATTGTAAAGAATGCATAGTACATCTGCCCCTAGCAGAGTCAGAAATTTTACTCAGATAAGGCATAATTATACTTGTCTATAATCAAATATAAAATGTATAAAATTTTGTTAATTTGAGTAGTGCAACTTGATGTCTAACTTTTCACATCCAAATACGTTAATTTTACCCTTATTAATTGATCCCCATGCCTTCAAATTGGTACATGAGTAGTGAAGTTGGACATGGTTTTTCTAGGTTTCTTGTTTTCTGGTGGACGAGATCTGGTGGTAGGCGGAGCATGGAGGCGAGGTGGTGGAGGACTCCGATTTGGTGGAGGAAGACGAGATCCAGTGGTAGCGGCGCATGGAGGCGGGGCGGTGGGAGGCGACGCATGGAGGTGGGGCGGTGGGAGGCGGGGCAGTGGAGGTCGGAAGAAGGATTTGGGAAGAAGCTGTTGCAATGGAAAGAAGAAGAAGGATTTGGGAAGGAGGAGGAAGAAGGGGGTAATAAAGTAATTAAACACTAAATTGCACTTACATGAATGGGCAAAAAAGTCAATGAACATTATAATTGCAGTAATATGAAATGTTTTTCCTATGCAGTTGGCTATGTGTTGTCATATGTTCAAAATTGCACTGGGAAGTAGCACGCTAGAAACAAAAACTACATGAAGGACATCTTGGGGTTTTGAACGTGCATGTGATTAGGAAATGAAGTCCCCCCATTCCAATGGACCACAAGATATTAAGTACTATCATGTTACATTATAGGTATACATAGAAAATTTGAAAATCGCAGGCAAGGCATTTGCCTCCCCTTGCCCTATAGCTCATCCGCCACTGACTTCATGAATGTTTTTGATTACGGGGTCATCGCGGTTGACAAAGTAGAGGACGGATAGATCATTGCCCGTGGCATCAATCCTAAGTGGCCTCACCTTCGAGATTCTTCGGGGATTAATAATGTTCTAACGAGGCATCATCTTGGGTTAGGAAGGGAGATTTCCCTAAGAAACATGTTACGTGCGACTAATCATTTTGTACGACAACTGTGTTTTATCGCTGTATATGAAATGCGACGCATCATTGGTGTAGGAAATAAGGTATCATTATTGGTATTGGAAATAAGGTAAGGTATAGTGTAGTATGGTGGGAAAGGGATAATATTTGAAGAATGAAAGGAAGGGGTTAGACCACGTATTTTGTGGATCTCTTGCTTTCCATTAGATCCACAAGGTATTGATCCCTACTCTGGTGCATGTCCCATACAATGTAGTAGGAGTTATTGGATGTGTGTGTGTATGAATATGATCCTGATAACTGATGAATGATGAGCAATTTAGGCACATGTGAGTTTTCAATTTGTAGGTCCTCTTTGTATGAATATGATCTTGATAACTGATGTGTGTGTATGTGTATATGATCATCGTAACGGTTCAAAGCTTAATAGATGCCGAATGGAAACAAAACAATCTCATACTAATAAGTTGTATCTTTTTAATAAATTCATAATAAAAACTACAATTAAAAATTGTTGTTTTGAATCCATTTTAGAATGGGTAATCCGTAAGAAAGTTTCAGTTCGTGCATGATTGAAACTAAAGTGTGCGGGAATGATATAAATTAATGTGTGGGGCCGACATCTTGCCCGGAAATAAGTTTAGGGGTAATAATTATGTTCAATGGATCAGATCTAGATTAATTAGTTCCCTACTACTTCGTGTGTCTCGTATAAGTTTATCCACCCGTCATTTTTAGTTGTCCCACACAATTTTATATACATTACTAAAAAAAGAATGTACCCACAACCAAGAAATAATTTAAAAAATCTCGCATTTTACACCTTTCCTACTAAAACTACACAACTTTACCACTTTTTCATGTTTTATGATTTATTTAAATTTTCACCTAAAATCACACACTAAATTCTAATATATGAAGTTATTCGGGACAGATGTAGTATATGTGATATTGTATTATGTAAAAGTAAATAATTGTAGTAAGAAACGAGTAGATATAGTGGGAGTAGTTGGTAATTGGAGTGTGTCCATTGTAGTAGTTGGTATTGTAATAATAGGATTAGGCAGAGGCTAGCCTTTGGCCATAGCCATAAAAGTAAAGCTACTCAGAGTTCTTTAAGGTTACAACGTTTGCCGTATGGGGAATCTCCACATTCTTTATTTCTCAACTTCAATCACTCTTTTATTTGCCAATTCAACTTTATATCTCTTATTTCCATATTACCCCTTATAAACTAGGTTATTCATTTTTTCCCACTAATTTTAACAATAACATGACTTTAGGATGAAATCATAAATCCCCAGATAATTTGGGGCCAACTACTCTTTCCTTCACTGGGCGGTCCAGATCCTTGCCTTTTTAGCACTATACTTGTTGTTAAACTGCACAACATCGTGGTGTAGCTAAGGGAGTCTCTTTTGCTAATGTTTCGGTTACATGGTGGAAACATCTTGTATGTTTAGAGACATTTCTTAAGAGTATATAGTGTATGTAATATCATGTGGTTACTAATAATATTTGACGGATTATCTATGTAATAGAGGAATTCTGAAGTTTTTTAAAAATAAATGTCAAATCTTTAAGTCTTACATTTGTTAGGTCAAATTCGAAGTTAGAAAAAAGGCACGCTAGTACGTTACTTTACGGTCACCAGCCAATTGATCAATCTTGACATGAAGCAAACCTTTGAAAAGAGGAATACACACAAGTGGATTTGAAAATTGACATCACCAATGATGTTTTTTTTACCAATAATCTCTTTTCTTCTTGTTTTTTGTGACAAGATCTTGTTGACACTCAATATATTACTTCTTATACTGGTAATAAATCATTTTGATGCGTCACAGGTTAGCTGTCTAAGCAATAGTTAAGGTTTTGATCAATTAAATTAAGATAAGAAGTTATGTCGGTACTTTGTCTTTCATGTTCTTAATTAGTTTTACCCAATAACTAATTAGTTTATAAAATTTGGTGGTCCAGTATCAAGTATTCAACTAGCAGTTAACCCGATCGAACCCGATAAATATAAAATGTATCACTTACAGCCGGTACCCTATCACTCACCTCGCGAATTTGAAACATTCATTTTACCCTTCCCGCTGGATATGTTTATCAAGGTACCTGTTGAATATTGTTTGAATCAGGTGTCTCCACACTATGTGGATTGTAGAGTTAATCCATATTTTGATAAGGTACAAATGTATAGTCTCGAAAGACATAATCCTTGCCAACGATGCAACATGATCGATCCATCAACCAACCCCTTGGGGGTATTAGTTGTGAACGTATTAGGATTGAGGCTTGTTTTTCCGATGTTCGACTTTTGTGAGATACGCATTTGTATTTGGTGGTTTTGGAGAATTCTAATCTTCGTTTCCGTTGGTACATGTTGATTTTAGAGGATGTAATTTTTTTATTTGTTGATAGCATTTCTTATGCTATTTATACGTGAGTAATAATTTTTCTTATGTTTCCAAAAGAAGAAAAAAAAAGCTAACCTCTCAAGGATTAGCTCACCCAGAGGCCGGTTGGCTCTGACTTCGAACTCTTGTAACACTGCTTGCAGGCGTGTATCATGCATGGGGCCGGCCCTTTACAGGGAACCATCCGCATACCTACCTTCACCAAGAGTCAAGATCCTGAAAAAATATTACCTTTCATCCCCTGACATTTAAAATTCTTACAAAAATTATTTATAATCTGATAGAAAATTACATTATTGTCAAATTTCATTCCATTGTCCGTACAAAATATCGAGTTACTTGCACTAGTATCCTAATTAGGTGTCAGGCTACACTAATGTATTGTGTCAAGCCATACCAAATTAGGATGGTGAACAACTAAGCCTCCTGGTACGTGCACAAATGGGGTTAAGGTGTGCGAAAAAAGGACACATGTTGGTATAGTAAGACCAACATATCACTCGTATAGTTGTATAGCAGTCAATAAGTAATCACGCCGGCCTAAAGTGTCAGTCCTCAGGGAACGGGAAGTCACGACAGTTGTAACTTATATTGAAAGAATATGAAGAATTAGCCTATGATTTTGTTTAATTTATATTGTCAAATTTAAAAGTAGGTGAGATGATTTAATATTATATAGCACACGTGAATCAGCTTGTGTTTGTTATCTGCGAGAGCTACAATATAATCCAGCTAGCGTGTCGAACGCTGGCGAAAATAGTAGGGCGAGCCAATGGATAACGTTTGGCCACCAATACAACGTTAAATGTTTAGTACAGTTCCTTTATTTATTAGCGTTTAGTATTATAACTGCAAACTCATATGATATCCAAAAAAATCTGTTCTGGATATACAATTAATTAATGTTTCCATATTTAATACTCCTTCCGTTTTTGTAAAATTGTTACAATTGTGAAAAACACAATTTTTAAGGAAAAATCATAAGAGTACATGTGAATCCAAAATTTTGTAATTAAAAATTAGTATAATATATTAATTGAATGGTAAAGTGCATGTGACCTCACAAATATGTAAATGTGTGATTGTAAATGAAAGGAAGGGAGTATTAAGTTTGCATACATTTTTACAAGTGGATGAGTGACTTTCGGTGAATGAGAAGGGCCAAAACATTTTGTACGTACACGTACCCAATTGAATTGACACATGCTTTCCTTTCCTTTTATAGACCAGCCAGCCCGCTAGTACTATTAGAACATTTTCACACCAATTATTGGACAGAGTGATTCCATATGCAAATTCTATGTTATGTTATCATCATCTAACAACGTTTTCTTTCATTCCTCGGATCGCAAAATTGAACAAATTAGTCTCCGTTATTTTCGTCTGAAAATTCATTAATTTCAGTTTGATTCATTTCCGATTCATTCAGTTTTAGTTCAATCACTTCAGTTCAATTTTGTTCAGACAAAAAGAACATAGACTTACATTTATTTTATTATTATATTTTTTTTAAACCAGGGGTGCAACCACGGTAACATTAGCCCCACAAGTAATAGCAGGTTCAAATTTTTCTTATTTTCCCCTTCCCCTATAGACATATGCATATGCATCACTTGCAAATGATCCTTCTTTCTTTCTTTCTTTTTTTTTTTTTTTTTTTATTAAAAAAAGAAGAAAGTTGGCTAATACTCTAGAATACCAACTCTAGCCTAACTAATAATCATGACGCCTTTATCCTACGACCTATATATTATAGTTCAAAAGGTGACCGCTCTATCGTTTAGCTAATCAATTACCTCTATGTTTCAAACTGACATATATTTAGCTATATTCTTAAGTGTAAATTAACTTGAGATAGAAAAAGAATCTCTTACATGAATATTGGACAAATTAGTTTGTGTATTATATACACGAAGATACTTCCATGTGCTTTGAAGAGGAATACATCTATGTAAAATACAAGTAGAGTTCTACCTATAAACTAGTTTCTGGCCCGTCGAGATTCGACGGGTATTAGAGAAACATATATAAAAATGTCTCGAAACAACATATTTATCATTCAAAGAGAATGTACAAAAAATATATAAAGTATTACATTATTCGAAATTTCAAACAGATATATAATAAAGAGATTAATTGAAGTCGGTCATTTTTTGTAAAATAAAATTTAAAAAAGAGCTAACACAATGTGCTAATAGTAATCATTTGTAAACTATATATTCAAGTTTTCAAGGTTTATATGGGAATAAATTTAAAATTACATTATAGTTTGTCGAATACCTCTTTGTATACAACATTTGTATTCGTATCACATAAGTTTGTAATTGGGTAGGACCGACCCCGAACCCATTAAATGACGACAAATTATTTATGTACGGGTTGGGTTCTACACCCGCACCCGTCCAAAAGTCGCTCTGCCCAAAACCCAACCCGTACGGAACCCTACCCGAATTCAACCCGTACCCAAATTTGACACATGATTCGCCCAGAATTCGTTCTGGCCCAAATTTTCGTCAGGGAGTAGGGTGGGTACCTACCCCCTCCCCCACCCGACCATAAAAAAATTTGTGAAAACATGTGGGGAATTGTTTTAGTAAAAAAAAATCGCACCCAACCAAAAAAAGTTTACGCGAAAACATGTGGGGAATTTTTTTCGACTGAGGTAGGATGGGTGGACCCACCCTCTACCCGACTAAAAATAAGATTCGCAAAAACATGTGAAAAATTATTTTCGTGAGATAAATAAATTGCATACGGAATAGGGTGGGTGGGGCAACCCCCCCCCCCCCCCCCCTCCCCGGGGGCCCGACCAAAAAATGCGGGAAACTGTTTTTCCTGTTTTAGTTTTCTTTTCCCAAAACTTTGGGTTGAGTTCGGGTTCTAGGTCTTCCTGACTTTAAAATTGCGGGTTGGATACGGGTTATAAAACCCGTTAAAAATCATCGGGTTCCACCCCAAAAGTTTTGTAATGGGTCGGGTACGGGAATATGGAATAGGGAATTTTGTGTTGTCCGATGGACTCATTATCATTCGATATATTAATACATTTTTCCCATATTCATTCCAGATAAAATATTTGCTTCAATAACATGCTTTCCAAGATTTGTTACTATAAACCTTGTTCTATTGCAAAGTTTGGAAGCCTGATCAATGTTACGCAACAACATGATCATGCAACCAACCTTAAGAACAATCATGTGATTAGGGAGTCCAAAACAATTGATATTATTCAGAAACTCAACAGTGAACACTTTAGAGATACATCATCCACTCTACTCAAGCTATCAACGCTTAAATATTCAATGTACTCACCATGAACTTTGTAAATGACGTACTTTTTAATCTCATTAACAATGTCATTTGTAGGTGCAAGAATGGCTCAATTAATGATGTAATTTGGATCTAGTGACCGATTGGCCAAGTGCTCTAACAATGATGGGTACGTAATGTCAACAATGGTATTTATAGTATCATCTACCTCTCTGATGAGTAGAACATCAAGCAGTTTTATATCAACCTCACCGTCATTATTTTCACCAGCAACACCATCACCAACTTGTAAAATCAACTCCACGAACACCTGATCTCGTTTATCTCGGCAGGTGAATTTCCAGACTGCATGTGATGTAAAATTTAATGTTAATCAACTATATAGTTAATAATTAAAAAAATTTACCTGCAACCTCAGGTTTTTAGTTAAATTGAGGACTTCACATGTTGCCCATATTTTGGATGAGCATATGGCTACATTAACTGTATCGTATCTGGTCCCTCCAGGAATCAGAAGAAGAATATGACTGAAGTCGCCACAAAAACAACCACAAGGCCACCAAAAGGGTCATGAGGGCAATGTATAGCATCTTTGAATGTTCGATCAGCTGCCTCGAAGCAAAATTTATTCGTCATAGGAATCTCGTGCCATATAATAAGCTTAGTAAGCCTTAATAACTATGTAACAAATTAATTTGTACTGATCTTTGAGCATATTGAGTCCTCATTATGATGAAGTGGTATGTCGAATCTCGGATGAGCTGCACTACCCCTTGGAAGCAATAGTGATGCAATACCACTCGATGCAACTGGGAGAACTATATCTCCTTTGGATCTCAATCCCGGTCATAAAGTTTTCCATATAAAAGTCTTCCCAATCCTTCCATATCCACATAAGAACAACACTCAACTTGTACCCGAATTGACACGTAGATTGTATGTTTCTCCACAGTCAATCGTGGATACAACGAATTGAACTCTTCGCTCTCAGCATCTTTATCGTTAGACGTCTCATCCACTATGAACTGGTTCATAGAACTATTTATGATGTCATCTGAAGGTATATGCATACCTTCAAATTGTCAAACAACTGCAATTTGATCTTAGAAGTTTTTCAATCTCCAATAAAGATAAATCTTTTATTATGATCATCCGTGAGTTTTAGACATGTATATTGTAATACAAAATATGAATGTAATAAAGCATATATGTTTAAGTATGTCTAGTAATAATATGGAACCATAGTTGTTAGTACCTGGATTGTTTTTCTCATGTGTTGGGTATTCAATAGGTCATCTGATAAAAATTCCCATGTCTTGAACCAAACGTCTTTAGGAATTGACATGATGTGAGATAGAATCACTGTGAAGATGACGGGGGAAGCCTAGTAACTTGCGTCAATTATCCCACTATCGCATTCCCTATCATCAAATGAGAGACATAAGAAACCACATGCGGACTTGTATGAATCATAAATAAAACCATGACCGTTCTGATATCCTCATAGCAAGTCGCACCTCTTACACGATTCAACAGGAGTCTCATGTAGTACTGGTTCTCATTAATAATGCTGACATTATGTATACGCCCAACACTTTGTGCTTTTGTCTTTCTGCGAGACCATATCTTATCTCTTTCATTCCAACAATAATGTTGTGGCAATTCATGATACAAAAGCTCGAGCTTCATGATCGACTTTGTTCAGTTCAAACCACCTTAAGAATTTTGACTGCTTTGCATATGGCTTCTCAAGTAATCGGGCATGTATTCACCATCATTAATGTTCACACTTTGCTAACCCTCCGAGTGGAATGATAACCTCTCAATTGCAGGAGTCCGATAATGTATGGGAAATTCAAATATTCTCCATATAGCTTCACATGCAGAAACATACCGGGCATCAACATGCCCCATGATTTCATCTGGATTGTTCTTGTCCACAAAACTAAGCCATATGAGGTCACTCTCCTTGGATATATACTTAAACAAATACTTTATAGACCGCCCATGATTGCATAATTTTATGTTCAATTGACGATTATATGGGATTACATATCTAGACAAATTTGTAATAATGGAATAGCTTAATAAGAGGAGACATGTTGCCTAATTAAATTACCATAGTCCTCATGAACTACTTGAATTATGAACAAGTATGATTTTGATCACATTATTATATACTTAAGGAAATATATGAATGGACCGGATTGCCCTTATTAATTGTTCTAGACATCAAGATGTCCGATGAACTGTGAACATGCCAAACCACCATCCACAAACTTTTTTAGCTAATATGAATTGAGTATTATGCCATGTGGCATGACAAATGGACCAATAAGAAACCTAGAAAACTAATTTGATTCATAGATATATAGATTATAGATATATAAAAAAAAAATCGTTGTGGAATAATGTAGTAATACATAGTGCTGCAATATTTTCTTTTTAATAGTTAAAGATCTCTATAAAGATTTAAATTATAATTGAAGCTCATATACATCAGCAACTTACTCACTTATATTTTATTTACTACTAAGTAGCAAGGTACTCTAACCACATTTTGTCAATTATAGTAATAACTCAACTAATTTACGTGATGGTGGAGAATGAACACATGCTCAAGGTTATTCTTCCTTAACCCAGCCGTGCAGTGTAAACTTTGACTCCGCATGAACCTCTGACATTTAAGAATCACAAATAAAGGGTATTTCTACCGTATCCAAGTCAAATATGTCCCACACCAACCCCATCTAATTAAAAAAATAGAAGCATCAAATTTATCTTGATCCATATCAAATAAAAAAAATAACAACTCGAGAAGAATATGCTTATACTTTCATTTTAGTACAACATTATAGTAGATAATATTGTTGTTAGCCGACTTTATGAAAATATGTGAGTCATAAAGTCTAAAAGTTTTAGATGAATTCGTTTTGGCACGACGAATTTAAATATATGTTCAAAATAATTTTTGGAATTTTGTAGATAAATTTATATTAGATTTAATAAAAACTATATGCAGCCAACATACATAAAATAAACAGTGAAATATATTTATGCTGAAAATGCAACTAATTCCACATAACGATATAATTTACGTTAAATAATAAATAGAAATGGGAGGACAAAATAAATGAATCGAGACAACCCCTGAGTGGTATGTGCTCCACTCATATAACGAACTTGGTATAATACAAATCTACCAAACCAACATCATCATAAGAACATCCATCTGATAATTTATGTGTTACAACGTAAGCCTCACGTGTAACCTGGCAAAACTTCATGGAACAAAATTCTCCATCAAATGCATGAATTTCTTTGAAAAGTGAAACAAAGGGGCAAAGCAGAAATTTGTTGATTTAAGACATTTGATCACCAAATAACAATCTCTTCCAATTACTACATGTTATTACTCGAAATTTCGAACAAATTTAGTTCTTAATTTGGATGGCAAACCTTCCGCATTTTCAGCAACCATAAGATATAAATTTTATCATCAAACAATAACATTGCCCTAATGATCCATAGCAACAACATTAATATGTCCCCCTATTTGGACTATGCTCAACCATATCAAAATTTCATGTAGGATGGCTAGAATTTGAATGAACCTGGTTGGGTTTAGCCCTTCAACTTTATATAATATATTATATAAGAACACCAAATTGATAATCTAAGTGCTAAAACAGTATCCTCATGTTTAACCTGGCAAAAAACTTCACGAAACAAAATTCTCGCCCCCTTTCGGACTCAGCTCAACTGTAGAATCAAAATTTATTAATTTCTTGTTAAATAGATGGGGGTATTAAATATTTAATAAGTGCTCTATTTTTAAAATTACATTATTTCATTTTATTTTATTTATTAAATTTATATTTTATTTTAATGAATAAAATGATTTATTAAAGGGCATTAATAATAGTATTTAAGATTGGTGTCTATGGATTTGTCTTGTCACGGCGAATTCAAATATATGTTCAAAATATTTTTTGAATTTTTGTAGATAAAGTTATATTATATTTAATAAAAACTATATATGTTGGCAACATACAAAAAATAACTGTGAAATATATATTTAAGGAAATACTTGAATCGACCGAATTGCCCTTACTAATTGTTCTAGACATCAGAAAAAACTGTGAACAGACTAAAATGCCCTCCACAACATTTTTCGGCCAATCAGAATGAAGGATTGTGCCACCTCATCATGACAATTGGATCAATCACAAGCCTTGGAAACTTTTTCGATTCATAGATATATCCACCAAGTATATATGTGAAGTAGGGCTGTACATAAAAAAAATCCGCCCGCGCCGCCCGTTGCAAACCGCACCCGCCGATTGAAATTTTTAAAAATATCCGTTGTTGGTCGAAAATTTAATCACCCGCTTCGGGCGGGTGGGTGGCGGGTGCGGGCGTAGTCACCCGCCACCCACCCGACCCACCCGCCCATATAAATTATATATATTTTTTTATTTTTTATTATATAGTTATATAGTAAATATAAGAAATATGAATTAATATGTGTATATGACCTCATTCAAATTTCACACAACAGAGAACTTATACATATGTATGGTGATTGTACTTGCTTATGGAGTGTTTTATTTCGTATTGGAACTTATATTTATCTTGTTCGAACATATTATAGCATTTTATTTTATACGTTGAACCCGCCCGCCATCCACCCGCTTAAATGTCAACCCACCCACCGTGGTTTGATAAATTGTTCACCCTCTATGGTTCAATATTTTGTCCACCCACTATAGGTGGTTCGGTTGAATATTTGGTAAAAAACCATCCGCACACGCCCGCGTACACCCTAATTTCAAGTTGTGCATGTGTATACACATACGTCTACGTGTATTCATACATACGTCAACAACTTCTTGTCCTTTCCTTAACCTTTCCTTATACAACTATATAGGAGTATTTTTTTTGTGAAACTCTTTTTTTAAATTAAACTATCTGTCGTATATTAATCTTGGAGGTTCACTTGACAAGACCATTTTGTTTTTCAATTATTTTACTACGCAAATTATTCGCATTAGTTGGTAGGGTGTTCAAAAATACCCAAAAAACCGAACCGACAACAAAGTGTTCGGTTTTCGGTTTACTATTTTTAAGCAAATCGGTTTTCGGAGTACAATATCGAAAAGTACCGAAACCGAACCGAAAACTGAAATTCTTAAAAATCTACATATTCTTACATTCTCGAAAAAGTATGGCCTTATTTCATTGAGTAGTGCATTATTCATTGAAGTAAAAATTATACATTATTAACATAAAATAACAAGAATGCAATGTTTATGCATTGCTAACATGTTACAGTAATTAAATTTGATAAAACAGACTACTGCTTCTTCTAGTCTAATTACTGTGATCTTATTTTCATGCAAATATTTTCATGTAGGGAGGTTATTACAACAAATATTTAAACGTAACAAGGTTATTTTTTCATTTTTTTTCATTTTTAAAATAATTTTTGGATATTTTCGATTTTTACCGTAACATTACCGAAATTTTCGGTATGATACCGAAACGAAAAATAAATTCGGTTCGATTTTCATAATTTATGCAATTTCGAAATTCGGTTTTTCAGTTCGGTTCGGTAACCGACTTGGCTAGAAGACAAGTACTCTTTGTTGCTACGTTGAGGTCTCTTTTAACACGATCTTCAATTAGTTTTCTTCTCCGTGTCACAATCCATCTTTACTTAATTTATTTCAGTATTTATTTAATCGACTCCCTTTCCCGTCAATTTTGATAGCATTATATTTCCTTCACAAATTATTATGAAGTCTCTAGATAATTTATTTAGAGATAACCTATATTTTTAAAAAACTAATATATGTTATAATCAAAATGTCTAAGTTGGTAACAAAATTCATTTCTTTTGTAATATGAAAAATACCAGTGTTGATAACATAAACGTTTTGATTAATAATATCGATGATTTTGTTGATAACATAAGTCCGTCTTTAGATATATTATCTAGATACCGTCTTCGAAAAGAATTTCTATTTCCTTATATCAATTTATTTCAATACCTTTTCTTTAATTTTGTTTTTCTCTAGCTCTAGACATACTATTTCCATTTGTCCTAAATTTCCAAGTACTGGTCCATAGAGTTTAATTCTCAAAAATGAAAATGATAAGGTTTTCAATTTTCTTATGATAGTCGTATTTTATTATTAAGTTGAGTTAATTACCTAAAAGAATAAGGATCATAGTGGCTCACATCACAAGAGTACTGTATATGACCTACGCACTTCAGCCGTAGGTGTGTATTTTAAAGTTGGTAGCGCATGGATGCAAATGGGAAGTGTGGGGGCCATAGTGTTAAATAAGGAAAGAGCAAGTACAGGTGATAGTAAATTGCATGGGTCATCCTCCAAGGAATCAATATTCCATCTTATAACAAGATCAGGAAACTGGACCTGCATGTACCGTTGAAATCTCGATTTTGGATATGTATTGTGTTCTTATAAAAGAGAGGCGTTTCAAAAATAATCGGAGATATTTCGATACCTTCCGAAACTTCTCGTAATATTTCAACAATAAGTTGATGATGAAACACTTTCTCAAAAAAAAGAAAGAAAAAACTTAATGAAACTTCATGCAGTATAAATTATAATGATAACAAGGAGATGCATGTAAGAGACGATGTACATCAACAACAACATGGAAATTTAGTTCAAAGCCATCAACATTTCATTCACTCATTCAACTGTGATTCTCTGCTCAATTTTGGCTGCCAACGACATAGAAATTGACACATTAATAATTTGTGTTGTGTTTTTTTCTTCAATATTTCCTTGAGTAAACAAAATGACAACTTTGAAGATAGAGTAAGAAGACTTGAAATTAAGAAGAAATATTCATACAATATAAAACACTACTACAACATAATCTTAGACTTTTGAACCTCATAATTATTTCCAAAATCTTCTATTAATGGTAAAAGAATTGCGTGGGGTAATTTTTTTTTTTTTTTGGTACATTAGAGTGAGACAGTGTCAATTTTAATACATTAAAATAACATCGACCAATTTTAGTACACTACAATAACACATATGGAATTTCAGTACTCCGTTCAATTTGATGACGTGGCAGTTGGAATACCAATTTTGCCTCCAAATATCGTATATTGACAGTATATAAGCCTATTTTGTCTTTTAAAAAAGAAAAATTATATTCCATGACACGTGTGAGTCTCACGTTAAATCTGGATGTATTTTCTTAGAAAAAATTAAAACAAATTTAAAAATTCAAAATAAATTATAAAAAAATTAATTTTAACTAATTTCTATTAAATAAAAAATTAAAATGAAATTACAAAATATTTCAAAAATAAAAACAATTTCTTAAAAAAATTATTGAATATTTTCACTTATTAAAGATATTAAAAAAATAATGAAAATAAAAATTAAATTTTAATTTTTTTTTTGGTCTTCTTCCTTCCATGGAAGCTCCATCCATGGAGATTGGAGCTTCCATGGAAGCTTTTGACCGAAAGCACCAATCTGGAGAGCTTCCGGCCATGGAAGCTGATGACCGAAAGCACCAATCTGGAGAGCTTCCGACCATGGAAGCTCCAGTCCGGCCATCTTTCTTCCATGGAAGAAAGGGAGCAAAATTTTTTAATAAAAAAATTAACAATTGAATATTTGATGGAGGAGAATTGGGGAAGGGAATTTGTTGGTGTTTTTTTTTTTTTTGAAGAATTAAAAATATATTACTCATAACTGCTGAAAACACCAGAAGTGTTCCCAAAATACAAAGTCCAACAATACAATGAACCACTACAAAAGACTGTCTAGAAACAACAAAGTCAACACCAAAACTTCTGACCTTACGGAGACGAAAGGATCTAAAAACTGACACACGCACTACCAACCAGCTTACCAAATAGAAACCACCCGATGTAAATCGAGGCCACCCCATCGTCTAGTATGTCTCGAAGCCAAAGCGTCAAGCCAAGAGTGAGGGGTCGAAACCAAGACCAAAATGGAGGAAATGTCAATCAAGAAAGAAAGAAAGAAAAGATTGACGATGTTCCATTAAGGCATCCGGGTGCTAACTATGAGGAGGGGAAAGATAATACCTGGATCGATCCAAATAAACCAAAACGCAGCAAGGTCAGGCCTAAAACAATAGTCCTCCGAAACAGTCAGACATAAAAAATCCAGAAAACATCATTTCTTGTACAGGCGCAAACACCTTCTCGCTTCTGATTACAGTAAGTTTACCACCCCCCGCGGACATAACTCCCAATCCACGAAGCTATACTTCGGATTCACCAAATTACGACCTTTTAACCAAGACCACACATTTTATTTTACTGCCTCAAAAGCTTTCTCGCAACTCTTCTTTTTACCTGTGAACAGTAGCTCATTTCTTCATTTTCAAACCTGCCAGATCGTACAAGGCCAGAATAATTTTCATTCCTCCTTGCCTCTTGCCGGTGCCAAGTTTGAGAACGCCTCTAAATGTTGTAATATATCACCATCACACGTTATATCAACATCCAGCCAACCTGCTAACTTGTTCCAGATTCCTTGCGCAGCATCACACTTCAAAAACAAATGAATGGTAGATTCCTCATCTTGTGACTCGCAGCACTTGCATAAGGATGACAACTCCGGACAAATTACGGACCGTTTCTTGAGATTCTTGAGTGTTGGGATTTGATCTTGGATTGCTTTCCAGATGAAGGCACAAATTTTCAGCGGCACTTTCTTATTCCACACCAATTTAGACCAGTTTGTCCCCTGTCCATCAGAGGAAATTAGCTCCTCCATCAGTCTGACATATCCTTCTTTAGTAGTATACACCTGATCTTTGGCTTTAATCCACGTCCATCTGTCTATACAATGATCCAGCAACCTGCAGTTGGTTATTAGTGATACAGAAAGTTCAGACACCAAGTTTTCCTCCCACTCAAACAAACGTCTTCTCCACTCCCAAGACACAGTACCATCTGACTCAATCTGACT
Organism: Plantago major; assembly: GCA_026545765.1. Classification (NCBI taxonomy): domain Eukaryota; kingdom Viridiplantae; phylum Streptophyta; class Magnoliopsida; order Lamiales; family Plantaginaceae; genus Plantago; species Plantago major. Next base: position 111,928,907 of record CM048839.1, read on the forward strand.
ACACCTTTGAGACACCAAACATTTTTTATTAGACTCAATACTGTACAGCCGCGGGAACAAATCTCGCAACCGAACCCCATCCACCAACTAAACATCCTCCCAGAAATAAGTGGAATCGCCTCTTCCTATTACCTTTCTAACCCCGTCCCAAAACCACTCCTTGCACCCTACCCATTTGATCACATTTCTCCACCACCCGGACCAATTTACCCCACGGTTTACCAATCCTACTTCTCTCGACAACCTCCACAAAACTCCCATACTTAGAACCTAACACCCTCACCCACAAAACATCATCACCACAACGCAACTTCCACGCCCATCTGCCCAAAAGAGCCACATTGAAAGACTCGAGGTTCTTAATCCTAAGACCCCCCTTAGCTCTCTATTTACACACAACCTCCCACTTTACCCAAGCAATCTTATGTTTACCCCCAATCGACCCACCACAAATGAGTTGACGTTGCAATTTCTTTAATTGGTTGAGGACAAAAGTGGGGCTTTAAAAAAAGAAAGGAAGTATATCGGTAATGAGGTAAGCACCACATTTGTCAAAACGATTCGCCCACCAAAGCATAGATGTTTGTTTTCCCACTTCTCCAATTGGTTTCTCATTCGATCCACCACCTTGGACCACACCCGTTTATCACAAGGTTTTGCTCCGACGGATAGGCCCAAGTAAACGAAAGGTACTTCACCAATTTCGCAATTAAGCAAACTTGCCTAGCACTTGAGATCCCCATCATCAACTCCGATTCCCATTAAGTTGCTTTTTCGGTAGTTAATTTTCAGCCCCGAGAAGAGTTCAAAGCACCTTAGAATAGTTTTCAAAGTTCTCATGTTCTCCTCAATAGCTTCTCCAAAGAAGATTGAATCGTCCATATATTGCAAATGAGAGACCTCCACCTCTTCTCTACCCACTTTTACCGGTTTGAACACCCCCGAGCTACAAGCTTTGCCCATCATTCGACTCGACCCTTACGGCACAATTAGGAAAAGATATGGTGATAGAGGATCACCTTGCCGGAGACCTCGTCCCAACTTGAAAGGATTTGTAGGACTACCATTAAAAGAACCGAGGCTTCGGCCGAGGACACACACTCCAAATCCACCTACACCATCTCTCACCAAAACCCAACACTCTCATCATCTTCACAAGAAAGTCCCAACTTACCGAGTCGTAAGCCTTTCCAAAATCAATTTTAAACGTAGGTAGAAATTTAAGTCATGAAGAAGACGGTAATAGTGATTAGATATTCCATTACCATGGAAGCTCAAGCTCCTTCCATGGAGTTTTCATGGAAGATAAGGAAAATAGGTAGAAATTTATAAGAATATGGATTTAATATTGTTTTTTAATTTATAAAATAATTTACTTTTTAACTTTTTCTATATTTATTTTCATTTTTAAAATTTCTATTTAATAAAAATTAGTGAAATTAATTTTTCATAATTTTAATAATTTTTTTATAATTATTTTGAATTTTAAAATTTATTTTATTTTTTTAATAAAATACACCCAGATTAACGTGAGACTGACACGTGTCATGGAATATAATTTTTCTATTTTTTAAAAGTCAAAATAGGCTTATATACGGTCAATATACGGTATTTGACAGCAAAATTGGTATTCCGACTGCCACGGCATCAAATTGACCGGAAAATTGAGTACTGAAATTCCATATGTGTTATTGTAGTGTACTGAAATTGGTCAATGTTATTTTAGTGTATCAAAATTGGCACTGTGTCACTCTAGTGTACAAAAAAAATTTTACCTAAATTGCGAGATATTGTATTTTTTAGATAAGGGCTTACCATCATTTATTTACCAACATCACATGTTTAGTTTAAAACAACTCGAATTTAATATACTTAAATTATCTGTGTTACTCATGCAGTCATGCCACTCGTCATGTGATTTTTATAACTAAATATGTTCCTACTGTATTCGTTTAATCTACGAAAGAAAATCTTAACCACACACTTATTCCGAGTCACAAAGCTAAACCCCACAAAACTTTAATATGTCTCTCAGTTTCTGTGTCATTGTACTAGTGCGTATAATATTTGCAAAAATCATGGGACACAAAATTGACATTTTCTATGCACGGAATCCTATTCACAAATTAATGAATGAATTCCCTCCACCACAAAAGAAATAAATATTGAAAGATATCGTAGATATTTATCGTCCCTATCTATAGGGTGTATTACATAGTTGGAGAAAACATTTACTTCTTTTTTCTTTGAACATGTTATAATAAAAGTTTATATCACTTGCAGTTTATCTTCTTAAAAAAAAAGGATTACAATATATCATGATATTTAATATATTAAAGTTGAGTCATTTCCCCGACGTAGGTCATTGTTAGGGATTATGCGTTGAATTCACAATTCTAACTTGCAGTTTAATAAACATTAACATCACTACGGCAACAAAAATTTCTTATAAATCCAATTTTACACTTAACAAACAACAAAACTGATTTTGTGGGCGCTACGCCAACATACTATATCAAATTACAATTGTTAATCCTAAAATTTAGTCTTTAAAAAGATTTTATGTAAATGTATTTGTATGGAAATAATTTAATTTGAACTCTTATTTGGGGAATTTAAAAATGCCAAAAACCATAAGTTTACACACTTGTGCTACAATTAGCTCTTGAGAAACTTCGGGTTTACTACGTGTGTTACTACTTATTATACTGCTTGGGTCAATCCGAAGGTGACACCTGGCACAACTAATTAAAGTCACAATCTGGTTTCTAACGTTGGAAAATTCATCAAAATAACGAAAATAATTCCAAAATTCAAACCCCTTTACCAATGTTTGAAAAAACGGACCGGACCGGCCGGTCAGAACGGGAGAACCGGAAATTTTGGGAATAACGGTCCGGTTAGTGCATGTAACCGTCCTGGATATCCAACCGTTGAGAACCGGCCGGTTCATTGGTTTGACCGGTAAACCGCGGTGGTGGGAATTGAACTTGGGTCTAGAATATAATAGCTTATTTACTTACCACTTGGAAACGGGTTATTTGTGAAAAAGTTTTGTTTTATTCTAGTAATAACCCAAACTTGGATATATTTTAACATTTTTCAAGGATATCAATCCTTTACTAAGTAAAAGAACAATGACTTAATATCTTTAACATTCATTTTTCATTTTACAAGTTACAACTTTACATGTTTGAAATTCTAACATTTTAACCATCATAAATTAATATGGTAGATCTAGTATTTTAGAATTTTTTTACTTTTATAATTCAATATAAGTTCGAATTATTACAATTCAATATAGGTTCATATTAGACAATTTATTTATTAGTTACGTTGTAGTTTGATTATATGTAGTCTAATCTTTTTAATATTTGTTGTGATTGTTCAACTTCGTAAATATTAATTACAAACCCCATATTAATTAGATTTATTAACAAACACATGTATAAGACGTCATATCGGGTCAATAAGAGGTTTGACCGGTTGAACCAATATTTTGTAGCATGTCCGGTTCTACACCCGGTCCGATTTTTCGTACACTGCCCTTTACACCTTCTTCTCCAACAATGGCGTTCTCCGACCGCCTCGCCGCAGCGCTGCCGCACCAACCGTAGGCCGACTGGTAGGTGCCTCAATTTCAGGCCTAAGCCAAGTTGCTCCCCAACATCGCTTGATTTCGAATATTAATTAAGGCTTAAATAGTTGAAGTTCGTGTAGATAGCATAGCAAAAGCAGTAAGGTTTTTTTTCTTGCTCTGTTAACAATCAAGAGATGTGCTATGTATATGTTCAATCCTCGTAGACAGTAGTACTGTATTCTTAATTCATAAAATCTTTGTAATACTGATGCAACAGAAAATTTAATGGTATTAATTGTTTATTTTGATTCTTGAAATTTATGGGTGATTTCAGCTTTTAATTCTATTTTGTGCGTATCAAAACCTCATCCAGAAGAAGCTGAAAATTGTGATGTTGGTGTTTCGAATTCTTTGGAGCAACTCCGTCATCCAAAATTACCCTTTGTACATCGGTTATGCTATTGTTCTAGATCTTATTTTGTAACTCCCAAATCAATTTTCTTCAAGGGGTTTCTGAAACTCGGTGTCGATTCGTTCAAACTTGGATGACAGAGTTGCTCCAAAGAGTTCAATGCCGCCGCGGCGAGGCGAGAAGATCACAGCGTTGGAGAGAAGCGGCGTCTGCAAGACGTTATTAAATATTTACAATTATTAAATAATTAATTAACAGAAAGAGAAAGAGGTTTTTATTGTGCTGCTAGTTTTCTAGACTAGGTGTCACCTTCGAATTGGCGCAAGTAATATAATAATTAGTAACACAAGTAGTAAACCCGTAGTTCCTCTTGAGATGGAGCAACCTAGACTCATAATGCTAATTTGCTAACCACTCATGTAGGGCTTAACAAGTTGTTTTAACATGATGAGTTAGCCCACTTCCACTTAAAGACATAGCACATATACTAATTAAAGCAATATAATGTAGTTTCTTTTTATAGTAACTATTGACTTAGTGATGGGTGGGGTATTTAACCTGCAAGGGAAATATAATGGATGAATGAGATGATTTTTACTGAAGGTAGATTGTTTGTTTGTAGCCTTAAGGGGAAAGTATATAATACAGTCAAGATTCTCAATCAATCTTGAATGACAATACAACTTTTTGGTCTATACATTTTTCTCTTTGGTTCATTCGGAGTTTTAGTTGATGATTCATTTTGGCCAAATTGGCCCTTGTGTGTGGGAAACAAAGGGGACAACTATTTTATTGGGAAAAATGGGATTATAAAAGGGGCATTATTATTAGAGTACAAAATTCTTTTGTCGATTTTGTCGACTAGGAACTTGCTATTTCCCAAAAGCAAAAGTTAGTTCGTTAAACTAAGGGAGGGAGGTTACATTTTGCCTCTTCGTAGTGGTTAACAAGTTTTTAGCAACATACAAATCAAACCACGATATAAAAAAACTAAGAAAACTTATTCTTTGTTGAAATACAATATTACAATTACAATACCTAGCATTGAATAAATTTTTAATTTTTAATCACCCATCATTATCTATACAGAGAGATTAATCACCCATTTCGAAAATCGAACCGTGACCTCTTGGATACGGGTGTCTCAGCTTGCCACTTAACTACAAACGCTTTGACAAGAAGACAACTCAATACGTTACCATGTGTCTATGTCACACGTAGTTATAAAATTGATGCGACTGGTAAAAAATGGATACTTATATTAATTGATAGGAGCGTTATAAAATTGATACGAATTTCCACTACCACCGCTTTTCTAACTTCGAAAAATTAACCTTCATGCTTATGATGTATATGGTACTTCCTCATTCCCGCTAAAAAAATTAACTATGCATTTTTTTGAACGTTACACTAATTTAGGTCACTTTATAAAATAGTAAAAAACTAAACACCATTATCTTATAATTTTTTTCATTTTTTATCATTTCTCTCTCTTATCTTTCATATTTTTTCCATTTTATCATTTATCTCTCCACCAATAAACAATAAACTATTGGTCGTCTTAGAAACAATTTTGAAAAATTTGTGGACTGTATAAGCAGGAGGATGGAGGGAGCTTTTTTTTTTGGATATACTATGAGAATTGATTCTCAAACCATAAGAAAGCAAAAACTAAGATAAATGCTTGATGTTAGTAATTACTTTGCCACCACTAAATTAAAATCGTGAAATAAACAGCTAGCCAGCAAGAATAATGAATCCTAACACAATAACACGTAGTATTACATGCCAAATAAGGTGAATCTTGATTGACAATTCAACTTTTAATTGTCGACCATCTTTTGGAACATTTTACTACAAATTCTTGCCAATTGCTCCCATTGTGATAGGACGTGGGTAAACTAATGAATATGGTAGGTCATTGTTGGGTTTAAAGTTTCCATTGTGTAAGATATTTTGCATAAGGTTGGATGACGTTTTGATCCTATGGAACAATTTGATTAATTTAGTATATCTTTTTACGAGGTCATGATCAAATGACTATATATATACCGAACCGATCTCATTTTCAAGGTACGATGGTTGGCTATTCACATCTTAGTTGTATCTATAGTCTTTTTTTGGGTCAATTCCAGCCAGGCTTTCAGCAATACAGTTCAGCCAGTGATAAACCTAATTTTAATCCGTGCTATAGTAAGTTGTTGTAGTGTGCTATTGTAAGTTGTTGTAGTGAACTAGAATAATTTAACGTGTCGAGAGAATCATATACAAATTTGTGAAAATCATTGAAAGAATCTTGTTTGTTCAGAAACTTATCATATTAATCGGAAGGTGCCAAAAGGTACTCATGCTATTTTAACGGGTACTTCCAACTTTGAAACAGAGTTTATTATACTATTGCATATTAAGGACAACGCCTATAAATTTATTTATTTCATGTTTTAATTATCCAGAAATGTAATGAGTTCTACAACATTAACAAGTTTGTTGAAATATTTTTTTAAATCATGTGACGATTTTCTGCAAGAAAGCTCCAACCATAACAACATGAATTCGCATCCAATTGCACACAGCTAATCGACATGTTATACAAAATGGTACATACTATCATAAAATTATAACCTTTCTCGATCACAAAACATGTCCGGAATTGCCCATAAATCATGTGTCACTCATCTAACTTGGGATTCGATTTTGATTCCTTCCACCGTAACGCCAAACTCAGCTTGAAAAAAAAAATTTACACCGTACTACATCTTCATCCAAGAATATTTGTCCTCTACTTGATTTCGATCACGAAGCATATACAAATAAAGGGACTTTGTATCATATATACCACCACCTATTTTCAAGACAATGATCAAAAGCGCAAGTGCTAAACAAGAAATTAAAGTTATTATCAACCTAATAATTTACACTGTTATCTTCCCTATGTGTGACTTTATGTTTGTAAGTCATGATCAGCAGACAGTACTCCTCTAGGCTTTATTGATTTTATCTACTTGATGAAATTATTTTTAGGTGGATTTTTCTTGTTCAATTTTATGTTAATTGTTAGATTAGGTCACAGATTAATGATTGAGTGCTTGCCGGTAACGACTCTCTTTCTAAGATAAAATGATCACTGGCCAACAAAAAACATCATCTCAACTATTCTTAATTAATTACTTGAAGTCGTGTAAATTCTAGGACCACTCAACCTAAGATTTGTAAAAGATATGGGCAACCGATATTTTTTACCCAAATTTGATTAACCTTGTTGGATGCCTTTTTTTGGGAAGAATAGATAGTACTAGTACTAGCATTATTAGTACAGAATTAGTGGGGTTATTTGCTTGTCTTTTCCCACATTTCTTGTCACTGACAAGACTCCTTGCCTGTCTCCATTAAGGTTTTTTCCTCATTTCTCCATCTCTACACTTCATTCTATTCTCTTTCTTTTCTTTCATTTTCATCCATCCCTCTCTTTATGCTAGTGGCTTGAACTTGCCACATACTCCAATACTTCAATTTATATGGTGCAACTACCACTAACAATTCGCCGAGACTTGGAATATGTTAGTGTCGATAACTAAAAGTGCATACAATATATAAAACATTAACGATTTCTTATATACTACATGTGAATCTCATCTGATTGTAAGCGTTAATTGCACATAAGAGGTGTAGCATGGAATAACCATAGATAGACATCTCCATGTGAGAGATTCTTAGGGGTATTTGTACCCTTTTAACTTTGATATCAAAGTATATGGTACAAAGTATATGTCATGCTCAATTTGATATTATATCTTGGATGTTATGGTCTCCTCTATCCTCACTATCCTAACATTTTATAATCACGTATTGAAAATTGTTAACTATCTCACATCTCCTGAGAAGCAGTGTGATATAAAATACAGTATAACCCTCTTTCCTTACGAGTGATATTAAGGGGTACTTCATGTCTGTTCCAATTTGTACATATTATAAAACCACTTTAGAGGTGAGATGACCATTTTGCCCTCTTTCTTGCAAATTGAAATCACCCATGATGTTTCCTCCATCTTTCATAAGAATCTTTTTTCCTCATAATGATTTGGTTGACTCTATATGTACTTGTATATTTATGTAAAAGAAACGAATATCATACGTTGTTAGTTGCTAATAGTGAAAGGGACATGGTACAGGTTGTTTGTTGTATATATAGTATCAATAAGGAAACTTTTTGATAAATTTAAGATAAGAAGTTGGCAGATAGCTTTCTTTGGTGTTACCATATTACTATGTGAGTAAGTGGGGTGATTGAATTACCATATAGGCATATACTACTATATTGTTGTATTGGAATCCCTTTCAGCAGAGATGTCAAGAAAGGAGCTTTGAATACGCATAAAGATATGTTTCCAATTCTTTATTAATCCATTCTTAGGTTATGGTTGATACACGTCGACTAATGCGTGTGAAATAGTATTTTATTAGTATTTATACATGTGAAGCATGATGCTTTGGACAAACTTTGGTTTTCGTTCGATGATCACACATTTGAGATAGATCAGATACCTAAATTTAGGGAATTGAAAAACTTTAAATTTATATAGATAGAGGAAAGTGTCCAATACATCAAGACACACTCTGAGTGTTTGGCCAAGCATCCGAATTGAGTTTTTTAAACCCAAATTGAATTTTACATCATATTTTGGTTTGTCTCTCAATTTGACACTATGCAACTTGAAACGAGTAAAAACTTGATTGACCGACAAACTATTCATTGTAGCTGTCACATCTTTCTCTCTCTTCCAAAACCTATCTCCCTTATCTCTAATACAAATCATTTCATTCTTACACCACTCTTACAAAACATATTCAAATATCCTACAAAACCTACAAATATCACAAATTTAACACAAAACACAAAACTCAACTCCAATTTAGTTACTATTCATCAATTCGGAACTCAATTCAAATTTAGCTAAGAGTATATAACCAAACACTTTGACTAGGATCCTACTCTAGAGGAGTTAATGTACCTTAGGATCCTGCTCTAGAGGAGTCGGTGGATGCTTCGGTAGCGGGTTAGTGATACAAATTTATATTTTAAGGGTGCCACATTTGAATGGTATTCAAGAGACATGATAAATTTCCGGATGAGAGGACAACAAATATGAATTTAGTTAAGAGATTACAAAATATTGGGATTTTTTATCCTCAACAGTTTGATAGAGTAACATGGACAGACAGTTCCCACGACCTAGAGCCTACAAAGTTCCTTAGTTTGAATTGAAATCTTGAAACATGAGTCATACTTACAATATACTCCCTCCGTTTTCTGTAAAAGTGAAACAATTTTGATTTGCACAATTTTTAAGAAAAATATGGTCCCCAAAAGTATGTGGTTAAGAATGAGTTTGAGATATTAATTGAGTGGAAAAGTACACGTACACCAAAAAATGTGTGGTTACACCACAAAAAACTGGGTGTTTAGCGACGGAACTATCCGTCGCTAAACAAGCAGCGATCCGTCGCGAACATCCTAGCGACGGATAAAAATGTCGTCGTCATTTTCTTCGCCACAATGCTCCTAACGACGGATAATCTATCCGTCGCTAAATAACGACGGATAGACTGTTGACTTTTTAGAGACGGATATTATCCGTCGATAAAAGGCTGGTTTTTCCTTTTTTTTAAAAAATCAAAATCTTCTCTATTTAGCGACGGATAAACTATCCGTCTCTAAATAGAGACAGAATTAGTAACGGATAGGTCTTTTTCCCTTTTTTTTAATTTTTAAATTAACTGAAAATTTAGCGACGGATAACTATCCATCGCTAAATAGTGACGGATTATATTTTTCCGTCACTGTTTAGCGCTGGATTAGTTATCCGTCGCTAAATTTTCAGTTTTTTAACTTATTTATTTATTTTCAAATTTTGATGCCTGTTTTCATATTTCACCTGTTTCATTTTGATAAAATGTCCGATAGTAAATCCAGAATAATGAATTTTTTTTAATTAAACAGAAATCATTCGACAAAATACAATTTATCCGTACTAAAATGAAATATATCCGTACAAATAGTTTAAAGTAAGAAGTTAGAAAAACATAAGTCCAAATCTAACTACCAGGCGGGGGTGGCTGGTGATGGAACGTGGCCATGAAAGCCTGCATCTGTTGCTGAAGACGTTGGTATCCTCCTGTTTGTTGTCTAGCTAGCCGCTCCAGCTGCTATCAGTGTTCCTCCTGAACTCTAGCTAACTTCGCCTGTGCCTGTGCTTGTGCCTGTGCATGTGCCTCCACCTGTGCCGCAACCTGTGACTGCACCATCTCCGAGACCTGCTCCTGTGTGAAAAGCTGATTTCTAGATTGCTGGGATGTTGAGTAGCTAGGAGTAGTCAACACAGGGCCGAAACTCCCCAATCCATATACTCGGCATTTGTTGTCCATTGGGTTGACGGCTAAGAAGATGTTGTTTTGTTGTTCAATTGTCAGCTCCTCACCCGTATCGGCGAGCTACCTCTCCACCTCAGCCTGCAATCGTAAAGTGCATATATCATGAGTTACAGTTTTTTTCAAAATAACTTGTACTACACAAATATGAACTTTAACCAAAATTAGCGTACCACAATAGCCTCGGACTTGCTGTCAACCCATCTCCCGTTCTTCAGCTTGGCTCTTTTAAAGAGCGCCGGTGCGCTCTTCTCCTCCCCAACCGACACCTGAAGAACGTACGTATATATGCAAACATTTAACTAGTAATTAAGTGTATAGAATATAAAAACACAAAACACATGTACGAATAAACTGACAAATTAGATGTACAATTATCGATTTACGGTAATCCGTAGCAACAGATCGCGACCCATAGTGGTGCTTGGCCACCCCGGTACCATCAAACGGCTCAGTGAGCCGGTTCTCTCTGATACAGGCATGATCGCTTGGTCGCATCAAGCTGCCAGTGCTTCTCCCAAAGCTCTCACTCCTCCGGTCCACACCATGCTGGCCTAACGCCCTTTCTTTTCATTTTATTAACCATATATGCTTATACAAATCTGACCCCAGCATCTCGAATGCAGACCATATCTAGGGGAGCAATCGGTTGGGAATGAAGTATGTTATCTACATTCCCAAGTCCACACAACATCTAAATTACATAACGTTAACCGAGACATCAATTTAATAAGATAACACAATAGAATATATTCAATGGTGACTAACATATATTGCCCAAGTTCAACGGCTAACATACCACTCACATTGTCCTAAAATTTACTAACACAGTGGTGACTAACATATCACCCAAATGCTGTGGCTAACATACCACTCACATTTAAACAACGATTATAATAACAAATAAAGGAATGTCAAATTTAAACTTACCCGCAACTCATTAAAGTACTCAAGCTTTAGCCGGTCCGAGATCTTCGACCACTTCTCGCCCCCTGCCCCGGCATCTCCCTCTTGCCCCTGATGATCTCACTGAGTTTATTGCTAGCCTCCGGAGGCCATAACCTGTTATCAATGTATAAGATATAAGAAATGAATATTAATAAGTATAATACAACAATGACGTGACATAAATTATCTCAATTAAGTTATGTTCTATATACAAATGCATAATACTTACTTTGATCTACCGTTCGGGAACAACACAAGCTTCCCATCCCACTTAGCTCCGTCCACAATCTCGGTGAAGGGACACCCGTCATCTGGTAAGTTACCCCAGACCGATGTCGAGCCCCTGCTCGAACTCGGTGGGGTCTCAGGATCCGCAGACCGGCTACCCTGACTATCATAACCCTCCTGTCCGATTACTCTCTGACTGGCTACCAGCGGTCAACCTACTGCATGGGGGAGGACGGTACGTGGATTTCCTTTGTCGCGGCATTTGCCAAAACATGCAACAAATACATGAAAAATGTGTTAGTATACAACTACATATAAAACATATATACATTTGACTCATAGTAAATCACAAATACTTGGTATTATCAACAACTAACTAACTAACTAACTATATATATATATATATATATATATATATATATATATATATAGAGAGAGAGAGAGAGAGAGAGAGAGAGAGAGAGAGAGAGAGAGAGAGAGAGAGAGAGAGATAATCTACCCTACACACATTTTGACTCGGTGTAAATCACAAATACTTGGTATTGTCAACGACTAACTAGTTATATACATAATCAACCCCCTGCTTACACAAAGCCGTTTGTGTCATCGCAAATGCGATGAATGCTTCAACCCCTTCCACAAAACTAGATTGAATACTGCCATTAACAGTACGACAGTACATCCATGAACGATCGGGATTCATTGGATGATTAACCTGACACGTCTGAATTTATTAGATTTATAACTATACGCATTACGTATTGAATTTTAACTCAATTCCAATTTCTGGCTATAATTGCATTGTTATTATAATACGTTCGAAATTTCATGTATTACATGCATTTTACGTTTAAAGTTTTTTTTTTATAAATTTCAAATTTCCGTTACAATTACGAATTATAAATTAAAACAGTAGTAATTCTTTCTAAGTTAATACGAGACAATTATACTACAACCACCAAAATCACTAAATAATCTAAATGGTCTCCAAAAACTCAACTAAATCTCACTAATCCTACTACAAACATCAATTAAATACCATACATACTTACAAACATCCTAACATGATACTAACAAATCAATTTCACAATAAATCAATCAATTGCACCACCTCAAGCTTAACCAACTACTTAATATAAGCTAAACTAGCTAGTAGATGAGTCTAAAAACATACAATTACCCGAAATTAGCAAAAACCCCAAATTTAGAAAAGTAAGGGTTTTAGACTAATACCTTCAATTACGGGAAAAATAGACGAAGAAGGATGAAATTGAAGGGCCACCCGAGTTCCTTGTTGAACGAGCTTCGAAATGAGTCCAGGATTGGCCGGAATGGTGGAGTTTTGGTTGGAGTTGAAAACTTGGAGAAAATGGCGAAGAGAAATGGGGAAGAAGAAGGGCTTCTGACCGTTTTTTAGTCTGTTTTAGTGACGGATAGATTTATCCGTCGTTAGTTTTTTTTTAATTTTCTTTTTTAAATTACTTTTTTAACGACGGATAATCTATCCGTCGTTAAATTCCTATTTTCTTAAAAAAAAATCAATAGTCAGCAAAAAATTTAGCGACGGATAGAGCGTAAATTGGACCGATTCATCGCTATATATATAGCGACGGATAGGGTCCATCGCCCTTGTCCGTCGCTATATAGCGAAATTCTTGTAGTGTTAAAAATGAATTGTATTATGGAAGTAATTTCCATAAATGAAAATGTAACACGTTTAGTGAAACAGCCAAAACGAAAAATTATTTCACTTTTACAGAAACGTAGTGAGTAATTGAATTGAACCGTCTCTTTTGGTTAACTTAAAAGACAAGGGGCCAAAATTCCCACACACTTACCAATCCTCCACGTGCTTATATCTTTTTATTATCCAACTTAAACCACATGTGAATCTAAACCCAATTAATATTAAAAATCAAACCTTTGATTATTTCAGGGGAAAAAATAATCTAATTCCTCGTACTTTTTGGGTACTTTTTATATACAATGTATCTTGGTACAACATTGAATTAAAATTAAAATATCATATTAGTAAAAGCTATTCATGTTTGAAATCATGCAATCTAATGGTGTCAAAGTTTGAAATCATGCAAGCTAATGGTGTCAAAGTTTGACATTGGTGATGAGATTTTATTGTAAGCCTGCGTCCAGGTTGATGCATGTGTATTATCGTGTAACCAAATCATATTGTAGCACCACTCACAGTAACATTGAGACGCAGAATGCAAAATGAGAGAGGCCGGTGATATTAGTGTTTGCACCCCAAGGTCCTGTAAACCTATTTGTAGTGGTTAAGATATACATAGTACTGTATAAATGTATTTTATTCAAATTAGGGAGGCCGGTGTGGAATTTTGTGAGTTGTATAATCAAACCACCATATTATGATTACATAATGTGAAATCGAATAGTAAAATGACTAAGCAAGTCACGTCTAACACGTATTTAATCAATTATCAACTAGTTTCTACTAATTTATATCATATTTTGGTTAATAAGTCACAATTTTGCTCACTCCATATTGATTGATGAAAATATTCATGTTGTATAGGATACATGTTCATGATTTGATCTGGATTGAAAATGTAGGGCCTTTTTATGACAAAATTATTTCATCTCTTCCCATGTTTGTACAACATTTTAACTATTTAAATTATTGGGCGCATTGGCTTGGCTACAAGACAAATTAAGACACATCTTTTCCTATAATCTTCAACTATTTCAGTTCACGTGTTTGAATGAACATGAAAGGGAAAAAGCCCATGCATATAAGTGAATATATACCTAATATCAAGTAATTTATCATTCTATTTATTCGATTGTAAGTGTCCATGATCATTTATTATCATTAGGGCTAACACTCTATGTTGAACATACTCATACAAAGTGTTGAGTGTGAGAAAAAAAATCATAAAATGCAAAAAAAGTAGAGATGTAAATAAAAATGTATGAACCCAAAGTAAAAGGAAGAAAGCAAACATAATATAATACAAAGTAATAAAATCAAAATAAACAAAGAAAAGAGAAAATAAATTAAGAACGGCCAAACAAGGAATAAACTAGTAAAATAAAAAATAAAAGCAAGAAAACAAAGAAGAAATTAATGATTTATTTTAGAACGTCTTTCACGTCAACACACTCGTACCGAAATATAATATAAGGATAACTAAAATTTGTCTTAAACTGTGTGTCATATAAAGATAAGAAATAAATTGTGTGGAAGTTCAGTGACACAAAAGTCATCCACCTAAAATCGCAAACCACGATTGTGCTCAGTGGCAATGGAGTAAGATCAGTCATATATATTTGGCTCTATTCTCTTCAACTGCAATGCTCGAATCGAATCGAACTAAATCAGAAATATAAATATAACTGTTCGAAGGCCGAATGAGTTTAAGTTGAAGAAACAGGCTCGAGTCTCCCACTATATTGGTATGAACCATGAGGGGGTAAAATTGTAAATCATTCTCCTCCCTAATGTTTAGATGAATAGGCCATCTACTTTTAGGGTGGGCGTTTGTGCCAAAAGATTTTTTAGGGAGGGGACCATAAAGTTATTTAAGGAAATATCAGAGTACTAAGTACTCTACTAGTGAAAATTTCAAGTGTGGTCCTCCATTTTTGGACTTCCATTTGTGGTATTGTTTATATGCATTTTTGTCCAGTCCAATGATTCAACTGTGATTTCTCCGTCCAGATTTGGCTGTTTCCAACCAACCAGGTCATGCCATGTGGAACCTTAATTTCTTCTTTTAGATAATCTCTCTTTTCCTTTCAAGGTACTTTACCTATACGTACATTATACATACATAATACAAGAATTATTACCCGTATTCCATTTACCGTGAAGAACTCATGAATCATTATTGTCCAAGATCGTACTTGGTAAAA
Organism: Plantago major; assembly: GCA_026545765.1. Taxonomy (NCBI): domain Eukaryota; kingdom Viridiplantae; phylum Streptophyta; class Magnoliopsida; order Lamiales; family Plantaginaceae; genus Plantago; species Plantago major. Next base: position 111,944,392 of record CM048839.1, read on the forward strand.
TCTTATAGGATACTCTAATTAATAATGGTTCCAATTTGCATTTAATTAAAAGAATTCATTTAGGATAAATTACAAAAAAAAAATTATTAAGGAGAATGATAAATTAAGGGAAATCGGTTAAAATGGATGTCGGATGATATTCAATTAAGTAATTATATTGTTCATTTCCACACTATTACTCACCACGTATGGAGATCATGTAATTTGTAAATTTTTCCCGAGCATTGATTATGCTCTTGTAAACTTTTTGAGATCGTTTATAAATTTTTTTGCCGTTCAAAAAAAAAAAAAGAAAAAAAAAGTATGATATGGTACCTGCTAAGTGTTTGCATGGATGTAGCTAGGCTTGAGTTTCACACGTAATTTTTTGTTGTTCAAGCATCCAAAAGTGTCATTTTATTGATATATATATAAATTATAAAAGAGCATGAGAATTTCTCCATTTTCAAAGTACATCAACTCCGACACCACTTCATTTACATTCTCATATCTACCCAGGATTAAACATTAGTTTAGTTTAATCAGTACGATATAGTTATGTCTTTCTTAGATTCTCTACCTGACTTGTTTATATTTGACACAATAAGTCGATAAGTATTTCTTTACTGGTCTCCCTATTTGACTAATTGGATTATCTCGTACAATAATTATTACGAAAGTTTATGCCAACTAGCTTATTACTCCCTCCGTTTATGTAATATGTAGTGTAACAATTTTTCGTTTTCAGCGTTTCACTAAAAGTGTTACATTTCTTTTTATGAAAATTATTTCTATAATACAATTCATTTTTAACCATACATTTTTTAACCTACGTATGCTTTTCCACTCAATTAATATCTCAAACTCATTTTTAACCACATACTTTTGATGGACTACACATTTTTCTTAAAAATTGTGCAAATCAAATTATTTCAATATTACAGAAAGGGAAGGAGTAATAGGAATACAAGTTTCTCTAAAACAATAAATTATTTTCAATTTTGGTTTGAAAAGAAATTAGGGTGTGAAAAAAGTGTAGGCATGATCAATCACTTTCTCTAAAAATGTGTATAGATTGAATCAAATTGCCATAAAGTGGGTACTGACTCCTCAAATCAAAGAGTGGCCAGAACCTGATGCATGTTAATTAATTGGTTCAGTTCTGCTGGATAGATATGTTCTTTAATAACATGTATATCTTATGACATGTTACCATCAAACTACTGTTTAAGAATTTACAATATTTAGCTTCATCCCTTTTCTAACTTTACATGATGAGTTTCATCAATTTGAGCATCACATCCTCACATAATCTCTAGCACGTTTTGGTTGACTCGGAATGTCGTCCCACACAACGAACAATGAAGGGGTGCTACTATCAAACCCATTATCGAAATGTACCTCTAAGCACAACTCTAACGGCATTTTTTATGAATCCTATGATAATTCCCTTTCAAATCAAAACTGTATTAGCGAATTAAGTATGTATAAGTTGAATTCAACTGATATTTTTACAAGAAGAAAAAATCAAAGTCATTTATAGAGGGTCAATTAATTTCGTTATCCCTTTAGAATAACAGCTGTGAAGCTAGCTAGTGACCACTACTAAACTTGTTGCTGGAGGGCTAGCATTCGTTAATTAAAGCTTGAAAATGGAATTTTCTCCAGGCTTTTATTGTTCTGTACCATGTACAGAAGTTTTATTTTTTATAGACGGTAAATTGTACTAATGCCATTATTTGGTTCCTTCTATTATTTACTCACTGCACCTAATTGCTCATATCATAATTCAACTTTAGCATCTTCAAATTCTTATGATACCCCTCGGTGTAATTCTTGAGTGCACACCTTCACATATTTTTTGGGTAGTTTTTCAGAGTTGGGAGTTGTGAATCTCTCACACCTGCTCGCGTAATCGAGCGCCGAAGTACTGATGATCTTTCTTATTTCTAAGAAAAAAATGTACTATCAAAAGTTATTTCATATGTGATTGATGGAATTAATAACCAAATATAGTATATATATTAATGCATTTTGTTCAACTGTCAACATTTGGTATGAACATCAACTAATATTCTAAATATGTGATTTTTCTTCTTTCAAGTATTTTTATAATATACAAATAATTAATACCACCATATAATTATAGAGTATACACACATTTGTCATTTATTACTAGTGTTTGTTTTGGTGTGTAAATGATGGGAAAGTAAAAATGGCATGGCCATGTTAGGCAAGTTGCATCCCCAAAGTGCATAACAACCATACATGACGGAGGTTCCTTCCTTCCTCATAACATACTTATTTTATCAATCATGTGTGCATAGTGTTGTTTTTGTCATACATATATCCACTCTCGAGAGACTCTTTTACTCATGATAATTTAATGTGCTGTACATCACTCGTATCAAATGACAATATAACACATAAATCATCATCAAACACTGCAACATGGTGTATCATATACTAAACTTAACATAAAATGATTTTTATATATTTGTTAATTAGATGAAGCGTTGAGTAGAATAAAATACTAAAAGTATAGATTGCCAAATTAACAAACGTAGAATATAATAGAACTAATGTTAAATAAAGAATGATGATAATGCCATAGCAGATACTAATATCAGAGTAATTCGCAACGTATTAGTTTTATAAAATGTAACTTATTCTACACGATAGCTTATTTAGGAGCTGAGAGAGTAGTAGTATATCACATTCGGGACTGGACCGAGGAATACTGAATTTTTTAGTAGAATAAAAAAAAATAAAAATCTCACGACAATAACATGAGCTTTGACCTCCAATTTCACATACAACACACACCAATCCTAGCTATACATACAGAATTCGTGTATGTATGTATGTATGTATGTATGTATCCAAACTGTCAGTTCAAAGAAATTGATTTACAGTTTTTCCATTTTCTGTTTTAGCAGCTTCATCATATATATATATATATATATATAAACACAGCACAAGAGTTTGATTTCCAGCTGACAATAATAGAAGAAGAAGAAGAAGAATATCTTTCTTTCTCTTTCTCTTTCTCTCTCTAGCTAACTAACTTACAGTTTCCTTCTGCTTATTCTTCATCTTCTTCACACACAACACAAAAAAACACACAGTGGAAGGTGTGAAAGAAATGTTGGATCTAAACATCGACGCCGTTTTCTCCGGCGACTCATCCACCGACGACTCCGTAGCCTCCACCACCACCACCACAAACAATGCGGAGGACCTCGACTGCAACAGCTCCACTCGCAACAAGCCACTCCCCACGCTCAATTTCGCGATCCTCAATCGGAGCCTCATCGAAATCGGAGATGAGGTCAATGATGACGTCATTGGGGTAAAAAGTGAGCTGGAGCTTTTTCCTGTGGCTAATTCGTCTTCCTACTGGCTCAATTTGTCGGCGCCGGAAGGTGTCACTGTTGCCGGAGGTGGAGGAGGGGTAGAATTGGGAATTTACAAGGCGCAGGCACAGGGGAGTAGTAGTAATCAGGTACAGCCGGTGCAGGTGAAGAAGAGCAGGCGTGGGCCCCGATCTAGAAGCTCTCAGTATAGAGGTGTTACCTTCTATCGGAGGACTGGCCGTTGGGAATCACATATCTGGTACAGATTGTTTGTTTGTTGCATGCATGTGTTTGCTTTTGTGGTACATTATGCATCAGCACTTGTACCTTCTATTTGTATGTGTTTCCATTTTGCTCTTCAATGTTTGGGTTGGGGAAATGTCTGATTGGAGGTATAATGTTGTGTTTATGTGCAGGGATTGTGGTAAACAAGTTTACTTAGGTATGTACACAACTGTGGCTAGCAATTTGGTTGATTAATTGAATTGGTTTATGTTGTTGGTTTCTAATGGTGATTAGGTTGGGTTGGGTTGTTTTGTTATGATTTCAGGAGGATTTGACACTGCTCATACTGCAGCTAGGTAAGCCATTAAGTAGCATTTGATCAAGATCTGTTAAGAATTTGTTATTGATTGATTGTGTTTTCGATTTTGTGGTTGATTGATTATGTTATTTGGTTCAGAGCTTATGATCGTGCTGCGATCAAGTTTCGTGGGGTAGATGCTGACATAAATTTCACAATAAGTGACTATGAAGAGGACATGAAACAGGTTAGATGATGGTTGGTTAATTAATGTATTCACCGGATATAGTTGGCTTAAGTTCTTGTGGATCTTATTTTGTTATTGATGGTTGGTAGATGAAAGACTTGTCGAAAGAAGAATTCGTCCACATTCTTCGCCGGCAAAGCACTGGATTCTCAAGAGGAAGCTCGAAATATAGAGGGGTGACTCTGCACAAATGTGGTCGTTGGGAAGCAAGGATGGGGCAGTTTCTTGGGAAAAAGTGAGAATTATTTGAATTGTCATATGTTATTCAATAAGTTGTTGCTTTTTAGTTTCTAGTCCTTTTTCAGCACTGACTGATCAATGGGTTATAAGTGAGGAAATCATGTGTAGGATAGTTAAGAGTAATAATGGTTTATTGCAGGTATATGTATCTTGGGTTATTCGACACTGAAGTAGAAGCTGCAAGGTCCTTATGATAATGTGCTCCTTAGAATGTGCTTTGACTATGACACTGTTATTTGGATTATGCTTATTTTTCAAACCTCCATTTTCTGATTCAGGGCTTATGATCAAGCAGCTATCAAGTGTAACGGGAGGGAAGCCGTCACAAACTTCGAGCAAAGTAACTATGAGAGGGAGATGAAAGGCTCTCCATTAGATGGAGGTAGAATGGCTTTTGGTACATTTTCTATTCTTTGTTGCACAATTAAACCACCGAGAAGCTGCTGCTTAACTCGATTTATTGGTGCAGGTAGCAACAGCAGTCTTGATCTGAACCTTGGAATCTCTCTGAGCCTGGAGTGTCCACTGGGAAACAGCACAGTCAATAAAATGATCTTTCCTTGTGTGGCTCAAGAATTGCCTAATGTAAAGAGAGCGAAGGTACTTTTATTTCTTCACAAAATTACACATTATCCAGCTATCTATACTCTTTCTTTTTGTTAGTATCTCAATAAATCAGGCATCACCCCTGATTGTGCAATGTTGTTATTTCTGGCTTAATTCCACAAGCTTTACTAAAATTAGGATTAGTTGGGTAATCCTTGTATTGTCTTCTCAAGTCTGAACATTTAGGAGGACCATAGATGCAACTTATTAAGCCCGAAATGTATGTTTGTTTGACAGGTCGAAATCCCCTCGGGTCCCTATGGAGTAGTCACAGGAACAAAATCTCCTCCAACATGGGATGGCATGTATTCTGGGTTTTTACCAAACAATAAGGTGATTTTTTTAGTCCAGTCTCCTTTCTAATCAGGATATTACAACAGCCTTGAAGTAACTACTATAGATTGATTTCAGTTCTCAATATTGCATGCATCAAGATATGCTTTAGTAGAGCATCATCTCCAACACTATCTGTTTTGTCACTTGCAAGTAACTGCTCTAGCTTGATCTTTGGTACAAATATTCTCACTATCCCACAGAAAACACTTTCTATTTCGTACCTAATTGGTATATAATAAGTAGGCGATAGACATTATGACCACAAGTTAGCTATACGAATAGACTGATTTCTTGAGATGCTACTTCATTAGAAAGCAAACAAATTTCATATTTGATCTCTTGAGGGTTGGCTAATTCAAGAACTAGTTATTTGTTGAGCATGGCACGCTGCTTTCTGTTGTGTGTAGTAGTATACAACTTATTTTTTCCGGCTGACAGGAAATGGCAACAGGAATGGGTGGTGAAGCCTCTCCTTTGCCAGGATACACAAACTGGCCATGGAAAATGCAAAACCATGGAGTGGGCTCTCCCATGCCACTTTTCTCTGCTGCAGCATCATCAGGATTCTCTTCTACCATTCCCTACTCGAATACCCTTGTTTCTCTGACATCGCGAGCACAATGTCCTCCTGCGGCTTTTCACAACCTACATTGACCGCCCGACTCCAATGATTAGATCTACTGTACCAACATCAGCAAAGGCAATGACCTCATTTTTTTGTCTGTTAAAGATTTGGCTTGTAAAGCGAAGGCTCATTCGAAGCTTTTATCTGGTGTCGGTCATACATATAAGTGAATAATAGGCTGAACGCTTAATATGATGTATAGATTGGTATAATGTTTGAAAGAATTAGTACCACGGCGATTTGGATGTTCATCTGTTTTGCAAGTATGCAATTTTTTTTCCAGAACAAACTATGTGTAGATTCTGGACTGTTGTTCATACATTGTTATATGCTCTGGATTCTTGTATGAGAGTTTGGTGAACATCATTTGTGCTACTATAAATGGGATAGTGCAATATTTGTTCTTGTGTTAGTTTCTTGTTCCTACTGATAATTGATCCATGTTCCTAAATTGATTACAACAAAATCTGATAATAACATGAAACGCAAAGGCATACACCAGTCGACTACAAATTAACAAACTCATGTACTCCTAGACCTGGTGGCTGGTGGTGTTTCAACAGGTAGAGGATCAAAGACATGATAAAACCAAGCTAAGTTAAGTACTAGTGAACAACATATTACTTAGCTTTCGGTACGATTAGTGGTATTTAACAAATCGAGTCTAACATTTCATTTCTCTATTTCAATTCAATAAGTAAAAGTAGCCCCTAATGAGGTCCGAGCTCATCTGAAACACCTTAATTGAACGAGCCGAGCTCGTGCCTTATCGAGCTGAATCGATGACACAATTAGTGTAAATTTTGAATAATGCCAGTTTATGTTTATAAATGCAATGCAATTACATGTCAAAAGAATATATATTCTTGTCAAATAATATCCCTAGAATTAAATAAGCGTGCCACATTCTTGAGCGGATCGTGGCTCTCCCATTTCTGCAAAATAACATGGATCTGATGACTAAACCATCAAGAAACGCTTCTTGTAGCTCTCAATGTGCTCCTTTTCGTCCCGTTGAGTTTGCTTGTAACCTTCAATTTTGTTCATCTCCTGCAAAATCAGCATCAAGCTTTAGACCACAAATGGCAAGTTCGCTCTGAATACTCTTTATTCATTTTTATGCTTTACTCACAGGAAAATGTATTCTGAACCTCACAAGTGTCGTAACAACAACTTAAGATATGCTGTAGACACCAACTAAAGAAGGAAGTTGGCTTTGTTCTACCTGAATCCATGAAGCAAGTTTTGGCCGGCCTTCTGTAATGTCATAATTCTTCACTTCTGACAAGAAAGGCTTGAATCTTTCGATGAAAGGGGTGTAAGCTATATCCACCTGAAGCAAATCGTCAGTAAATTAGTGAAAAACTTCCCTAAGCTTTTAGTGACTGGAAAAGTAACAATTTTAAGCATCATGCGAGTTGCATTAGTGGGAAAATTAATCGAACCAGATGAAAACATACTTGTAAAAATAGACGTCGCAAAGTGCTTACCAAACTGAACTGGCCAAGGAAAAAAGGTCCGTCGTTGAATTTAGAAAGGGCAGTTTCAATGTCATCAAAAGCCGCACCTGTTGAAATTTAACTCAGTGGATAAATCTTTCTTCGGTCTTTTAACCTATATTACTCCGGATAAAAAGGAACATACCAGCTTCATCCAATCTGTTTTCCTTGAAGGAAGTAGTAACAGCTTTGTAAAAAGGGCCACTAAAAGACAGCAACTCCTCAGCATACTCTATCTTAGCAGGATCCTATTTCCGAACTTGCACATAATCAGTAGGAAGCACTAAAACTATGTGGCATTTCAACAACAAAAAATGCAATGCCTCATTGGGTGGCAGCAAGAGAATTTTTAAACTGCTTGCGACATTTAACTGGCTTATATAATAAGTCTTTCTGCAGCATTGAAAGCTTGCTTTTGGCTTCTGCCTAACATTTTATGAGGCAGAGTAAGTAGAAGCCGGAAGTACATTCATAGGTTCTTTTAGAAACTACTTAACTATTTCGAAAGCCCGAGCAAGCACACCCCGACAGCCCCCCCGCAACTAGTAGTAGAAGAGCATGATAGAAGTGCTTATAAGAGCTTTTGTAAACACCACAAGAGGAATGAGCACAGATAGGCACTTGTGAAGATCTTACATCTGGAAAAAGTGGCGGCCCTTCAAAGTTATCATCGATATATCGAATCAAGTCGAGGCTCTCCCCCTTAACTTCATTATTATGTTCCAGTGATGGCACCTAGAAGAATCAAATATGCGTAAAAATGATGAACTTCTCAAACTTTATGAAATGATCCTTAACGGTGGGTTATTCGAAAAAAAAACAGAAAGAAAGAAGAGTATATGTACCTTATTTTCAGGGTACACCTTTTCCTTATACCAAGCTGGTCTGTTTCGAAGATCAATAGGTACAAGCTTTATCGTGTCTTGTAGTCCCTGTCAAATAAATAGAACAGGCTGTAAATCTTATGCACTTTCGATAATGCTCATGTAGCTCATACTTGAATAGCAATATAAGCACTACATAAGCAAAGGAAAACCAGAATGACAAAATTCCAAAATCAGAGAAGAAAGTTGGTCAAATCACAACCTTACAGTTTCGTGCAATCCATGCACGTTGAGCATACGGACATGAGTAAGATATGTATAGCCTAATAATAAGAAACAGAATCAGAAACTACATGTAAACGCATGATTAACTCAGCACAACTTGCAATATGTATACCCACATTGACCCGTAGCTTGATCCTACCATTCTTAAAAAGGGGGCCGTTTCCAGGCCTCAAGCCGTGACCTATAGCTTACTAACAAAGCAACTCACTGCAGCAAGTTGTGAATTTTCGGTGTCTACACTCACCATTGCACCCAGATTCACATGCATCGTAAAGCTATCCAACAGTTTAAGTTAATTAAATGCTTGTTTGCAAAAAATTCAGGTGTAATCTCATTACATGAAGTAGAACCAATAGTAGTAAAAGAATTCTGAGAATCACCAAAGGGAGTGTTTGGTATATAATTAAAACCTTGAGTTGAGTAAAAATTTAGGTGTTTTTAACCCGGTTTTCTGAACTTTAGTTTGCATGGAGACATTTTCTGCTTCAAAAAATCATTCTACTTTAAGATGGAAATATTGTTAGTTTGCAGAACCATTTTCTGCTGATTCTGCTTTGGCTTTTTTTGCAGAATCTAGAAGAAGAGTTTTATTGTTACGTGAATGCAAATAAGCCTAATAGCAGTTTTGACAAAAAAAAAAAAAAAAAAAAAAAAAAAAAAAAAAAAAAATTGCAAACAGGCACTAAGAGCAAACAAGAAATGTGAGCTAGGTAGACAAGCAGATAACTGACTTTGGTGTTCCATCAAAGATTGGTGGTGGGTCTGATGAGGAATCAAGAGCAGGTGGAAGCATATCTTTCACAGAACTTCTGTCACCATATATACATAAGAAGAACACCATTATTAATATAAGTAGAAAAATCATAATACAAGGTTACATATCAGCAATTGAGTGGTTTGAGTCTGGGGATACTGTAAAAATCTAATCTTTATCATGCAATTGACAGAATCTTCAACTTTTCTTGCAAAAAAAGCTACCCACATAAACATGAAGCTAAGTTATTACCCATACTAAGTAGCGAACAGACATAAAAGCAATAATAGTATTTTACCAAGAAACTGAAACCACAACTCAGTCCCAGTAAAAATGGAAGATTCATACAAGTAATCATGTAAGCATTAAGAGTAAAAATCTCTAATCTTTATCATGTAAATCACATATTTTTCAACTGTTCTTGAAAAAACAAAATCGTAAAGCTAAACATAATTACCCATCCTAGCTAGCTACCACTAAAACATAAAGCTAAAGAAGTAAAGATTATTACCCAGAAGACATTGCAGATACTGCGGACGAAATTTTTGGGCATGTGTGGAGGATTTGAAGCTTCCTGTGGGAAATTGATGGTTTTGGAAAAGAAAGTAGAAGTGATTTTGGACCAAAATGATGAATTTTGAAACTATTGTGGAGAATTAGATGGTGATTGCAGTTTACATTCAAGATTGCCATGTTTTTCTGATTTTGGATTTGTTAGCTTCCAATCTTCCATAAAAGCTCACAAATCCTTCATTCTCAATTTAATTTCTAAGGGCCTGATTGGCTATGGATGATTTTTAAATCACGTGTCAACGTTTTAAGTCGTTGAATCGCACATTGACCACGAAATGCGGTAATTGGTACTGAATTTTAGATTTGCGATTTAAGACATTTGAATTACTTATCCGGTGATTAGTTTGAGTGCAATTGAGTTGTTTGGTCCAATAATTTGTTGTAAATGGTGCAAATTAACTTTACATGCATACTGTGAAGTTATTGAAGTTTTGGGGTTTGTCTGCAAAACTCAGGATCTTGAAAGACTGATATGCAATAAGGAAGGGAGCCGTTTTGGTTGGTTTCATCTGGAGCGTTGGATCATAACGATTTAGTTATGATCTGACGGTTGTTGCTCGTCTAGCTAACTAACAGGGGTTTATATACCTGTTTCGTTCTCTTCCGTTGTAATTTGATTCCATTTGATCAATTTCACTTGAAAAGAGAGCTTGAGAGCGGTTATTATCGTGTAGAGCTAGAATTGTGGTGAATCAGCTTGGATTGAAGAGTTGTGATAGAGCGATTGTAGTTGCAATTGATCTCTGTAAGCTTGTAATCGTTTTTCGGTGATTAGTGAAATCGTCATCGTTTTTCTCCCGAGCAATAGGTCGATGTGGCGTGCTGAAGCTCGTTAAATCTTGTGTTGATCTTTATTTCTTTGATTGTTTAATTTGTTTGTGTGTTTGATTTACTCGCGCAATTTGTTTCTATCGCCATTGTTGTTAAGATCCATAATTCTTCTTAATTCGTCTGTTATTCGATTAGTAATCCTAACAAGTGGCGCCGTCTGTGGGAACAGATTAACTGTGTTATTTGTGTTTGCTAATTGATAGAATAATGATTTTGAAACATTATTCTACTCGATTCGATGTGGAACGTTTTAATGGGAATAATGATTTCGGCTTATGGCGATTTAAGATACGTGCATTACTAGTTCAACAAGGTGTAACTGAAGCTCTTAAAGGTGCAGACAAGATGAATTCAGCACTAACCGCTGAGAGGAAGAATGACAACTTGGAGAAGGCGCATATTACTATCATTCTCAGCATAGGTGATAAAGTCTTAAGAGAAGTGTCAAAGGAAGATTCAGCAGCTGCAATTTGGTTAAAGCTTGAAAGCTTATATATGACTAAATCTAAGGCAAATAGGTTGTTTATGAAGCAGAAACTATATGCTTACAAGATTCTGGAAGAGAAAAATTTGGAAGATCAACTGGATGCTTTTCATTAGTCACTTGATGACTTAGAGAATACTGATGTAAAGATTTCAGATGAAGATAACGCCATATTATTGATCAATGCACTGCCTAAAGTGTATATGACAACTTGAAGGATGCTTTACTCTATGAAAATTCATCTGAGTTGTCCCTTGAAGATGTGGTTTCTGCAATAAGATCTAAGCAGTTGCAGAAAGAGGGTGATTCTATTGATATCACTGGTGAAGGATTGAATGTCAGATAATGGTGTTAATAGACCTAATGCCTCTCATGTGTTTGCAGGTAACATAGATGAAACAGAAGATGCTCATGTATTGAGTGTTACAGACAACACTCTATCAGGAAGATGGATCATGAATTCTGGGTGCACATTTCATATGTCACCTAATAAAGAATGGTTCACAGACTTGAAGCCAACTGACAAAGGAATGGTGATGCTAGGGAATGATGAACCATGCAACATTCAAGGCATTGGCAATATACACTTGAAGCTGCAAGATGGCTCACTCAAAATACTAACAGATGTCAGGTATATTCCTTCACTCAAGAGAAATCTTATTTCTCTTGGTACTTTAGAGAAGAAAGGCTACAAGTTTCATTCTGAGAATGGCATACTCTATGTTATGAAAAATGATGTTATTATGTTGCAGGGTACTAGAATAAATAGGCTTTACTATGTGACTTGTGATATTATCTATGATCATGCTTATTCTATTACTACTTCAAGTTCTGATCTCTGGCACAAGAGGCTAGGTCACATAAGTTAGAAAGGATTGATTGAACTTCAGAAACAAAACTTGATAAAGGAAGAGAAGTTAGAGAAGCTACAACTTTGTGAGCAGTGTATTTTAGGGAAAGCTAAGAAAAATAGTTTTCCACAGCTACTCACAAAACTGTTGAGCCTCTAGATTATATCCATTCTGACTTATGGGACCAACTGTTGTTGCCTCTCATGGTGGAGGCAGGTATTTTATGTCTCTTATTGATTAACATACTTGAAAGGTTTGGGTCTATATACTCAAGAACAAGTCTGATGCTTTTATCACTTTTAAAAACTGGCATGCTCTCATGAAAAATGAGAAAGGTAGAGGTATAAAATGTTTAAGGACTGACAACGGCCTGGAATTTCTTTCAGATCAATTTAAAAGTTTTTGTAGGGAAAAGGGTATTGCTAGGCACTTGACAGTACCAGGTACACCCCAACAAAACGGACTAGCTGAAAGAATGAACAGAATTCTACTGGAAAGAACAAGATGCATGATGTTTACTGCAGGTGTTACTAAGCATTTCTGGGCTGAGGCAGACACTACTACTTGCTTCCTGATCAATAAATGTCCTTCTTCTTCTATTGATTTCAAAACACCTGATGAGTTATGGTATGGTAAGCCTTACAATTATTCTGAGCTCAACGTTTTTGGGTGCATGGCCTATGCTCATGTGAAGCAGGATAAGTTGGAACCAAGAGCATTAAAATACATTTTTCTTGGGTATCCACATGGTGTTAAGGCATATAAGTTGTGGTGTATTGAGAAGAATTGCTCATGGATCATCATAAGCAGGAATGTGGTGTTTGATGAAGGTACCATGCCCTATAATTCTCAATACTCTGGTGATGATAAACAGAAAGAGGTGGAGCTCCCAGAAAAATCAGATATTGAGCACATAAATATGCCTGAAGATGGAAATATTGATAATGATATAAGTACACATGCTCATTCCAGAAATAGAGTGAGTGATTCTGGTGGATCTTCTTCTAGCTTAGCTCATATACCACCCCCAAGGAGGAGACCAGGTGGAAGGAGAAATGTGAGTGTTGCTGATAGTGAGACTTTAAGGAGTTTTCAACTTGCTAGGGACAGATACAGAAGAACACATAAAGCACCTGTCAGGCTTGGATTTGAAGATCTAGCATCATATGCTTTAATTGTTGCAGAAGAAGTTGAATATCAAGAGCCTAAGACTTACAGTGAAGCTATAACATGCAGTGACAAGGACAAGTGGATTTTAGCTATGCAAGAAGAGCTAAATTCACTAGAGAAGAACTGCACATGGTCTTTAGTGAACATACCACATAATCAAAAACTGGTCAGCTGTAAGTGGATCTTTAAGAGAAAGATTGAAGTTGTTGAGACTGAATATATGAGGTATAAGGCCAGGTTAGTGGCTAGAGGGTTCACTCAAAGAGAAGGGATTGACTACAATGAGATTTTCTCTCCAGTAGTCAAACATGTCTCTATCAGAATTCTATTAGCAATGGTGGCTCATTTTGATCTGGAACTGCAACAATTAGATGTTAAGACAGCTTTCTTGGATGGAGATCTTGAGGAGACTATTTACATGAGCCAAACAGAAGATTTTATTCTACCTGGTAATGAAAACAAGGTTTATTTGCTCAAGAAGTCTCTATATGGACTCAAGCAAAGTCCCAGGTAGTGGTACAAAAAATTTGATGATTATGTACTGAAGATTGGTTTTAAGAGGTCTCTTTATGACAGCTGTGTATACATCAAGAGAAGTAATTCACTCATACAAGCATATATGTTGTTGTATGTTGATGACATGCTAATTGTTAGCAAAGAAAGTAAAGAGATCAATGAGATTAAGAAAGCTCTCAGTAATGAGTTTGATATGAAGGATTTGGGAGATGCAAAAAGAATTTTAGGTATGGATATCTACAGAAATAGAGTTGAGGGTACTCTTCATTTTAGACAGTCTGATTACATCAAGAAAGCAGTGAAAATGTTCAATATGCATGAGGCTAAACATGTTACTATACCACTGGGAGCACACTTTAAGCTCTCAGAGGAAATGAGACCAACTACAGTTGAGGATGAAGTTTATATGGAGAAAGTACCTTATGCAAATGCTGTTGGGAGTATTATGTATCTCATGATATGTAGCAGACCTGATATAGCTCATGCTATCTCAGTTGCTAGTAGATACATGGCAAATCCTGGTGTCAAGCATTGGGAAACTCTGAAGTGGATTTTAATATATCTGAATGGTTTTGCAAATCTGGGTATATTGTATAAGAATGTGATTCAGGAAGATCACATTTATCTTCAAGGTTTTGTTGACTCTGACTATGCTGCAAATCTTGACAATAGAAGATCACAAACAAGTTTTGTTTTTACCTCTTTATCTCCCCGTAGAACTCTATCGGGTGCTTAGCTGAAAATTTTGCAAGAATTTCATCAAACCCTAAGCAAATGAAGAGTATAACAAATGAATCTTAAGCAAAAATGAACAGTATAACAGATTGTGAGTTGTTTTTATATGATCAGTATAGCTAGCCTTTGAGCCTAGTTGTTATGTGATAAACCCTGATGGTTGATTAAGTAATAGTCACTCTGTTCTTTTTAAAGCTTGATCATTTGAGTCTTTTCGGTTAACCGCGATCAACTTTGATCACAATTTACTTTTAAACTATATTAATAAACTATGGACTCTTCTACGGTCAGGCAGGCTTCGCCCTACCTGACAACAGGCAATTGATTCTGCACCATTAGATTTTTTATCTAACGGTCCGTAACAAATCGCCGGTGACTAGGCGATCGCCCTATCGCCTATGATCGCCCTTTCGACTTATAAATATTTAAATTAAAAAATACATATATTAATCAAAATACCCAAATTTATTCTCTAAAATTTTTCAAAAAATATAATACTATTTTTTTATAATTACCAATATTTTTAATTTTTATATTTAATCAAAAGATGATAAAAGTTTAAAAAGTAATGTTTCAAACTTGTAAAAGAAGGGAGGGGAGGGAGTACTACGCAGTGCTAAACCAGGAGTAAGAGCTCGTTTAACTTCTTACTAAATTTCTACTAATTCTTCCTAAATAATTAATCGGGTATAATTTTAGTTAGTTTAAAGGTCGTTGCTTTCGTTGCAAAGACTCGATCAGTGGTTTCGAATCTATATTTACTAAAGGAAAAGAGAAATCATGTAGCTTCTAAATTTCATAATTTCTCAAGTCTCACCAAGGGCTGAAGATCTAGAATATCAATGACTACCCAAGTACATACTACGGTTAAGGGAAAAAGCAACTGGCTGATTGTAGGACCCTACTGGAAAATATTTGTAAGGTTGCATGCTATGTAAATACCGAACGAGACCCTTAATTAGGTCTAGAGAACACACACTAATACAATTAGAGTGTACCAGCAGAATACAAAGACGAGTATTAAGTTTCCTTTCTTTTCAATAGTTTGGATAGCGAGCTTCATACCCAGGCATGCCACACCAGTCCATTTTTTGTTCTTTGGCTTGAAGAATTCAAGCAAATCATCGAGTGTGATCTTCAATATCCTTACATACCAGCAGAATACAAAAGACGAGTATTAAGTTACCTTTCTTTTCAATAGTTTGGATAGCGAGCTTCATACCCACATCAGTACATTTTTTTGTTCTTCGGCTTGAAGAATCCAAGCAAATCATCGAGTGTGATCTTCAATATCCTTAGATCATAGTTAACCGGCATCTGTCAGAAGAAAGTGAAAAAATAAGAGTGTAACCATGGAAGTAAACTAACATATGCAGAGTATACCAAGACTGAGGGTCTATCAATAGAAGCCATATTATGGGACAAAAAGCATCATAATCAGTGGAAAATCATACTCAGGAGAGTTATTTTCCAGAAACTTCAAACGGGAGAAAACGAAAAACTGAAAAAACAAGGACAAAACTATGTTGACGAAGAAAATGGAAAGGAAAAACTCTATTGAAGAAGTAAACGACCAGATGCAAAAAAAAACCGAGAGTATACCAAAGATGGTAACAAAAAAAAAGGAAAAACGCCTGTAAATCCTTTTATTAGCCATTTTTACTCAACCGCTCACACATCCATTAACGACGAAACCAAATTTTCTCAGAAAAACAAAAACGAAATCAGAACAAAAACATAAAACGGAGCACATACTACCAACAAAACCATTTCCAGCGAGAAATCAACAGCAAAAAATAGTTTCGGTTCAGTAAAACAAAGTATCACACCAGCAAGATGTAGAAACAGAACTCAGTTCACCAAAAACAAAAACTAGAAAGCTGAAGAAGAAAAATGTACTATACATCAGTCCTCTCACTGGTTCCAAAGCCAATTGATGTGATAATGAAACGTGCGATTTTGCATGTTTTTAGACCCTCATTTTTTGTCCAAGATTCAATATTCGTATCATATTATGGCCAATTACCAAGTTCTTGTGTATTTTGTAGGTTATGAACGTGTTTTTGAGGAACTACACGATTTCAGGTGCCAAAACGTCATATTTGGACGAAATTGGCCGTTGCACGGAGTCCGAGGTGTCAAAACATGTCATGTGACCAACCAATGCGAAGATAATTGAAGATGCTACAACATTGTAGAAGACCACTTTTCGAGGAAACGAAGTTACGAAGATCGAAATCGAAGAAAACAAATTGGAATCTGGCAGAATCAACCTATGGCGGTCGACAGTCGACCGCAAAGGCTTTCTGCGGTCCACTGTCGACCGCAGTGCACCCGAATCTTCCAGAAACAGGCTTTTCCTGACCCGCCTTTCTACCCTTCCTTAATGATGAATAGCGGTCAGAGCACGAATTTTCAAGTATAAATAAGACCCTCGGGGTCTTATAAACCTCCACCGCTTTCAATGCAGCTCTCCTGAGAGAGAACCAGTCATCCAGCTAGTGAAACCCCAAAAACGCTGACCGTCAGGCACCCAGAAGGAGGAAACCCTAGAAGCAGCACGAAGACATCAGTGACTAAGCTGCTTCTTCTTCTTCTTCTTCTTCTTCTTCTTTTTTTTCTTCCTCCGTTTTTCGATTTTTGTATGTAGTAGAATACTATGAGTAGCTAAATTTCTCTTGTAAAGGCGAACCACCGAAACTCTGTTGTGCTACTTCTTTATATGCCGGGTTATATTAATGGAATAGTTCTTAGACGTAAATCGTGATTATACAACTCTATACATCCTTCGTGGTGTGATGTTCTGCTGAGTGACACAGTAGTTTCAATGAACTGGGTAGGGGTACTCATGCCGACTGCGCCTTGACACCAGAGTATTATGCCTTGCTGTCGTTAGAGGTAATCGCGTAGGATATTAACTAGGAAGTTGGGAGTAGCATAGCACGAGGGAGGTCGGGGTCCTATACACCATCACCACTATCGAATACAACAAAGATAATTAAGGTTTACTGCGAATCAATCATCTGCTTACAATCTGCTTACTTTAAATCTGTCTGATGTCTGCACGCAAAATCAAAACGTTACAAGTTCGTTCCTATGCGCTAAGTGTCCGTGAAGAACGACATCCCGAGTTAACTTACTACTATTGATGTGTGTTTGTGAGCTTCCGATAATATAAATTTAATCTTTGATTGCAATTGAGAATTACAGGTATTAAAACGTATTCAAATCCTCAAGTGCACACCACCAATCCCAAAGCAACCAAAGCTAGAGAGAAAATATCAAAGTATGAGTGAAAGAGAGAGAGTAGATAGAGAAAGTGTCTGTTGTTGTTGAGTGAGGTTTTTGGTGGGTTTAAACTTGACAGTGTTATGTGTATGTATAGCTAAAAAAATAGAGAGACGGGTGATTTTTTATTTGTTTGAAACCTTTAGTGTAATCTGTTAGAACTGTAAGACCGGGATTGGTACTTCTGGACAGTTTTGAACAATGTTGACTATTAATGTTGAGTCAACATTGTTACGACAACAGTGAACAGTGTTCAACTAAACTACGACAACAGTGAACTGTGATCGACAAAACTCAGTAAAGTGCAGCGGAATAAAACTGAACACAAAATTTATCAAGCCGGTATATAAAAGATACCGACGGTGCCGTAGGTAAAATTTCTACTATATATGAAAAGTAGAATTACAAAAAGAAGTTTAAATCAATCACAGACGATTGATTAAACTTACGGAAAACTAGACCTAGAACAGACAAGAAAAACCTATTCTAGTTCAATGATACTAGAGTAATTCTCAATCTTTAGAGAACACTCACAAGTAACACCGAAATAAAAGTCTAGTAAAGCAAGAAAACAATCTCTCAGTATAATATCAATTCAAGCTCACAAGATTGATTTTCTTGCAGCGCTTCTTCTTCTATTTATGTTGTGCGCTTGTACTCTGTTTTTTCCAATAGAAGCCGCCTGCTTCTTTTCCTTCTTTCTGGCCGCCTCTTCCTTCTAGCGCCTACTCTTTCCTTTTCTTTCCAGATTCAATTCTTGCAGTATTAGGAATTCTTCCTTGAATAAATCTCTCCAAGATCTTTTATTACCTTAGTCTCCAAGTTCCATCAACTTCTTTCTTTTTCATAATCCCAAAATAATCAGGTTTCTTCTTATTCTTTCCTGCGCCTTCTCTTCCTTTGTTTAGAATATTACGTTGGCTTCTTGCCAGATTCTTCCAGATCCTTTCCTTAAGGCCCAAATCCACCAACTTTAGTCCATTGACTTATGTTGGAGCCCAAGTTGTTATTCCTACAAAATATCCATAGAAAAACAACTACAATTGTCGAACCGGTTAATTAAGCGAAGAAAGGCCGAATTAATAAAACAAGTGCAATAAATCGCACTTTCAATCTCCCCCTTAATTCTTGCCTTTCTTCACAAAACCAGAACAAGTAGTTAGTAGGAAGAACAAGACAATATCAAACAACTCCCCCTTACTCCAAGAACTCCCCCTTAATACAAAATACCATGTGTTCAATTAAACACAACATTCTCCCCCTTTTTGTGAGGAAAGAAAGAAAACAAGTTCTTTGAAAAGCTTCAGCACATCTTGGTAGTCTATTGAAGACCTGCAGACAAAGTACCAATGCAGAGAAACGATGTTGACTCAACATTGTAGTCAACACTGGCAAATTAAGGAAGTAGCAAAAGCAGGAATAGAGGTCGGATCAGCTGGAGGGCAGTAATCAGGAATAGAGGTTGAATCAGCTGGAGGGCAGTGTTAGGACAAGAGTGGATGGTCATGTACACAACTTACAAGATAAGTCATGATGAGTGTTGTTGGGTTTGCTTCAAGGTAGATTCCTGCAAATATATATCAAAGCAACGAAAAACTGTGCACAACTGTTAATTAAAGATTAAAGTTGCAAGTAAAACAGTTATCCGTCAAGTCAACGTAATCAGATAGACAGATAAACCCTAGGGAGGTTGACCAAAAATCTTGATCTTAAAGAAAATGACTTGAAATGCAAGTACAGGAATGCATTAACCCAAAACCCCAAGGAAACACCTTAGACCTACTCCCCCTCAAACCCAAAAACACACAGAATAAAAAAAACACAAAAATAAAAGAAAACACAGCAATTAAGCAAACAGTACTTCATGCACAGTCAATGTTGACCTGAATGTTGATTCAACATTGATGACAACATCGCGAAATCAGACCACTCTTAATGTAAGTCAGCCAGGAAACCAAGTCTCAAAATGTGCAGATTCGATTAACACCACTGATGCTGCAGGTAAAACAGGAAGAGAAAGGAATACCAAAGAAACACACCCAACATTGCCTCAAAAAGTAAATTGAACAATTAGCATAAGTTTTAGTGGGGGTGACCATGAGACCGTGAACCATGTCAAACAATTGGAACACGTATGAATCCGCTCCAAAGTCGAAGCCTATGCGGAGTTAGGCAAACACACGTCTCATGGCATAAAGATCACTCATTTGACCACATTGGGTAATTTGGTACTCATAAAGTGAACCAGCAGCATTACGAGAATCGACACTTTTGTGCGTCCAGTACAGGCCATCAACCCTCACGACATATGACACATTGGCCACGTCGATATCTGGATAGTATTTGAAACCTGCCCAACACGATCCTCAACGGAAACACTTCGAACCCTTTTTATCATAATTCATTAGATTTATTAAGCATAAGGGACAGGAGGCAACATCAAGTGCGAGTCAAGGTACGAGTAACAATAGCCAAAAAGCAGCAAAAGTGGATTTTACATAAAGCAAACACACAGGAGACTCAATACCTTTCAACCTTGGTTTCAAACAGCCTTTCAAACCCTAAGCATCACCACTGTAAGCTACAAACCAAGAACAGCCATAGACCAGTACAGAAGCACAGGAGCACAGAAACACACAGTAGAACTAAAAAGCAAAAAGAAAACAGCATCACTTATTCTAATTTTCCAATGTTGACCGTGATGTTGAGTCAACATTGGTACTCAACAATGACAATCACAGAGAGCACAGACCGAGAGATCTTCGAAGACTGAAGAATCTCTCCCTATCTAAGGGTTTGGTAAAAATATCTGCAAGTTGATTTGTTGTGTCTATGTGTTCTATGTCAATCACTTGCTTATTGACCAAGTCCCTAAGGAAATAATGCCTAATATCTATGTGCTTAGTGCGAGAGTACTGAACAGGGTTCCTAGAAATATGTATGGCACTAAGGTTGTCACAGAACATCAAAAGGGTAGCACTTTGTAGACCATAGTCATGCAGCATATTTTTCAACCAGACTAGTTGAGAAACACAACTCCCAGCTGCTACATATTCAGATTCAGCAGTTGAAAGTGACACACAGTTCTGTTTCTTGCTATACCAAGACACCAAATTTGGACCAAGATAAAAGCAACCTCCACTAGTGGAATTTCTATCATTTAGATCACCAACCTAATCAGATTCACTAAATCCCACCAGATTAGTGTTTGTATCACATGCAAACCATAATCTAAGATTAACAGTTCCTGATATATATATATCTAAGGATTCTTTTAACAGCAGTTAAATGGGGGCTTTTAGGGTTTGACTAATACCTGGCACACATGCATGCAGAGGACATGATGTCAGAACGGCTGACTAAAAGATACAGAAGGCTGCCGATCATTGATCTGTACAATGTTGGGTCAACATCCTGTCCAACATCGATTCTTCTCAGCTTCACAGAGGTAGCCATAGGAGTACTGCATGGTTTTGAATTCTCCAGTCCAAGAAAGAAGCTGAGTTTACCGATCATATTCATCTCAAAAGTACCTATCATAGTTTGCACAAACTGATGTACTATGGAAAGATCAGTCAAGTCAAGCACAATATAATCTTCTTTTGCACGATTGCAATTGTGGGGATCAGCCACCACGTAGCAGTTGTCAGGAGACCTGATACCTGTCATATGTCTTGAACATCTGCTATCAAAGTACCATTTACCTGCATTGTTAGGAGAGGTAGCAACAGAAAAAGCAACATTACAGACAATCTTTTCCCTAGGAACCCAAATTCTCTTATACTTTTCTCTAGAGTTTTTCCGCCCGAGAGGGTTTACCATTACGGACAAAGGCAATGAAGAAGCGCTTTAGAAAGACTTTCCGAAATGTACAATGTTGATGTCGATGTTGACTCAACAGAGTGCTCAACATTAGATTTTTCATTCTGCTTAACAGGAGCACCCAAAGGAACAGATTTTGGACCAGACACTTTAGGAGAGACAAAACAAGAGGAACTTACAGATTGGCAGATTGTTGCATATCTTACCGTGTCCTTGTAGTTTTTCCGAGTGTTTCCTCTTAAGGTCTTTCTTCCACTGGTGCTTCCGATGACTTGAGAATTTAGATGATCTTTGTGAATCCTTGGGGGTGGATCACGTCTGATGGAATCCGGAGGCACTGTCGGTGCAGAACAGGTTTATCTTCATTTTCAGAGACAGATTCATCTGATGAGCTCTCCCCTGCAATGTTGGCCGCAATGTTGAGTCAACATTGTGATCAACATTGACTCCATCTTCTCTGACAGTGACTGGGGAATCTGGTTCAGTACTTGTCTCATCTTTTTCAAGTTCTGCATTTTTCAGTTTCAGCTCTTCCACCATCTGTTCGTCAGTGAACTCTTCTTCAAAGGGACAATCTACAGATAAATCAACTGATCCATGCAAACAGTAAATGTTAGTAGACATAGAATTTTCAGAGTCCAAAGATTTATCTCGGAATATCTCTTCACAGTTATGTGAGTCATCATAATCAAAGAAGAGGATCTGTGACGATGTTGAGTTTTCATTGTTGACTGAACATCGATTTTCAACATCGTCCAGAACAGAGGACAGAGCTGCAACACGACCTTCTGTAGTATCAGCTTCCTGTTCATCACCTGAATCATCACTAAGACAAGCAAGAAACGTTTTTCCCTTCTTACGATGAGTGTTAGCACATTCATTGTGAAAGTGACCCCATCCTTGACATTCAAAACATCTAACTTTGTCTAGTCATTTAGAATTAAAACCAGGAAGCTCTATAGCCTTATTGAACTTGCCAGTAGCCTTAGGATTACTCGGGGAGGCATTGTTAGAATTCTTCCTAAAGCTAGTTTTGTTGAACTTTCTAAGCAACTTAGTATAAGCTTTACCAAAGGCTTCTTCAGTCATCTCATCAGACTCATGACTACTGCTTTCAGACTCAGAGATTTTTTATTTTGAGTGAAGAGAAATACTATGGCTTTTCGTACCTTTGCGCTCATTCTGTTGGAGCTCAAAATTTTTCAAATTGTTCATCAGGGTATGAAAATCCATAGTAGCCAGATTTTGAGTATCTTCCAAAACAGTTCGTTTTATGTCAAATTTTGAAGAAAGAGTACGAACAGCTTTGAAAATCAGTTGCTTATTAGACATAGCATCACCTAGCAGTTGAATATCATTTGAAATAGTGAGCAGTTTATCAAAATAAGAATCAATGGTTTCTTCTTCTGCTATTCTCAAGTTTTCAAATTTTGACCAAAGCAGTTGAAGTTTAGTTTGCTTAATACTGTTATCATCTTCACAATGATTTTGCAACAAATCCCAAGCTTGTTTAGCATTAGTGCAATTCTAAATGAGCTTAAACATATGTGGATCAATATGCGAAAAAATAGCATTCAAAGCTTTTTCACTGTAAGAGCTAGCAAGAAAATCATCACCTGACCATTGAGTTTCTGGTTTAGGAACGACATCTCCATCAGCGTCTGGTCCTATGGTAGGCCACACATAGCTTTCAAGAACATATTTCCATGCACGCCCTTCAATGAATTTGATATACGTTCTGATCCGTATTTTCCAGTAGTGGTAGTTCGACCCATCTAGCACAGGTGGCCTGTTGACACTTGAATTGACAACGTCCATTGTAGTAGTACCAAATCCAGACACCAATTAATTAGGTGGCTGGCTCTGATGCCACTTGTTAGAACTGTAAGACCGAGATTGGTACTTCTGGACAGTTTTGAACAATGTTGACTATTAATGTTGAGTCAACACTGTTACGACAACAGTGAACAATGTTCAACT
The DNA here is from genome assembly GCA_026545765.1 of Plantago major. Lineage (NCBI taxonomy): Eukaryota > Viridiplantae > Streptophyta > Magnoliopsida > Lamiales > Plantaginaceae > Plantago > Plantago major. The sequence continues at coordinate 111,967,916 of CM048839.1, forward strand.
AAACTACGACAACAGTGAACTGTGATCGACAAAACTCAGTAAAGTGCAGCGGAATAAAACTGAACACAAAATTTATCAAGACGGTATATAAAAGATACCGACGGTGCCGTAGGTAAAATTTCTACTATATATGAAAAGTAGAATTACAAAAGGAAGTTTAAATCAATCACAGACGATTGATTAAACTTACGGAAAACTAGACCTAGAACAGACAAGAAAAACCTATTCTAGTTCAATGATACTAGAGTAATTCTCAATCTTTAGAGAACACTCACAAGTAACACCGAAATAAAAGTCTAGTAAAGCAAGAAAACAATCTCTCAATATAATATCAATTCAAGCTCACGAGATTGATTTTCTTGCAGCGCTTCTTCTTCTATTTATGATGTGCGCTTGTACTCTGTTTTTTCCAATAGAAGCCGCCTGCTTCTTTTCCTTCTTTCTGGCCGCCTCTTCCTTCTAGCGCCTACTCTTTCCTTTTCTTTCCAGATCCAATTCTTACAGTATTAGGAATTCTTCCTTGAATAAATCTCTCCAAGATCTTTTATTACCTTAGTCTCCAAGTTCCATCAACTTCTTTCTTTTTCATAATCCCAAAATAATCAGGTTTCTTCTTATTCTTTCCTGCGCCTTCTCTTCCTTTGTTTAGAATATTACGTTGGCTTCTTCCAGATCCTTTCCTTAAGGCCCAAATCCACCAACTTCAGTCCATTGACTTATGTTGGAGCTCAAGTTGTTATTCCTACAAAATATCCATAGAAAAACAACTACAATTGTCGAACCGGTTAATTAAACGAAGAAAGACCGAATTAATAAAACAAGTGCAATAAATCGCACTTCATAATCTTTACTCAACCGCTCACACATCCATTAACGATGAAACCAGATTTTCTAAAAAAAAAAAAAAAAAAAAAAAAAAAAACAGAAAGAACCAAAATCATATCTTATCGAAGCATAGACTATCGAAGACCATTTCCAGCGATAAATCAACATCAAAAAAATAGTTTCGGTTCAGTAAAACACAGAATCGCACCGGAATGAAGCAGAAACAGAACTCTGTTCAGCAAAAACAAAACTGGAGAGAAAATATCAGAGTATCAGAGAGAGAGTATGTGTATGTATAGCTCAAAATAGCAGCACATCAATATGTGTAATTCCTTTTTCTAAGACCTCTTTATTATTTGTTGTCCGTATGTGTATTCATGTCTTTCAATCTCACTATAGAGTATAGACTGTGCTAATTTTTTTGATTCATTGAAAGTAAATTCCTCATTCACCAATTTTTGTGTAAGATTATTATTGTAAAGTGATTTTTGTTTTTACCTTAATTTGATAGTAACAACAGTTCAAGACATCAAAACATACAAGTTTTGATACTAAAATGCAATTACATAAGAGTTGATTGCATATATTGCGAAAGTTGAAGGACTCAATTGAAGGCTATCAAGAGTTCATGGACAACGGTGCAATTTATGTTAACTACTTCCATATTTGACTTGTACTCTTAGCTGAGTTAGTTGTACTCTGTTAATTAGAAGTTAGTTATAAATAGAACATTACATTAGAAACTAACTACTAAAGATTTTACTTCTTCTTCTCCATTCTTTCACTTGTAATCCTATCAATTCAATTCGATTTGTATACAATTTGGTTTCTGTTAATGGAACTGTGAAGATTCTTACAGATGGTATTTCACGAGTGTTGTTGGTGAAGAACTTTTTTGATGAAATAATTCATTCATCATACTAAACTACTACATTAGTTCCTTGTTCATTACAATTTGTGACCATACCAAAAGTAAGTTTCCGTCATATTTTTTTCTAAAACAAGACTTAATAATTAGCCAGTTGGGACATATATCCCATTTTCTTTAGTATGGCTAGCTAGCTATATAGGCTCCATTACATTACAAAACGTATACACACATATTTATAAAAGCAAATGCAAATTGAGACCTTAATTAAATCTACGTTAATTTTTAAAAAGAATTGTAGAGGCTAGCTCCTGGACCCGATAGATCTCAACCGATCGAACTCTAAGTAAAGGCGTGTGTTCCATATATCACGTCCAAAGGGGTTCCCACGCCACTCCAAGAATGCTCTCGTCCAAAATGAAGTTCGAATTGACCTCATGATTATATGGTAGGATTTGCTGGGGCAGGTTGGCTTCCTCCTGTTGTATTGCAACTTGTTTACAAAACAATTCGAGAAGACAGCATTTTGGCATTGCATGTTCATGACCTCAGCTTGTGCCTTGGCTAGTTCCGCTTGAAGTTCGTTTATCTGCTTCTGGAGTTGACAAATCGCACCTGCGCAACCGTAGACTGGATCCCGTAGCCTAGCATTGGCTTCATAAACCATGCTATTCACCGCGTGTGTGTATATATATATATATATATATATATATTACCGATCGACTTTACATTTAAATTCTCACCCGCTTATAAACAACCAAGCACATTATTTAACGACAATTGGGCAATATTTCATTTTTCATTTTCTTTTTCCATATTTCACTTTCTCAAATGAGGGAAAGTGAGGTGTGGCTGTTACACCAAGAGCACCAAGGATCTCTCACTTACTGTTCGCGGATGATACCTTGTTGTTTTGTCAGGCTAATAGAGCTGCTACCCTGAAAATTAGTAGGATTCTCCACCGTTATATCATTGCTTCTGGCCAGGAAATTAACTTGGAAAAGTTTACTGTGGTGTTTAGTCGGAATACTGGGAGTGATAAGGTGGAGGAGGTGAGGGTTCTTTACCTGTGAGGATAGTAGAAAAACATGATAAGTACTTGGGGCTTCCTACGGAAATGGGTAGATCTAAAAAGGAAGTTTTCTCTTAGTTAAGGGAGAGGTTTTGGCAGAAGCTTGAGAGTTTTGGTAATAAATTTCTTTCAAAGGCAGACAAGGAAGTCCTTATTAAATCTGTTATCCAAGCCATCCCTACCTATATCATGGGTTGTTTTAAACTCCCGGATTACCTTATCCGGGAAATTGAGTCTATAGTTGCCAAATTTTGATGGAGTAATGGAAAAAATAAAAACATTCATTGGACTGCGTGGGATTCCATGTGTGATTCTAAGAGGGATGGGGGAATTGGTTTGAGGGACTTGCATTCTTTTAATCTTGCATTGCTTGGAAAACAGATTTGGCGGGTCATTCCGAATGCTTTGTTAAGTCGTAGTGATATCCTTGAAGCTTCTCCTAAGGCTAGTGTGGGTATAGTAGCTCAAGATGATGAAGGGCGAGTCCTAACTTGGAAACGTTGCAGTTTCAAGCATATTGCTAGTGCCGAAATCGCTGAAGCCTGGGCAGCTCATGGGGCCGTCCTGTTAGCCTACGATATGGGCTTACAATGCGTCATTATTGAAGGTGACTGCTTAAATGTGATTAAGGAGCTGAACACTGAAGAATGCTCATTATCAGCCATTGGGAATATTATTTGGAAGGCCAAGTCTATTGCTTTACATTTTCATACTGTTTCTTTTCAATTCACTAGACGTTGCTCTAATAATTTAGCACATTTGATAGCCACAAATGTGGATACAGACTCTTCTGGCCTTGCCGATATTCCGGTCCAGAACCCTGATGTAATCTGAGTTTCATGAATGAATTGATATTTTTTCCTCAAAAAAAAAAGTAAGTGGAATTTTGGTTGATTGATACTACCTCTGGTATTTTAAAAGCTTGCTAAAGAGATTTTTTTCGAACTTTGATCGTAAATTGCACGTAAAAAGTATAAAACAAAGTTATATTAGTAAAATATAATTATTTATTTTCATAATATAATCTTTTTTTTTTGTCGTATAGTTTGCACGTAATTTATGGTCAAAGTTCAGAAAAAAAGTCTCATTAAAAAGCTTTTAAAAAATCGGAGGGAATTGTAGCTAGCTAAGCATATGGATTAGGTGAGGCATGGCTAGCTACATTGTGCTGGAAATACAGATTGTTGTAGGAATACATTTTTGAAAATTCAATTTGCCATGAATAGTTTGATTTTGGCAAATAGGGATATGTGTTCTATGAATTATTCTTGTTTCTGTTCTCTGGTTATAGACTTACGCTAGGAAATTAAAAGGGCTTAAAAGTAAAGATGCATGTGATCTTATATATGTTTAATAAGAAAATCATTTAGTTAATTATCTATGATACGCTGAAACCAGAGTTGGATCATATGATATCCTACTGAGACAAGTCAAGTCAAGTCAATCCTATCCTTGCTAGATTTATGTGGTTTCTGCTCCGTAATAGAATTTGTAAGCTGCAGTCCCGGCCCTTAGCATGCGCTGGCAGTCCGCCCGCTCAGGACCTTCTATTTTGAGGGGCCTCAATTTTAAATTTGAGACTCTATGTATATAACTGTGTCCATGCAATAATTAAGCATTAAAATTTCTATCTCCAAATAGTAAAGGTCATATATAGCTTATGAAAGGTCTTGTGTTCAATTTATGATGGTGTAAATTTTTTTATTTTATTTATTTTGAATATTTTTTCTATTATTATTATTTATTTATTTTTAAATTATTTTTACGGGTCCCGGTTGAAATTTTTGCACATGCCCCCCTAAATCTGTAGGCCGGCCTTGGTAAGCTGAATTCTGGTAAAAACAATATTTGACGTGTATTGGTAGGGTTGGCTGTGTGGTTGGTCCTGATGGAAATTTTTATATATAATTGAGTTGAGTTCTCTTCTAATAAGGCAAGCGTCTTGGATTTTGAAGTCCATATACAATCTTACATACAATACACATGGGATCGACATGGGTTCTTACTCATGTTTTTGGAGCTACCAACTTGAGTTCAATTAGAGGATAGGGAATAATAATACTGGAGTAATAAGGACGGACAACAAAGGAAATCGTGGCAGTACCTCCCAAGACATTTCATTAGTTTGGAATTTGATTGATTCCAGATTTCAAGGTGTTGCCATAATTTGACATTAACTAACTTTCTTCTTGTCATGGTTAATGTGAATAAATCTGCCCCATCAAGTATGCTATTTCGACTTCTTAAGGCTGTCTATGACTATGACTATGAGCACCAAATCAGTCATAAAACATTTAAATAATATATATTTTTTCGATATAATTTGAAATAAAAGTCGGGTAACAACAATTTATCATCGGGAAAAACCAAATACAATCAACAGCACGGGCACTGCGCTTTAGTATGGTGTACAATTCTAGTATATATATAGACACACATATTACAGTATACAGTAAAAAAAACCCTAAAAGAATACTATATAAAGAAATACACTCTCTATAATAATAAAATTTACGGTCCTAAATTGTGTATAAACGCTTTAAAAAAATCTATTTAGGAATAAACTCTTTATAAGAATATTTTTTGCGGGTCCCAACGATATTATAAAGGAATAAACTCCTTATAGTAATAAAAAATTTCGGTCCCAACTTGGGACCAGTTATAAATAAGAATAAACTCCACATTGTAATATTCCATAACTTTTTCAGGTCCCGTCTTAAGTAATTATACTCCCCTATAGTAATAAATAACATAAAATTTGATAAAAATAATTATAAATATATTATGATTTAAAATACTTATTTAAAGTTGTCTATGATACTGACTTAAATCACATCTTTTAGCTTATTTGCATTAGTAGATGATGTATATGTGAATCTTCTTGTTACACACAAAACATTGCTTACTTATCAAGTAGGTTCGAAGCTTTTTTACATGAAATTTTTGCTACTTTTCTGCTATCATCTTCCGGATTATCCCCTCCAATTCTTATCTAATTGATGTGATGATTTCGTATTAAGTTAAAAGATCCACAATTTGTTATCCCCCGCTTCTTGTCTAATAGACATTTTTACTTATTTGTTAGTTCCTCCGTTCCGGCACAAGCTTCTCACTTTGACTTTTTGCAGTCAAACTTTTTCAACTTTGACTACGGATTAATTTTAAACTGAAAATGTAAAATGTTCAATTAAATTATATAAGAAAATTTTACGCCCTAAAGTTTCAATATATAATTTAATTGAAAATTTTGCATTTGTGGTTCAAGAGTAATTCATAGCTAAAGTTGAAAAAGTTTGACTATAATCAAAAAAAGCTTTATCTTGAACAAAGTAATATTTTATATATTTTTTTCAAGAAATATATAACATTTAAGTTATGCATGTGGATTTTATTTACAAAAAAAAAATATTTTTTACCACAAAACTCTAGTTAGGAATAAATTCTCTATAGGAATATTTTTTCCAGGTCTCGACAATATGACTGTATAGAATTTTTATTGTATATATAAGTGGACAGCTATTGAATTTGTGCAATTGAGTACTTAATTTAAATTTAATTGGACTCATTTGTAATATATGTGTAAATTAATAACATAAATCGTCTCTAGATAAGATATCTATAAATCGTCTGTAATGATACTTTGTGTAAACAATATAAAGTTACATAAAGTAAAACACTACACAAAATATAAAAATGAAACATTAAAATAAAAGGCTACAAAAGGAAAAATCAAAAGAAACATACATGAGAATAAAAGAAAACAAGGAAAAGACTAAAGAGGAAAATGATAAAAAGAAAAACAAAAAGTAATTAAAAAGAAAAGGAAAAATAATACCTCGCACCTAGTGAAACTCCGTTAGATTTACGACGAAACCTAGCAATCGATCACTGATCCAATTGGAGTACCTCTACAACTAGAACGTGTCAATCCAGCGTCAGTTGATGATGTTTCTCCACCCATGGAAAAGTCCGACTATGTTTTGATATAGTTGCAAGTTGCAACAACTTTGAGAAAAGAAAAGCGTGCTTAGGTGATTTGCATTGACTATTTTATTTTTCAAGACTTTTAGCCTATCAATGCAGGTGCCTTCGAAAACTTTTGTGTCAATTGATAGCATAAATGTTTTTTGGGAGAAATTTTTTTTCTACTTTGATAGAATTAAGCCATTATTATATCTAGAAACTCTATTGCAAATCAGCACCAAGTATATACTATAGGAAAATCTTTTGCATACTTGAATATTTCGAAAACCTACCTACGAGTTCACAAAAACATGGCTGAAACACAAATTATCCTAAATCAAGGTCATTCATTGATCGTAAACTACACAGACAACACAGTTCGAAAGAGGAGTTTCATTTCAACCAGTTTAGAGGGGGAGGAAGAGAAGCAGAGCTTCTACAACCCAAACACTCTGCTGTATACATCTCCTGCACTACTAAACCTTAGATCCCCACCATACCCTGCAAAGTAATTGTTGAGACCTCCTAATATCCCATTTCTCTCTACTTCCACGTCACCTTTATGTTGGTACTCCTCCATGCCATGCAAATATCCATTGCTATTTGATATGTGTCCATTTGAGTATTTCTGCTGAGATATAGGAGATGGATTGTAGTTCTGCTGTTGATTCTGTAGCCCTGTTGATGATAAACCATTGAGACCTGATAGCCCCGAGCCCATATGAGTTGTGTAATTAGGATCCTGGGTCATAGCCATTTGGGGTGCAGCAAACACTTGAGAAAACTTGGAGTCTTGGAATGCAGAGGTCTGTTGTTGTATCAGAAGCCAAAGGTTAGCATCATCCTCAAACGTGTCCAGTTGTTGGGTGCCGCCCTGCCTCATCCCGAAGCCTGGGGTTTTTCCCTCGTTTGTTGGTCTACCACAACTTAATATGGCGGGATCATTGTAGTCAACGTTGGATATGCTCGTATTATATACTTTTGAAGATTGCTGAAGCATGTTGGTTGGCAAAGAGGAATTAACCAAGCGATTACCTGCAAAGCAGTGCAAGTGCAATCAATAAGAATTATAGATATTAAGACCTGGGGTAACTAAATGTAACTAAATGGGAGTCAGGGGAGCATAGAAATATAAAGCATGGCAGGAACCTTTACATACCTGACGAGGGCCGAGGTAAGCAGCCTGTTCTCTCAGATGAGGAAAACCCAGGAGGTGGGTCTCTAGAGGGCACAATGAAACCAGGTGGAGCAAAATTTTGGGTTCTTGTAACTGCAAGTAAACGAGGATGCATTACTCACACCTATCAAATTGTGAATAACATGAACCAGTAGACTGTAAAGTATATCTGGATAGATACAGCTCAATTAGAATCTAAAAACCATGTTGTAATAGTCACCATACTAATACACACAAGTAAGAACTATCTAGGGTTGAATGTTGAACACTATAAAGCACTCCTACCATTGACCTCTGTAGACCATACACAATGGAAGAGAAAATAAGTTGGCAAAACAATAGTCTTTTGCATCCAGCTCAATAATTTAGAGAACTAATGTCCTATATATCTAGTTCAACACATAATGATAGCAGAACCAGAAATGCATCAGCTATAACAAACCATGCAACTCGGCATAAAAAAATGCTACCAAGTACAAAATGCAGAAACATATAAAGTTAAGGGAAAACTTAGTAGCTACTAAAAGTTTCACAGAAAAAAAAAAAGACTGGTTGGAATTTTTTTTTTTTTTTTGGCACAAAACGCACCTGATGAAGCTACTGCTTAACTAACCTAAATGTTACAGACCGTGTTATTTACCTGGATACTGAGGATTACATAGGTAATGATCCCTTTTATCCCCAAAATCTGGAAGGACAGGCCCAGGTAATTGAGTTGCATAGCCATCTTGATTCACACATGAATACCCTGATTGATCACTTCCGGATGAGTTCCATGAAGAAATATGAAAGATATCGGGTTCATCAAGCAACTCTGACAAACCACTAGGCAATGCAAACGAATCACATGAATCAAAATCGATTGACATGATATTTGATATTATACTATTCTTCACAACATTCAAGGCAGAATTTTCCTCATCATTTATCATATTATCCCCATCAATTCTTCGCAAGTGCTCTACTATCTCTTCATTGGAAAACGAGTTGGAACTCCTGTAAATTCTATCAGACTTTGCAGAATTTTGAAACTTCATCTCCTGGGATGCATCACTCAATCCCACATTCATACAGTTGGCAGGTAATGATGCCGCTTCATCATGATTATGCACAGGGTTGGGATTCACACTAAAATCATTCAGACTTTGAGTCTTCCGTATCAAAGCTGAACCACCTGAATCCTCTGAGATGTTTCCAGTATTAGACGGATGAAGAAAACAAGCCCTTTGACCTGCAGCGCTACTATCATTTCGTCCTTGACTATCATATAACAATGGATCTTCTCGGAGTGGCTCATTTGAGATGCTTCTATATAACCCATTTCCAGTAAGGTTGGTTGATGACTTGTCTGGGTATGTATCCCCGCCAATTGTTACAGAAGAAAGTTCTGAGCTCAAATTTGAAATCCCCCTATCATCAGGAACCATACTATTTTTATCAGGACCAGAGCTATGGGGCCGTCCGACTATATCAACAAAAGTTGTCTGTTTATGGGGTACACCAGTAACTCTCTCTTTAGAAGAAAGTGAGTAAGTTGTGTCAACGGAACCATGAGCTCCATCCTGGAAGGACAAATGTTTAAAATTAAGGTTTTGTGAAGACAACAATAACAAACAAAAAAGTAACTCTGGGTGTATAACTTAATCCGTCCCGGAACAAGGTACCTATATGCTTTTATGGTAACCAATTTAAGGACCAATTAACTAAATACTTTTTAAATATAATAATGTAAGTTGGTTGGATAAATTAATTTGTAACGAGTGGAGGTACTATTGCCATTACTTTTTGAATATTTGAATATTGTAGTGGAAGGAAGATTTTGCCAAAAATGAGAACGGGAAACTTTGTTTGGAACACCAAAAATGGCAAAATGGGAACCTTGTTCCGGGACGGAGGAAGTAGAAGATAAGACAAGTAATATTATTGATTATAACCCAAATCATATATGTACCAGAATGAATGTCCACTCCATCACAAATCAATCTAAACATAAATTCATTAAATATGGCACTTACAGATATAGGAATTCCAATAGTAGATCTGTCAGACCAAGTAGGTATACTATGGTGGTAGAGATTATCTACTGGAGCTGGCAATACACTGCCGGCCCGCTTTACCCCAGTATTTGCAGCACCAACTATTTCTTGAACTCTACTCCTGTAATTACAAAAAGGTTTATCAAGTTTGGTGCAGTGTTCTGTTCATAAACCTATAGGAGAGGGTAAAAGAACGGTGGAAAATAGAAGATCACTGGAGATAAATCCACATATAAGATCATTATATCCACAGATGACAGAAAGTTGCACTCACAGGCATCTCTACAATCTGCCAGTACATTTTGCTTTGAATTATAGTAACCACACTAACATGCATCAATTTTCAAGATACTAAAACACAAGAGAAATGTTGGCTGCACACAAGGAAATACTGGTCCTTAAAAAGTTGTAAATGTCAACGCAACCACAAGTAACAAGATAAAATATCCATCAATGATGGCTCTCTTGTTCAAGTCTTGGCTAAATTTAAACTCACTATATCATAATTCATCCGTTGAAAATAAATTATGTAAAGAAAAGAAAATACACAGATAGGCAAGCACAAGACCCCATGTTTCGACTCTATTATTTCACTCCCGTTGCACTACAGAGCTTGGTTAAATAATCCCTTCGTTTGTTATTATATATGTTTTCGCTTTTTGAAATATCTGCTAAGGAAAAAAAGATGTAATTTTAACCCACCCCCCCCCCCCCCCCAACCTCCAATTCTCCAAATTTGTCCTGGTATTTACTTACTAAACTTAAGTTTTTCCCCATCCACCAATTGACATTTTTGTTTATTTGATCTGTCTATGGCACCTCTGGTTACCTTCTCCATGTGCAGTACTCCGCCAAAGGGGACAGAGGTAATCAAATAAGAATATAGAATAATGAATTAACACTGATTAGTAATTAGGGTGTTTGAGAGCATAAAAATCTCCTTAATTTTTCAGAAAATTATCAAAACATCATCCAACAAAAAACGAAGTAGGTATAAGAGATACATTCAAGCTACCTCCGTAAAGGTAAAATCAAACCCTCCTTTACATATTAAATGAGATCACAAGCCAAAATTTTGAAGATAAGAAAACAAATGGTGTGTGAGTAATACCTTGTATGCTGTGCAGCGACCTCTTCTTTCCCAAAACTATCTTCATCGGCCCCAATAGAATGCAAATATAAACAAGCAGAATTGTTGCAAGGCTGAAAGAAAGGAAGACTTGCTCATTCATATATATAGCAAAAGCAAAGATGATAGCAAGATTGGTAAACGAACGTGAACCTTGAAAAAGAAGCAATAACAACAGTGCACTAATGCATCATACCATGTTTTTCAGCCAAGCATGGCAATATTTTGCAGTTCCAAATGATGCTCTGCAGAAAACATTTTTCAATGGTTAATAATATCAACGAGCAACAATAATATTATCATAATGGTAAAAGCGACGACAATTTTATAAACTTTAAAAGGAAAAAAAAGGAAAACACAAACATATAGATACTTAATTGGGATTCTGCATCTTTTGACACAAATATGCAGCAGAACAAATTGTTACCTTAAAACCCTATTATCCAATGTAAACTCATGCACAGACTGAATACAACGCAAGGCCTCCTCCTCTTTAGAGAATGTTATGTACCTGGAACGACACATAAGCAAACATGAAAAAAAAAGTGTTAGGGGAATACTCATCATATGAATGTTGCAGATCAATTAAATTTGTACAGTGAGATTTTTTAGTACAAGTTTAAACATTTCCAGATGATAATATGATATTGCCTCTGAACAGATTTTTGGTAATTTGAAGAAATCTTATCCGGATCATAAGGGGATTGCATAAAGTGGGAACTATAAAACATCAATATGAGAATGGTACAACCACTTGTAACTAAGGAAAGAACATAATGGGCATTAAAAGGCTTGAACCCACGTCTTTAACTGTAGCGTGAAAACAAAAGCAATAAAGCTATTATCAAGGCTGCATGGAGAGAGAATTTAGACACTTAAACAGCTTCTTAAATCATGAGGAAATCATTTTTGGCCTTGCATGATCTCTGAGTTACAAAGTCTTCTGATAAGCCTAATTTACTAAAAGAGATAATCTCAAAGCCTAATGAACCAAATAGAACATATAATTTCTGCAATAAACTCACACGCTGCAAGTGTCATTGACAAATTGCTGAATGGTCCCACCAGCTGTCCGTGAAAGCGAGATTTTTGTCACTTTACCATACTGACCAAAGTACTCCTTTCGCTGCAATAGCTGTTAGACCAGAAAACATGCTCTATCAGTTTTAAACAGATCGAGTTTTTAAAAAATAATTGATTCATAACTTCATAATACAAAGGTAGCAGAAGATGCAAACTGAAGGAGGAGAGAAACAGAGGGAACGAGAAGGAAAGGAAAAAGAAAAAAAAGCTCTTACTTGTTCATCGGCAAGACTGAGAGGTAATCCAATCACATAAGCCATTTTCCGCTGAATCACTCTAACATTTGAAAGATCCTTCTTTACCTCAGTAGTTTTAGGCTTGGACTTTGCTGGTTTAGTTTTGCGATTTGAACTTTCACTCGCCATCCTATGCAAATAAAATTTAATAAAAGCATACAGCCAATGAGATCTCCAATTGAAATTATAACGAGAAAGTTTCAAAAACAAGAATAACACAAAACCATAACCACCTTTCACAATTTGCTTGCATTGCCGCAATTCTCTCTTTTTCATACACTATTCTACATGCAGGACATCTACCCTCTGAGCCATCTTTCTCTGCCATCTCTATTATTTGATGAAAACACCAAAGACATGTCTGCAATATAGCAGGATGCTCTAGTATAAGAAAGCATTAACAAAATAATCGAGCTTCATGAAGCAAAAATACAAACCGAAATTACTGCTAGACATACATATTAATGAAAACAGTAGGAGACAGCTATAACATAGGAGAATATTTCGAAACATGGAAGAAATCATGCATGGAGACCAAACTTGTAAGTTGTAAACCCCCATCTGTATCTAGCAAAACCAAACTATACTTTACCATGCCAGCATGAAGAGATTTCTTCCAGTAAATTTTTAAAAAAATACCAGATTGCTAAGCCTCTTCCAGTAACATTTTAAAAATACCAGATTACTACACCGCCAAATAGCTATCTCTACTTGCAGATTAAACACACACAGCTCACAGACAAACTGATATCCATTATAAACTCAAATAGCAAGCCAACCTGACAGTCATCCCAAGAAACATCTATGAAGTTGCCCAAACCATATGCTTATAATCCTAGCCTCTATGAACTTGCACTATGATACAAGCTCTATGATACAAGCTCCAATAATCAAAGCCTCTATGAACTTGCACTATGATACTTGTGTTTCTTTATATCAATCTAAAGCATTGGGTTAATTGCAGGAGATAATTACAAATAGTTGGTGGAAATATGACCTAGCCTAAATTATTTAAGCTTGAATAAGATGAAAACAGAACTTTTGGATGGCACTGGAAACACATGTTTTTTAGTTCCAGTATCCTACCCTGGAAAATATGGAACACCAAAAGCTAGGTAGGCTAATAAGACATGAGTATGGACAGAGTAAGGAGATGAGCAAAAGAAGCCACCCGAACAGAAGCAGGACCTCAGTGTGGCTGCTACTTGCTTACATCCAAGGCCAAACGAATTTCACATTTTCAGAACTCAAACTATATAAATTAGGCAATTTGTGCATCAATATTACCGAAATTGTCCCCAGACATTAAACATAACAAGCCATTGAAGCAGTTGCTTGACTAACGGACATATTATAATCATAATGCACAGAAGAATTATGAAGACACAATCATAAATTAACCATACCTGATAACCACATTGACACGGCTTGAATAGCTGGTCAGTCCAGTCCATCTCCTGGACACAAAGCGGACACCTCTTCTCTTCTTCATTACTCATCTTTGCCTTTTCACCCAAATAAACAATTCCCTTTCTGCAAGAAACAACAACAGCCTCAGTAAACAAATCATTAGCTCATCCACTCCCCAAAAAGAACGGAACAAGCACCACTAGGACATTTAGCTAACCCTAAATGCGAAATGGTAAAGAAAACACCAACACACAGAGCTAATTCCCATCATAAACCCCCAAATTAACCGTTTTCCTACATGAAATCCACTTCTTGTCACTCATTAACTTCCGAAGAAACAGAAAAACGACCAGATTGGCATGAAAAACCCTAAAATCGTGCAAGTGCAATGCCAATTACCAGAAATGGCAACACACACACCAAGAAACGAAGCCAATTCCTATGAATAAAACCTGAAAAGCAACCATTTCCCGACAGATAACCTTCAAACGCAACACACAGCGAAAAACAGTTGTAAAATGTGATTGTAACAACCGCATTGTATCCATTGACAGAGTAAATAACCTAACGAAGAAACGAAAATTGGCAGAAAAGGATAACAAACAAGTAGGGTTTTGAGATTACATTCTTGAGCAAAATGAGTTTTGAGAGAATTAGATTTGCGAAAAAAGGCAGCGATTTCGAAACAGAGAGAAGAAGAAGAAGAAGAAGAAGAAGAGAGATTAGAGAGAGACGCGAAGAACCAACTCAGAGAGAGAGAGAGAGAGAGAGAGAGAGAGAGGCTGTACGGCACGAACCCGATGATTGAAAACCACAGGACTGAGACGACTTTTACGGATGGCCTTTTTATTCTACTACTTTTACAAATGAAATGATAATGAATTATTTCATCCCATTTTTATAAACAAGTCATATTGGGATGAAATTGAAATTATCAACACTTGTGTGGAGGGAAAACTTCATCAATGTCTCCTTAACTCTTAAATAAATAAAGGTTGTTCTCCTAGGATTGGGATTTTGCAACTCAAGATTCTCCATGGATACATAATTAATGTTATCTCATGCTTGGATATCTTATATTAATAGTTTAATACTACCGGACCGTTGAAGCTGTTACGCGCTCTTTTTTAGTTTGCGAAAAAACTTGTGTTTTTATGTTAACGGTTTTTTAAAAGTTTACCTTTTCAAACTGTCAACGATTTTTTCTGTTATACACGTGAGATGATAACTATCTGACTGTTGATTCGTTTGTTCGGTAATTGGGTGACGTGTTGGTAGTTAATGAGCGTGGGCCCACCCATGGTAGAAAAGGCAAAATATTCGCGTCGATGTTCAAATCTCCTTTATTTCAGGTTGATCTCTCTGTTGAACACCATCGCACCTCACTTTGAGTTCCACTGTTTTTTTTTTTTTAAGTGAGGGGAATAGAAATGGAGATGATGCGGTGCTAGAATCAGCAGGCTAGCTAGGTTAGGGGAAGATATGAGAGAGTAGTTGCCAATAAAAGCAACTATATATTTGTCGATTCAGTTGAATCACCCCAGGGCAGAGTATTTTAGCTTTCTTTTCCTTATATTCCTCCAGCAAACAAATAGTGTTCTTTCCAATGAGGGATATAAAAATATAGTGTTGCCAATGGGAAGGCTTTGTTAGGGGCGATTTGGGGTGAAAAGAAGAATTGTGTAGGTGTAACAATTTTCTACATACAATAGTGTATTTTCTTGTCTGGGCCCCGTGGTTTTTCTTCTGATTCTGAAGTTTCCACTTTAAGGCTCTTTTCTATTCGTCTGATCTGAACTGAACTGAACCGATATGATCTGAATGAAACTATAAACTGAACATAATTTATTTGTAATATAAAAACAACTAAACTGAACTGAACTGAAAATAATGAATTTTCAAATAAAGGGAACATAGCCTAAATCATTTTAACAATGGGTAAATTATGGGGAGCGTATTTACAGCCCACTGCCCCAAATTATACCCAATGCATTATTCTCGCTAATCGAGCCGCATATAGTACACTAACTTTTCTCAATCAACCCCCCTTCCCGAACTCTTACTTTAGATGAATGAATTTATTGTCAAAGTGGACGAAGAGTTTTCGGTGGAGGATATAATTTCATAGTGATTTTATATGATGCATGACTTTGTCTCGATAGTAATTAGTCGTTCATTATTGCTCGGGAGAAAATCTGGAAGGACAAACAAAGCAGCCCTCCAGCGAAGACGGTAAATCACCTCAAGGTGAGCAAGAAGTAGCCTAAACAATGCTGCTAGCTTGGAGTTTGATATTATTGTTGGAAGTTCCAATGTTAATGCGGGACGAATGGCGTGGACGTATATGCAGATATTATATCATCCGAAGCATTATGACAAGTTTTGACAGTTTTACAGTTTTAGCAGAAAAGTGTCCAATTTTGACGTTTGCTCAGCGTTTTTCGGGTCGAAACGGCATTTCGGACAAAACACATCGCTCGACCATGATGTAGGGGCTCGTATGACCACATTCCATTATCTGGAATAGGCCTGAGCATAAATTGACCCGGACCGAAAAATCGGTTTTCGGGTCGACCCTACACATGTTCGGTTCGGTTCTCGGTTCAAGGAATTTGAGATTTTTTGTTCTCGGTTCGGTTCGTAAATTCCGGTTCTGGCCCGAACCGAACCGAGAATATGTAATGTGTAATTTTTTATTTCTAATGTTAGAATATACAGCTAACAGCTATATCGACCGCCGCTCTCTTCCATCAATCATCATAATACACTGTCCTCACTCAAACGCCATTACTCTCTAGTCCTCTATCCATCTTCATCCACCTCCACCACTGCACAACTCCTCACATCTCGCGCTTGTCCGCAGATCTGAAGCCGGATCCAGACGAAACAATCACTCAAAATTCAGATACTGTAAAATGAAAGAGAAGGCATAGAGAAAAGTTGCAAGACTTTTACCCAGTAAAAGAAAGGTGGAATCTTGGAGCAGAGAGAAGGATGGAGAGGAAAGGAAAGAGAGAAGAATGGAGAGAAGGAAAAGAAATTGATTGGATTTTCTCCAGTTAAGTTTAGCGTTTGTACTTTGTACTACTACCTTTCATTCTACCAAAATTGCCCTTTTTTTATTTTTTTAAATTTGTTTGGTCAAATTCGGTTCTGACCCGGACCGAACCGAAAATTCCGGTTCGGTCCGGGCCAGAACCGATCATAGTTCGGTTCGGTTCTCGGATCGCCAAAATCATAAAATTCGGTTTCGGTCCGGTTCTGGACTGATGCTCAGCCCTAATCTGGAGGGTCAAAATCACGTTTTACTGTTTTTTTTAGTATTTTCTTTAAGTCTGAGGACTTTTATGTTATTCATGTATGCTGTTAGGCGGCTAGGTTTACTATTCTTCTTCGTTTTGTCATCCAATTTTGCAATAGTATATAAAAAATAAAGTTTTCCTTCATATCTTCAGTATTCCTGTGATGTGAAATCAATGAATCTTGAGTTAGTGTTCCTTGTCACTAGCCACATACGGTGCATAAAATGTTTTGTCATGTTAAAATTAAGTTCATAAGCTGAATGTTGTCTAATGATCATAGATTAATTGACTCCAAATATATATTTTTGTAATGGTGTGATTAATTAATTTATTGAAGTTTTTGTTGTTGTTTTAGTATCATAACAATCTGATGTGAGTGGATCTGATGTGAGTGGGCTTTTCTTCTGGGTTGGTCTCTAAACATGAAAGCCATGCACATTTTACCAGCAAACTATATACAGCTATGTTATGTTCATATTCATTAATTAATTAAGAATGGCATACACAAATAAACAAAATTGATGAATGAATATCTTCTAAATTGGGATATTAATTATAAGTGATGTTCAATACATACCCATTTTTAACTATAATATACTGAGATGTGATGAAGAGTAATTAATGCACGTAAAATGATTACAACGTTTGGATGAATTGAACTACTTACTCTAAACACATGTGAGTGTATATTTCAGTGTCTTAAAATTTGTGAGAATAAAACAAATAAATAGAAAAACAAGCCACGAGGATGAAATGGGCACCAAAATGTGAGTTTCGTGCCTAGGAAGTGGGAACAAAGTTGGGCACGCCCAGCAGGGGTTCCTAGCCAAGCCGCAACGAGACCAAAGCAAGGCACCCAAGTGCACTTATTATGGCTTCTTTTTAGGAGCTCTCTAGGTGCGGCCAGTCCTGAATTTTTTGAATAAATGAATTTTATTTTATTTTTGATATTTTATAATTTATAATTATTTTTCTTATTTTTATATTTTTTCTGAATTATTAAAATTGATTTTATGAATTTTTAAAATTCAAAATTCAGAATTAATATGAGCTTGACAACTGTTCTGATAATTTGAAAAAAAAAAAAAAATTACCGGTCAAAATCGAATTAACGTCGAAACTTGTTTTGAGTACCTCAATTGGACAAGTGTTGTTGTAGTGTATCAAAATTATCGTGATCGTTCTAAGCTTTTGTTTGTTAATGCTTAAAAAAAGTGCTTTTGTGATTTTCAAGTAGTAAAAACAGTTTTTTAGTGTTTTATATCACAACTTCTGCTGCAACTTTTCTGCAAAAAAACAGGTAACCGCCAAAAGCAGAGAAGTAACCCAATAGCTGCTTCTAACTACTTTAAGCAAGTTGTAGCTTTTTTTTCAATTAAAAACAACTAATTAAGTTAATTTTTACAAACACTAAAACTTTTGATTTTACAATTTTAAACTGCTTTTTATCTGATATATCAAACACTACTAACTTTTGATTAAAATGAATTTTAATCAACTTTTAGTAAAATCAGACAAAAAAGTACAAGTAAAATCATTCGGAAACACCTACTAAGGACATATAATAAGGAATTGAAGTCACGTTTGACTCCACATAATCATCCATGTGGCCACTATGTGTAATGTTACCTCCTAAAAAGTTTACATCTGTCGATCATGCAATTCCAATACCTCAAGCCTTGAACATATTTATCCAATTCAACCGCTCGTTCGTTACAAATTAAGCTTGATCGATCGAGATTTTATATATACTTTAACTAGCTAGCTAGATTTGAAAAAAATAAAAAATTGATGGGATCCGAAACATTTCTGGAAATACTATTGGCAATTCTTTTGCCACCCGTTGGAGTCTTCCTCAGATATGGATGTGGAGTAAGAATTCATTCATCATTTTTCCTCTATTAATTCGATCTTTTGATGTCTACTGCAACTTATCATCTCAAGCATGTACTATAGTTTGATTTTGTTGGAAAAAAATCATTTTGCGGCTTTAAATATGATAGAAATGTTAGAATCTTTCTAAGTTACTCCCTCCATTTCAGAAAAAGTGTTACATTTTACTATTTTACGGTCAACTGTCTCCGCATTTGACCACAATTTACTCTTAAACGATATTAATAAATAAATTATTAAAATTATATAATGAAAATTTAGTAATTAAATTTTTATTATATAATTTTATTAAATTATTTACTATTATCGTTTATGAGTAATTGTTAATCGGCTGAAAATAGTTGGCCAAATTAAAATCAATGTAACACTTTCTGAAAATGGAGATATAAAAACTGAAACATGGATCGGTGATGGTAAGTAAAATATACTATAGTGATCCTGATGTTACCTTTTGTTTTGTTTTTGTTTTGAAAATATGAAAAAAATGCAGGTTGAATTCTGGATCTGTTTGTTGCTGACCGTGCTTGGATACATACCGGGTATCATCTACGCCATCTACGTGCTAGTTGGATAGCTATAGCCAGCTACTTCATTTTAATTTGGCGTAAATTACTGTAATGGTTAAGTTATCAGAGTTAATTTTGTATAATTAATACTATTGCAAGTTAATTTAATCGATCGAACTCATTTAGAATTGTGAAGTTGGAAGTGTAGTAGACTAGGTGTGGGGAAGATTTACTCCTACTTGCATATACCCCTTAAAATTTGGGAAAAAAAAATTATAATATTTTCGAAAATTTTGGATTTCCCCCAACTTTCGGAAAAAACCTCATATATGTAATTTCGCCCCTGAGGTCCGCCCCTGGTTGTCTTGTTTCTTGTAGTATAATTTTGTTTGATCGTTAATAAATTTATTTCCGGATTCGAAAAGGTAAGGACTTCAAAATACATGTGTTGAGAATCTTTTTTTGTATGATCTCAGTAGTGATGTAGAATGAAGGAGTATGTCGTTATCAAAATTAGATAGGGACCATTTGAATAATACTACTACTTCTAGATCACGTGTAGTAAGTTCCTGGAAAATTGGACGAGCGATTAATGAAGTTATATTGTACTAGACTACTACTAGTCTACTATTAGTGGATTAATTATATCGATCGTTCGTCAAGTCTTAGTTCGTTTTGCACATGAAAACGTGTTTCATTTTGTCAAATTTGCTTCTGTCGATGGATACCAGCTCAATCCACCACTAGCATATTCAACGCTTCATGTTCAGTACTGTTTATTAATTCGTTTGCGGACACGGATGATTTCGAAAACTGGACTCTATCCCGATTCAAATGTTACATTTATATGTACAGTACTATGTATGTCCAGTACAAGTATAGTTGGCATGTCAGGTCAATCCTCTAGATTAACATGAAGCTAGAGAGCAACTTGTGGTCAGGAACAGGTTAAAACCTTTATGGTATATGTCTGAGAACATAAACCCGGCCGGTATTGCTAGGAACATTTTTGGGAATAGGAGAAAAAATAGAATTTCCACCCTTTGGTAGTTCTCAGGAAATTCGAAAAATTTATGAAAATCTATATAAAATATATTTATCTGCACAAAATAAGGAGGAAAGTTATTTTCCCTCACATTTTTAAAGAAAATTTTATTTTCGCCTATTTTTTTTTCCCTCATTTTCCGTCGATCCAAATGAAGTCTTAAGAATTATTCTTAATCCAAATATTCATAAGACTTTTTAGGCTGCATTATCTTATTTGTAATTTTCAATCGAGGCTGAGCGTAGTATAAAATATAAATTGGTGAGCGAGCAGGGAATCGAGCAATTTTAAGTTGAAGAAAAGAGAGCCTTATAAGTTTGTCAAACTGAGGATTTTTTCCACCTTCTATTGGTTGTGAATTGATGGGATTGAGTATCCTATTTCTACTATTTTGGGACTCAACCCGCAACTTATTTCCTCCAACTCCAAGCTGGAGTATTTAAAACTAGTATGTAATTGTGGAAATACGAATCAAGACCAACTCAGAATAATTTCCGATCGATATAATCAATACTTACCTCCAACTCCAAGCATTACATTTTGTTAATTGTATCTCAACTCGACTTCTTTTTCATGCAGAACGGGTTGCCATAACTTTGTGTTCTTTTTCTACAGGACATAGATTTTTAGCTGGAACATAAACTATAGTATTAAAATCGTTATTTTCTAGAGATCCAAGTAGTGAAATTAAGAGACATTAGTCAAGCTACATTATTCACCAATATTGAACGAGTCTTCGTACTTGTCCAATACACCCAAAAAAATTAGGCTAAAGTAGATAAAGAACTGTAAACTTGATGGAGATATACGAAGATGGCGATTGTAATTTGTACACTGAAACAGTAACAGAGACCTTTGACAAGTTTCTATTTTTGAAAATTGACCCTTGACAAGTTGCATGAACTAGCTAGTATAAGACGCACAATGATGTTTAAAAATTAAGAAAAATATTACTACTACTACGAAACTGATGGAGATTATGCTGAGTCGGTTTGGCTCGCAAGTTAGACTCGATTTTAATTACTGATTCTTCAGTATTCTTCTTTTTTGAATTGCAAATTTAATTTATTTCTACAATACTCAATTTCAATTGAGTCTTACGTATTACACTTTGAATTGTAACTTTGATCACTTCTACATTCTCATTAAATTTTAACTCTATCACAAGTATAATTTTTGACGATTCAATTAAAATTTAGGAAGTAATTATCTATCAGTTAGAATCCGGTCAATGTTACGTGGCAAATGTCCTAGCTATCATTCATTTTCTTTGGCCAAATTATTAGACACATGCTGATAAAATTACAGCCATCAAAATTATGTCGATATCTTTATCCTCACATGAGATTAAGCTATATTATACTATTAATTAATGATCCTATGAAAAATAGACATGATGGTATATATTTAGCCATCTGATTTCATTAAGTAGTATTGTTGGTAGATTCAGCGTGATTGTTAGGCAAGATTGAACTCCTAATCAACTAAGTATTAGATAACTTAAAATGCGATTGCCTTTCTTTTTATTATTGCAGATTTTTATATTGGATTTATATTGGATAAATGATGAAATACCCGAACAAGTGATCACATTATTAGCGAGACAAAGGAGAGGAATTATATCATCACCATGCAAGTAAAGTTTTGAATTGGGGTTATATATGTTTCCCAATTTCAAGAACAAAAAAGTTTTAGAAATTTTCGTACACATTTAGAAACTTCTCCTGTTCTTATAAAAACAAAATAGAAAATTAAGAATTACATACAAACAAACTACAACTGTAATAAGCATTGCACATTGGTGCTCATGTGCGTTGCAACCATTTGCTATTACTCTTCCTCTGTCCCGTCCCATGTTTCCCACTTTAACTTTTTGCAGTCAAACTTTTTCAATTTTAACTATGAATTAATCTTAAACGGCAAATGTAATATGTTCAATTAAATTATATTATGATACTTCAGAGACTAAAATTAAATAAATAAGTTACTTGAACATTTTACATATGTGGTTTAAGATTAATTCGTAGTTAAAGTTGTAAAAGTTAAAATGTAAAAAGTCAAAGTGGAAAACATGAGACGGGACGGAGTAAGTACGTATGCAACTAAACATCACGTTATAACGGCTATAAGCATTTTCGTCCACCTTTTGCAACATCAAGTGTATCTTGGGCCATGTGAAAATGAGATGACTATGTACTGCTGTATAAGAAAGAAAATGTTGATCGCACTAAATTATCTAGCTAGTTACTAACTTTTCCACCGTTATATATTTGGTCTACATTTCACATTTAGACCTGCAAACTTGGTACTGCCATCTTAATTATTTCTCTCTTTTTCTTTCAGAAGATTTTTTATTTTTTTATTTTCAAAGTTCAGTAGTGATGATTTTATCGTGAGGGATGAAATGAAATTTTTAATTATACACATAATGTTACATACAATTTGTATCAGCAATGTTCTATGTATGAACATTTTATTTTGTTTTTAAACATGTGTATTGAAAAATTCATATAAATAAATAGATTTCACACCACTCTATAAGTTTAAACTTTTAAAGGAAATGGAATTCTACCACGTGTCATAGCATTTGGCTCAAGTTGAATTTGGGTTCGATTAGTCAAAATCGGAGGCAAACTCCATTCCAATATTAAATTTCTACTCGAATATATTCTTCAAAGAAGTTGAAACCGGCCACTAGTGCGAGGGGGTATTGGAGTCCACACATCTCTAGAAGTTCAATCTTTTTAGATGAGATGACATTATATCGATGCGTATGTATGATACCGGTGTTTTAATAACAATCCGTACTAATATATTTCTTGTTATAACGATAATTTTTGTGGGTTTTTTTTGTAAATTAATTTGTAAAACTGGTCCTCGTATACTTGCTCAATTAGTTGAAATATGAACTCACAAAGTCACAATCATCTAAACATCTAAATTCATTGAAGACTTTAACAGTCTAACTTGATGACTTAAATAGACGTGGATATTTCATGTTTATTTCTTTGCAACATATCATCAATTGGATGAAATTTTAGTTCCAAATAAAGAAATTAATATATACAACGTCATGTTAATGTGATAGTGACGCAATGATTATATAGTTGTTTACACGATAACATACCGTGTATGTAACATAACAATTCGCCTATAAATAGTTTGGATCGATTCCACTCACACTCACTTCTAAATCACACCAAGGAAACAAATATAATATCAAACCCGTAAAAACACTCTCACTACATACATATATAATGGAATACACGGATAAAAACACCGCGGAATTTACAACATCACCAACATCCCCCGGTACACCACCACCGTCTCCACCGTCTCCACAAGTGATTCTCAGCCCGTGCGCCGCGTGTAAGATCCTACGCCGCCGGTGCATTGACAAATGCGTGCTTGCGCCTTACTTTCCTCCGACGGATCCTCTCAAATTCACCATTGCACATCGAGTGTTTGGTGCTAGTAACATTATCAAGCTGTTGCAGGTAAATTAACAATTCCATGAATTTTAAACTCTCCAAGATTTAGAATACACAGCCAAGGCACGATAATTAAGTAAAAAAAAAAAAAAATCCTTTACGTCGGTAAGTCGCATGTGCTACTAGTTCAGCTTTTTTTCTTTTTTTTTTTTTTAGAAACGGCCGCTACGAAGAAGTTTCGGGAGTTACGATAGCAAAAATTATTATTGATATACCTGTCACAAACATACAAAGGCCTTGCATGAATTAAGTAAACTCTGGATGAACATGATCATAAAATAGAAACTAAAATTCACCTAAGGGACATACTTAGATTTAAAAGTAGGAGATCACAATTTCAATGAAATTCGAATATGTGACCAAAATGATAGTCTTAGTCTTCGTTTATTTTAACTAACCGGCCATTTCTATCCGTAATTTTTGGAACTATTCACTCCCCATCAACTAAATGTTTAAATCAACATGGGGCATGAAAGACTATATATATGTGTGTGTGTGTCTAAATGTCAATGGATTAGGCACCTAATAAACATGACCAATTTTGGTGTACAAGCTAAGTCTACTATCATTTCAAGTAACCAAAATTCCACTTTCCCTCATTTGAGAAAGTGAAATATGGAAAAAGAAAATGAAAAATAAAATATTGCTCAATTGTCGTTAAATAATGTGCATGGTTGTTTATAAGTGGTTGGAAAAAAAAAAAAAATAAAAATATATATATATATATATACATATATATATATATATATACATACATATATATATATATATATATATATATATATATATTTGTGATGTGTCTAAGCGTTGGGTTATTGTTAATTTTCAGGATCTTCCAGAGGCACAAAGAGCAGACGCGGTGAATAGCATGGTTTATGAAGCCAATGCTAGGCTACGGGATCCAGTCTACGGTTGCGCAGGTGCGATTTGTCAACTCCAGAAGCAGATAAACGAACTTCAAGCGGAACTAGCCAAGGCACAAGCTGAGGTCATGAACATGCAATGCCAAAATGCTAGTCTTCTCGAATTGTTTTGTAAACAAGTTGCAATACAACAGGAGGAAGCCAACCTGGCCCAGCAAATCCTACCATATAATCATGAGGTCAATTCGAACTTCATTTTGGACGAGAGCATTCTTGGAGTGGCGTGGGAACCCCTTTGGACGTGATATATGGAACGCACACCTTTACTTAGAGTTCGATCGGTTGAGATCTATCGGGTCCAGGAGCTAGCCTCTACAATTCTTTTTAAAAATTAACGTAGATTTAATTAAGGTCTCAATTTGCATTTGATTTTATAAATAATATATATATATATAGTACTATGTGTGTACTTTCTGTAATGTAATGGAGCCTATATAGCTAGCTAGCCATACTAAAGAATGGAGTAGGTTATACTTGGACTAAAGATCCGATAAATGTACTTTCAATTGAGTTCCCCTGACTTTTCCAAAGGAAAAGATCAAAAGAGAAGAATAAATACCATTTTGAATTAAAAACTATTGAGAAATTCTTGTTTTGGATCTTTTGGGTGACCTAATCCCATCTTTTCATTTGAATTTTACTTTTAACCTTATACTCCCTCCATTTCAGAGAAATTATTACATTTTAACTTTGACCGGTCAACTGTCTTCGAATTTGACCACAAATTACTCATAAACGATAATAGTAAATAATTTAATAAAATCATATAATAAAAATTTAATTACTAAATTTTCATTATATAATTTTAATAATTTATTTATTAATATTGTTTAAGAGTAAATTGTGGTGAAACGCGGAGACAGTTGACCGCAGAATAGTAAAATGTAACACTTTTTCTGTAATGTTGGGAGTATTTTTTTTCAAATCTTCACCTGTTCCTTTTCCCAAGTTTTCTCAAGTTTCAATTAAATAGTAATGGTATCAAGTGGTTCATATTATTGTAAATTGCACCTTATGAAATACTTATAAAACACACATTATTAATTAAGACACACCGATGTGGTGTGACATATATTAAACCGTATTAATGTGTCAAATGTACGTGCTGAATGGAATGACTTAAACAAAACGGTGATCATGTATCGTAAAGTCAATCTTTTAATGTACATGTCCATTAAGCGTGCACGTGAGTTCTAGGTTTATTAGCTACATACCCAAAACTCAAAAGGTAGCAAATTAAAGGTAATAACAGCTTGCTGTGGATTTTCATTTTATATATATATATATATATATATATATATATATATGTATTCCATATTTTCTTACACTTCTTTTTACATATCTTAACATTTGAAATGTGTTTTTCAGATTCTTATGCAATCAAAATTCCCTGAGTGTTCTCCTATCAGTCATCAATGAAGGTAAAAAATATTCAGAGTATGCCAAAATTGTAGGCAATCTAATGTTAAACGATGATGAAGAAAGACGTAATGGTGTTCGAGGTTTTTTTTTACTTTGCTTCAAGAAAATGACGGGAAAAAAATGGTTTAGATGTTACATTATGAGTTATGCTTCAGGATCAGCGTGCTCAACCACAATATGATTGATACGACAAGTAGTTTAAACGTTATTGTTTAAGGAACCACCTCACACCTTGCAACCCGTCCATTATCAATTGCTACTGATGCTTGGTTGATGTTGAAGTTAAATGTTTTACATACATGGAGTATTTCTACTTTGTTAGTAACAGTAATGCATTTGAGTTTGATTTTGATTGAAATCATGTAACAAGTTCATATGTCCAATTACTCTTGACCATCAATAAATTGATGCACCGACGTGCACTTATATTTACTAAATAAATTCCTGCAACCTATTTTTCTTTTTCTCAAAGGTGTTTTTATATGGATTTTTTTATAAGATGTTAAAATATGTATTAAATTTAACTACCAAGTCCAATGACAGAATTTAGATTAATTTGCAATTTAAAGAGCAAGTCTCCTGAGAGACAGTCTGTACATAATTTATCTAAAGACGGACCTATGTTATCAATATAATTATCGATGTTATTAAATAAAATGCATATGTTATCAACATTAGTGTTTTTTCATATTTCAAAAGAAACAAATTTCGTTAACAACATATATTTTTTTAATTTATTAACATGGATCATTTTACTAAAAACGTAGTTCGTCTCTTGATATATATATATATATATATATATGTGTGTGTGTGTGTGTGTGTATGTGTGTGTGTGTGTGTATCGAATTAGTTTTTTTTCATTTAACATAGAAAATGTCCACTTTATTATAATTATCCTATTTTTCGAATGGATATTATTATGATATGATATACATAGGTCAACAGATTGCATATATAAACAATTTAATAATAGTATCAGTAAAATAACGCTAAAATACGAGATTCTTTCTCCAACTTTTTCGAACTTCCAACATTTTAAGGTTTACATTAGGTTGTTGAGAAACATAAGAACTTGCAGAAGATATCCATGAAAGCAAGACAAGATAAACGGGACATGGTTGCCTGCAGAAGTTGTGGCATCTCAGTAGTAGGTAATATTTTATTAACATGATTAAGTTAACAAAAGTATATAATATTATTTATATTAATTAATATTTATAATTATCATCGTGTAGCTTATCAAGGAATGGGCGATCCTACATTTCCCTGTAAATTTTATGGTGCACTTATGTGGTTCGTCGAGAGGATAGAAAGTACTCCCGTGAGTAATCCAAAAGTTGGTTTGTGTTGTAGCTGTGGTAAAATTCAACTACCTACTCTCAGGCAACCTCCACGTCTGCTATGTGATCTTTTAGAAAATAGGCATATTAAGAATAGAAATTATATTGAGCACATACGAGCTTACAACATGATGTATGATTTTACTTTGATGAGTTCAAGATAATTCAGTCAACAATGGAAGTCGTCCTTATACTTATAGGCTGGGTGGAAATAACTATCATAGACTCGGTAGTTTGTTGCCGAATGATGGCGAAACTCCAAAATTTTCACAACTCTATATGTATTGTGGAGAGGATGAAACTCAAGATAGGATTGATGCTCTACGGTATGTCATATCTCCTTCATTTAACATTATTTTTTAGTTATATTATTTATCAGTTATTAGACAATTTATTTAATTGTAACTATAATAATAATAATAATTTATCTATAAAAATTTTAGACTATATTATCATGTTTAAATTAGAAGATTTTTTTTACCAAGATCAAAAAGTTATGCTGCTGTTGATCCGTCTAAAGGATATGATAGATGCAGAAAATCCAATTGCAAAAAAATTTCGTATGGCTGCTGATAGATTCAAAGAAAGTGCAAACATGATCATGAAATTACGTCTTATGGGAAGGAGATCACGTGATGGGTGAATGTATAATTTACCATCATGTACTGAAGTAGCTGCATTAATTATTGGTATGCTGCATTTTCACTCTCCTTTAGTCAAATTCTCTATATAAGTACATTCGTTAAATTTTTATATAGTAAATTAAATTCTATATTTAATTTCTGACTTATAGGGAATGATGAGTATATATGACATGGACCTCCGAGATATTATATTGGAGCCAAAGCACGGTGACTCCATAAGGATTTCAGAATTCCATCCTTCGAGCTACCTTCCAATGCAGTATCCCCTGTTTTTTCCATATGGAGAAGATGGATATCATCCGGAGATTATGCACACGGATAAGTCCAAAGGTGTCAGAAACACAGTTACTATTAAGGAATTTTGCCTTTAGGATTTTTGATTAGGGACAATGAAGCATATACCATACTACTCAGTAGGAAATTGTTCCAGCAGTTTATTGTAGATGGTTATATGATGATAGAATCATAGAGGCTTTCTTTCGTCATGAAGAACCAACCATTACTGAGATCTGATAACTACAAGTCACTTGATGATGCCATTATAATAGGTGATTATATAGATCCTCATGATCCTATTGGAAACGTTGGTAAATGCTATGTGCTGCCATCTTCTTTTGTTGGAGGTCCCAGATATATGGTTCAGAATTTCCAAGACACTATGGCCATATGCAATAGCATAGGATATCCAGAATTGTTCATCACATTCACATGCAATCCGAAATGGCATGAAATCACACGTTTTGTTGAGTCGAAGGGTTTACGACCCGATGATAGACCAGATATATTGAGTCGCGTATTCAAGATGAAGTTGGACCAACTCATAAAGGACTTGAAGACAGAAAATGTGTTTGGAAAGGCAGTAGGAGGTAATCACTTCTATCATATAAATAGATGTCTAATATAATATAAGTTTGTTATTTGGTTAAATTAGATCATTAATCTTTTATTATTTTTGCAGTCGTGTACACTATTGAGTTTCAGAAGCGTGGACTTCCTCATGCGCACATTTTGCTATGGGTAGACCGAGAGGATAGAAACATGTTTGCAGATTCTATTGATGAATTCATATCCGCTGAGATACCGAATAAGGATCTCAATCTGGAGCTGTACAAGGCCGTATCTAAGTACATGGTTCACGGTCCTTGCGGACCACTGAATCCAACATCCCTGTTTTTGCACGATGGGAAGAAATGTTCAAAGAAATTCCCAAAATCTTTCAATGACCAGACTACTTTTGATGGTAATGGATACCCGGTTTATAGGAGACGTGATACAGGTGCAACTATCGACAAGAATGGACAACTCATTGACAATAGGTACATTTAAATATATGTTCAAGTATTTAAACTTCTTTGGATTTATGATGTTATATTTGTTAATAAAAAAATTGAGAACTCACTTGTATCAAGATAACAAAAGTACTGGAATTTTTTTTTTATAGGTTCATTGTTCCTCACAATCCCTTTGTATTGATGAAGTATCAAGCACACATCAACGTTGAGTGATGCAATACGTCAACAAGGGGGTAGATAGGATAGGTGCAAAGATAACTGTAGATAATGAGGTAAAGGATTATGTTGACTATCGGTATGTATCTGCATGTGAAGCCGTATGGCGTATAATGGGATATACGTTCAATACTTAAATGTCATTCCTCAATATTTCGTTGTAGATCTGGAGCTTAGTGAAGAACAGTTGAAGAACTTTACCCTTGTTGAGATATAAATTCTCCTGAAAAGGAATGGATTTAGTTTAAAGAATATTGAAGGTGCGACTATGCCCGACAATGTAGTCATAAATAATGGTATGAATAATTTGATTGCTGAAGAAATGTCGTATGATGTTGATGAGATGACACAATCGTTTGTATCCATGTCTCACTGATGAGCAGAGGTCTGTATACCATACTATTATGTATGCCATCGATTCTGGTAATGATGGTGTTTTCTTTCTCTACGGTTATGGTTGCACGGGAAAAATGTTTTTATGGAATACATTATGTTATGCGTTACGTGGGAGACGTGACATTGTTCTACTCGTTGCATCGAGTGGTATAGCTTCTCTTCTTCTTCCTGGAGGCCACACAACCCATTCTAGATTCAGTATCCCATTGTAGGTCGATGAGACCACCATGTGTAGTAGAATTACACATGGAAGCGACCTTATAACAGGATTGTTGAAGAATACAAAGTTGATAATTTGGGATGGAGCACCCATGACCAATAGGTTTTGTTTTGTGGCTCTTGATCGCAGTCTGAACGATGTAATGAGAGGTCCTTATGGTAAAGAATTGAACAAGCCGTTTGGTGGATTGGTTGTTGTATTTGGTGGGCATTTCAGACAAATTTTACCTGTTATACCAAAGGGTAGCAGGCAGGATATAGTTCACGCCCCTCTATGCTCATCTAAAAAGTTTTGGAATTCATGTTGTGTACTTAAACTTACAAAGAACATGCGCCTGCAGGTATTAGTCCATATTTCATATTAATTGTCATTTATTTTCTAAATTATATTGTTCAATAAGCATATTATTTATTTTAATCTATAATATGTTGTATTTATATTATTCCATTACAGTCCGGCGGCTCACCAATGGAGAATGAGAGTTTGTTGAGTGGTTGTTGAAAGTCGGGGACGATGAAGTTGGTGGTAATAATGATGGTGAGGTAGAATTCAAATTACCCGAAGATATTTTGATCCGTTCCACTTCTGAACCAATTGACGGAATCGTTAAGAGTACTTATCCTAGCTTATTATCCCATGTCGGTGATGGTCGGTATTTCCAGGATATAGCTATTATTGCTCCAACTAATGAGATAGTACAGGAAGTCAATGACTATATAATGTCAATTTTACCCGGAGATGCCACAGAGTTTATGAGTGCAGACGCCATTTGTTCTGATGAAGATGATATCGTAAATAGAGAAGATGTATACTCCTTTGAGTTTCTGAGCACTATTAGGGCGCCTGGAATACCAAATCATATAATTCGTTTGAAGGTTGGCACTCCCATTATGCTCCTTAGAAACATTGATCAGTCTGAAGAGCTTTGTAACGAGACTAGATTGATTGTCACTGCTTTTGGCAAACATGTCATTGAGGCGAAGACTATACATGGAAAGAATGCTGGACTTAAGGTTTTCATTCCTCGGATGGTACTCACCCCTTCCGATCTCACCAAGTTTCCTATTAGATTCCAGCGGCGACAATTTCTCATTTCAGTTTGCTATGCAATGACAATAAATAAGAGTCAGGGACAATCACTAGCACATGTTGGACTCTACCTTCCAAACCCCGTGTGCAGCCATGGTCAACTATATGTGGCTTTCTCTAGAGTCACAAGCAAGAAATGCCTAAAGGTTTTGGCCCTCGATGAGGAAGGCAACCCGACCGATACAACAACCAATGTAGTTTACAAGGAGGTGTTTAGCAATTTTTTAGGTATGAATTTCTCGAACAATATGCATTATATTTCAACTAAAATTTATTCCCAAGTTATTAACTAACATTTTGCATTTGTGTTTATGCAGTTGACGATTACTCGTTACTTTTTTAAGATTGTAATCAATTAATGTTAATCATTATTTAATCATACGATGTATTGAACCTTTTACTTGGCGTTGTATTAGCCCATGATTTAGGTGATGTAGTGAAATTAGCCGAAGATTGTAATAAATTAATATTAATCATTATTTAATCGTACGACGTATCGAACCTTTTACTGTTTTAATATCATTTACATTTTGTTATATAGTTATTACACCTTAATATAAATATATTGGTAAGTAAAATATGTCGTGGCAACGTCACGGGTTAGAACTATTCTTTAAAGTATATGGCCCATAAACAGTTTATGGTCATTAATTAAAAAGTTAAGTCAAATGATGTACTGACTTCTTAACAAATTTGGAAAATTATTAAGACGTGTAACAATCAAATGTGACTTCCATTTGGGATCACTAAGTCTTATGTTGGATATAAATTTCTCCTCCTTTTTCATTGATATGATAGGGAACCAATTACTTATATGACTTAATTTCGGATGATGGTGAGATTTTCAGTTGATTTTTTGTCTCTTGGACTCACTACAAACAGTCATCAGTCTTAGCTAGCAATAAGTATGTGAGAGTGTTCACAACAAGCAACATTGCTAATTAGTTTGAGTTTAAACCTAGTCGACATGCACACAAGGTATGAATGAGATCAACTACTAGACACACTTAAAAAGTATATGGACTGGAGTTTGATATGAAAATTGTCATAGAACAATTTTTGTGTTGTGAGGGTACTGTTTGAGAATAATGAATTTATAAAAATGTTGTTCAAGCTTATGATCAATATAATTATAACTTGCTTGGATCAATAACTCAGTTAGGGGTTATTTTTCTCTGCGTCAAGATCTTCTCGCTTTTAAAGGTTGTCTTATATGCATTAAATATTATCTTGCATAACACATTAAAGACTGGAGAAATAAGAATACGTCTTAGTAGAAAAAACTCTCAGTTAGGTGAATGAAAAGACTAGCTCTCCTATATATATATAAACATATACAAGTCCTTTTGCTATTATATTCCTCTAAGAGGCCTCTTGGTTTATTTTTAACTCATTCTCAAATATAATTTTTCATAACTCAATTAAAATAGTTACTATTAATCTGTTAAAGTCGGATCTTTTTAAAGTCGTATGTCAAACGGCCTAAAATCTTTCATGAAATTCCTATATGTACGTGAACTGCCAAGCTAGTGTT
This sequence comes from Plantago major, assembly GCA_026545765.1. Classification (NCBI taxonomy): domain Eukaryota; kingdom Viridiplantae; phylum Streptophyta; class Magnoliopsida; order Lamiales; family Plantaginaceae; genus Plantago; species Plantago major. The sequence goes on from CM048839.1 coordinate 112,001,028, forward strand.
TATTCAGTGTCGGCAAATTTAAAGTAATGTAGAATGGGTGGATTGGAATTGGATAATAGAGATGATCTGCATAGATTGATTTGCACATCCCTAAACTTAATGCTAGATTGCTGGTTAACAAAATGATAGTCATAAACCCATCATTTAGAGGTAACATAAACAATTGATATAACCCAAACTTATTACGGGAGCAAATCTATAGTCTATATTTTCGAATTTGAACCTCTAAATTGACGAATTTCGGTTTAACTCATCTTGTGTGATTTGCATAATATTATTTTGTAAGCCCATATATATATACAAATATGAATTCACAATGTGATTAGGGATGAAAGTGAAATAGCAGAACCGCAATTCTAAGTAAAGATGATGGAGTCAATGGGAACAAGAAGACGGGTATGAATTAGTAAAGTCTGCCATGTACGTGCAAATTTGTTGTTATACATAATACATATATATATTCATATGAGCATATATCTGAATGCAATAATAAGTTGTAAAGTTCTATAGACTTTGTTTAAAGCATAGGAGGCATGTTGGAGTATTAACTTTATGGAATCAAATGAAATGATTGTTTTGAACATCCACTAACAGACCGCAGTCCTTTGTTCTTGACTTTCCATTCCCCTTCCTACATCAACATCACTCATTTTATTTATTTTCACACTAACCCTTATGTTACTCGAACTCGACATCAAATGTACACTGGTGTGTATTCAGATACCAGACACTACTATTTTAAGAGAAAAATAACTTTTAATTTAGTAAAATTGATTGATAAATGCATTAGCTAGCTATTAGCTTATAAACTACATGATTTCTATGAAGGTGCTAAACTATTATTAACGAAAAGGTTATGGATATTATCCTTTCTATTTTCATTTAATATATATGATCAAAGACTCAATAGCAAACATCGTTTAACTTATAATGCTTAAAATTTTCTTGAAATTAAGTTGAACTTGTCTACGAGCAAGCTTGTGTTTTGACACAACTCAAGTTCAAATTGAATGTTAACCGAACTTTTTCCCGAGCTACTCACAAATAGCTTGTTGATCCATCAATTCCCTTAGTGACTCGGGGAAAAGACATGTGACACGTACTAAATATACAACATTGCAACTTATGAATATAGATTCCTATACGGAAATTTCAGTATATCAAAGGTAAGATAAAGTCGAATAAAAAACTTGGATGAGAAGCGAGGCTCAGATAATGACGATTCACAACACTAAGAATTCTCAAACTTTATAAACAGATTGAGATAAACATTGCTGACCAACAATGCATTCCTAAATTCGAGATAAACAGCTAGCCGAGCTGCATACCTGTACTCTAAAAACATGCAATTAAGATTGAAAGTGCAATTTATTTGCATTTGTTATTATTAATCCTGTCTTTCTTCGTTTATTAACCGGTTCAACAATTACAGTTGTTTGTAATTGGATATTTTGTAGGAAATAACAAGTTGGGCTACAACATTGCTTAATGGGTTGGACTTGGCTGACTTGGGCCATAAAGAAAGAAATCTGGAAGATGCCAAGCAAACAGACGTGAAGAGCTGGAACGCTGCATCAAAAAGAAAGAAGGAGTTTGAAGAATCTTAGACACAAGGTAATAATTTGGAGCAAGAAGGAAACAAGATTTATGAAAATAAAATTTAAGGAAAGTTTCCTTCTGACATAACGCAAGAAGCAGGAAAGAAATAAGATTGCGTTCTTATTTGATCGATGAGCACAATATATATACAAGGAGAAGCAGTCTACAAGAATACGCCTTTGATCAGCATCAATTCACATTATTGAGATTAGGCATTCTTGCTTTACTATACATTGATATCGAAATCACTTGTGAGTAGTCTCTAAAGATTGAGATTTACTTTAATGTTATCGAACTAGAATATGTTTTGTTTGTCTGTTCTAGGTCTAATCTTTGCAGTTTAATCATTCGTCTGTGATTGATTAAACGTAGTTTTTGTAATTCTACTTTTACTGATAGTGAAAATTTAACATACGGCACGGTCAGTATATTTTATATATACTAGCTAGAATTTATCTGTGGTGTTCAGTATTTTTATCCGCTGCAAACTGCCTGCTCGCTCACATCGCTCACCGTCGATTACTGTTGAAGACGCTGTTGACTCAACACCATAGTCAACATCGTCTGTAACTTGTCCAGAGTACCAATCCCGGTCCAAAAGTTCTAACAAGTGGTATCAGAGCCAAGCACCTAATTCATTGGTGTTTTGGATTTGGTACTCAATGATGGATCAAGCAAATCCCTATTTTTGTAGTCTTTATGTGATAGATTTTACTTATTTTTCCAATAAGAATGTTTGGAAGATCATACATCGTGCATATATAAAATCAATTGATATGTGTGCATGTATATCTATTACACGTGACTATAGTTTTGTTTCTACTCTTCATGATGTAGGTAATGATGTGGAACATCTTGATAAAGAAGATTGGAACAGAGATTAGTGATGGGACTATAATTTAGAGTCGCATTTAGTCCTTTTTAGCGATCTTTGTTAGTCTTTGTTTATGGTTTTATAGTGTCTTTGTGCGTTTTTACGCTTTGGTGCTTTGTTTGTGTTTTGTAGGATTTTTGTGTCTCGAAGGTGAAAATCGGAGTGAAAACTTTGGTTCTATATCTTTGAATGTAGAGTAACTGGGCGAAAACGTAAGTGGATTCGAAGTTCGGATGAAGATTTGAGAGCCGTTTTAGCGAAGCTTGCAAAAGTGAAGTTTTACGGAGTAGTCTAGCCATTTTGGCCATAACTCTCTCATATGATGCCCGATAGACCTGATCTTAGTGGCCACGGAAATATAATTCAAAGGGCTACAATTTTCATTTTGGAAGCATCGGAAAATTCTGTCTGTGGAAAAAGTTACGGAGGTTTTAAGCTCGCCGCCATGAATGGATATTTTGCGCCGCGGCGAGATTTTACGAGGCAAAAAGAGGAGCTACACGGGGTTTCTCGCCGCGGCGAGCTATTTTCCTCGCCGCGGCGAGATTCGGCGAGAAGGCCCAAATTCAGCATATTTTTTCCTTTTTAGGTTAGAATTAGGTCTTCCTTTGCCATAACTTCTTATACTCGATTTTTTTCATAGAAAAAGCTCCTAGAACTAGGTTTTGACATTGATTGATTGATCTTTGGAGCTTGGTTTACCTCTTGTAAGAACCATCGGGATCGAATTCTTGGTAATTATTGATAACTCTCTATTGTTTATCTTCAATTCGTGTTTTCTTCTGTTTATCGAATTGTATGATCTTGCATGCGATTATCACCATGTTTATGCTTTGCGTAATCTATACCATGCATTCTTTCATCTTTGCTTCCCTCACGAGTAGTTAAATCACTCCGAGCATGGTAGTTGCGTGATAGCTTTGCGTATTCGCTTCTAGGGTTTGAAATCGTTCATATAGGTTAGGCTCGTTCAAAGATCTTCATAAAAACCCTTCAGTTCAATACTCTCGTTCAAAGATTCTCTAAAACGTTTGGTTAAGGATCGTGGATTGACGACCCACGATTACTCTAGTTCAAATATCTTCAAACTCGTTTGGTAAAGGTTGAATTGATAGTTTTACACCGAATCGTGACAAGATGATGAACGTATCCCTAGAGCGAATTAGCATTGCTTGATCGTAACTACTGTGTTCCTTCTACCTCATTCTTACAAACAACTACATTGTTAATTTCTGTTTTCTAGTTATTAGAAGTACTCAAATTCAAACAAATCAACATCGTTTCACAAATAACAGTTTGTTTTCAATCGTTGTGGTAGCTTAATTGGTTCCTTAGCGAACGACCTCGTGGTTAGCATTGTCTATTTACAACAACTGCTTGCTACTTATTTCTAAGTATCAATTTGAGCACATCAATTAGCTAATGGAACTACAAACTGCTGTATTGAACCGTGATGTTGTCCTTAATGTTGAGTCAACACTAGACATAACATTGAAGCCAGACACAGGATATGAAACATATAGGCAGGTTGCTAGACCGTGCAAAAAGGTGAGATATGATCTATCTGCTGGGATACAGAATAATCTTTTTGGATCTGACATGGTTGGTTGCCTCTTATCTACTTATCCTGATTTGATGCATGTAGTTTCTGTGTATGCTAGATACTCTTCCAACTCTAACACACTTCATCTGAAGGCTAAAAAGCATGTTTTGAGACATATATTCAAATATGATTGTACATGCTTTTGTTTTTGTGGTTGGATTGGAGATATGAATGTTAGAAATTCCACAAGTCGAGGGTTTTTCTATTTGAGCGGTAATATGGTATCTTGGCTTAAACTGACGGATATTTTTAGTAAACCTCAAAATCATGATAGATTAATGTGTTTAAGGTGGTTTACTGCCACCAATGGTTGTTGGCTCAAGTTGAAAGGGACTTGAGTTCACTTAAGCAAGGTCTCGGGTTCGAGCCTTGTGGATGTAAAAAACACCGCTGGGAGAGCCGCCCCCCTCAAAAAGGGCCCGACAGTGCTCGGGTGGATTAGTCGCATGTAGCGGATACCAGTGAGAAATTAAAAAAAAAAAGGTGGTTTACTACCATGTGCTTTATTTGATTATCATTGTTGGCGTCAATGTTATCTCAGCATCACTGATAACATTGAACCAAAAAAAAAGAAAAATTGGCTTAGTTTGTTGCTTGCTGTCTCTTCCGTGTTTCCTGTGTGCCTAACTGTTTACAAAGGTCTCTCTTTCTGGAACTAATTGTGGGTGTCTTTTCTATAGTAGTGATATCTTCTTCTTTTTTTGGAAGAATTTAAAAATTCATTAAGAATTGTCAGTTAAAGGCACAAGAGATGCCATACAACCAGCATCAACAGTAATACATCAGAAAGAACGACCCAAGGAGGGCAGAAAAAACCTCAACCTCTACCAACAAATGTTTGACACAATACCTCTAGGACACAATTCCCAATCTGCAAAGACATGATTCGACGAAAGTCCAATTCTATATTTGAACCAAGTCCATGTGTTGAACTTGATCTGCTCCAGAATATCACTCTAGTTCTTTGACACACTTTGAAATAAAAATTCATTCCTAGCTTTCCACAGGAACCAAATCACCCGTTGCCAAAAAAGCTGACCAAACTCTTTTACATGGCTGGAAAACCATTGGTCCAGAAAAAGAAAGTCAGCATTGTCCAGCTCCAAACAAACGTCCGGAATATTCAGCCATTGACAGACTCCAAACCAAACCTGTTTAGCCAACGAGCAGTGAAAGAAAATGTGTACCATGGTTTCATCTTGGTCCGCAACACACAGCCTGCAATACATATTGACCTCCGTAGACTACAATATCTTATTGAAAAGCCCTTGAAATCAAAACTCAAAGTTTCTTGGTTTGTGTTGGTGTTCCTATTGTTTGATCTTAAATGCAATCTTTTTAGCTCGATTGTGGCCTTTTTCTCAGCTATTCACTCACCTTATGAAAGGTTTGATTGGTTTGTCTGTACCACATGTGTTTTTGTGGGTTCTAGTCACCTTGAAAAGTCTGTGTTGAAAGCTTTAAATAGATAATAAAACCTCTCCTTGATTAAATAAAAGTGCTTTCTTACAAATGGAATAGCTAGATATAGCATGTCTTTACACTGGGGTGCTTGGGGTTCCAGCTGCCTTCATCCGTTGTGATTACTTGCTTGAGGCTGTTTCTATAAAAGTGATATAGCAAATGAGTACGCATTGGGATACTGGGGTGTATGGGGTTCAGGCTGCCTACATTCAGTCCTATGTGCTCACCTGTGTTGCCTAAAAGAAATTGTGTCGCTACTGGATTGATTGGGGTTCCGGCTGCCTTCATTCAGTAGACAACATTTTCACACAAATAAATAAATTTTTCTATGCGCAATAAAAGTATTTTGGAGAGTTAATTAAAAGTCTCTGCTGAGTTGTAAACTTCAGTCCCCTTCTTGACTTGATAACACCATATCTACCTTGTGTGTCTGCTTGACTTTTGATCCTCGAGTGATGGCTAAGTGCTCTGGCTGGGTCTTATGAGCTATTTATCAGCTTTTCTTGTGGTGTGGATCATGCATGTTTTGTTTGCAACCTTTTCTTGTTACTGCGAGTTTGCAATAAAGGGCTTGATAGAAATGTTATCTGCTTTGTTAAGACATTCCACTTGAAGTTGATTCCAGTTCGAGTTTTCTTTGTTTTATATGAGAGTCTTTCTTTTTATTTTTCAAGTTTAGAGAGAAAGAGTTGTGTTTTAGGGGGAGGGATTGCTTAGAGAAGTGTTTATTTTTCTGGGGTAATTTTTTACTTTGTTAAAGCTTGATCTATATTATCTCTGAAATTTGCTAAAACTTCTCCACAAGTGGTAGCTTTTAACTTATTGTCTCCAATCTAGTTAAGAAAATCTTTGTTCTCAAAAATCTTTTATGAATGTGCTTCATTGATTTTTGGTTGTATCTCAAAGGTTTCTTTGTAGCCCTTGGATTGAAGTGTGCATGTTATTCCCTTGCCATCCTAATATCACTTTCTCTCGTACTTTCTCATTACTCTCTGAATCTTTATGTCTAATGCTATGTTTCTGGAGAATAATCTTGCACTGTGTGAGGGGGAGTCACTGGATTTGTCAATATTGAATTCAATGTTGCGTCAACATCAACCTCCAGCATTGTGCAGCTCTTATTGCAGGTCCTATTAATGAAGTCAACAGCTCAGTATTGCTCTGAAAAAATCAGTAGCATCTCTTCAGAACGTGAGAAGATGTTTGGTTGCTCTCCTTTTATCACAAAAAGTAGGAGAGTTGTTGAGTGTTTTGTGTTAAGAATACTGTCGTTTCCAAAAATCTTTTTATGAATGTTCGTCATTGATTTTTGGTTATGTCCCAAGATTTTCTAAATTCATTTTTTGAGTGAAGTTTGTTGATCATATACCATCTCCTCATCACTCACACCCGTTGCATATCTTCTTATCACCTTCTATGAACTTGGTTGATTGTTTTGAGAGATATCTTTCTTCTCAAAAAAGGGGGAGAAGAGATGAGAATCTGAACAAGAAAGCTAACATACTCTCTTTTGTTATATTGCTCTCATCTAAAGGTTGATGGGGAGTTTTGTAGTTTCACGCCTGTTAGATTTACTTGTTTCTAACGAGTTTGTTCAGGTGTGTTTTTGTGAAGAAAGACAAAAAGGGGGAGATTGAAAAGTGCAGTGTTGACTGCAATGTTGTGTCAACATTGCAGACAACTTTGTTTATTGCACTTATCTTACGATTCTACGTGAGTTATTTTGTCTTTATTCACTAACTACTGAGTGCAAGAATTGTCAACAAAAGAACTATGATTATAAAGGATTCTGTTATGTGACGCCTATGATGAGTTCAAACGAGTATGATTGTTTTCTCTCATTAAGGGGGAGTTAATAATCAGTTTGTGCCACTGATCTTTGATTTGCAGGTTCTGTGAACAAAGCAAGAAGAGGGAGATTGAAAGTGCAGATTTATAGCAATGTTGAGTTCTATGTTGACTCAACATTGTCTATCAACATTAATCGACTGCTCTTTATCATTTAGTTCCTGACAGAGACTTATATTGTCTTGTTTCCTATCCATGTGTGCTTGTTATTCATTAAGGGGGAGATTTCATATGTCTTGATTAATCACTTAACAGGTTTTGTGAAGAAAGGCGAAATTAAGGGGGAGATTGAAAGTGCAATTTATTGCACTTGATATTTGAACTTGTTTAATGTTAATTTAGCATTTATTCACATTTTAACTAGTTCAACGTTTTTAGTTGTTTTCTAGTGATTATTCCTGTAGATCAAAAGACTTGGTTGTTTTGGACTTTACTCTAGAATGTAATCTGGCCTTTATATGAGCTGCTTGATATTGTCTTGTTTTTCCTACTAACTACACTTCAGGTTTTTATGAAGAAAGGCAAGTATTAAGGGGGAGATTTAAAGTGCAATTTATTTGCACTTGTTATTATTAATCCTGCCTTTCTTCGTTTATTAACCGGTTCAACGATTGTAGTTGTTTGTGATTGGATATTTTGTAGGAAATAACAAGTCTATAACATTGCTTAATGGATTGGACTTGGCTGACTTGGGCCTTAAAGAAAGAAATCTGGAAGATGCCAGCAAACAGACGTGAAGAGCTGGAACGCTAGAAGGGAAGAGCTGGAACGCTGCATCAAAAAGAAAGAAGGAGTTTGAAGAATCTTGGATACAAGGAAAGAATTTGGAGCAAGAAGGAAACAAGATTTATGAAGATAAAACTTAAGGAAAGTTTCAATATGACATAACACAAGAAGCAGGAAAGAAATAAGACTGCGTTCTTCTTCTTTGATCGATGAGCACAGTATATATACAAGGAGAAGCAGTCTACAAGAATACGCCTTTGATCAACATCAATTCACATTATTGAGTAGGTCTTCTTGCTTTACTAGACATTGATATCGAAATCACTTGTGACTATTTTCTAAGGATTGAGATTTACTTTAGTGTTATCGAATTAGAATATGTTTTGTTTGTCTAATCTAGATTTACTTTGCAGTTTAATCATTCGTATGTGATTGATTAAACGTAATTTTTGTAATTCTACTTTTACTGATAGTGGAAATTTAGACTACAGCACGGTCAGTATATTTTATATATACTGGCTAGAATTTATCTGTCAAGATTTTTATCCGTAAACCGCTTTCGATTATGTTCAATTCTTTATCGCTCGATTCTTGTTGACATCGTCAGACGCTGTTAACTCAACACCATAGTCAACATCATCTGAAACTTATTCAGAGTACCAATCCCAGCCCAAAAGTTCTAAGAAAGCTTTTGGTTAATTATTTCCGCGTATCTGCCAACTAAGTTTGACACATAGATCTTCACCATAAATCGTGCTAGTGCTGTTATTTGAGCTGAAACTAGTCAGAGTATTGTCGAGCTCAATTAACAACACTTGGAGCAAATATTCAGGCTTGAGCTCCAGAGATAATTTTTTATACTCGTGCTCTTGATAAAATATGGGCCAGTATAGTTTGGGGTAAAGTAGAATTCGCCTGAATCCTGTATTTGCTTGGTGGCCTGCCAATGCTCCACTTATTAATTTTTCTGGTAAATTACAAGGTGCTCATGTAGCACTAGCCCATGCCGGATTAATTGTATTCTGATCTGAGCCGGCACAATGAGCCTATACGAAGTGGCCCATTTCGTACCCATGTATGAACAATGATTCATTTTACTTGCTGTTATACGAATGAATCACAAAATAACCTCCCTCTTTACACTGATATGATATGACCCACAAAAGTAATTACTTGTTGTAAACAAACTGAACACGGATTAATGGCCAAAGTATAGCTACAAGTTAATTAAGAATAGATTCTCCAAATTGAAATTTAAACTTAACATACAACTGTACAAATTGGAGAGATCAAATGGACAAAGAAACTGAAACCAAGTTGTCTGGCTGGGCACAGTCAGGTACATGTCTCATCGACCTTAGCTCGTTTAGATGGGGGACTAAGTTCACTAGCAACGGGTTCACATTCCGCTGAAGGTTTCCTTTCAGATGATTCTATGGATGAGAGTTGAGTAGGTTCCTCTGAATGGGACGGAGATGATCTCACTTTTTCTTGCTCCATCTTCCTTTGCTGCTCGAACATTATCTCAAGGCACTTCCCTTGTTCTTCGATTCGTAACTGCAGATTTTTTTGAATCTGAACAGACAGATATTCAGAATACATTCAACTGGAAATTGAAATAGCAAAAACTGGATGAGGCGTTGTTCACTTGTGCAACTTCTACGTACCTCAAGTTGTTCGTGGAGCTGCTTTTGTACTTCCATTTGCATCCTGAGAGCTTCAGTTATCCCCATGGTCCTGTTGACAAAATCCCATGACAACATTCAACTCCATGATAAGCTGCAGTACTTGGACAATTTGCGACCATATTTTACTTCAATGTTCTTGTTCTCTAGGGCATCACCAATCAGCTTTTACATAACACTCTATACACTACTTGCTGTGAAATACATATCATACCTTGTTGCTAAAAACGCAGGTGCATTTTAGTCTTTTCACTGTACAAAGCGCTGATCTTTGGTTTTATGGAGATCAAGCAACTTCCAATGACTAGACAGAATTTATTGCCTAATGCTACTATAATTTATGCATCATTGCAGTGGTATATATGATCAAGTTGCAGACATGGTTTTTATAGTCTTTTCGCTATATAAATTAGATTTTCCAGCATGCTTAAGTTGCTGCCATATATCACATTCTTGTCACATTTAAGATATCCGACTTTATTTAATCCGACAAAAGACCTGATCACTACCAGCAATCGAGATGTATATTTCTAGTGTGTGCGATTGTCTTAAGAGAGAGATTTACGTCTTTAAGTCCAGGGTTGTCTTCTTGTCCGTGGTGTTTGGCTTCCTTTCTAAAGCTCCTACTCAGGAACAAAGAACAAGTCGAAATATCAGCAAATGACCTACATAGTAAAATCAAACAAGAGTTCTGCTCATTGACACTCCAATGTGGCAACATTCAAGAGTAAATTCATTAGTCATGTTTTAGATAGCATGCTGAAATATAGCAGTCTAAAACAAGGCTCGATTTTCATTTAAAAAGACAACTAGAAAAGCAAGATTTACCTTCTGATGACTCTGGCCTCAACCGAGTTGTTCTGTACTTCTGGAACAATAGGTCAAAATGGTAAGTAAACAAAAACTTGCATGCAAACTCAACAATGACAGGATTTGCTCACATGTACCTGCAAGTGACTTTTCACATGATATATTGTCAGCCCCTCGACATTCATGAGCTTCAAAACAGCCTTGGGTGTGGCGCCTGATTATACATCAGAAAGTGAGCACGAATAAACAGGTTGAACTCTCTGTTAGAAAAGATGGAGTGTTGCAAAAAACTTACTCTCACCACCGCCAAGCTTATTGACAGCATCTACAAAGACTTCGTGAAGTTCTGGTGTCCAACGCATTCGCGCTTTAGTCAAGGTTGTAGCAGGAGAGACCTTCGGGTTTGGATCGGGAACATTGGCATCAATGAGTACATCGCTCCAATTTGAGTCAAGTGTTTCGTCAACTGAAATTAACTGGTCAGCCCATTCGAAATCGTTGTTTCCAGTTGTGCAGGTTTCTAGCTGGCCATCCTGATCAGGGATCATAGTCCCTTGAATATCAAGAAAATTATCAACCGTCTCCATATCCCAAGAAACATCATTGCTCTCCATGGCATAGTTATCAAATGGTTTTGTTGGAAAGGAAATGATATCTTGTACAGGCTCTGAAGTTAAAGGCGAAATGGTTGGACGACTCGTGTTAGGTGATAATGGAGAACAACAGAGATTGGTCGAAGCTGATGAAAACGGATGGCCTACCGTTCTGTCTAGCGAGGAAGACCTTATGGCGCAAGAGGAAGTACTATTAGTGGTCAACCTATTTGTTAAAGTGACCTGCGGTGAATCAGGTAGTTTTGGGAAATTCTCGTCTAATGGAGAAGGGAGATTGGTCAAAGATCTCGCTATAGCTCCAGAAGCTTCCATTTCACTGGATTTCTTCTTACACAATGCAGGGGTCATGTTCAATTCTTCCCATGTAATGAGGAGAACCAACGGAATTCTACCACTTATCGAATATCAGATAGGGAAGAGATGAGCTCGAAGCAATCACTTGTATAGTTTCCAATGTCCAACAACAATCACGATCCTCGTATAATCTGGTAAAGAAAATATGATTTGAAGGTTAGTATGGTAACTTGAAACTGCAGTTTTGAACTTTCGAGCTCTATTTTACGAGGGGGCAGGATAGCAGCCAGTTTATGTTTCTACTCGACATAAATAAGAGCTGAAGAATGCATTCTTTTATCAATAGCTTGTGGACTTGAAACCTAATGCAACACTCTCATGTGCATAGTTGAAACAAAATGACAGAACAAGCAACACTTTGAATGTAGTACTCACCGATAACCACACTCATCAACTTAATGTTTCGTAAATAAAGATCACTCATAATGTTCCACAAAGCCATAGAACAGACTAAACATTATCATTATCCCAATTTTTTAACTCATCACTTGCTAGCATTTCAATAGGGACTAAATGCTTAACCCCTTTATACACAATAATGAATCCAATATTTTGGTCCGACTGCCTAAGAATTTCATTTCAAGAAAAACAAAGCGCTCAAGAACTATTACTTCACACCGAATGCACATAACCACCCAACTGCTTATAAGAATCAACAATCAGGGAAATGTACAGTGTCATCCTCATATTCAGTTCAAGAACAAGCATTGGAGTGCAAAAGGTAGAGCAAGTTCGTTTGCCTAACATCTATTTCTAGCCATTAACGACACAAGAAACTCTTAACAGAACATCTACAATACAATTAAGAACTAAAACTCACTACTCAAACTCGAAAAAGAAGCAAACAAAAACCATATCCGGTTCACGAAAAGGAACTAAGTGCACAAGCACAAGCTAAACCACAAATCTAATAATCTTTACAACTATAATCGTTGATCACAAAGTGGGAATCTTTCAAGCCGGTCATACACCTTTTCAGCTCAAGAACAAGTACCATGTTTTCCTAGAAAAAGCAAGCTCTTTTACTTTGAGTTCATAGAAAACCAATTTCTAGCTATTTACAGGATGAAACTATTATGAACATCCATAACCTATTCAAGTTCTAATATCCAGCTAGTAAATTAGTTAGAAAAGAAACAAACGACCACCAAATTCGACTCAAGAATTACACAATGACAAGAGTACGACCATGTCACCGCATATAGGAACATGAAATGGCACAAATCTCACACAACGACTACAATTGCTGATAAAATATCAGGAGATTTTAAGCCAGTCCTCTTCATTTTCAGCTCAAGAACAAGCATTGCACTGAAAAGGGTATGAAAAGCATGTTTTCCTAAAGAGATCAAGCTCCTTTACTCTGATTTCGTAAAAGATCTATTTCTAGCCATTAACAAGACAATAAACAAATCACAGAGCAAATGGCACAAACATTACACAAATGTAATAATCTGCACACCTACAGTTTCTCTCCCTGGACAATAATAAGACAAGAAACTGCTTCCAGAATAGCATCCAGAACACATCCAAGAAGTAAAGCTCAGCTAATATATTACTTGAACACCGAAAACGTCGAAAAATGACTTCCGACTCAAGCAAATAAGTAATTACACAAGAGCAGGAGTCACACCAAACATAGGAACATCAAATGGCCCAAACATTGCACAAATCTAATAATCTCTGCAGCTAAAATAACTGTTCCCGGAGAAAGCTAGCTCCTTTCTATTGAGATCCCAAAAGCTCCATTTTTAATCATTAATACAAGATTCAGAACACATTCAAAAACCAAAACAAGCTTTTAAATTACTCGAACCCGGTTTAAGAAAAGAAGTAACTACACAAGAACAAAGAGCTAAAGTAGTACACATATGAAGATGAGATTGAAGAAAGAGTACCTAATCCCAAGTGGGTTTTGTGTGGAAAAGAATAAAGATTAGAAATTGAACCTTGTTGGAGTTTAAAAGAGAAACATAGAATCTGATGGAATATCAAGGAGGCAGTAAGACAATGAAGACAAGAAAGTATGACGGGAGCAGAATGGATTTGTCAATACAGTACTAGTTAATGATGATGATGATCTAAATCCAACATCCATAAAAGCAGTAAACTTGTAGAAATGTATGACTTCCAAATCATGTGGCCAATTAGCAGTGGATTTCTTCTTTTATTGAGGAAATTAGAAGTGGATTAATGATTGCAAATGGACGTTTTGTTTTCGTGTGGGTAACTTGTTCTTGGTCTTCTTGTGATGATTGAATTCTCCACCATGGCTAACTTACGTTTTGTTCTTGGGTTTGTAAGCATTTGTGTAAAAAACTCATTTGACCTTGGATTATATATTTCCATTCATGCGAGTTAAACTCCAACCAAATCGGTTTTAAGGCTTGTTAAGTGTAAAACTCTATAAAAAATAATTTTGAGAAACTTTCTCGGTTTATGTATGAAAATTTTAGGGTACAATTTTTTTTTAATGTTTGACGAGACTTTAAATTATAGGAGTATTTATTAACAACAAAATGGTAATATTAGTCGAATTTATTGGTACTTTAAACTAATGAATCTCATCATGCATAGGCATTTAGAACACCACAAGGGATTTGAATTAGTGAGGTCCCTGAAGTAACGACTGATGTTTTTAAATATATGTATAATGATTAAAATAATAACAATATTTTATGATAATTTTTTATGTCATTTACCAAACTTTCGTAAATAGTTCTATCTATACGTATAATGTTTGGTGGTTAATTTTAATCTCACAATAATTACTCATCATTAGAAAAAAAGAACAGATAAGTAAAAGAACATGATTGGGTTGGCTATTGCCAATTGGAATGGTTGGAGGGATATTCCAAGGTTTAAGGGTCCAACTAGGATGATTACAAAACAGTTGCAACTTGCAATTGTTTACAAGAAAACAGTTGCAACTTGCAAATAAGTCTTTTTAACTTTTCTAATGTAATAGTTGCAGCATGTTTATAAGCCAAAAGTAATATCATGACTTATATCAATTGGTGATTTTATACTTATCATATTGCGTTCAGCCAACGTTTTTCCTAGTATCATAATTAACCGGGACAATTTAGTATGACTTGAAATAAATTAGTAGCAATTTAGGAAATTAATTTATTGAAACAATTTACTCAACAGTTATAAAGAAAGCTTGCTTGTAAAGTTGGGCCATGAAATGTTGAAATGGCACAAACGTCACTAGAACACAATAAGAAAAAAAAAATCCAAGTGGATTTTATTAGGAAAAGCATAGAATAGTTGGCAGTGAAACATACAATAAATTAACCAAGTCGATGGAATCCATAAATCTACCAACTTAGGAATTGTTTGACTAGTCATAAAAATCAAACAATTAAACATATCTATTTTAATCTGATTTTCATGATTTTAATCGTTTGATCAACATCCCGTATTTGCATGAGAATGATAAGAATGTGAAGCCAAGAAAATGTGACATAAGCTGCAGTTAGGGATTGTTTTGATACTAATACATAGTACAATCATAGTACTATAGTATTATTGATTGATACTAAGACGAATGAATCAAATTGGCTCTAAACAATTAGGCTTTAATTTGGTTTGGTATATTATTGTTTCGTTTGTCTGACCCGTTGATTGGTGTATGTTATTTTGAGTTAGGCTGATGAGTCTACGGTTGACAAGTGAAGATTCCACTCACCATGGCTATTGGCTAATTTAAATACTTGAATTTTCATTATATAATTTTATTAAATTGATATATTTTAAAAGTAATTTGTAGTCAAAATCGAAGACAGTTGACCGCATAATAGTAAAACGGAAAGATTTATTTGGAACGGAGGAAGAGTGGTAATTATTTGTTTTGGTGATGTTAAATTAGTTCCTTTAATTTAAAGACACATCAATTAGTTACGTGGACCTATTGGCTGCCTGTTGGAATGGTTTGAGAGCTTCTTCCGAGTTGCCACATTCACTCAGGGTCCATTGGTGATTGGTACATTTGCCGTTCTACTTGAAGAAGAGATCTATCATCTTTTTGGGAAGCACTTTTCCTTGATTATGAAATGCAGTTTGTATATAGGGAAGCTAACTGCGTAGCTGATGTTTTATCGAAGATATGATTGAATGAGCAACCGTTAGAGGTTAATATGAACGTCCCAAAATCGGTGTATATTAGTGCTAGGAATGGTCGTTTGATTTGTGATATATGTCCGAGTTCGTTGCTAGACTTGATAGAAGTCATCCGGATGGAGGAATTATGTATGTCTCACATGACATTAACAGTGTGTTTGGTTCACGTTTTGGACCGGGATTACGACATTGGGCCGCGTGAAATATGTGTTCGGTTTATTTTTTGGCGCTAATTTTGTGGGCCTGCTGCCCGGCCCAAAAGTAGAAAGGCCATGATTAGTCGGTTGTAATGGCAAGAAATTGGCCAATTTTTAGAACCAATTTTTTTGGGAGATAAGGCTACAGATCGGTTTTTAATAACGCCACGTCAACGAAGTCGTCTTAATTCACGTGCGAATTGTAACATGGATTTCCCGTTATAACCTCAACCTAGGGTTTGGCAAAACTTAAAAGCTCTTGATTTGGGCAAATGAAACACGTCGCACATTTTGTTAGCAGGAAACTCAATTGAACAAATCGAATTTCTCAGGAATCGTCCATGACAGTTGCAGAATACGGATTGAATTCAAGCAAAACCTAAAAACGTATGCCTAACATTAACAACCAAAATTCAATCTGCAAAGCCATCTTCATACCTGAACAGCAACCTGAGCACCGATCCGATTGAAAATCCTAACCTTGTAGTGCAGATGCGCAGCGGCCAACAACCAATTTACAGAGCATTAAATTGAAAACAGGAATCGCGTACCGCTCAAATTTTGTGAGGGAGAAATTGGTTTTTAAATCAAATGATGAGGACAATTTTGCCAATCATTTTATTCTTAAGGTTAAAATGGGCAACCGTCGTGGGAGGATGTGTTCTTTCCCTACTCATCACCCAATCCTGGAGTTCCTCACTCAGTCCTTCCTTTAGCCGGCATGATCGAACATGTGGAATTCTTCTCTCTCGAAATTAATTACCTTAGTTCAGAATTTGAAAAATTGATCTGCTTTCACTTTACAACAACTACTTTTATTATCTGCATTATGTATTAAAAGGCACGGCACGGGCTTCATAAACTACACCTGTATTCACTTTTGTATTTCCAACTTCGCCTATATTTGCAAATGCTTAAAAAAGTGCTTTTGTGCTTTTAGAATAATCAAAATTAATTTTTTAGTGTTTTATATTACAACTTCTGCTGCAATTTATCTGGAAATAAGCAGATAACCGCCATAAGCTAAAAAGCAACCAAATAACTCAAATAACTGCTTCTAAGCAGGTAGTAGCTTTTTTTTTACAATTAAAATCAACTAATTAAATTAATTTTTGTAAACACTAAAACTTATGATTTTACAACTTTAAGCTGCTTTTTGTATATTATATCAAACACTAATGACTTTTGCTTAAAATTAACTTTAATCAACTTTTAACAAAAGCAGACAAAAAAGCACCAGTAAAAACATTTGCAAACACACACTTCGTAGTGAAGCTTCTAATCTGGCACAGTTAATATCAGTATCCGAGTTAAGAGTCAAAATGACAATGCACTAATACACTAACTATCTATTTGACATTGGCTAAATTATGTGCTAGCCAGCCCTTACATGAGTAGAATGAATAACTTTTAGTAGTAAGAGTCAGCATATTCAATTGTTAATAATTAACAGATTCTTTAGGCGAGTTGGAATTCATTATAGTACTTTCCTGTATATCCAGAATGTTTAATACATGTTTGCTATCTCTCACAAATCAGAATCTGCTATATTACCTGCTAACAGCAATGCTCCTGTTTCTACAATCTCGCTCTGGTCCGAATTACCTCTTCCCGCATTTCCCAACCGCTGCCTTCTTTTCATCCCTCCTGCAACATTCGTGGGAAAGATGTTTTCTTTGCACAAACGCTTTAACGATAGCGGTTTATATTCTGCAGCAATCCTTCAAACTTCAAGACGAATCTCTCAGACAATTTGTCGGCTCACTTGAACATCGGCGTCTTCTTTCTGTTCAGTTAACTGGAATCAAAGTGTTCCATACACAACTATTGCTGCTGTAAATTACTTTTGTTCTATTATTTCCGCCACTATGAGAGATTAAAGTTTCGAGGTTTAACTGCATTGTTCTCTCACAATCATTATCCTGCTCATGCTTATATGTGTAACTGTGTTCTATTATGTCAAGACAAGAATCTGTTGTGTATATGTAATTGGATTTCTTATTGGGGTTGTGTTGAGACAGGGTTAGGAGGGTACTGTTTCAAGCCCATTATGGGACATGGTTTGGTAAAGATGCCTAAATCTCGTAAACAATAGTTTCGATCAGTTGTGTCTTCTATAGGGCTATGTATATACACACCCATTTTTTTAATACAGCTCGTAAAGTTCTCATGAGTCAGTGTTTAACTTGTACTCATGTTTTGACAGAAGCACTGGTACGTAGATAACTGTGAGAAGCTACAATCCGTATTTGCAGGCATAATTTTGAATGGTAATGCTTCAGAAAAGCTATTCGGCCGTCACTTTCAAGGCGCTCGCTCAATATGACTAGGATTAAAATAGATCAGTGCTAAGTTTCTGCAAATTATTTCCAGTTCCTTGCTTCATGTATAACAATCATACATTGATTAACTGCTTAGGAGTTAGAACTAAGAATACTTCGGAATTTATTTCAGGATGGTGTTTCTGATAATTAATGAATTTAGAAATGCTATTGGACATCTCTTGTTAATTTGTGCACTTTAGGCTCTGTTATTTTCAAATTTAATTCTTGAATCGAAATTTTGAAAACGAAATTGGCTGAAACGAATCAAGAAATTACATTTGTTCCATTTTTAATAATAATGAATACTACATCCTATTCCATTAATAAATTCGTATGAGACTTTTTACGGACATTGATCAGGTAATTACTCGCAAATTACACGACAAAAGAATATAATAAAATTATATTATAAAAATAAATTAAGTATATTTAACTAACATAACTTTGTTTTATACTTTTTTGTGCGTAATTTGCAAGTAATTTACGATTTAAGTTTGGTTTGACTTTAGTTTGGTATAACTTGTTTTTTATTTATTAAGTTTGAGAAAAAACTCAACGACGCTTACGAGTTACTTCTATTGTTCTAATATCTTCCAATAAAAGAACATGTCGATTTTTTTGTTAGAGATGTATGTACAAAGTATGTGAACCAGTTTGAATGGTAATCTCAGGTTCCTGTAGTTTCTTATCTTAACTCCATTTTACGGTAGAAAAGAAGGGTAATTCGAATCGTAACTATACTTTTTATTTTATTGATCTACTAAAAGTCGTGTTAAAAAGAAAGAAAGAAAAAGGTTGAAAATATCTCAATTGGATAAATTTTCTTATTTTCCTCGCATAAAGATGGGTTGTGTAAATAAATGATAAAATATTAATAATAATAATAATAATAATAATAATAATAATAATAATATGAATTTAATGAACTTAAGAGAATGAATCAAGATTTGAAATTGAATCGAATCGAATCGAATTGAATCGAATGAATCGAATGAAGAAATAAGCGCTTACTCACTCAGGAGTAGTTGTTTTGATTGTTTAGCGGAATCGATTTGTTAACTTTCACATGTTGTTGAAGCTTGATTGAAAACGTCATATACTCTGGTTCTTTGCAGGTTACATCTCCATTTGAAACGGACTACATGACAAGTAAAGAGTCTCAGACGACGAGTTTGCCTTCACGGTCACGGATGTGGCTCTATTTGGCACGTTTTACGGTTGATGCTGATCTAATGGCAGAACTGTAATTATTGGCATAACATCTAGAAGTATGTAACTGCATTTCTATATGAATCGTTCGGTGATATATGATAATGGTTATAATCATTATCTCATCATTCTAACTTGTGATGCTAGGGAATTGAACTTCAGCTAAAGAAGCTTAAAGGTCATGTGCAGGCAATCCATTAGAATTCAAGTAATCTGATTAACAGGTAAGCTTCATTGCAGATCTTATCTACCTTCTAAATCATGGTATATGCGGTTTTTTTTTTTTTCTTTTTTGAAACGGATCATGGTATATGCTATTTATAAGTTTAAATCAGTTGTTACTCTCATCTTCATGTTACAGAGGATTGTTTAGGTTGCCTATAATGTAAACATATATCTTCTTATGGTGGTTAATAGGTCATCTTTGAGTACATAGCTTTTGCTGAGTCATGTTAGCTCAATACAATGTAACTGAAAGCATTTATGGCACTTTGAAAATCTCATACTCATCTGTTATGTGAAATGCATATTCTTCTTAGCCAAATACTTTCCAGTTTCTCTGTTCAGTATTAATGTATTATACAAAACCAAAAAATATGATATGCATATTTCTTTTCATGTTTTGTGGCGAAGCGGATAAGAACACATACTCTAGAGTGGCTTCGTGCAGTATATTGGCTCTTTGGAGTTTGCAATTTAATTTCACTTATGCAAATATTGGTTTCTTCTCCTCTACCGCATGCTGCACTACCTCCTCGTGCTTTAATGCGTTGTACCGTATGCGGTAGTGCTACCTGCGCTGTTTGTTTAAAGGACACTGAAACCATCTCACAATTTTTCTCGGAATGTGATCATGCCGGACAATACTGGGCAGTTGGAAATATTCCAGTTTCTACCATTCAATTTGAGCATAGATGTGAATAGGAGTATAGGACTGGTTGAGCGGTGTTAGAGAAAGAATGGACATGAAAGGCTTCGAGTTATTCTTCGTATCCTACTGGAGCATGTAACGTATTTCCTAGATTTTTGGTATTTTCTAGATTTTTTAAGTGTTAACTGGACTAGAAGCTATGAGTTTCTATTTACAACTATTCAAATATCAAAGGGAGTAGTAGAGTTTTTGCAATAGCCCTGGTTCTTTTATTAATTATTGCATTTCCTAAATGTTTCTAAAAAACATTGGTCATTAAATGTAAAAATTACGTCCATCATATTTCAAAAGACCTGGGTCACACGATACTTGTGCTTGTGTACAAATGAACCAGGAGTTGGTATCGGTCTCGGTCCGGGCCTGTTTTTAAGGGGCCGGGCCGGGTCGGACTTTTGAGATATATGTAGGCCCGACCAAGCCCCTAGCCCCATTATTTTGGGGCCGGGCCGGGCTCATTAGCGGGAAAATACATTTTCCTCTCTTTTTTTTCTATTTCTCTTTTTATACATAATAAAAAAGAACTTATTTTTCTTGTCATGTAAAATGTTATTACAAACTGTTTACTAGTTAAATGTATGAATGAAAGGAAAAAAACTACTATATACATAAGCAATGTACTCTACTGGGTGAAAGTTAAGTAAGCTATTGTTTTGGCTCATTTAGCATACATGTGATCAAAATTCAAAACCATTAAACATGTGAAGTATAAAAGAATGCTGAGAGACGGCAAGTAGGAAAAAAAGAATTGATGAAGAATAAAATGTAGATGATGAATTGATGAGGGAATGGGACGGCAAGTAGGAAGAAAAGAATGAACAATTTTAATGTGTTTTGGAGTTGATCTATGGACTTGTAATGTACACTAAGTCTTATAAAAGTCCTTGTCTATTTGGAGAGTCCATCGGGTTTGAGATGAAATTGCCTATGTTTCACATTACCCGTTTACATTTTTTGCGGATCCACTTTACCGGGTTTGGTGTTTACAATCCGGATCCGAGTCGAGCGATTTTTTTACCGAACTTAGTATAAAAGCCCATTTTTCCTCTTTTCTTCTCATTTTTCTATTTTTCTATTTTTCTCCCGTTTCTTCAGTTAAACCGTTCGTTTTCTCTCCAAACTTGGTGAAGAACCCTAATCTGCTCGGTTTTGCTCGCGGTCGTCAGGTTTGTTTCGTTTCTCTTCAATTTTAATTAAGTGTTTTAAAGTTGTTTTAGTTGTTGCTTATCTGTTTTTGAGGTTTTTTTTGTTTCGAGTTTGATTTTTAGTTGTTTCAATGGTCGAATCGAACTTGAATGTTGATGTTGTCGGTGCCGATGGAGCTTCCGGTGGTGCAAATACTACCATTGTTCCTCCGAAAGTCCACGAAGGTGGTGTTCAAGTGATTAGCCACATATTTATCGATTTTTGTTCCGTTTCCATGGCGGATCTCAACAAATCCAGCTAACATGTTATTGATTCTAATGTTGGAGTGATGTCAGACGAATTCCAAGAGTCTAACAGGCAGATCGGCAGTAGTTGTAGCGATAAAGGCGAGAGGAGCAATTGATCCATATCTCGTTGGTGAAGACATCGAAAAGGTTTTTCCAATCTAATCTCATTATTTTCATTGTTATTGTCTATGTTATTGATCCATATCTTGTTGGTGAAGACATCAAAAAGGTTTTTCCAATCTAATCTCATTATTCTCATTGTTATTGTCTATGTTTTACAATTTTACTAAATTATCTAGTTTGTTTTATAAATGGTCTATGTTTTAGTAGAAATTGTCTACGTGTTGTTCGTTCTTGCTGGTTTTTTTTTTTTTGTATAAATGGTCTATGTTTTAGTATAAATTGTCATTGTTGTTCGTTGTTGCTGGTTTAGTTTTTGTATAAATTGTATAGTTTTTTAGTATAAATAGTCTATGTTTTAGTAAAAATTATCTATGTTGTTTGTTGTTGCTGGTTTAGTTTTTTTTTTTTTTTTGTATAAATTGTCTATTTTTTTTTATATATAAATGGCATATGTTTTAGTAAAAATTGTGTATGTTGTTCGTTGTTGCTGGTTTATTTATTTATTTTTTTTTATAAATGGTCTTTGTTTTATTATAAATTGTCTAGTTTTTTGTATAAATGATCTATGTTTTTATGTTATATATTGCTGGTCCAGTTTGAATGGCTCAGTTTTTTGTATAAATGACCTATGTTTTACTATAAATTCTCTATATTGTTATGTGTTACTGGTTTAGTAATTGTCTATGTTTTAGTAATTGTTTATGTTTTAGTAATTGTCTATGTTTTTGTATAAATTGTCTAGTTTTTTAGTATAAATGTTCTATGTTTTAGTATAAATTAACTAGTTTTTTTTAAAAATTGTCCTATATTCTAGTTTTAGTATAAATGGTCAAGTTTTTTGTATAAATGATCTATGTTTCAGTAGAAATTAATTGTGTATGTTTCAGAAGAAATTGTCTATGTTGTAAGATAGAGCGTTCTAAGGTGTATTTCTCAGCATCTAAGTGTGTGATATATATAGATGAATTTGAGAGTTGTTGGAATGATATCCGTTAGACACAATTCAAATTCAGTCCATACTTATCTTGAAATGAGTACTCAGAAGTCCTTGTCTCATGTCTCAGAGAGGACTGTGCTTCAGCGGCTTTTCTGCCGATGCAATTAATGTACTTGTACCATTTCTTGTCCTGTAGTCTTCAACGGATACATGAGCCTTTCTGATGGCTTGCATGCTCCATACTCATGATGTCATATGTCCAGAATCATATTTCAAAAGTAAGTAAATACACTTAAGAAAGGAATAAGGACATAGTCTTTTTGAGTTAGACTAAACCTTGATATCTTCATAAATCTTGTGCAATCTTCAGTCTTCTAATCTTCAGAAAAGCTCCGTTTCTAGGATTTCTCTTCATGGTCTTCTGGAAATAAAAATTACACTCAGAGACCTATAGTCCTAATACAAGATTTACTAGACTAATCATACTCAGTGATTTCATCTTTTACAATGTTCAAGTGAACCAAGAGTACTTAATCACCTTTCTGGCTAAGATAAGAACATGTGATGAGTGATCAAAATACTAACACATATTCCTAACATCAAGACAATAAATACTTACTTTTTCATTAATATTTAGTTGGAAACCCATTGCCCATGATTGCAGTGATTTGAGCATATGCACACCACAACTGTTAGTATCTTTCTGCTGTGAAAAGTCCGTTACGAGAAAAACATTGATGGGAAACTGATGTCGAAATATTCTTGTAACATCCATGCCTATAAAGAAATAAAGTCCCTTCCAACAAATTAGAGATGATAAATGGTACAACAATTTTGAAAAGTGGAAGAAAAATTGAATATAAACTAAGTTGGGGGAGGGGGGATGAAGCAAGAAGGCAAATGTTTTGATTTTGTTGCACTAACCACAAGTTTAATAATGGGATTATTTGTATAGTCAGTCGACATATATAGTCATTGGATCAAAAATCAATATGCAATAAAATTTTCGAATTCCGCTGCGTTAACATAGGGTTTCCGTTCCATACAGGGGTGGACCTAGAATTTCAATTTCGGGGGGCGAAATTACATATATGAGGTTTTTCCGAGGGTTAGGGGGGCGAAATTCAAAAATTTCAAAAATATTACCTATAAATTTTTTTTTCCAAATTTTAAGGGGGCAAACGCCCATGCCCCCTTAGGTCCACCCCTAATTGCATATTTACCCACAACATTAGCGTGGATACACGGTCGATGTTCCCTTGTTCTTTTCACTTCGGTTAATTGCAAACGATAAGTATTGGGATTGATCTTATCCACAATTTCCACGAGACCAATCTTCTTTGCGGCCAGATTACTATACTCATGAGCAGGAAAATGATCCTTCGTCAGAATAGCCCAAATAAAATCACCCACTTCAAACTAAACCGTACGACGCTTCTGATCTGTGTGCACCTTATACTGGGCAGTTTTGGCAATCAACTGGGCATGGGTCTACTGATGGATCTGATTCAATTGAGCAACAAAATATTTTAGCAGTAGCATGGGTATGCACCTTGCTAGGCAAAGCGAGCAAATCAAGAGGACCCTGCGGTGATAATCCATAAACCACATGAAAAGGGCTGAAACCAGTAGTGCGGTTAACCACATGATTATGGGCAAATTCTGCCTGCGAAAACTTCAGGTCCCATGCTTTGGGATGATCGCCTACCAAACCGTGTAAAAGATTTCCCAGCGAATGATTGACAACCTCAGTTTGTCCATCCGTCTGAGGGTGGTAAGCTGTTGGTCCCTTAGACAACAAGGTTTAATTCGGGGAATAGACTTTCAAACTTTTCGTGTCTAAAATAGAGTTTTCTCAGCAGGAAAGAGTGACTGCTGACACTTAACGTTCAGTGAGCGGAAGACTTATAGTAAAAGTGTTGAGTGTGTGATTTAAGCAGGCAAAATTAACTTCAAACAGATAAGCAAGTAAATACTGGAAGGTAATTTGCAACAAGTAAAGCACACTTTTAGAGTGGTATCTGGAGGTGGCGTAATCCTCCAACTAATCTACTTCACCCTTGGTAGGACTTGAATTCACTAGATAGATCTTGAGTTCCCTTACAAAATCCTATCCATCTAAATCCCTTTACCCTCTTCCTATGAGCTGATTCCTTGACAACCCTTTGTCAAGTACTTCCGGCTCCTTGAGCTGATTCCTTAGCAACCCTTTGCTAAGTACTTCCGGCTCCTTCTTAGAGACTTTCCTCAGCAGTCCAGCCAAGCAATCACTCTCCAACACGCCTTTTGGTTGGTTGTTTGTAGGCGGTTTTTCAAAGCAGTTATATACTTGCTGCAACTTACTTTTCAGTAAGTGCAAATATATATAATGAAACTCAACTCAATATCCTCTATTTCAAGGACTAAGTATGTTGTTTCAAAAGACTTCTTCTTGTTTAGAAGAAAGAATACTATTTGTTCAGTCGCAACTTTCAAACAAGTATTCTACTTCTTCACGAGTAACTTATGGTCGCAACTTTAAGTTTGAGTCTTTGAGATAATTGGTAGAATGAGAAAGATAGCTTGTGTAATCGCAATTTTTGATCCGTGCCTGTCTTCATTCTAAGTGCTTCTATTTATAGTGGAACTTAATTTGTACCGTTGATTTTGAACTTAAGCCCAGAGATAAATCGTTAGACACAAGTTCAAACTAGTGCTGATAAGTCACTATCAGTGTGTACTTTGTACTATGTTTCTTTGCCATTTTTTGATAATTTGACAATTTAGACAGAAGTTACATTGAGTACTGTGCACACTTTGGAGTCTTATATCTTTAATAACGGCTAATTGCTTTTCAGCAACTGAGAATGCATTTGACAATAAATATCGAGTAAATGAATGAGAATCATTACGGAAAATAATTCTTTCACTGATGATACTAAAAAACGGTCTTACTCGAATTGGAAAGATTCCAGCATATTGGTACGCATTTGCTATCGGCATACTGGCGCATCCAATTCTGAACGATTTCCACATTTAGCTTGAGCTCACGAAGAAGGGCGTTGTTCGTGGACAGTCGTAGAACTGACCTCATGAGATGGAAGGTACGACCATACACCACTTCGAATTGGGTCATGTCAAGTGATTTACTATACGTGGTTTTATACCAATACTCAACGCACGCGAGGTAGCTCTCCCGCTACTTGAGTTGGTGATAAGAAAATTGGTGTCAATACTGCTCAAGACTGTGATTAACGACCTCGGTTTGACCATCGGACTGTGGGTGGTAAGTGGAGCTCAAATTGAGCTTAGTCCCCAGCAAACGAAATAACTCGCGCCAAAATGTGCTTATGAAAGCACGATCATGATCTGACACAATGGACTTAGGTAGCCCATGCAATTTCACAATATGACGTACAAACAGATCGACAATATCCTTAACACAATAAGGGTGACTAAGTGCAATAAAATGAGCATACTTGGACAATCGATCCACCACAACCATAATCATATCTTTGTCGTTGGATCTAGGTAAGCCAATAATAAAATCCATGGAAATGTCAATCCATACCTGATCAGGAATCGGCAAGGGTTCTAGCGAACCGGCAGACACTTGGCATTCACTCTTGTTGCACTGGCAAACGTCACAAGCTTGAAAGAATCGTTCAATTTCTGCTTTTAGTCCGGGCCACTCAAACAACTGGATGATGCGTCGATAGGATTGCAGAATACCAGAATGACCTCCCATGACGGATGTATGGAATATTATGAGAGTAACCGTGAGAGTAGCTCACCTTTGGGGGCGCTAACTTTCGCGTGTTTTGCGAGGCACCCATGGTGGAGTTCCCAAATTCCAGCTTGTGACGATGAAAGCTTGGCCAAAATTGCACTAAGATCATCATCGAGTTTTGTTTCTTTAGCAATTTCGTCCCAAATTCCAGCTTGTGACGATGAAAGTGTCATCAATTCCAACTCATTGTTGCGTCATGGTAATGCATCTACATTGTTATCTTTTCCTGGCTTATAGATGATTTCATAGTCAAACCGCAGAAGCTTGGCGATCCATTTTTGTTGTTCCAGAATAGTGATTCACTGCTCCAATAAGTAGCGCAGGGTACACGGATCCGTACAGATCTTAAAACAATGCCCTTAGCAAATATGGACGCCAACAACTAACAATAATCCATTAATTACTTATCTTCCATGCCCAATCATTTTAGAATGTCTGTATCTCTTGTCTAAACATTACCAAGTTTTCTATACACTAGTATAAACTTACAATGCTACTCCCCTTCTAAGCTTGAATAACTGAATTACATGAAGAAATTGTGTTGATCAAATAATGAATCATGAATGTGAATACTAAATATATTTAGATTAATTAAATGAATCATGAAGAACTGTAAAGAATGAATGGTAAGGATTCAAGTGTGTGAAGGAGAAACAGGGGAAACAAGGTAGCATGAAACAAGTGCATTTTGAAGCTGCATTGCCAGGTAAAGTATGTTCTCTGACTTTAAACTGACCATATAATGCTACAACACTCTAAGGGTAGTTTTCAAAAAAAATGTCACATTTTACGGGGAGAACTTCAAGTACTAGGAATGATATGTACCCGTTTTTGTGTTCCGCATATGTCTTGAGTAAAGCATTCAAAAAAACCTCTAGGAGAGTTCTCATAAGCCATATCCGATTTCAGGAAGAAAACTAAAGAATGAAGAGAGTTGTTACTACATAAGAATGGTGGGAGAAATTTTCAGAATGACAAAAGAAGGTTTGGAACAGAGGTGGTTGCCAGGAATTGAAGAAATATATATATATATATATATATATATATATATATATATATATATATATATATATATATATATATATATATATATATATATAGGAACTTATGTACCAGAAACAATGAATCGAGAAAGAACATGAGTTTGATTGGCCATCTGCTATCTCTCGAGCACAGGTTTAGATTTGGCCTGTCAAATCAGAATTATGGATATGGGCCTTTTCCACAGAAAAGGGGAATTTATTCTTATTCAATCAATTATGTTGCTGGAAATGTTTTTTATGTCGAATTGGTAAGGGAGTAGTCTTATTTCCAAATCCAATTTATTCGGCCAAAACCTCCTCCAACGTTTGAATTGCCAAGTGTGATTTCTATGTTATGCATGGCCGTGCCTAAGGGCATATCGGTTGAAGTAGATTCCTCTATTTGCCATATATATATAAACTACCTAAAGACGAGGAGAAAGCAACACCAGAAAACAAGGACTAAAGGAGAACAGCGGTGAAACAACGCAAAGCGTCACGAAGTCCAGACTCTTAGATAAACTTCAGAACTCCCAACGGACAAAGCACCCAGTCCGCAAAATTATAGTCCGACGAGATTAAAGAACTGTTTTTTACCCAAGACCAAGAACTGAATTTGATTTGTTCCACAATATCGGTTCCCGTCTTGATCACACCTTTAAACATACGTTTATCACCATACATAAACGAGACATAGTACAAATCTTATTTAATGCAACACGACAAATACAATCATAAAAGTCTAGTATAAATAATACACAACTCTAACAAGTTCCGGTACCTTGTTAATTGAGTATTATTTATAATAAATAAAAAGAGCTAGCCGCACCAAATTAACAAGAACATTTTGACAGGAATCGCCATATCTGGGTTGAAGAATCCGCCAAACTATTCAGTAGCAAACCACCTGACCTTCAGATAATAAGACAAGACAGCTTTTTAATAATAAGCCCATATATTATAAGAATAAGGCAATACAAAAAATACATTTCCACATCATTTGCAGCTGCCAAGTTGGACCTAAACTCTAATTGAGGTATGAATATTCACTACTGATGTGTAACTGTTGAAAATGTTGGAGACCTTTATCTGTTTATTAGGGGTGTTCAATGTAGTAAGCCCTAGGAATAATGTTTTCACCTCTATTGTTTCTCCGTCCGTCCGTCCGTCCATCCATCCATCCATCTATCTATCTCAAAAATAGCAGCATGCACATAGAAATTAATGCATCATGTGTTCATTTATCAAATAATAATCACCAAACACGATTTATTCACAGGATAATCTGAGTAAAATAAAAAAAGCACTCAGCAAGATTTGCAAGCAGACGAATATAATAACACAGAAGCATAAACTCACCAACGCAATAATAGTGACAGTAATATTTTTCCTTATTGATCAATCCTGCAAAAAATCCAGAACACGCTGGCAGGATGGGATTTTGAAGCACTGCATAGAGATGGGTGTGAGTTGTAATTTTGAATTGTCAATACGCTTGACTCTAAACTTTTGGAAGGCAGCAACGCTGGTATGACCTCTACCAGGCCCCCAACCAACGATGTACATCATCCCCTTGTTGCGAGGGCAGGGAGATATGGTACAGTAACACCCGATGTCGAAAACATCCGAGGACCAAATACAATCCAACCATTCTTGTTTGATAATATCATAGGCACTAACAACATCATCGGCTTCCGAATAGAAGTATATAATGTTGTCTGCAACAGCACAAACATCATCCCACGTAAGCTCGTTGCTAATAGGCAGCCATTCACCCTTGCCATCATCACCACCAAGTGGATAGAAAGCAACAAGTTGACGACTTTTCTCCAGGTGCACAAGGATACGCATGTTATCCGGATCAGGTAGCACAGGACGAGAAATTGTAGAGTCATCATGGCCTGAAGAAAGCTTGTTCCATTTGCCACCACCATCATTTGGGTCATAAACTTCAGGACAGCAGTTGAAGTCTCCGAAGTAATAGATTTTTCCACAGAGTGAGGCGCAAATGCCACCAGCAAAGGTGCGAGCACAGACCTCCGGACAACTAGTGTTGACCCACTTTTGGGGAGACGACGACGACGACAAGTCCAGACAAGATGCTCCCAAGTAGTGGTGGTGCACATCAGGAAGAGGGTAAGGAGGGACAGCCTTGTCACCTTGAAATCCCCCGAACATTCCCCCAACAACGTAGATTGCGGAATCTAATCTGACCATATCACCAGTTGACACCTTCCAGCCGACGATTGGAGGTAGGGTGTTAAGATAAATCTCACCCTTTTCCAGATTGACTGTGTGGAAATCTATGCGGCCAAAAACATCAAATGGATCATTAAATGGCCTTCTTCCATCTGGGGGCTTATATTGGTTCAAGCACCGCAGCAGGAACCCCGGCGACCCCATAGTGCCCCCCTTGCCTTTTAGTTGCCATTCATCTTTATACTTGGTTGTTGACACCACCTTAGCAGCGTCCTTGGCTTTGGCAGGTCCCTTGTTCCTCTCCACTCCTCCTTGCCATTCATTATAGTTACCCTTACCCTTCCCTTTGGCAGGTGCCTTGTTCCTCTCGACGCCTCCTCGCCATTCATTATAGTTACCCTTACCCTTGGCTTTGGCTGCAGGTCCCTTGTTCCTCTCCTCTGCTTCCCAATCTTTAAGAAAGACTCTTGATCGCGTTGCCCTAGGACCCAACAGATAAATAGATGGGTCAGGTCAATTACGACAATAAACAACCAGTCACGCACAGATCAATTAGTTTACTTACTAAGATATCTTCTTCTTAATGGGAAAAAACTCTAATACACTTCATAGCATTAGCACAAATAGTAATTCCTAATTGCATAGGTGAATTAGAAAGAGACACTAGAAACGGCAATAAACAACACCACTCACAGATGATCAATTAGTTTACTAAGATATCTTCTTAATCGGAAAAACCCTAAAACACTAGATAGCATTAGCACAAATAGTCACTACTGGTAATAATTCAAAAATTGCATAAGGTGGATGGTAAATTGGTAATCAGAATTCAGAAAAGAGATTTAAAAAAAATGTATTCCTAATCCTATCAACAAGATGAGAATTGGTTAGAGTGAAAAGGAAGGAATAATTAGCCTGTTGGAGAATCAATCAATAAACGTAGTAATGATACAGACAAGAATCAATAGCTATCTTTTTCTCAAAAAAAAAAAAAAAGAATCAATAGCTATCTTTACCTTTCGACAACGGCGAAATCATCCATGGCAGCAGATATCGATGGCGGCGACAAGACTGCGAGATAGATGGAAGATGATGATGAATCAAAGATACATAAAAAAAAAAAAAAAAAACACCCGCGCCGCCCGTCAATCCGCCCGCCGCAAACTTCACCGCCGGTTGAAATTTTTAAAAATATCCGTAAATTGAAAATTTAATCACTTGGCAAGAGGTGGGTGGCGGGTCTTGGTAAGTCACCGCCACCCACCCGTCCATGTAAATTATATATATTTTTTATTTTTTATTATATAGTTATATAGTAAATATAAGAAATAAGAATTAATATGAGTATATGAGAGCATGAAAGAGAGCAACAAAAAAAACTCATTGATGACCGGAAGAGATAACAAGCACCAGCAGGTGTTTGGAAGAATTTTTTTTTTTATCACCAACATGAGTCCAGTACATTTTCATTTAGACTTCTATTTGGAATCAAATGTACTTGTATTTTGGATTTATTGGAACTTATACATATGTATGGTGATTGTACTTGCTTATGGAGTGTTTTATTTCGTATTGGAACTTATATTTATCTAGTTCGAACATATTATAACATGTTTATTTTATACGTTGAACCCGCCCGCCATCCAATTCATTCACTTTAAATGTCAACCCACCCGCCGTGGTTTGATAAATTGTTCACCCGCCATGGTTTAATATTTTGTCCACCCGTTATAGGTGGGTCGGTTGAATATTTGGTAAAAAAACCGCCCGCACCCGCCCGCGTACACCCCCACTAATAGTATAATTGAATTTAACAGCAATGTTAAACGCAACACGTTTTCGGCTAAACGCAACACAAAATATTTGTAACTTGACCAAAATGCCCCCAGCTAAAAAAACAAACTTACAAAGTTAACGAAAAATCGAAATAACTCGTATATACAAACACAAAAACATTAACATGCACGATCGAACACAAAATAACAACACTAAACATGAATCGGAAAAAAATGAACAATTTTTTTTTCCGCAAAATATTTCGTTTATACAAAAAACATTAACATGCACGATGGAACACAAAATAACAATACTAAACATGAATCGGAAAAAAAAATTAATGATTTTTTCCGGAAAATATTTCGTTTTTACAAAAGTTCAAAAAAAACACAAAAAAGCAAAAAAAAAAAAATACTGTGACCATGATATGGCCGGTTTTAAAACCGGCCAGTTCATGAATAGGAACTTTTTTTTTTTTAAAACCGGATTTATGAAATGGTCGGTTTTAAAACCGGCCAAATCATAAAGTGGCCGGTTTTAAAACCGACCATTTCATAAATCCGGTTTTTTTTTAATTTTTCGAAATTACTTCAAGATTTTTGTAAATATTTTTATAACCGAAATATTTTTCGAAGAAAAAAAAATTCAAAATTTTTTCCGATTTGTGTTTACTATTGTTAATTAGTGTCCGTACATGTTCGCATAATGTTTTCGTGTTTGCATAAACGAGTTTTTTTAATTTTTTCATATTTCATAAGTTTGTTTTTTAGCTAAGTGCATTTCCGTCAAGTTACAAAATATTTGTGTTGCGTTTAGCCGAAAACGTGTTGCGTTTAACAACCCCGAATTTAAAATTCCTTTGTTAAATGACATGTACGCATGTGGCCCATCAAATTGGGTAAATCATGGGCCGGTACCCATATTTATCCAACAATTTCAAGGGTGGCAAATGCCGTGCAAAAACTCGCCCGAACCGAAAAATCGGACCGAAATTTCGGTTTTCGGTCCGGTCCAGACCTATTTTGGACTTTAGTTTGGGCTTCGGTCCTCATCTTTTGAAAATTTCGGTCTTCGGTCTGGACCGAACTAGACCGATATTTGAGTTTATTATTATGTTTTCTTCTTTTATTTCTATCTTGTCCTCTCAAGTCTCTCCCCTAATTACTTGCAACCACACAACACAAACTCTACTAGGGGTGTTCCGAAAAATCAAACCGAGAAAAAAGGGTTCGATTTTGGGTTTGTATTTTAAAGCAAATTGGTTTTCGGTAAATTTCGGCACAAAACCGAAATATTTAAACCCAATAGCATATTTATGTATCATATGATAAATTAATTTGTTTCTTAAAGTCATTTACGATTCTTACCTACCTTTAAATATTAATAGTAAGTACATTGATTGGATGTTCTGAACATAAATTAACTTGTATATGCCAAACCATTATTTGTGAATACATTCATTCATTCCATTTATGTTTTATATTTTTTCCTTGAGTTAATTAGTTGAAAAAGTTTCATCTAATTTAGAATTACATAATTCATCTAGTTAGCATCTATCCATTAAAAGAAAAAAATTTGAAGCATTCTCATGCATTACACATCATCAATTATGTGGAAATATGAAGGATTTTAATTGGTTATTACAATTTTAAATTTGGTATATTAGATGTGGAACATTTTAAGTTGTTAAGATGTAGTGCACCATATAACTCCCATTATTTATTTTTAGTATGTTGACTCAATTCATAATTATTATTTAATCTCATATATATTTATTTACAAAATTCCAAAAAATATTTTAAACATATATATAGATTCACCGCGACAAGACGAATCCATAGACATCAAACTTGAATATTTTATTAATTAATTAAAGTATTTATTTATTAAAATATTGTTTTTATTAAATAACATAAATTGAAATAATAAAATTTTTAAAGTAGAGCATTTATTAAATACTCAATACTTCTCCAGTTATCAAAGAAATCAATATTTATTTAGGTATACAATTACGAATGGATACATTAAAAATGACCAATAAAGTTACGCATTGGATTAAATACAAACCATCATCTTATCAACATTTACATGAATTCTAACACATTTTCTACTTTTACTCATTATTTATTCAAATATTACCTTCTACCTTATATATTTACTACATGGAACATTTTGAATATAAATTTCACTTTATATATATTGAGTTTGTTATGATTTTGAAAATTTATTTATTGGATTATTAATGCACTATTTTAAGGATGAAATAGATATAGTCAGTAAAAGATCTTTATGTGCTGCATAGTAAATTGTGGCAGCACCTTGGTTATTTCTTGATCTTGGTATCATTTTAGTTAATTTTGATGCTACAGACGAGTAGAGTCAACATATGGGTGGCATTGGTGTTGTTGCTAGGTATCAATGGCCAAGATTATTGCTTGGTGTCAAAATTTGTGTCTTATGGTTCATTTAAAAGGTGTGAAAAGTTTGACTGACAAATTAGCAATTGGAGTGGTTCGAAATTTTGAGTGTCAACATGTAGTAATTAATTGAAGCGGATTTCTCTTTGGTGATTAAATCTCCTAAGTCTGCAAATTATAGATTTGCATTTTTTTCTTTACATTATAGAAGAAATCGAGGCATTTAATGTAGAATTTTGTCCATTAGTAGTCGCTATTCTCTAATTTTATTTTTTTGATCTTTTCATGATCATTGTTTTAAACTATACTAATTTGGAAATATGTTCTACAGGTATTAGTTGTTTATCCAGTAGGTACTCAGTTTATATAATTGTTCTATCATTAGTGCATATAACAATATCTTCGCATTTACTTCCATGGGTTGAAAATAGACAAGGAAATCAATAAATGAAAATGTACTTATTGCTTTAAGATAGGTGGCTAAAATGATCACAAAATTGGAACATTGTTGCCCAACAAAGTACAAACTCCAAAATTTTGCCAACGGTACATATATGACGTTGAACACAGAATTGACAACATGATCATTGCTCTTGGGTGCATTTTTTTAAACCTCTACACTCAATTTTATGTATCTTTCACATATTTAGTTTAAAAAAATATTCGGCATACATCATTTAGTATCCATTAGAATTATAGATACTCGATGGTAAATAATTTATTTTATTATTATGGTAAATCCAAACCAATGAAG
This sequence comes from Plantago major, assembly GCA_026545765.1. NCBI lineage: Eukaryota > Viridiplantae > Streptophyta > Magnoliopsida > Lamiales > Plantaginaceae > Plantago > Plantago major. The sequence goes on from CM048839.1 coordinate 112,035,818, forward strand.
CTGGTGCGAAAACGGTTTATGTGACATTGATCAAAATCATTATTAATTATGCAAAGATATACAAATTAATTATTAAAATTTCATTCATGCACCATGTTAGATTTTGTAATTACACATTAGTAAAAAATAGATGACAATTAACAAGAAAAACAAAATTACATTTTAGTCCACACAAACTCGACCACAACTCGAATTAATACCTGAAAAGACATTTCTGCCCATATTATTATTATTGTTAACAAACAATAACAAAGCAGATAAATTGCAACCCAAAATATGAACAATTAAGTCTCTAATGAACACCCATTACATTACATTAAGAAAAAGCACAAATTATATCCATTGACATTCTTTCAATTGCAAAAATGTCTCAATTTCTAATTGAGGTCAACTCCAACATTTGAACGTTAAAATACAATCCATTTCACATGTCCAATTCTTAGATTTTCAGCTCCAATGGGGCTCAATGTAATAACCCTTATTATTTCTGCAAACATAAGATACTGGATGACAATTACATATTTTGTAGTCTCTCCTATAAAATTATTGCTCCAAATGCATGTGCAACATATTTGGACATGGGTGATCCAGAGTATAAATGTGAACACTGTGGTGCTTTATTCTGGTTTGAAGAAAGGAGACCACCTAATAAAAAAAAAAGAATCATAAGTTCACCCTATGTTGCATGAGAGGTCTGGTCAAGCTTCCAATTCTTTAACAACCACCTCAGTTGTTAAGTGATCTCTTTGAGGATAGACACGAGAATAGTCGGAGTATCATTGAGAACTTATGGGCATATAACATGATGTTCTCTTTTACTTCTATGGGTGCGAAAATAGACAAAGAGGTTAACAAAGGTCAGGGTCCTTATTGTTTCAAGATGGTTGGTCAGAATTTCCACAAAATTGGCTCTTTGTTGCCAGACGAAGGAAAAGAACCAAAGTTTGCTCAACTATACATCTATGACACTGAGCACGAAGTAATCAATGCTCTTGGGTTAGTGCCAGTAATATCTATATATTGTTTAATGAAATTCCTTATAATAATAATGTTACACGATAATTAGTTCATTTAAGTAAATTTGTATATATGCATGTATGCCAGTGGTGATGGGAAGGGTTTGGACACTTCTGTAACAGCCAGCATCAAAGATATGGTCGACCAATATAATCCTTATGCCAAAACATAGAGGATGGCCAGGGATCGTATATCTCTTAATAACTCAGCATATATTAGTCTGCAGCTTATAGCAAAACGTGCCAAGGATGGACGGACCTATAATTTACCTACTGCATCAAAGATTGCTGCCATTATTGAAGGAGACATTGAGAATGTGAGGCATAAGAGGGATATCATGGTTGAGTTGAAGTCGACTGGATATTTGCAAAGGATAAATTAATTTCTTCCATGCTATATCCCTCTGCATTACCCACTATTGTTCATGTATGCAGAAGATGGTTGGTATACAGAGATACCAGAATTACATACAGTAAGAGGCCAGATCTCACACTTAGGGAGTTCTTAGCATTCAGAATTCAACACAGGGAGGGAAGGTCACCAGCTTATACTTGGCAGGAGATTGTTTCAACAGTTTATTGTTGATTCCTACATGATGATGGAGTCACAAAGACTTCAGTGGATTCGTCACAATCAACCAAAGCTTAAATACAAATCTTATAAGTAGATTGCCAGCAAAGTTGATAACTTTGAATATGATCCTACATCATGTGGTAGTCTTTGCATACTGCCATCATCTTATCTAGGGGGTGCTAGATGGTACATGCAGATGTACCAGGAATCTATGGCTATATGCAAATGGGCAGGATATCCGTGCCTGTTCATAATATTTACATGCAATCCAAAGTGGCCAGAGATCACAAGGTATGTTGAGAGTCTTGGGTTGAGACCGGAAAACAAGCCTGATATCATATGTCGACTCTTCAAGATGAAACTCGATGAGTTGATCAGTAATATAAAAGATGGACATATGTTTGGAAAACCAAAAGCACGTAAGTTGGTTTTTTTTTTTTTTTTTTTTTTTTGTCTCTACATGTTTATATTCTATGAAATCCAAAAATGCTTTATAATATTTATTACTATGAATTTTTTTAGTCATATACATCGTTGAGTTCCAAAAGCGAGGACTTTCGCATGTTCATATTTTGGTAATCCTGAATAAGGCGGGTGAGGAGAAAATTAAAAATAACATTGATGACTACATATGTGCAGAGTTACCCAACAAGGATACTAATCCAGTAATGCAGTGAGTGTCAACCCACATGATTCACGGACCATGTGGTCCGGCTAGACCTACTTCTCCATGCATGGAGGACAACAGGTGCTCCAAACATATTCCAAATCGCTACAACGAAAATATCTATGTTGTCGATGCTGGATATCACATATATCGAAGAAGGGACACAGGTGTCACTGTCGATAAAAATGGAGTTCAGCTTGACAACATGTAGATTTATATTAATTAAATATTATGCTTAGTTTATTGTCGTATAAACCTAGATTTATTTGTTGCCGAACTTAGTATATGAGTCGACGTTTTTAAACAGTTTTGTTGTCCCCTACAATGCTCAGTTGCTCCTGAAGTACCAATCTCACATTAACATAGAATACTATAAAGGTGGGCTTCAATGAAATTTTTGTTCAAGTACATGTTGAAAGGAAGGGACAGAGCGGGTGTTACATTCATAAACATAAATAATAATGATGAAATTAAGAGGCATACTGATTGCCGATATGTTTCAGCATGTGAGGCAATATGGAGAATTTTTTAATTCTAGATACATTAGAGGATACTTGCGGTTGAGAGTTTGGCATTTCATTTAGAGGATGAGCAGGGGGTACCTTTCAGAGATGGAGATTTCATGACGGATCTGCTTGATAAGCCTTCAGTTAAGCAGTCGAAGTTTCTTGAATGGTTTGAGCTGAACAAGGTTGACCCGGAAGCTAGGAAATTGACGTATCCTGAGTTGCCCCGTGAGTATTACTGGAAGGATGGCCTGAAGAAGTGGTCCCGTAGGAAAACCAAGGCACAAGATGTTGGAAGGATGTATAATGTGCCGATGGCATTTGAAAACATGTACTATATGCGACTTATGTTGAATCATGTTAGAGGTGCAACATGTTTCCAGGATATTAGAACAGTGAACGGTGTTGTTTACGAGACCTGCAAGGACTCATGTGTGGCTTTAGGCCTACTAACAGATGACGGGGAGTATGTCCGTGGAATTACTAAGTCAAGTCACTGGGGATTAGCACGTTTCCTTCGTCATCTTTTTACGATCGGTGCTTCTTCTTTCTCGAAGCAAGGCGAGACCAGAGGAAGTATGGAGGAAGACATGTAACTTCTTATCTGACAACATTCTATACATCAAGCAAAAAACTTCTCATAATCATGGTAATTTGTTAGTAAATTTTATATTTTACCGAAATACGAAAATGCTATACATGTACTTATTACTTATTTCGATTCATTTCGTGATTCAGGTTTGAGGCTTACAGATGAACAAATCCATAACCTAGCGTTGCTTGAAATTGAGAAGCTATTGAAAGCAAAATGCAGCAGTCTTGCTTTTTTTGGGTCTATGCTAATCCCAGATGAGTCTATAACTGACAACGCCACGAATCAGTTTATAGTTGATGAGATGTCATACGACAGAGATGCCATGAGATCAGAATTCGATGGATTGTACCCACGTTTGAGCGTACAATTTACGATAAGATTATGGATGCAGTTGACGGGGGCAGAGGTGGTGTGTTCTTTTTATACGACTATGGTGGTACAGACAAGACTTTTATTTGGAGGACGTTGTGTTCCGGCTTGCGTGCTAGAGGAGATATAGTGCTTCCAGTAGCATTAAGTGGTATTGCATCACTCTTGCTACCTAGAGGTAGGACTGCTCATTCTAGGTTTGGTATTCCTATTAAGTGTCATGAGGAATCAACATGCAGCAAGTTGAAGCCAGATTCTGATGTCACCGGCTTACTCAAGCAAACCAAACTTATAATTTGGGATGAGGCACCGATGACCAACAAACATTGCTTTGAGGCACTCGACAGGAGTCTAAGAGATGTTATGAAATGTCCAGATGATCCTTTCGGTGGCTTAGTAGTGGTATTCGGTGGAGATTTCAGGCAAATTTTGCCAGTTGTTCCTGGTGGTAGCAGATTTGATATTGTAAATGCCTCTCTGTGCTCTTCGATACTGTGGGATTCATGTGAGGTTCTAAAACTCACAAAACACATGCGATTGCAGGTAAACTCTAAAAATTCCCGGTTACTATCATATGAATTGTTACATTATGTTGTTCTTTTTAATTAACACCTTTTTTTCTATTCAGACCGGATCATCAGCTGTTGAGGTTAGTGAAACTAAAGATTTTACCGAGTGGATACTACAAGTCGGTGATGGGGTCGCGGGCGAACCCAATGATGGCGAGGTAGACATCAAGTTACCTGATAACATACTTATTCGTGAAGTAAGTAATCCTATTTCCACCATTGTAGACTGCACATATCCTTCCCTTTTGGATCACTTAGCCTATCCAACTATAGATCCAGAATACTTCCATCACCGTGTTGTTCTTGCACCGACTAATGAAATGATCAATGAGATTAATGACTATGTCATGTCTAAAATGCATGGTGATTCTGTGGAGTACTTGAGTGCTGATAGCATAAGCAAGACCGAGTCAGTAGATAGTGAAATGGCAGAATTATTCTCAGTAAAATTCTTGAACACTATTAATTGCTCGGGACTACCTAATCATAGAATAGTGCTTAAGGTTGGATGCATGATCATGCTTTTGAGAAATATTGACCAGGCTTCTGAGTTGTGCAATGGAACAAGGCTTATAGTAACTAATCTGGGGAAACATATCATAGAAGCAAGAATGATATCTGAAATGAATGCCGGTCAAAAGGTTTTCATCCCTAGGATGACGATGAGCCCATCTGATGAGATTAAGTTTCCTCTAAGTTTTGATAGGAGACAGTTTCCTATATCCGTCTGCTTTGCAATGACGATAAATAAAAGTCGTGGGGCTCTCTCTCTCGGTCTCTACCTACCTTCTCCTATATTCACACCATAACAAGCTGTATGTTGCTCTCTCTAGAGTTATAAGTAGAAAGAGTCCAAAGTACTCATATGTGATAATGAAGGTGAGGGCATTTACGACAACCAACGTGGTTTACAAAGATGTTTTCGATAAATTATGGGGTAAATTTATTTTTTCATATATATTTGTTAACTTGCATAATTTCATTTATGTTTTATGTTTCTCAATTTATAATACATCTAAGCGTATATCCTTATACTTTTACAGGTACGGATGTCTTCATATGAAGTCAAGTCTTACCAGTAATTTACTAGATTTTACTCAATGCAAAACTATTATTCTTGTACATCAAGAATTTGTTATTCTTACAAACTATGATCCTCATATTATACATTGTTTTTTGAACCACCTTAAATATACCAATTTTCACTATAGCATTCTTAAGCGTATGCATGATAATGCTTATCAGATATATAGATCAAACTACCGAATTGTAAAATGGAACAAGTCTAGCTCATAGTTACTAATGTTAGAAAGCATATCATTGAGGCAAATATAATATCGGTAGTCTACCCAGCCCAAAAGGTTTATCATTCAAATTGTGATGGTTAGCCCATTCTACAAGACGAAGTTCCCTGTCAATTTTGATAGAATATAGTTCCACATATCGTCTATTTTGCAATGACCATAAACAAAAGTCCTTGGCAATCTTTCTCACACGTCGGACTCTACCACCTCACCCGTATTCAAACGTGAACAATTGCATGTTCTCTCTCTACGGTTACCAGTAAGAAGAGATTCAATGTATTCATATAAGACGAACATGGTAAAACATATGATACGCTATGTTCATTAACTTTAACATTTTATTATACGATATATTCATTTCTTATTTTGAGTTTGGCCACAATGCCCCGTCGAATATCGACGGGCCATTAACTAGTAAAGATATAGAAAAAGGCTTGATCTTGAACTTACATGAGAATTTTTTTGAGCTTAATGATGTTTTAGTAGTTCTTTTAGGTTAATGATGCTTTAGTACCTTAGTATTCTGTTGGAGATTGATTATATAGTGGTTGATGTTACAGTTGGATAATACTATAATTGAGTTAATTATAAAGAATTTTAACAAATGTTATACAAAAATAAATTTTAATTTTTTTCAATGTGTAAATGAGAAGGAAAAAAGGATTTTGAATTATTTTTCGGTTTTACGCTACAAAACTGAACCGTTACAAAAAAAATTCGATAAAACCGAACCGAAATACATTTTCGGTTCGGTTTTGTTTTGGGTTTTTAATGGTTGACCAAGCCAAAATACATCGCGCTTGGTAGGGCTGCGCAACGGACGGATACGGATATATCCGATCCGTTTGACTGGATATCCGGTCAAACGGATAACTAAAATGTATATCCGTTATCCGATCCATTCAGAGCGGATCGGATAACGGATAAATCCGCCGGATAACGAATAAATCCGCGGATATCCGTTATCCATGAAACTTAATTTAAAAAAAAAAAACTACTCCATTTTTCAACATTTGCACAACAGAAGAGTCCCCAACAACAACAAAACAATCCATTTTAGGAGAACAACATAAAGAAGAAAAAGGAGAGAAAGTGCAATTTGAATATGCGGGACCAAATCAGACAAAACATAAGTCATAGGCGGAAGACGGTGGACCAAACCTGGAAGCCGGAGTCGAGAAGTCGGACACGGAGAAAGGAGGAGCGGAGATCGGAGCAGAGAGGAGGCGGCGAAGGAAGGAAATTGAAGCAGAGACACGAGAAGAGGAAGACGAAGCAGAGACACGAGAAGAAGAGGAAGTGCGAAGACAGGAAGAAGATCGGCGATTCCGATCTGAGAGAGAGCGGCGGAGCTCCGATTCCGATCTGAGAGAGAGTCAGAGAGCGGCTGAGTATTGGTATTTAGGAGAGAGTGAGACGTTTGCAGAAGACGAAGTGTGTGTTTTGTTGAATTTTTGTATATGTAATTATGTATAATTGTTTTAAAAAACGGATAACGGATATCCGTGGATATCCGGCGGATTTATCCGTTTTATCCGATCGTAACGGATAGGCGAAAATCGTATCCATTATCCGATCCGTTAGCCAACGGACCGGATCGATCTGATCCGTAAATGCGGATAAACGGACCGGATCCACGGATACGGATGAAATGAGCAGCCCTACTTCACATCAAGCTAGGGTACTAATCTGAATGGGTCCAGTTAGTGTATTAGACGAGTATGAGTACGATCTAATTTTGTCCTACTATGTGTTTTATGTTGGGTATCTTGAGTGTGCGGCTAAGGTCCTAAGTATTATAGTACAATCATACACAACGGGTAAAATGAGTGTTTGGTTCACGTACGAGTCTACCTGTTTAGAAGGCTAAATAGGTCTAGAACCATACTCGATCCTTTTTGGATACAGACCCATATCCTACCATAAATGTTTATTATATGGGTTTGGATCCTGAATAGTCCATCAATGAGTTGAAGGTTGGTCTAGATTCGAAACCCCCCCCCCCCCCTATGGGTCCATGCGTTGTTCTAAACGTGTTGAGTATGATTCTTTTTCGAGTGCAACTATTTATTTAAGTGGTCCTTAATTGTATGGGTAGCTATGGTCGGTTTCAGGTCATAATTATGAATAAAAATTTTGACTTAAGATCGTACCTCTTCGTACTGAAAGAAACGAATCTAGAGTACTATTGGAGTTTTAGCCTGGGTAACCGAGTGAATATTACATGTCACGATATGGTTGACGGTGAACATAACGATGACGAGGTTGCTATTACATTATTGGGAGAATTACCAGATGTACCCCTTTAATTTGGCCCAGTTACAGTTCCAACCCCATATGAGCGAGAATCACATCTAAGCCCAAAATTCTAAATGACCCCCATACTTTATTGTCCCAAAAGTTCTAAATGACCCCCTTACACTTTTATAATTCTTACAAAATGACCACGGGATAATTTTTAAAAATAATAAATAAGTAAATAAATAAAAAACACCGTTGTCGGAGCTCCAATCGGAGTTCCAACATCCTGCAATAGAAGCTCCAGAACGTAGCTTGTCATGTAAGCATGGAAAGCTTCGATTTGGAGCTTCTCCCGCTCCAGACAGGAGCTGCTTTCTGGCATTGTGGAGCAGGTGTTGGTGGGGAAGATGGTGGTTGGATGCAGTATGGTTGTAGGTAGTGGTTGGGGGGGAGGGGGGGGAGGTGGTTGTAGGCGATGGTGGATCAAGAAGGTGGTTGTAGGTGGTGGTGGGGAAGAAGGGTATTGAGGTGGTGTTTGTGAGGAAGAGGGGTTGGAATTTTAATAAATAAATGTTTTTGGGATTTATTTATAAGAATATGAAACTTTTCGGTTTATTTTGCAACGAAAATAAAATTAATGAATTATAAATAAAAGATAAAATAAGTGAAAAGGTTGATTAATTCTTCTTTGGCTTCTACAGGAACCATGTGACTTTATGAACGGTTCATGGGACACACCTATGAATTCTCGAGCAATGTAGTATTTTATACTCCCCTTCCCCCACCAAATGATAAATATTGGTTTAGACAGATTAAAGTATAAAGTAAAAATAATGGGATAAGTAGATTGGTATGTGGTTCAAAATGTGTGGTAAAAAATTTACTAAAAATGAAAATGTGGCATGGGGAAGTTGTACATCGTATATGTAACATTTGTTCTAGGACCGAAAGGATAATTTTATAAAAGAATATCTACAATAATAATAATATTTTATGAGTCATATTTTATATAGTGTCTCCATACCCATCGAAACTCGACGTGCCATAAACTATACATGATCAGAAAACTCAAAAAATAGGTGTTTTGTACCAAACATGGTATTTCAACATTAAATACCATTTCTGTCAAATGCTACCAAACATAGTATTATAATCAAACACCACATCAATTACCCTATTATCTTAGCCGGGCCCAAATACAATGAATTCATGTAAAGTAAAATACATATTTAAACCAAACGGCCTCTAAAAATATATCACTAATTGATTTAGACCTTTAATATTGTCTAAATTAGAGGATTCATCATTAAAACTAAGATTCAATACACGACTTACTCAAATATAGCCAACTCATAATTGATACCATAAATATTGTCTGCGAAAATAGGGAGGAAATGAATTAGTCAAAGTCTTTACTTAATTATTTAATACCAAATAATTCAACAAACTCCTAGAATCGATCTTTGCTTGAAGTCCTATAGTCCTGGAGTTCATATACATATAGATTCTTCCTCACTTCTCTCCATTAACGGAGGGAAGAGGGAAGAAAAAAAAGATGATCATGAATATATTAATTATACACATGTTTGTGGATGTGAATGGCATCATGAAAGAGTTGTCTCATCTCACGATATGTTTTAAAACCTGTCTCGAATCCGTCCCAAAAATAGCTTTCCGTTAACTTTTTGGGTAAAATAAAGTATATATTACATTTGGATAAAATAGTACTAGTGCGTTCCTCAAATTGAAGGTGGGTGAGTGGAATAGAAGTTACATCATTCCAATAATCCAAGTAAATTACTAATAGTCTAAGATAAATAATAATAGGAATCAAAATTATTTTTTCTTTTTTCCCGAGACCCGTTGAAAACTAGAAAAAAAGGGGATTTACTCGTCTCGGCCCGAAGAGTCCACCGATACCGGATCAACCCGTCAGGTACCAAAACATAGATCTCATGTATGCCTAATAATGTTAGTATCTTCTTACGAATCATACACTCATATTTCATTTTATATCCCCATATGAGCACAAAAAAGGTAATGCAAATCTAAGTCAGCTTTTAGCCTGTGAATCTACATTATGCAATAGTTATAATGAAGCAAAATAAGAACGAATCTTTGATACTAGCAATTAGCAAATGAGTAGTAATAAATAAACCATTCAACAATAAATGATTCAACATTAGCAAACCTTGATATTAATGAACAGTCTCAATGGATTTCACAAGTGCGTGCAATAAGCTGTAACCAATATTTATGCAATTCCAGTGTACTGTGTACACAAGTGGTTGCCTCCCTCGATCACCAACACATTACAATATGAATTGTAACTTTTCATAGTTGCACTGAACTATTCTATGCAGGTTTTAAGTATATGCTCAACCATCACACTTTTGAGCTTATTCAGAAGATGATGGCAATTACAGTTGCAGTCCCATGCATCAAATAGTTTGTGTAAGTTCAAAAAGTGCACATAGCGCAAACATACACGACTTAGCAAACCATTAACAATTGCAATGTCCCCACAAAAGACATGCAATTGTGCCTTCCTAATATAATCCATACTTGGATGTCCACTAAATTTCTGCTTCAATTTGAAATTACCTTGAATCGAATCGAATTGTAGTATAAAATATAACTAGCAGAATCGAATCGAATCGAAAGAGTTTTCAGTTGAAAAAAACAGAGCCTAAGTCATGAACAGATGCAGTAAACATCCACAGAAAAATCAAATATACTAAGGTTATTTCCATAGGTTTACAATAAATCTGCCAACAAATGTGCACACAGATAGAGAGAACTGGGTATCATATCAAAAGGATTCTTCTTCACAAGGAGCTTATACTATCTTGACTCAGTTTTATGATATTAGCCAAGGGAATGAGTCCATATATGAAATAAACTAGTGTCAATAATCCTGGAGACCTTCGTCTAGCAGCCGGCCAAAGATGGGATATAATTGAATGACTCTTCAACTCACGAAATCAAACTGAAAATTTGAGGAGATTAAAGAAAAAAAAGGGGATTATGAGGGAATTACTAGTTCCATGGCAACCACAATCTTAATACTGCCCTGCACACCTAATGCATTCTATAGACCTGCGTAACTCTACCAAAATGTGCAACAAACAGATAATTTTTCACCAAGTTTTAACGGTTACTAATACCAATACACACTTAAAAACTTTGTCCCCATCAAAATCAAGTACAAGATCCTAACCGATAATAACACTAGCTTTAGAATAAGTTTAGGTCGCAGACAACCTTATAACAAAATGCAGATATCCATTAAACCACTACATATTCCTGTGAGTTCATATTTCCCAGAGATCAACATAACAAAATATGCAGATATCATTTAAACCACTACATATTTCTGTAAGTTTATACTTCCCAGAGATCGACATAATCTACAAAATATGCAGATCATCTTATCTTCTTACAAATCACTCTCTCAAACAGTACAACTATGTCACAGATAGTAACAAACTGAAGTAGAAAATCTGGTTGATCTGGTCCTTAAATATAAATAATATAAAAGTAATAGGTTGCAACCAGCCAAAACAAATACAGTACCATGTCAAATCTTTACATCAAGCTAGCTCCTTACCAATTATCACATCCTTAAAAGTCTAGGAATATAGCATACTGAACTTTTAGAACAATTACACAAAACATAAATAAGTACTTGCGAAAACATCAAGGAGAACAAGCTTCCCTGCAGAGGAGGACATCTATATCATGTTGTATGTCACGCACCTTGGCCTCAAATGTAGATGACGGCCATCTACCAGACCTGATAATAGGATCATCACTAGCTTCCTAATCCTTAGCAAAAAAGCTGTCAGGTGACTCCTTAACAATAAAGATGACATAATATACATACGAGCAGTCAGATTCCTTAAACATGTTAGCATGTTGCACATTATTAACCACATAATTATGCTCAGTGCCCTCCAAAACAAAAATGTATGAATGATTTTAATACTTGGATCCCTCACTATTTAGGTACGTACCAAAGAAAGAATTAAGACAATACAGCTTACCTGGTAGAAATGATCCAAAGCCAACTTAGCCATGAGTTTTAGGTGGCTGTAGCACTCTGGGTAGCTATTCACCTCGTGGGTTATTTTGTCCCTTGGCTTCAAACCAGGTAGACACGCCATATTACCAGGAAAGTAACTACAGTTGAATCCCTACATAAAAAATCAAAATGAATCTAGCTAGATATAAATTCCATGGTCAAAAGTAGCCAACACAAAATGCTTCTTTAGTACAAATACATGGTGAATTAGTGGCTGGATAGTTGTTTAGAAAACCAAAAATATACAAGCAATGAGGACAGCCGAAAAGGGACCCAACATTATATAGTATCAACGGAACTATATCTTGCAGCAGGAAAAGGCAAATTAAATATCGAGAGTGTCTTTGTTCTGTATCAAGGAAAACTATGTACATAATAAAATGTTGATGATTTGATTTTCAGAACAAAAGATGAGGAGAAAAGAAAAGGTATTAGCCAGCATCGTATAAATATAGTTTCAGAACAATATTTTGACATGTTCGTTTTCGATACTTTATACTTATCACACATGCATAAAGAAAGATTAATTATTAGATTAGTAATGCAACCAATTAATATCAAATTATCATAATAATAGTAATAGGAAAATGAATGGAAATTATTATGTTTACCTCACTGTCGACAACATACTTGAGATACTTACGAACTTTCTTCAATAGCTTGGTCTTTTCTTTGACAGAAAGGCGATCATTCTTAATCAAATCGAATTGTTGTGTATGAGGGAGAGAGTGCAGATTTGAGATGAGTTGGATGGGATCTGGGCGATCTTCCTCCAATAATTTGTCAGAGGGTGATGGTAGACTGGGTCGCATGCTGCTACCCTTCTTAATCTTACAGTACGTTGGTTTCAGTTTTGTCTCAATTACATAGTCAACTACGCGGGCTCAAAAAGTCTGACATTTCCCATCCCAGGAAGCAGTGAAGGTGAGGTTGTAATTAATCCCTTGGAACGAGTTATGTTCACCTCTTCGATAGCCAAAACCTCATATTCAGTTTCCTGAAAAAATAGAATAAGTAATTGATGGAGTAAAATTATCATTATCCATATAACTAGCTAGTATTAAATTAGCAAGCAAACATTACCTACCGCAATTTTGTTGTACTCCTTCAAAGCAAGATTAGACATATACATAAGGTGTTTATAACCTGGATATCTGTGACGCTGATGAATGAGGTGCTGTCTTGGAAGGAGGTGAGTAAATCCTAATATATTACCGAGATAGTGTCTACATTCGAAACCCTGGACATACATACATATATGAAGCTAAGGAAGCAAATGGAAAAGCAAAAATCAACTCCAAAAATCAACTCCCCAATAATAATAATAATAATACACTAGAATAGAAGTTGAAAGCAAAAAATACAACAGCTAGCTAGCATAATGGAAGATAAGCAAAGCAGGTATGAAAATAACAAGCAAGCTGCTATTATTACTTGGATGATATAGATATATATATACCTTACTCTTGATGATGGAATTCAAGTATCTGCGTATCTTGGGTAATAGGTTAAGCTTTTCCTCCATAGATAGCCTATGATCCTGCTTCATCTGGTATAAAAGATCCTCATCCGTAATGGCATAACCATCCTCATGATATACTACTTCCACGTCCTCCTCCTCGTCGTCTTTTTCATTAATACAAACTTGGGTGGAGGATTGTCCTTCTGTTTTTTCAGAATCCGAAGAATCATAATAAGGACGTTCTTCTTCTTCTTCATCATCATCGGAATCCGAATTGATTATTGGTGCTTCCTCGAAAGTGATTTTAGGTTTTTTAGATATAGCTGCCGAACTAGATGAGTTTTGGGAATCTACCATCTCCATAACAGATTCTTCTTCTTCCATCGGTTGGATTGGATTGAAGTGAGATGCCATTGCCATCGGTTTTTTGTCTAGGGATACATGTTGGATAGGGATCGATGATGAGCAACCTAATGGGAACATGCATACATTATTAGCTAGGTCGATGATGGGCAATTTTGCAGTGCCAATTTAGATACACTACAATGTAAGTACTTTTTAAGTACGCTAGTGTGACACCGTCCAATTTACGTACACTAACACAACACCCAGATAAATTGAGGTCCAATTTCCAATTTTTGGTGATTTTGTCTACGTGGCAGTCGGAGCTCCTATTTTGACCGTCTTGGACCTTTGACCGGGCTGATTTGAGCCCAAAAAAAATAAAACAAAATTAAATTTAAATCCGAGGGACACGTGTCAGAACGAAATTAAATCTGGGTTTATAAATTTTAAAAAAATTGAAAATAAAAATTTTAAATTGTAAAAAATATTTATAAAATTATAAACTAATTTAAAATAATTTCTTAAATAAAAAAACAAAAAAAAACTTTTTTTTCTGTGTGAGACACGTGTCAGTAAACGAATTTGAATAAAAAACGGGGATGGGTCAATCATTTCTCCAGAAGATCCCCCTTTCATATGAACCCTAATTTCGAAATTGAATGAACCCATCGTTTGAATATCAGAATTGAAGCCTTGTTTCCTTAATTTAGGTGTTTGCGAGTAAGAATTAGCTCCAATGGTATCGTATGCAGCTTCGAATTTCAGAAGAGATACTCGTGAAGAGTACTATCGGTGCGTGAATCCACGAAGGATCGCGGTTGAAGGTGTATCTTGGAAAAACTACCATGGTCGGCGTTATATGGGTTGTCCTATGTACAATGTAAGTGTTGTTTGGAGTTTTATGATTTTGATAGCGAAGTTTGGAGTACCTTATACTTTTTTGTTATTAGACAGTAATGGTTTATTCAACTGTTTTGATGTAGAAGGATAGTCGAACAGGCTGTACCTATTTTAGGTGGATTGAAGATCCATTGGATTCAAGGGTATCTGGAATAATTAGGGGATTGCTTCGTGGGAAAATTGAAGCAGAAGAATTGGTAAGAAAGCTGGAGTTGGACTTGGTAGATACTGATGAAGATATGCAGAGTTTGTTGAAGCTGAATGAGTCTATTGTTGAAGAGAATAAGATGATGAAGAAGTTGATTAAGAAGATGGAAGCTGAACAAGAATCTGTGGGGAAAAATCTGACAAAGAAACAGGGGAAAAAGAAGACTGCTAATGGTTGTTTGAATGGCATTGCTGTTGTTGTTGTTCTGCGTTGGTTCTTGTACTATTTATGTAGCTTAGTTGCTTTTTTTTTTTTTACCAAACACGGGAAGTATCTGATTAATAAAATTTGGTCTACAAAATTGTCGGGCATGGATTACAATACTTAAACTTCGTCCCACAGAAAAAACCAGACAAGACACTTAAATTATTCCAATCTTGTTCGCAACATCCAATGCATCATAATCAGGTGTCAATCTGACATAAGCCTTCTTCGTACCATCAGGCCTTATCAGTGTGTTGACCTTCTTAGTCTGGATGTCATACATCTTCTTAACAACATCCTTGATCTTCTTTTTGTTGGCACGAATGTCAACGATGAACACCAAGGTATTGTTGTCCTCAATCTTCTTCATGGCAGACTCAGTTGCTTGGTTATGGTCAGATATTAAGTATGTATGTGAATTGTTAGGACTGAAGATTGCTTGTAATTTTGGAAGGTTGGTACTATTGACAAGTAACTCTATGTGTATTATGTTTTGGTTGAATCAATGAAATGAAATCAGTATTGTGGTGAAATTTTGTATTGAAAGTAGTTTTGATTTGTTATGAAATATAGGTGAAATATGGTACATAATATGGCATGAAGAATGGCATGAAATGTTGGCATAATTCCACCTAAATGGCATGAAACCTAGATAAAATTTGGCACTAATTCAATCAAACCTGTTACATGAATTTTACCCTAATATACTTTATAAACAGACCAAACAAACACAAGAGAGACTGCCCAGAAGACATGAACAGAAGCAAACTTTAATTTCAATAAAAAGGTCACATCATGTGAATTCCAAACTTACATATCATAACTAGCTAATAAGCATCCAAGTCAGATGGTGGATAGACAAAAGAGACTGCCCAAAAGACACAAAACATGTTCACTTCTCAAGGCAAAAGTGAAATTGTCAACAAACTAATAAATTATTACATAATGCTATCATTCAAGGCTTCTTGTTCTTCCTTTTGTTCTTCATAGCTTCCAATGTTTCCCTGCTAATTGTATTTGCAGGTGGCCTCCTCATATGCACTGAACTGCCTTCAATGGTTACATTTTTGGTGAAGTTCTTTGTAGTCCCAGCAGCTTCCATTTACTCCCAGATGGTTGGTGGTTTCTTGCTAATTCCCTCACCAGCAATTGTGTTTGGTTGGCTGCCCAAGTTTTTCATTATGCTATGTACTCCAGGGTTCACTTTGGCAACCTGGAACAATGATATAAGTGCATATGAGAAATGCTACTTACCAGCAGGTTGGGTCCCTTGCTTCCAACCACTTGACTGCCATGGGATCAAGTTTTGCCATCTCTTCCTTGCATCTCTCAAACTGTGGAATGGTTGTTGCACAAGCCATATTCCATAATGCCAGTTTGAATGAGGTACCAGTAAAACCTAGCATACAAAACATGTAAAATAGAACTACATTAGTACAAATTAAGACAAATTCATAGTAAAAAAACTGTAACTTATATATTAAAGAATGCCTGCAGTTTTCATGTTTCCATGCAAATGTCTGACACAAAACCTGTTTTTGCTACCATGGAATTTCTCTTGGAAGGCTTTAATCAGCCCTTTTTGCTTATCACTAATGAATGTCCAATTCTCATGGTCAGTAAGCTCCAAATCAGTCTCAATTGTACTAAGAAACCATTTCCAGGTTTCATAAGTCTCACTCTTCACCACAGCCCAAGCTATTGGGTATATGTTGTTGTTGGGGTCTATCCCAATAGCTGTCAACAAGATCCCACCATACTTCCCCTTCAAATGGCACCCATCAACTCCAATGATATACCTACAAGCATTAAACCCTTCCTTACAAGCTGCTAGACATACATATAACTTCTCAAACCTTCCACTACCATTGGGATCCAATCCTAGATAAATGCTACTACCTGGATTCTTACTTCTCACCTCATGCACATAGTTCCAAAGTCTCCCATACTGATCCTCCTCTGTTCCATACAAATATTCAAGGGCCAGTCTCCTTGCCCTGCTAACTTGCTGCCTGGTAACAGTCAAGTTTGTCTCCATTTTGATCTCATGTGCAATGGTCAGAGGCTTCTTTCTTGGATCAATTATGAAGGTTGCCAGGTATTTCTTTGCAAGCCAACTGGACTTGATGTTAGTGATGTTGTGATTGATAGGGCAGACATGTTTGGGATAGTATTCTACAACCCTAAATGAATTATTGTCCCCTTTCACTACATGCAAGTACAACTTAAATGGACACTTCTTACCTCTCCTAGTGCCTTTACACTTCACATGCATTCTTTTCTTATCATTGGGGTGGATTTGAAGAGGTCTCCATGTTTTATGTGCATATGAATGGACTGCTACTCCAACAACTTTTTTACTAGTAAAGACAGTCCCCAATTCAAAGACATGATCAAAAACATCTACTTCACTAAAAGTCTTGCACTTAACTAGTCTCTTCTTGTACTTACCTGTAGCAACTTCTTGCATCTTCACTTTCTTAGCTACAGTTGCTTCTTCATCAGAAGCCACAGATTCACATGAACTCCAGTCTAAATCATCTCTAGCTATGTCTTTCTCTTCTTCACTTACTTCTTCTTCAAGTTCAACTTCTTCATCAAACTCTGGTGCATAATCACTCTCCTCATCATCATCTTCAATATAAATCTCCTCATCAGTATTCTCCTCATCATCCCACTTTTCAACATAGCACATTTTTTCCTTGCCTGCATCAAAATAATGTGTCAGAATACCTTCAATATATATGAACATTTTATATAATATAATCAAGTTATGAATGAATAAGCTTACCCTTTTCTTTGAGCCTTTCCTTTTCCTTTTGTGCTTCATTGACCTCATCTCTGAAATCATATTCAGGATCAATGAAATCATCATCATTCACATTTTGCCTCACTTTATCAAAGCTGAAGTTCTCAAACATGTCATCAATGTCCTCCTCTGAGTGCTCATCATCATTTAACTGCTGAAGGCTATCATAACTCAATCAACAAGTTATTAACTTACTAAAATAAGTATTGAAAAATTAAAAGTTATAGTTTTTACCTCAACATCATGATCATCACAGTATATTCTTGTAGCAGGAATATCATGAGTATTGCTTTCATGGGCATGTATATCATGATGCGTGGGAGCATCAACTAGAGAAACTCATCATCAAACATAGGTTGTGTAGTCTGTGTAGCATTAGGAGCTTCCTCACATATGATCTCATCATCAATAGGTTCCTCTATATGCTCATTCCTTGGCTCTCCATGTTCCACCTCTTCATCTGAAATCAATTCAATCACAGGCACCTCCACCCTTTTAGTACTCTGTCTTTCTTGCTCCACTACAACAACAGGTTCATCACCTAAAGTGAAATCCAATATAGCTTTACCAGGCTGAACAACTCTCTTCCTCCTGCTACTGCCATGCTGTCCAACAACATTCTTTGGTTTCTTAGGTGTACTGCCAGGGCTCACTTCATGTACTACCCCATCAATATCCAGGGCTAATAACAAGTCATCAGGTATGGCATCATCATCATCATCAATAGGTGGTTGTGAGCCTCCTACATCCTGACTAAATGGCACTTCATTACTATCACTTGCACAAATCTCAGGGAACTCTTTAGCATCAACATATAAGGTTAGTTTTTTGCCCCACCTCATAATTGCTTTGGCAAAGAACTTCCCAATATCTAATGTAGTGTTAAGCAACAAGAAACCAACTTCCTGAGGACATAGAATCCCTTCACCTGTGTTATACCCTCTCTGCCAATTAATTCTTCAAGATCTTTTCTGCCCATCAACATTCCTCCAACATCTGTAGCAACCAATGTACCCCCACCAATATACTCAGCTTTAGGTAAGTGAATGAATTCCCCACCAAACCGAAAATTCACTTCCAAAGCAGCATCTGGTTTCATATCCAACCAATCTGTGTACAGTAAACAGTACACTTTAGATTATTATAATCACCTTATTATATAGTCAATTACCACTAATCAGTCACAAACCGTTCAATATTATAATACTTAGCATCAATAAAAAATTCACCAAACTTCGATTCCTACAAAAACTGCATATACTATTGCCATGCCATAAACTATTACATACATCACATACTCGTTTCAGCCCAACTAACAAACTAAAGCTATCATCAATAAAAAGCGCGTTTACTGTTCACGAAGAATAGGAAAGAAATGCTACTTACCCTCACAACCCACTATGGTCTTCGTTTTTCCCTTCCACTTGATCTTCATCTCGAAATTGATTGTCTTGTGTTATCTGGATGCAACAAATCAATCTGGGAAAGGATTATGAAGTCGAAAGATGAAGAGAAACAGAGATGAGAAATTTGGGGGCTAGATGAAATTAGGGTTTATGTGTTAAGGTTTGAAGTTGATTTGGTGTTTTGGTTCTTTTCCCCCGTTTTTAATTCATTCAGTTTGTTTGATTTTACTGTGTGAGAGAGACGTGTCTCACACAGAAAAATCATTTTTTTATTATTATTTTTTAATTTTTTAAATTTCAGAAATTATTAATTTTTATTTATATAATTTTATAAATATTTTTTAGAATTTTAAATTTTAATTTTCTTTTTTTTAATTTATAAACCCAGATTGATTCTGGGACTGACACGTGTCCCGGTTATTTAAATTTCGCTTTTTTTTTTTTAAATTCGGGCCAAAGTCAACGAATTCAAAGGCCCAAGCCGGTCAACATTCAATCTCCGACTGCCACGTAGGCAAAATCGCCGGAAAATTGAAAATTGGACCTCAATTTGTTTGGGTGTTGTTGTTATGTACGTACGTAAATTGGACGGCGTCACACTGTCATATCAAAATTGGCACTGTAACATTGTAGTTTACCTAAAAAAAAATTTTGCCGTCGATGATGAGTAAAGGGAAAGGACTCTCCTTTTTTTTTTTTTTATTGGGTTGGGCCAGCATCATAGTAATTGCAGAGACATATTGCTTGTGTATATCTAGTTCCACTGTCCATTTCTCTACATAGATTGCTTGTCTACATGTGCGCTCTAAGGATAGATGCTCAACACTCATCTTCACCACAGAACACACAACAATCATCATTTTGCAAGCCCAATCTATTCAGTCTAATCTTTGTTTTCAGGCAAACCATCTACATAATGAATTGCAGTCTTTGTGTATCAATTGAGTTCTGTGCTAATTCGATTACCAAACTGTTTCTTATTATTCTACTCTCTTTATTAAAATTTTATATTTTACCAGATATGTTTACTCGTCTTTTACTATAAGTATTTATTTGACTACACTCTTTACCAAAATTTTATGTTTCAAATATTTCAGTCAGGTGTTGAGTTTTCTTGGGTTGATCAAAAGAAGCTGGGATGTCCAAGAGATCAAGGAGATTGCAGTATGTGTTCAATTAACTTTAGATTTTCAATGTTTAATATTGTTTTAACATAATAAATATTTTGACGTTGTTACATTCTTTTTTTAGCTTGTTGCGTTGCTTGTGTGGCATGTGACCTGTTGGCGGCCTACTTGGTCATTCAAAGAGATGAAGAAGAGTTATGTTGATACAAAAATATGTCCAATCTGTCATAGACGTCTTTGAAACAAATCCTAAGGTGCTTCAAGCTGTCTAAGGTCCAAGGCCTCAAGGTCCGACCCTATGGCCACCTCCGGTCCGACCGTCCTGAGTAGAACGGTGAACTGGACCTCAAAGACAGTAGGTCCAACCCAAACTATGGTTCGAGACCATGAGGGTCCGACCCAGACGATGGTTCGAACATATGCCCCTAACCTCATAAGGAATCAAGTAGACCGGCACCAAGAGAGAAAGTGGGATCCGAGGCTATCAAGGTCTGAACCACTATACCTTTTGGTTTGTGAAAGTTGCCTTCAGACAGGATGATGACCCAGACCAGACCTTCGGACCTACGCTCTCGGACGAAGGTCTGAGACGGACTTCAGAAGTCTCTAATTTCTCTCGGAGAATGACTAAACTACACTCGAAAGCCCAAAAGGAAAATGGGTTAAGTCTTCTTAAGACACAAAAAGATAAAAAAGACACGACACAGATACATATATGGATAAGTACATGAAAGCTACCTCCCTCCCCAAACCTAGACTAGAGATGGTCCCCATCGAATAGGCTAGAAAGAAAGAAAGCTGAAAATGTACTTCTCTGAAACGTGTGACTGATGCTATCCATAAACGAACGGGAACGAACCCCTTGCATCTTTCTCGCCTAGTTCAACGATTTGGGAGCCATCCTTAGCTCCTCTTCTCCTGTTTTCCATGATTCCCTGCAAACTAAAATAACATAAATCAAAAACTAAAATAAAACTAAGGGAATCAGGGGGAAAGTAAAAACGACAAAAGGGGTCGAAACTCACAGCCAATCTAGGTATGCTTAGGGCTAGTATGTACAGATCACTGGAAGATGGGGGAACGGACTGTGAATCCGATGGTGTCATCTGGGTGATATCAGGTGTCTGCTCCATCCCCGAATGGTCGGAAACGGGTGGTTCAGTCTCTTCGTCGATCACATCGGTGGACGTCTCCTCCTCCATGACTAATGGATCGCTTAAACTCTCGCAAACTCCTTCAACTGAGACGAGAATTTCTTTTTCAGTTATAGTACCAGTGATGGTAGTTGCCTCATCTTCTACCATCTCGTCATCATTGTCAGCATACCAAAGAGCTAGCAACTCGGCTGCTGACTGAGTCTGGTTTTAGATTTGTTGAGGTCAATACACAGATAGTTGATCGTCTCCTCTAATTTCTGAGGAGTCAGTGTCATCATTGTTCCTCTTGCGGCTCTATCCACCATCTTTTTGCACTCCCCTGATATACCTTTATAGAAAACCCATAATAACGATGCCAATGGCAACCCATGGTTTGGATGTGTCTGCTGCAGCTCTTTAAATCTATACCATGCTTCAGTGATTGCCTCTCCAGAATCCTGTCGAAAATCACAAAACGGTTCCCTATCTAAACAGTTTGCTGCAACATGACCATCCATCCCGCACATATAGCAAATCGGGCCATCCCTATCTTCAGTCACATTGGTAGTGGTGGTAGTGGTGTCCGAATTCGGTTCAACTACAGAGTCATATTTCTCCTCCTCTTGGTTATTTCCGTTTTCAGATTCTTCTCTATCAAGCTCCGCAAACTCTGTGATCAATGCAACCAATTCCTCGATCGTATCCTCAAGTTGTTGAGGAGTCAAATCTAGCATTGACCCTCCAGCGAATCTATCGACCGTTCTTTGACAACCGATTGTGATACCATTGTAGAAACACCACATGAGCTCTCTCAATGTTAAACCATGGTTCTGATACGTCTGCTATAGCCCCTTAAATTTATACCATGCTCTATCGAGTTTCTCTCCAGAAACCTGTCGAAAATGAACGAGCGGCTTCCTATCTGCACAATTTGCTGCAACATGACCGTCCGATCCACACTCATAGCAATATGAGTAATCCATACGCTCCTGCACACACACAAAAGAAACCAAAGTAGTTCCGCCAAACAAACTATACTAAAGGAAAAGGGAAAACAAACAAAAAACTAACTAATATATACAACTGAAAATTACAATTCGTAAACTTAACAAAGGAGTTAAGTCCCCGGGTCACCCGCGTGACAGGTTACCACTATACTACAACGACATTGGGAGAGCTCATGTGTCAAAATCAAAGTTTTAAATTTGTTTAAGAGCTAAAAGTTAATTCTCAACACTACGAAAACTTGTAGTGCACAGTAAAGAGTTTGTTTGCTTCGGCAGCGGATTTGTTTTATATTATCTATCAACTTATGCAATCTAACTAGAAAATGGATTAATCTAAATGACAATGATATGATCAAAGAATTATGGTGTGGTGACAGAAAATAAGCTAGCTAGCAGGAAACATGCAACAATAATGGTGTCGATTTACTCTAGTTATCATTGGGACATGCCCTACCGATTATTACACTACTCAAGCGCCGTCCAACAACCTTATAGCAAGAAGGGTGCGGAGAACTATGACAATGAACTAACTGTATAAAGTTCTAAAAAATAGATAGCATTAGTGAAGACGTCAATTTCACCAAGCTACAATTAATTAACCTAATCCAGATATTACTGTTTGCAACTGACTGATAGATAAAGCAAAACGAAAACGTTTTGTTATGAGCTAATGCTTAATCTAACAGTGATTTTGACGTAACGCACAACAAACAGAATATTGGATACGCAATTAATCAAAACAGCACAGAGTAAATCGCATCTTATATATATTGAATACACGAACCCTAACTAGCATGCATTGAATTCGTCAACACCCCATAACTAGGCTGCTTAAGCACTCATCATATGCAAAACATAATCAGAATCATAAACCGGTATACACTAAAGATAATCAACACCAAAAACCAAGAAACGAGATAAGGAACAATTTTACCTAATCGTGTCACAAACCCTAGGTAGGAATTGAAGAACTTGAATCGAACTGGTGGAAAGTATGCTGAATATGCTCTCAATCAATAATCAATTGTCGGATTACAAGAGAAAACGATTCTAGGTTGAAAAGCAAAAAGAAGAAAAGAATAATAATAAAGTTGTCAACTGAAAATAAAAGCTAAAGGTCCTATATAGTGAAAGAAACTAATTCTAAACGAACTGGGGAAAAAAAACACAAACTGGGCGACGAATACTTACTAGCGCCGCCAGTTCCTAAACTGGCATCGCCAGTAAAAGGAACTGGCGTCGCCAGTTCTTCCTGGAAGAACCAATTTTGCCCTTTAACGCCTTTTGACTCCAATTCTTGGTATTTTGGTCTTCCCGCTCCACTTCTAGCATTCATACGAGGCATTGGAACTCCATATCCTGTAGATGTATATAAAATACACCATTTTGCCATCAATTAGCACGGTTCAGCCAAATACTTACAAAATATACAAAACATGAAAACGTAACAAAATACAAATAATTAAAACACATAAGAACTATACTTGAGAATAGCAATAAGATGGTAAAAAAGACCGAATGAGACGATGTAAAATCGACTCATCAAGTAGGAAGAAGTGTGCAAGAAATGATTCAAGAAGAGCTAAAATGAGGGTTTTATAGCCAAAAATCCATCAACTAACGGATACATAACAGCTAGTTTTTTTGAATTTTATTCAAATCAATTACAGATTGGTCGCTATAATATGCTATGGTAATTACAGTACCACCCACATGTGACTCTCACGTGACTATACTGGCTACCCAAACGAAATTGATTCAAATCAATTACATACGGATCCTTGTAATATGTACTCTTAATTACATACAAGTCCAACTACCAGTGCCACCAATAATAAAGAGGGAATAAAGAAAAGAGAAAAGAACAAAAAAAAAAAAAAAAAATCAAAAGAAGAATTAAAGAAAAGCAAAAAAATGGAAACAGTAGATGGTATTTTCGTTATTACTTCAAAGTCTGGCATCCACATCAGCATTTTGGCAGGCCATGTCATTGACTAGTTTAACTTTTGGGGGTAAATGTAATTCTAAAATTAGGCCTTTGTTAATTTTGGACGAATCTGTAATAGTCGCAAATCTAGGGATGAATGTGCAAAGGAGCTATATTTAAGGGATGGTTTTTGTAATTTTTCCTTCTTTATTAATACAAACAGATAATCAATATCGGGAATGAAGATGGAGATAAATGATAAATGATTTTTATATAGGTAGGTTTAATATTATAAATGGACATGTGTTGTTATGTTTATTAGTATCCAAAATTTATATTTTAGGTCGTAAACATTGATTGTAAAAAATATTTTAGTAGACTTGTGCCAATCAAACTTTATAAATTTGTTTGGCCAATGATTGGATCGGAGTTCCTAGCTAATTGTACGGTTGATTAATCAAGTAAGAATTTTTAGTTTTCCTTCTTTCTTAATATATAAAAAAATCATTATGGAATAATGTAGTACTTCCTCCGTCACAGGAATAGCTTCCCACCTTGACTTTCTTAGTCAAACTCTTCAACTTGGACTACGAATTAATCTTAACCCACAAATGTAAAAATTTTCAATCAAATTATATAATGAAAGTTTGGGGAGTAAAGTTTCATTATGTAATTTAATAGAACATTTTACATTTGCGGTTTAAGATTAATTTGCAGTCAAAGTTGGAAAAGTTTGACTTAAAAAAGTCAAAGTGAGAAGCTATTCATGGGACGGAAGAAGTGGTATATAGTGCTGCCATATTTTCTTTTTAATATGAGAGATCTCTATAAATATTTAAATTATAATTAAAGTTTATATACAATTATACATCATCAACTTACTCACCTGTATTTTATTTACACCTAATTCGCAAGGTACTTTAGCCACATTTCGTCAATGAAAACAATAAATCAACTAATTTACGTGATGGTGGAGAACGAACACGTGCTCAAGGTTATTCTTCCTTATCCTAGTCGTGCAGTGTAAACTTTGATGTACTCCGCATTTTTTCGCATCAACCACGGCAAACCTTTCGCATTTTCAGCAACCATAAGACATAAAATTTTGTCACCAAGCAATAGCATTGCTCTCATGGTCTTTAGCAACAACACTACTATGTTCCCCTAATTTAATAAATAAAATGATTTATTTAATTAATAATAGTATTCAAGATTGGTGTATTGATTCGTCCTGTCACGGAGAATTCAAATATATGTTCAATATATTTCAGATTTTTTTAGATAAAGTTATATGAGATTTAATAAAAATTATATATGCATCCAACATACCAAAACTAAATAGTGAAATATATACCGGCTGAAATGCAACTAATTCCACGTAGGATTGAATTAAATTAATAAATGCTCTATTTTTAAAATTTAATTATTTTATCTTATTTAATAAATTTATATTTTATTTTAATAAATAAATAATTTATTTAATTAATAATAGTATTCAAGATTGGTGTCTATGGATTCGTCTTGTCACAACGAATTCAAATATATGTTCAATGTATTTTTTGGATTTTTATAGATAAAGTTGTATCAAATTTAATAAAAATTATATATGGAGCCAACATACCAAAACTAAACAGTGAAATATATACCGGTTCAAAGGCAACTAATTCCAAGGATTGAATTAATTTAATAAATTCTCTATCTTAACATTTCATTATTTTATTTTATCTTATTTAATAAATTTATATTTTACTTTAATAAATAAAATAATTTATTTAATTAATAATAGTATTCAAGATTGGTGTCTATGGATTCATCTTGTCACGGCGAATTTAAATATATGTTCAATATTTTTTTCGGATTTTTGTAGATAAAGTTATATGAGATTTAATAAAAATTATATATGCAGTCAACATACCAAAAATAAGATTGAAATATATGCTGACTAAAATGTAACTAATTCCACAAAATTCCACTGAATGAATCTGGTCAGGTTTAGACCATTGTGATTTACATTATATATATATACATATAGTCAACATAACAAAAATAACATTGAAATATATGTTGACTAAAATGTATATATATATATACAGTCAACATACCAAAAATAACATTGAAATATATGCTGACTAAAATGTAACTAATTCCACAAAATTCCATTGAATGAATCTGGTCAGGTTTAAACCATTGTGATTTACATAATAATAATAATAATAATAATAATAATAATAATAATAATAATAATAATAATAATATTATGTACATACACACACGTGGATGGATAGATTTGATTCAAAGTAGTCCAATAATAATATTAGAGTTGAGATAATTAAAGTCGGAACTATAACTATTTAACTTTTATAACCATTAATTAATAATCAATTAATATAAAATAAAGAAGAAACAAACGTATTTCAACTTAAATATATGTTTAAGCTATATGGTACTGAAGTTTTGTTATTGTAATTGATCTTACAAAAATGAAATGATCTCTATTTATAGTAGAGATCATGTAATGTGAATATGCATTACATATTGAAGTTTGTCAAAAAAAAAAATTAAAAAAAAAAAATACTAAAACTGCATGCATGCATTCAACATTGGAAGCATTCAACATTGGAGTTATTAATTCATAACACTCCCCTTTGAATGCCTGTCACATTTGTTACTTGGGCGTACACGAAAAGTACTGCCTCATTAAAAACCTTGCTAAAAAAAATCCAGTGGGAAAAAACCTTAGCGAAGGAAAAGAGTGAAGTGCGTGTTCCACTCCCCCTCATGGTTACATCACATTACTTCCCTCAGATGTCGCATGTCGATTGCGTGCCTTAGTTTTTCAAACGTCGAAGTAGGAAGAGATTTGGTGAATAAGTCTGCCAAATTTTCACTTGAGCGGATCGGTTGCACATAAATCTGATTCTTCTGTTGAAGTTCGTAAGTGAAGAAGAACTTTGGCAGGATGTGTTTTGTCCTATCACCTTTGATGAAACCTTCCTTTAATTGAGAAACGCAGGCCACATTGTCTTCGTATATTATAGTTGGAAAGTTTTCCGTTGTTGGAAGTCCAGACATTTGACGAATGTGTTGAGAGATGGACCTCAACCAAATGCATTCCCGACTTGCTTCGTGGATCGCTATGAGTTCTGCATGATTAGAAGAAGTAGCAACCATTATTTGTTTTACAGAACGCCAAGAAATAGCTGTACCTCCACATGTGAACAAATAGCCAATCTAAGATCGTCCATTATGAGGATCAGATAAGTATCTTGTATCTGCATAACCAGTTAGTTTTGAGGTAGAGGAGTCGGAATAATACAACCCCATTTCTCTTGTTCCTTTAAGGTATCATAAGAGGTGTTTTATCCCGTCCCAATGCCTTTGAGTTAGAGAAGAACTGTATCACGCTAGTAAATTTACAGCAAAAGCTATATCTGGTCTTGTATTCGTAGCGAGATACATTAGTGCGCCAATTGCACTTAGATATGACGTTTGTGGGCCTAGTAGTTCTTCATCGTTTTCACAAGGTCGGAATGGATCATTATCAACGTTTAGTGACCGTACCACCATCGGCGTACTTAAAGGGTGTGCATTGGACATGTTGAACCTTTCCAACACTTTCGATGTATACGTCGATTGATGCAAAAATACCCCGCCTTTTAAATGCTCGATTTGAAGACCTAAAACAAAATTTGTTTTTCCAAGGTCTTTCATTTCAAATTCATGTTTCAATAAACACACCGCTTTTGATAACTCTCCTGAAGTTCCAATAATGTTCAAATCCTCTACATAAACAACGATGGTGACGAACTCAGATCCAGATCTTTTGATAAAAACACATGGGCATATTGGATCATTTTTTAACCCTTCTTTGATAAAAAAAATGTACTCAAGCGATTGTACCACATTCGACCGGATTGTTTCAATCCGTACAAAGATTTATTTAATTTTATGGAGTACGTTTCTCGAGGCCCATTAAGTGTTTCAGGTATCTCAAATCCATATGGGATTTTCATGTAAATTTCATTGTCCAATGAGCCGTATAAATAGGCAGTGACAACATCCATTAGGCGCATATCCAAATTTTCACGTACGGCCAAACTTATCAAATAGCGAAAAGTGATTGCATCCACCACTGGAGAATATGTTTCTTCATTGTCAATACCAGGCCTCTGGGTAAAACCTTGTGCGACGAGTCTTGCTTTGTATCGTACAATTCTCATTTTTATCATTCCTTTTTTGCACAAATACCCATTTATTTCCTACTGGCTTTACATCATTTGGTGTCTGGATTATATGTCCAAGTACATTTCTCTTCTCTAGAGATTACAACTCCGCATTTATTGCATATTTCCACTTTGGCCAATCATTTCTTTGTCTACATTCCTCAATCGAGGTAGGCTCTGAATCTTATTGATTCTTATTTTCTCCCATGATATCGAGTGCTATATTATAAGCAAATATATTGTCGATATTAATTTCATTTCGATTCCACCTTTTTCCAGTCATGACATAATTAATAGATATCTCTTCGTTCTCAGGCGCTTGAGGTTCCTTTTGAACCTGGTTTATTATGTCAATGTGCTTTTCTGGAGCTTTTGTATTTTCCTTTAGGTCATTTTCTGTAATTGCCCCTTTTATTTTTTCGGGGTTTTTTACCTTTGGAACCAAGAGGTCTACCACGCTTCTGGCGTGTGTTAGCCTCATTTCCAGTGGAAGATTGTTCTTTAGGGATATCGATTCTTACCGGAGCATTTGCATCTGGAATATGGGATTTTGTTACCCTTTTAAGATCAGTAAATGCATATGGCAATTGATTTGTAGTGGCTTGCAAATAAATTATGTTTTGAACTTGTTGTTCACACTGATTTGTTAGAGGATCCAAACTCCTCAATGATATATCTTTCCATGATATATCCTTTTCCTACTGCTTTTTCTCACCCCCTAATGTTGGGAAATTTCTTTCATCAAAATGACAATCGACAAATCGGGCCGTAAATTGATCTCCAGTCAGCGGTTCCATATATCTTATGATACTTGGAGAATCGTACCCAACATATATCCCCAATCTCCTTTGGGGTCCCATTTTTGTGCGTTGTGGTGGTGAAATCGGTACATATACTGCACATCCAAATGTTCTTAGATGAGAATTTTTTGGTTCATGGCCTTGAACAATTTGAAATGGAGATGTTTTATTATAACTCGTTGGCCTGATGCGTATAGGTGATGCTGCATGTAATATTGCATGTCCCCATGTTGATGTTGGCAATTTTGATTTGAATAACAATGGTCTTGCAATCATTTACAGACGTTTTATCAAGGATTCTGCGAGGCCATTTTGTGTGTGAACATGCGCAACAGGATGTTCAACATTGATTCCAATGGACATGCAATAATCATTAAAGGCTTGCGACGTAAATTCACCAGCATTATCAAGACGGATGTTCTTGATTGTGTAATCAGAAAATTGTGCTCGAAATCTTATTATTTGTCCCAATAATTTTGCAAATGACATATTTTGAGTTGCCAATAAACATACATGCGACCATTTGGTTGATGCATCGATTAGGACCATAAAGTACCTAAATGGTCCACATGGTGGATGTATTGGTCCGCATATATATCCCCTTGAATTCTCTCTAAGAATATGGGATTTTCAAATTGAACTTTGCTTGGTGATGGTCTTGCAATCAATTTTCCCTGATAACATGCAGTGCATGCTAATTTATGTGTTTGTACTATTTCCTTTGTTTTCAAAGGATGTCCACATGAATTCTCAATAATTTTACGCATAATTATTGTACCGGGATGGTCCAACCGGTCATGCCAAACATTGAATTCAGTGGTAACCTTTTGGTTTACTATTGCATAAACTTCCACCTTTCTTATCATTATATAATATACGCCGGAAGATAATACGGGTAGTGTTTCCAATACAACTTTCTTACCCGATTGAGAATATGTAACATATAAGTATTCTTTTCCCTTCTCATTCATTGTCTCGATGTGATATCCGTTTGATAGAATATCCTTAAAACTCAATAAGTTTCTTTGAGATTTTGAGGAATATAATGCCACCTCGATTTTCAATTTTGTTCCTTTTGGCAATAAAATATTGGTTTTTCCGTAGCCTTCAATCATCTTTGCTTTTCCGAAGATTGTATGCACATCTGCTTCTCCCAATATCAAATTGGAGAAATATTTATCATTATTCAATATAGTATGAGTGGTAGCATTGCTTGCCAAGCATATTTCTCCATTAATGCTTGCGAATGTTGCCATTTCAATATGTTGATTTTCTATATGCAAGAATAAACATGAGTGAGAGAATAATAAAAACTTAATTTATTATAAGTAGTAAAGATCCTTGATTAATGAAAACTAGCACACTATCTTACATAGGCAAGCAAATAAAAGAACAAAAAATGCAACTTCAAATGAGTTTTTGTAAACAAAACAAACATAAATAGATGCATCGAAACATTAGTTCCTTGGAAATGCATATCCATTTTCTTATGCGTTTTCGTTCATGAGAAACTCGGCACATCCGTCGAACTCTCCATCAGTTTCGACATTATTTGTTTCGATCGCCTTTCCCTTCCTTTCTAGGGATGCTTGATATAAGTGAACTTTATGTTGAGGGGTTCGACAAACCTTCGTAAAATGCCCATAACGTCCACAACGGCGACATTTGTCTTTTTCGTCAACACCTCTTTCATATTTATAGGCATGTTTGAAATTATTCTGGCCATGATAATTATTTTGATTGTTACCTCGGTAACGTTTCATTCCACGTCCACGTCCTCAACCACGACTATATCCCCCACGTCCACGACCTCCACGCCAATTCCTGTTACCATTCCTATGACCACCACGCCCATTTCCACAACTTTCGTCATGACCATTATTTGGTACATGACTATTATATGAGGTCAGATTCATGTCGCGTGGGGCTTCAGAATTGGCAATATTAATTTCAGGACGTGGGGCAGAGCCAGTCGGACGCATCTGGTGGCTTCTTAGAAGTAACTCATTGTTCTTTTCTTCCATCAACACGTGGGTGAGCAACTGCGAATATTTTGTAAATCCCTGGTTACGATAACCTTGCATCAATATCATATTAGTCGGAGGAAATGTTTGATATGTCTTTTCAAGCATATCGAAATCAGAGACCATTTCCCCGCATAATATGAGGCGGGACGTAATGTTGTACAGAGCTGAGCTATACTTGTGAACACTTTTAAAATCCTCCAGCCTTAAATTCAACCATTCGTATTTGGCTGTTGGAAGTGTCACAGCCTTTTGATGATCATATCACTCTTTTAAATCTGTCCACAATATAAGTGGATCTTTCACCATGAGGTATTCAGATTTTAGATCATCATGAATATGATGTCTTAAAAAGATCATGGCTCTAGCCTTATCCTGATCGGACTTTTCATTATTTTCTTTTATAGCATCACCGAGTCCCATGCTATTTAAGCGGAGCTCTGCATCAAGCAACCAGCTTAAATAATTTCCTCCAGAAATATCCAACGCATCAAAATGCAATTTTGTGATGTTCGACATGTTGAATCTAAAAATGTAAATATGTTAGAGAAGATAAAAAAAAAAAATGTGCTGAAATAAATCGAACTTCGCGTAGTGGCTCAGATGTATAATGGCCATTAGATTGCACGGGTTCGATTCCTGTCGGGAACCATTTTATTAAGTCATAAGTTTAACGAATTTTATTAAGTCCGAAAATTACCATTTTGTCCCTCGTCACTGTTCCAACAGTAATAAAACGGTAACATTTCCAAATTTACTCTATAAATACTCAAACAATTTTCCATAAAATCATACCATTCTCTTCTATTCTTATTCTTCTTACAATATGTCTAATCTCTTTTTCTACTTTATTTAAATTTGTATTATCTTTGTTATCGTTTTACCGTTCGTCGTGGAGATGCCAGAGTTACCTAGAATCCTCCCTATATATGTAGTGTTGTGTATCTATATGGTTATGTTGTATGTTTTTGCCTTAACCATTCATCTTAATGCCGGAATATGATTGTATTTCAATCATGATATGAATAAAATTTCAATTTCATGTGTCATGTCAATTATGTAAAATGAATGTTTCCTTTAATATATAAAACGTGAGAGTTTATGCAAATTTGTGTAATGGCAGAAATACTAGTTGTAATTGGAACTATTATAATTTGTGCATGACAACACTTATATATGTTAGCAACTGAATATATAATAGCTTATGTATGTTATTTAGCATATTCTAGATAAAACTTGACAGGAAAATAAATATACCTTCTTTTGAACTTTTCTTCCGGCAAGAAATTGACCAGGGCAGCTCGTGCTGATAACGTAATATAAAATAAAGAAGGAACAAACGTATTTCAACTGAAATATATGTTTAAGCTATATGGTACTGAAGTTTTGTAATTGTAATTGATATTACAAAATGAAATGATCTTTATTTATAGTCGAGATCATGTAATGTAAATATGCATTACATATTGAAGTTTGTCAAAAAAAAAAAAAAATAATAATAAAGACTAAAACTACATGCATGCATTCAACATTGGACTTTGATGTGGGGTAAAACTGGATTAGTCGTGAGTTAAAGTCAAGATCGTAGGGAGTCCATTAGAGCGTAGGTCTGGTCCTTCTTAAATCGTCTAGCCTTAGTTCGAAGTCCGTCCACGGGATAGGGTCCGGCAGGAAAAGTGATTGTTAGTACGATCTTTTAATGGTGGAGGGTCCGTCAGATTGGTAAGACCGTCCCTGAGTGATGGTCCGTCAGATTGACACGGGTGCTTGTCCTATAAAGAAGAAAAGAAGTTGTTAGACCCTTTTGGGCTGGCCTGCCTTAGACAGTCCGGACTAAGATTCAACTAGTTAGGAGGCGGATCAAGCTAGGGCTCGGACCTCAAAACTTAGAGAGTGGAATATTGAGAAGTTGTTGTGTACCTTAATGAGGAGTAAATGCCCTCTATTTATAGTATTGAGCTCTGGGACAATCTCTCTGACATCCCAGAGTATGGTCGGCCTAGTGGTAGGTTGACACGTGGTCCCGGAGATAGGAGGCGCGTTGTGCACATGCTGATATTTAGTATAAGAACAGAAGCAGTCCGTCCATGCGTTCCAGACGGACATAAATAATGGACGGACTCACCATTAAATTTGTCTTGATCCAGAAGTTTTCCCCTGGAGAACGGAAACGTCCGTGGTGAGGAATGTGGGAGGTCGGACCGCCCCACCATTTCACTCTGGAAGTTTGGTAAATTGAAGTGTTTTAGTGCCGGACTAGAGCTCTAGTGGACGGACTCTTAGGCTCTGTTCTTTTCAACTGAAAGCTCATTCGATTCGATTCGATTCGACTCGTCTTGATTCACTTTCTTTCTTGATTCACTCTCTTAAGTTCATTAAATTCATATTATTATTATTATTATTATTATTATTATTATTATTATTATTAATATTTTATCATTTATTTACACAACCCATCTTTTGTACGAGGAAAATAAGAAAATTTATCCAATTGAGATATTTTCAACCTTTTTCTTTCTTTCTTTTTAACACGACTTTTAGTAGATCAATGAAATAAAAAGTATAGTTACGATTCGAATTACCTTCTTTTCTACCGTAAAAGTTGAGTTAAGATAAGAAACTACAGGAACCTGAGAGTACCATTCAAACTGGTTCACATACTTTGTACGTACATCTCTAACAAAAATCCATACGTTCTTTTATATTGGAAGATATTAGAATAAGAAATGTAAGATACGTCGTTGAGTTTTTCTCAAACGATAAATAAAAAACAAGTTATACCAAACTAAAAAAAACAAACTCTACAAATTACGCACAAAAAAATATAAAACAAAGTTATGTTAGTCAAATATACTTAATTTATTTTTATAATATAATTTTATTATATTCTTTTGTCGTAATTTATGAAGTAATCTGATCAACGTCGTAAAAAAATCTCCTACGAATTTATTAATGGACCGGATGTAGTATTCATTATTATTAAAAATGGGACAAATGTAATTTCTTGATTCGGGCCATTTCAGTTAGCCCATTCATCAAGAATTTCAAATTCGATTCGAATGTGAAATTTAATTTGAATCAGATAGATCAGACAATGCGTCTTGATTCGGTAAGAGATGCGGGCGGACTTATATGTATATATCATACTTATTAATTCATAACATCAATGAGGTTTTAGTCCACACAAGTCTGTATGTAATCTTTAAGCAAAATTACACTAATCTAATTTCCCGTCCCTAACAAATCATCAATATCTACGCCAAAACGGCGTCGTTGTTCCCCACCCCTCCATATATAAATTTGGCAGCACTGCCAGCTAAACCCAACCTTCATTGATATTTGTACCAAATTCAAAAAATTACAGTTCAAAAAGATGGACAAAGATGAAAAGGCGAAAATCGAAGAAGAAATCGATGACGCCAAGAACGATTCATCCGACGGTTCGATGCAAAATGATGACGAAGGTGAAGAAGAAGATGATGAACCACACTCGGAGGTATATTCTCGATCACTTTTTCCCCGACCTGCGATTTGTTCGCGATGCTTTTTTTTTTTTTTTCTTTTTCTTTTTGTAATGGTTTTAGTGGTAAAGTAGCTGGGCTTTCTCATATGTTTTTGCTTGTTGTATGCTGTTATTATATCAGTTTTTATTTTTTTTGAGATTTGAAGTTTTCATAATGGGAATGTGCTTAGAAGTTATTATTTCACAAACATTGTGTTTCATTAATTCGTTGTTTGTTTAGCTTCATTTTGGCTGCTGTCTTACTTAATCTAGTGTATAGTTATAACACATTCGACTTCTATGTCATTACTTAATTCTAGCTTTGCGTCGAGATTTGGTGGTCCTGTATGTTTTGCCTGTCCTGTATCTGTTCTTCTAGCAGTTTGTTATTTATTTTTTGGCATTTGGATTGCTCAGAATGGGAATGTTCTTAGAAGTAATGGTTTTGCTTGCTCGCATCAATTCAGTTCTTTGTTTACGTTCATTATGGCTTGTCAACAGATTCATCTTCCATGTTGTTACTTGATGTGTTAGTTTTGATTGGTAAAGTCTGCTTTATTCTTGCTTGCCATTAAGCTCATGTGTTTTTTGCCTCTGTCCTGTAACTATTCTTCTGGTTGTTACTTTCGTGTTTTGGCATTTGAATTGTTCATTGGAATGTGCTTAGAAGTAATTGTTTACCGTAGCTTTTCATCAACTGATTCTTTGCTTAACTTCACTTTTACTCGTATCTGAATCCAGTTTATAACACATTCACCTAAGGTGTTGTTCCTGAATTCTAGCTGTATGTTGAGATTTTGTGATTTAGGCTTTGCCTGTGAGATTTTATGTTATGTAACTTCTGCTTCCACTTTTCAAATTTTCGTTCTAAAGTAACTATGCTTTTCATTAAGAACATATATATATTTTTGTCCTGTAACTGCTCTTGTAGTGTTTATATTGTCTTCAATGTTTGGATTGGGCAGAATTGGAATGTGCTTAGAAATAATTGATCGGCATCGCTTTTCATTAATTATTTATTTGTTTACTTTCATTTTGTTCTTGTCTTTCCTGTCTTATTCTAGTTTTTGACATATTTACCTTACAAGTAGTTATATTATATGTGAGACCTGGTTGTGATGTAAGTTTTGTTTGGGAGAGTGTACTCTTTGTTTCTGCTTTTGATGTATCGTGCTAAAGTAGCTAGACTTGTCCTTGAGCTCTATGTTATGCTTTTCATGTAACTGTTCTTCTAGTGATTTGTTTCGTCTTTTATTTTTCTGAATGACATTGTGCTTAGAAGTAACTGTTTCAATATTTATCAACTGGTTGGCTGTTTACCTTCATTTTTGCCGCCATCTTAATTAACCTAGTTTATAGCACATTGATCTTCCATGATGTTGTTCTATCCTGGCACATGCTTAGTGAGTTTTATATCTCTCTACGTTGTTAGGAACCGTTGACGGAGAAGGAGATAGAAGACCTGATCGCGGAGCTATTAGAAGTTGAGAGTAAAGTAAGTACTTCCTCTGTCCCAATAGTTCTCACTTCTCAACATATCCCATTTTCATCCCTCCCAACAGGTTCTCAACACTTCCTTATTTGGAAAGATATACCACCTTTATCTTTTTACTGGATCTCAGAGCTAACATTTTCAAAATATCCTTCTAAAAAACCGATCCAAAACGCAGATGTTGAGAACATGTTGGGACAGAGGTAGTACTTGCTAAGGACTGTCTAAAAGTGAATAGTTATTCTTTCTTGAGTTACTAATATGATTTGTCAGGCTGCTGAGGCTCAAGAGGCGCTGGAAGAAGAATCTTTAGTGAAAGTAGAGGCTGATGTTAGGGCAGAATTGTCTCAATCTCTCTCTGGAGAAGCTGTAAGTTATACGTTCTAGTAACTTATATATTTCTCACTTCTCCTTATACCTTGTATTTTAATTGGCCTTGGGTGATTTGATTAGTTGGATAATGCCGTTGCTGACGAGATGGCGACATTCACAGAGGAGTGGGAAGTGACGCTTGACGAGCTCGAAACTGAGAGTGCTGAGTTGTTGGTGAGATTTCCTATTAATTTTTAACAAGATCCATTATTACTTGTAGATTTGGTTATGTGTATCATCCACTTCCTCCAATAAAATTATTGTAACAAGTCCAACCATTAGCTTATTTTGTGTGCTCATTTTAAACTTTCCGTGTCATGAAGGAGGAAAGTCCTGCTGCCTGTTAAGACTTGTACTTCACAACTGGATAAAAAAAAATTCTCCACTTTATTGTTGAGAAACCTGAAATAACATTGTCGTCCAGTCCTATATTATATTTGCATTCAGTATGATCATAAGTGTCTTAATTTACGCAAATAATCTGTTTTGTTCTTCCTGGGTGTTTCTGTGGTTATCTCTGTGAAATTATAAACTCTATAAAAAATAATTCACGCCCCTCCCAACAGGAGCAACTTGATGGTGCTGGAATTGAGCTTCCCAGTCTCTATAAGTGGATAGAGAGCCAGGCTCCCAGTGGTTGCTGCACTGAAGCATGGAAAAAAAGGACTCACTGGATTGGGACGCCGATGCCACTGGATGCTACTGAATTGGTTACAAAGGCTGAAGATTATCTGCAGACTCACAGGCCTGTGAGAAGGTTCCTCTTCCTCCCTTCGTTTCTTGAGTTTATGCCTGTTTAATTCTGGATTATGAATTCTGAATAGCGAACAATGTGGCAGAAAGCTTGGCAAAGTCTTAGAGGAGGGTGCCAGTGGTTTCCTGGAGAAAAGAATAGTGGCAAGTAGTGAAGTTGTTGGTGATACTGGAAAAGTAGATTGGGATTCTTTCAATAAGATGTGCTCTGACAAATCATCTTTGGAGGACATCACTTTTGGCAGCAAGCACTGGGCTTCCATTTACTTGGCCAGCACTCCACAGCAGGCTGCTGAATTGGGCTTGAAGTTTCCAGGAGTCGACGAGGTGAGTATGACTTCACTCGAAAGCTGCCTTGTTCCAATCATTTTCCATTCAGTGCTGAACTGAAAGACTGGTTGCTGAGTTCTGTTTATATAAATATGATTAGATGAGAGTTGTGAAAAGTCCTATTACCATAACCATAGTCTCGTATTGTAAGCATAGAGAAATAATTCATGATTTATTACATTAGTGCAAATAAGTATGTGATTTCTTGAAAGCATATATCAGTTTTGCGTTTGTTCATCCGTGATGAATGCTTTTCAACAGCTCTTATCTCTCACCCATGTTATGTGTTCAGGTTGAGGAGATCGATGATATTGATGGCACTTCAAGTGATCCATTCGTGGCTGATGCTATAGCAAATGAAAGAGACCTGAGTCTTACTGAGGAACAAAAAAGAAACTTCAAAAAGGTTGATTGGAGTAAAGCAGAATATAGTCGTCTTGTCTTTCCTTTTCACTGATTTGTTAACCTTAAAAGAAATGTCTTAGTGGCAAAGTGTGAGTTTTCAAGTTTCTTGTCTCCAGTCTGAGTAAAGATTAATGGATTTCACCAACTCTATCTGTCAAATGATTTGAGGTAACTGAGTGACAAAGCATGAGAAGCATGTTAACTTCTGTCAGTCATGCCTGGCAGCATTTTGGAATGTGTTTGGACTTTGGAAATCTATCCAATGGAGTAGTTTTCCATTCTAAGCCCTGCCACAAATAATTAAAACTGGTAAGGCTATTAAGGTTTTAAAAAAAGCATCACCATCTGCATAAGAGAATGCTTCTAGCATGTGACATTTACAGGTCACATACTTAATGAGATCAATTTGTTTTTTTGAACATGCTGATGGCCCTGCTGTGGTGCTGCTGCATAATTGTATTAGTGGAACTGCATAAAGCTGTCGAAGTAGATTCAGTAATATATTAGTGCTCAAGTTGAGATGTAAGCCATATTTTTTCGGTTTAGACGATTGAGTTCATTGTATTACGCTTTTAAGTTATTTGTATCTCGCCCCTGCGGGTGATACAA
The DNA here is from genome assembly GCA_026545765.1 of Plantago major. Taxonomy (NCBI): domain Eukaryota; kingdom Viridiplantae; phylum Streptophyta; class Magnoliopsida; order Lamiales; family Plantaginaceae; genus Plantago; species Plantago major. Next base: position 112,074,784 of record CM048839.1, read on the forward strand.
ATATACAATAAAATGAAGTTAGCATTCAATCCAGATTAGCATGTCATTGATATCTATAAGAATCTTAACCAACGGTTATTAAATTTTATTGATTCATTGCGAGACTATGGTATCAACTACTAAGTGGGATCTTATATGCTAACAGGTTAAAGAGGAAGATGATGTGAACGCTGACGTCAGGCTCCAGAATCGTTTGAAACGTAGGAGACGAAGTAGGAAGCAACGAAATGAGGTATGAATGTGGCTTGTGTTTTTGTCTCTACACTTAACTAGTGTGTATTATCAAGTGCATGTGGACAAAGTATGCTTTCACCTGTGTCTTGATATACTTCGAACCTGTAATGTCCAATTCATTTTGCATGGATGGGGAAGGTTTGACAACAATCTACACCTTTAAAATGCTCGAACTGAATACTTAATGTAGCAGCATACTGGTTTTGAGCAAATTTCGCTTAAGAATGCAATATCTTTCTTTCTTTATTTCGCCCATTCTTTTTTTACCCAACGTTTACTTTATGCCCTATTCCTGACCAGGACGCTGGAAATGGTGAACTTCCCTCAACTAATATGCTTGATGAGCAACAAAATGATACTGGTGGCTCTTTGAGTGATGGTTCTGCTCGTCCTTTAGATAAAGTATCTCTATCAGAAGATGAAACAGAAACAGTCTCCGGTTCGGATAGTGGTTCAGATGATTCAGATGCCGATGTTGGTATTAAAGCTAGGTACTTTGAATTTGCGATCTAAAAGTTTTGGATCATCTAGCATATCAACCTTACTAAAAATTCTAAAACTCATGTACTCTCAAGGTTCAAATATGGATGGTCTTGCTTCTATTGCATTAGCATGAATATTTATTTGATGTCTGACTGGAAACCTTCGTATAGATGGTGTCTTTCAGCATATATTATGATCTTGAATTTATTTAATAGAGCTCGAAGTGCTGAATATCAAAAACTTCTTACATGGTATCCTATTCTTTTTAGTCTTCTATTTACTTCACTCTTAAGACATTGGCGCTTTGCTGATACCACCAACTGCGATGTGTATTTTGTTACGGACTTAGAGTCCTGAAATTTTATTAGGATTGATATTTATTATGCATTTATGCTTAGATATAGAGTTTTAGTAATGATAGAAACGTTACCTTATAATGTTAAAAGTCTAATTAGGAAGTTATTACTTTATTACCTAATAGTGTCCAGGTCAAATTAGGAAGTTGTTCTACATAAGAGTTTCTTGGGGTTTATTATTCATTAGTCAGGTTTTGGTATAGTTTGCTGACTGAGTTGGTTTCGCCCTTTTGGGTGGTTCGTCTCTTCAAAGATTGGTGTCTTATTTTATTTCCACTCTTTCAATAAATCTCCAGAACACGTAGCTATTGCTACAACATAATCCTATTTATATATGTCCCTAAATCCTCTGCTCTAGAAAGATTCATCTCCATGATGGTTGGTCCTTACAGAACCGTCAAAGCTACACAAACTTGTGGTTTGTAACATTGTGATAATAATTTGTTAAACAATAATCTTCAATTAAACCTTATCCAAATTATGTATCCAAGAACAAAGTTTTTACCTCTATATCTTTCTATATCTTCATGTTGTCACCCATAATGCATAGTAGCTAACATCACAAACTTCTTTAAATTGTGCTGCTTTTTAAATCTATATTCAGTTATTGTCATTTGAGTTATTAGATGTAATTGTCATTCTGTGTGTGTTGCGAGAGGGGTGAAAAATACTATCATAGTTTAGATGTCACTCTGAAGTACATACCTTTAAAATTAAAGTAGGGAAAATGTTGCCTTGCACTTATAACTTGCAATCGTGAGTTGACAGATGTCTTGTTTTAGTTGTTGTCATTATTATTATTACTTTTTTCCATAAATGCATCTGGGTGCAGATTTGATTTTTATTTGATCCATTCACCTTTAGGGTTTTTATTGTTTTATCTGATGATTTTCGTTGTTGTATTTGGTGTCGTTTTGTCGTATTTGGTGTCGTTTTTAAATCTATTCTGAAAGTTTAGTTTTGTCTACATTAACATTCTCCCCATGTCAAAATTAATTTTATTCTTTGTTTTTACGAGCAGTAAGAAAAGACGTAAAAAGATAATTCGGAGAATCATTGATGATACTGAACTGGGGGAGGAGACAAAGAAGAAAATTGCAATTGAAAAGGTAAATTTGATTTATCTGTTCTGCATTCTATGTCCTGAACAGGCTATTATAATGCCAACTATATATGACATGTACAGGAACGGCAAGAGCGGCTTAAATCGTTGGAGGCCAGGTTTTCCGCGAAACCGGTTTTGATGAGCTCCACAGTCGGTACTGGAGTTTCGTTTGATGGAGCAGGTATTGACATATTGGGAGATGCTTCTGGAGGATACATCATAAACGTGGTGAGAGAGGAAGGTGAAGATGCAGTGAGAATTCCTCCAAGCATCTCGGCAAAATTGAAACTTCATCAGGTATCTATAATGTGATTTATTCATACAGGCTTTATGGTATTCATTTATGTTCAATGTTTTTTGTAACTGTCACTAGTGAAGGTAAGTTTTTACGCGGAACTTGAGAGGTTCACCTTTTGTTTAACATTTATGCTAGAAGAAACTGCTCAATCCTATTATAACACATTGTATCTACTTGTGCTGTTTCTGGTTTGGATCTGATTGCTGTCTTATGCTAGAATTAAACAATTTATGCACGCATAGTAATCTTTCTGGTATTACTTCGCCTTTTTATACTTTCTTTCAGACAAAATATGTTCTAGCAGTTCAGACGCACGCTAATTTCATTCGCTGTGGTATGCATTGTAGTTTGATAATTCTAACGTCTAAGCTCTTTTCAGGTAGCAGGGGTTCGGTTTATGTGGGAAAACATTATTCAATCTGTGCCAAAAGTAAGGTCTGGTGATAAAGGTCTTGGTTGCATTCTCGCTCATACCATGGGGTTAGGTAAAACTTTTCAGGTATCATTTCTAAGCTAGATTTACTCTTACTTTAGCTCATCATTTATTGAAATTCCCATTTAGATAGATATGCTGCTCTTAGAGATGCCAATAGTACCCCTGGCATTTTCTTGCAAGCTTTACATTTGGCCTAATTTGGTGTTTTCTTATAAGCTTTCTTTTTAGGGAAATCCTTTCCCAATTATTAAACCTTTATTTGTTATCTGTCATGCTTATCAACCCTTTATCTGTCATTACTATTCTTCATACTTCATCACCCACTTACAACTTTTTCAGTATAATACCTCTCAATATACCTTGATAGTATTCCCATCCGTCCTGCTATTAAAGATCCACTTTCCTTTTTCTGGATCTCCCATCAATAAAGAATCATTCCAAAAATAGCAAAAGTACTACCCAACACACCTAATTAATACCCTTCCCGTACGAGTTTATTTACAGACATACCACTCATCTTACCACTTTATTCTTCTCTGTCATACTTCCACTCTTTATTCATTTATATTTCATACTTTAATACCACTAACTAATTTTCCTCATATTCATTGGTTTTTCATTATTTATTTACATTCCTTATCACCCACAAAAGTTATGGGCCCTTAATAGCGGGACGGAGAGAGTATGGAAAAGAAAGCTTGTAAGAAAAATATAGAGGGACGATTTTCTATTGTTTTGACAGGAAGATCTCATTAGTTGATTTTGGACATGACGATATTATTAGGAACGTCAGAATATTCTAATTAAAATTGGAAAGTATGTTATCTTGTACAACATCTGAGTCTCTGACGGTCATCTGTTTATATGAGACGTGATCTACGTCATAAGGCCATATATATCTATCAAGTCTTTTGTTTTTACAAGGTTTTTCTTCAATTTGTCATCCTAGCCTTAAAAAATCAAATGTACAGTTTACTTTTTCACTCATGACAAGGCCTGAGGTTTTTAGAATTATAAGCATACTTTCTTATGCTTTTTTTTCCCCCCATAAGACAAGCTATTTAATTCTTTCTAAAGTCAAGAATCTTGTCTATAATTGGTGTATAATTTCCTATACAGTGCTTCTGTATCACCTATCATTTGGGGGTACCTTGCCCGTCTTGTTTTATTATAACTATATATCCAATTCATATTGGATCAATATTGTAACATGAAGGAGCTACTTTTTTTTTATGTGATTGCTTTTAGATTTGGAGTAAATGTAGGTGAGTGTAACATCATGATTGACCCTAAAATAGACCATCAAAACTTCGACAAATGTATTCTTTCTCTCCTTCCCGTGTGACCGTGTCGGTGTGGATATCTGTTTAGATTTTAGAGCTTAAAAAGAACAGTCGGCACTATATTCTCTTTGTTTTCGCATGGCTGACACAGCACCACAGTATAGATAATGGCTTGAGTATACTATAGTACCTGCGAATTAGGGCGAAAACTTGAGCAAAATTATTTTAATAGTTAATTACTCCACTATTCTTGATTCTTTTTTCTATAGCAGGGTACACAGTGAACTGTTTCACATGACTTTATTGTTTGTCTGGGATCTGAAGTCTATCAAATTTTATAGGATTACAAAATATTTGAACATGAACCAATGATGGTTTTCTTAATAAGTTGATTGTGTGCACTCAGGTCATCACGTTTCTGTATACTGCTATGAGAGGTGTGGACTTAGGATTAAGAACTGCACTAATTGTGACACCGGTGAGTGTTTTACACAATTGGCGGCATGAGTTTTTGAAATGGAGGCCAACTGAACTAAAGCCCCTCAAAATTTTCATGCTCGAAGATGCTCCAAGGTTTGTCTTCTGATTTTCTATTTTTTGTTAATGAAATCAAAACTTTAGGACAGGGTGATAACTTCCCATTTATAGAACACAAAGGTATTGTGATGGTGACTGCAATGCTTCATTTTTTCCTTCCGAGTGAAGTAAACATATATTGAGCTCCAAAAATGTGCAAAGTACAAGTATCATTGGGGCATAACCCTGTTGCTTATAACATCAGGTCAACTAATAGAATAGCCCAATTATCAAGTTCTAAACCTATGCAGTATCAATCCTGTACATTCTGTACAACACTCCAATCGATGCTTACAACCAAAGCCTAAAACAATACTACAAAGAGTGGCGTTTGTAATTTGGTATTCCTCTTAAACCTCTACCCATTTCCTTGTTAGTCTAATTAATAGAATCCCATGTGCTAGCCATTTCACAGATGTATATTATGTATAGTAAGTTTACATGCTTTCCTATCTGCTTACTGAATAACAAGTGCTGTGTATTTCTTTTGTTTGTCTCCTCTTCTTTCTTTTTCTTTTTGCCTTGTAGTCAATAATTCCTTGGGAATACGATATCTTAAGATGATCTTGTCACGAGTTATCACAAATTTCTTACTTTGATACTCGTTATGTACAGGGAGAAAAGGCTTAATTTGCTCATGAAGTGGAGAAATAAAGGTGGAATTTTCCTAATTGGCTATAGCGCCTTCAGAAATTTGTCCCTGGGGAAGTACAATAAGGATCGCGACGTTGCTAAAGAGATCAGTCAAGCACTTCAGGTGATTTGTACTTATTTGAAATTCTGTGCACAGACATAAAACTATAAGCTTGCTTATTCATGTATCATACTGTTTGCTTTACACATCCAACTTAGTCCTTTTATTGATGAACCTGAATTGGAATTCTATGTATAGCCGAACTCACTCCAGGCTGAAAATTTATAGAGGTACTGCACATATATTTCTTAGTTGCCTGCTGAGAACTCACCCCAGGCTTGTATGGTCATGACTCTTCGCTATCTGAGAAGTTGCCTGCTGCACCATAGTATATATAGATGCTTGAAGGTCATCTGAAGAATACTGAAAGTTTTTTGCCTCGCCACTTATTCCAATTTGTTTACTGTAGTTCTAATATTTCTTAGACAAGAATCCTTTCCTTGAAATAAAATATCTTAGCATGTTTTTATTAGAATTTTTGAATGGCTCACTTTCAAAATGGCACAGATTTTAAGGTGGGGGTAAATTAATGATTTCTGAAGATAACATGTTAATAAAGCTGTTCAGAGAGAGAGAGAGAGAGAGAGAGAGAGACTCGCAAACCCTTTTCTCTTAATAAAGTCCTTAGTCCTTTCAAGGGATGGGGTTAACCTTTGGTTAAGGGCTTTGGTTTCTCATCAATTGAGGTCTGTAGCATAGCTCAACTTGTTTGTTGGAATCTCCTGTTTTGTGCCAACATTCTCCAGTATTGTACTTGTACTATATTCTGAGAGATTTTCATGGCAATAATTGTGGTTATAGAAGTGAAATTACTATACTGTAATCAAAGCATTGTTTTCTCTGTATTCAGTCTCACATAATATTACTAAAATTCTTGGGCATTAAATTTAGACAGAGAAATCTTATTTTGTCAGGAAGGACCTGATATCCTAGTCTGTGATGAGGCTCACATGATCAAGAATACAAAGGCCGACACAACTCAGGCATTGAAACAAGTCAGGTGCCAGAGAAGAATTGCCTTAACAGGATCACCACTCCAGAACAATCTAATGGAGTACTATTGCGTATGATTCTATAGTAACCATGTTTGGATTCAAAAGTTCTAGTTCTGCATCTTTATCTTACAAATTTTTGCATGGACAGATGGTTGATTTTGTTAGAGAAGGATTCCTTGGGAGCAGCCATGAGTTCAGGAACCGGTAAGACTGAAAATACATATTCAAATGTTTCTTTTTTGCTCAATAGGTGAGTGGCCTTATCTCCTTTTCTCCTTTCTAGTTTCCAGAATCCAATAGAAAATGGGCAACACACCAACTCTACTGCAGTAGATGTGAAAATCATGAATCAAAGATCTCATATTCTGTATGAACAGCTGAAAGGATTTGTTCAGAGGATGGACATGAGCGTGGTAAAAAAAGATTTACCACCCAAAACTGTCTTTGTTATTGCCGTGAAGCTGTCTCCCTTACAGAGGAAACTATACAAAAGATTTCTTGATGTTCATGGATTCACCAAGGATAAAGTATCTGGTGAGAAAATAATACAAAAGAGGTCCTTTTTTGCTGGGTATCAGGCCTTAGCTCAGGTATGTATCGATGGGATTGTCTATTTGTGACCCCCTTGATCCTTAGTTTCTTTTAGACCAGACAGTCTTTCTGTTAAAGCTGTGTCAATCATTTTGGTATCATCTCTCTCTCTTCCTATGAAGTTTATGTGTCTCTCTCTCGTCTTAATTTCTTTAACACCGGACAGTCTTTCTATTAAAGTTGTGTCAATCATTTTAGTCTGATCCCCCCCCCCACCCCCCCCCCGGTTATAAATATGCGAGATTGGCCGCATAGTGGGATAATTTTAGGAGTCAAACCCCATATATTATGGTTTCTCAATCATGGCACAATTCAGATGTGATACTATCTTGATGGACATTTCCCATTTGGATTTGGTTTGGAGAAAATAACTTCCTATGTTATAATATTAAAGATCCTTGTATATTATGTTCTCTGTAGATATGGAATCATCCTGGAATTCTGCAACTGATGAAAGAAAACAAAGACCATGGTAAAATTGAAGATGTGGAAAATGGACTTGCTGATGACAGCTCAAGTGATGAAAATGTGGACTACAACATGATTTCTGGAGGTACTTCTAGACCAATGCATGAGTCATTTTCTCATGCAACTTAAGGCACCAAGTGTTTTACCATTTCACTATAACTGGGTTGTTTTAATTTAGTGCTTCCCCCACCCCGTGATAAGCTTCTCATTTAGTTCTTGTTGACTTTTTGAACCACCAATTTGACCATAAATTTATGGTAAATCACATAGGCAAAGAATTAAGAAAATTATATATATGAATGTATAATCATTATAATTCCATAATATATTTTTCTACATTATTTCTTCTACATATGAATTAGGATTAATTTGTGATCAAAACAAACCTTAAAACAAGTAAGCTTTGACTAGGATGTAGGATATACCAGTTTCCAAGTGCTTCCTCAGATATACTTTGCAGTTAATGACATTGCTGATAGCGCTCTCAGTTTATGTACTTTTTAATTCTGACATTGTTTCATTGTTGCGTGTAGATAAGCTAAGCAATCCTCCTAAGAAGAATGATAATGGATTTCTCTGTGAGGTATGCTGAATTTGCTGTTTCCTGAGTACTAGATAAATTAAATTGCAATAGCTGAGATTTATTGGTTTCTTTTCTAAAATCAGGACTGGTGGAAAGATCTTCTCAAAGACAATAATTATAAAGATATTGATTACAGTGGTAAAATGGTCTTGCTAATCGATATTCTGACGATGTGCTCGAGTATTGGTGACAAGGCACTAGTTTTCAGTCAAAGCCTATCAACTTTGGACCTAATTGAATATTATCTTTCAAGAATGCCTCGCCCGAGGAGGAATGGGAAGTTCTGGAGGAAAGGAAAGGACTGGTACAGGTTCGTATAGGGAACTTGATAGATTCTAGCTTACTTTTGTTTTTACTAAATTGTGAATGCCCTGACAATTCAACTTGATAATGGCGGGCTTGTATCTGAAGAATGTGTAATGTTCTTTTGTTTTACCATACCTGCTGAACCTTTGGAAGACTGAAACTACATATTTACAGTTATTATACCTGCAGACAAGATCCTTTGATAGTTAACTGCCTACCCAAAGGGATATTCTTTTTGTTGAAATTGGTATATGCTTGGAATGATGTCATAAATCCCTCGTGTACATACTTAATAGACCTGAACTGTTCTGATTGAAAATGTGGGCATTTAACACTTGATTTCAAACCTTTACTTTAACCCGGATTTTCAAAAGGAAAGATAACAGAAAGTTTAAGATGTTAATAAGATCTTGTTATCTTGACATATTTGGACAATAATAATAACAAATTTAGAGATGCAACCTGCCATTGAGCTCTCTTGTGGTCCATATTTATGGCCGTGTTTTTTCTTTTTATCCCTGTGAATTGTGATTTTTCCGACACAATAACTTGCATGTATGTCCCTTTTATTCATGTCGGGTGGTCTCAATTTATTATGAAAATTAATATAGCTAGGTGCTTTACATCTTACTGCATGAACAACAGGTTTGACGGACGAACAGAAAGCTCTGAGAGGCAGAAGCTGGTCGAGAGATTTAATGACCCTTCAAATAAAAGGGTTAAATGCACTTTGATATCTACAAGAGCTGGATCTCTTGGTATAAATCTTCATGCGGCTAACCGGGTGATTATTGTTGATGGCTCTTGGAACCCTACATATGATCTTCAAGCTATATACAGGGTTTGGAGGTGGATGCCCATTATTTTTCCATAAAATTAAAGCCATATATAGGTATAGATGAAATTATTTAAGTCAAATTATTTATGTTTATGTAGGTATGGCCAAACGAAACCTGTCTTTGCATACCGATTGCTTGCTCATGCTACAATGGAAGAAAAAATTTATAAGCGTCAGGTAGAGGCAGATAAATATGTGGATCAAAGTATCTAGCACATGAAAAAAGGACTCACTGAAAACAATTCTGCAGGTGACTAAAGAAGGCCTCGCAGCTAGGGTAGTTGATAGGCAACAGGTGCACAGAACAATGTCTAAAGAGGAAATAAGGCATTTATTTGAGTTTGGCGATGATGAAAGTGCTGAAGTGATGCCTGGGCTTGGACAAGATACAGGAGATGGGTCTGAGCCAAATGAAACTGATCATGTTGGAAACTTATTCAACAAGAAGCTGCCAATTGATCATGAGAGTACATCTTCCGACAAGATGATCCGAAATTTGATAAGCAGACATCACCCGAGGTAAATAGTTAAGACTTCTTTGAACAATTCCGTTTTGCATGTGTTATGCACCAACATCTGTAAAGGTCTGGTCCTACTAAGTTGGGGAATGAAATACAGTGCTCCATCAAAGACTTAGCTAGAAGGAGCCTTTTCTGTCTTTTCTAAGTAGTCAATTTGTACAGAATAAAATAAATAGTAGGCACGAGAGGTAAGGGGGAATCGACCTATCATAGCTCTGACTCTAATAACCAGCTAAGGAGAATTTCAGATCAATTTCGGGCTATTTCCTATAGCATGTCATGCCATGTTCTCTTCTTTTCTAATAATAAAATTTCTTTTGGCAGACATTTTGAATTTTAAGCTCACCAGAATCTGTCAAAGTTTGCCTTTCCCTTCAAACTTTTGTGGCCAGTGATGAAAATTTTAACTGCTAACAATGTTTTGTTTTTTACTCACCCATTTTATTCCAGGTGGATCTCTAATTACCACGAACATGAGACAATGCTGCAAGAAAATGAAGAGGAAAAACTGTCTAAAGAAGAACAAGACATGGCTTGGGAAGTATATCGGAAAACCTTCGAATGGGAGGAGGTACGGCGCTCTTCTCCGGAGGGAAATGCATCTGATCAGCTAAAGATGCCTGTTAATGAATCTGCACTGCAGCAGCAAAGGCCCACTATTACATCTGTGACCGATCAGCATGTTCTGTTGAATGTAGTGCCCCCCAAGAATGATGATGCACTTGAACGTGCGAGATTTCGCCATCGGAATCGTTTTGTGCTAAGAGCGTGCTCAAAACTCTCTCATTTGCTAACCTTGAGGAGTCAAGGCGTAAAGCATGGTTGCCATACTGTATGTGGTGAATGCGCTCAAGAAATAAAGTGGGAAGACCTTGGAAGAAATGTATGTTAACAAAGCTGGTGTTACTGATAATCAAGTGGTACGAGACTTTTTGCTTTAATCATACATCTGGAGTTTCTAATTTAATTTTGCGCTCGGCTGCCATTGCAAATATCCTTCCCTGTAAATTTGGTAATTGTTACGATATGGCAAAGAAATACAACCTTTTGACGGAAGGGGATGAATTACCAGTTCGTCCCGTTTGAAACCGCATGATGATAGGCTAACATCAGTTTTTGTAAGAAGCATGTTATTGGAGCCTTCAAGTTCAAGGCCTATTATAGTAACATGTTGTGCCTTGTTATTTACAGCAGAACAAAACAATCATGGTTTTTTTTTTTTTAAAGCAAATTTTCTAATATTATTAAAAACAAGAAAAGGAAAATCACGGGGGTTTATAAGAACCCGTGTACAGTTCGACAGCCTTACAAGTTCCAAAAGATAGTAAAATTACGACATAAACTACTAATATCCAGAAGATAAAAGTAACTAATAAATCAAGACTGAATTTAATGGATCCTTGTTGAAATAGCTCTTCCAGCAGAATATGACTACTAATTCTTTCCCTTTGCTCAACTCATTTTGCGCCAAACTTTCCTGTTGATAAGTCTCCTCTTTCTGTTGTCTTCTTAGATATCCACAATACATGTCTCCTTGTTATGATTTTCTGATCTACTGCGTCTTGATAATGTATTGCCGCCATGTTGTCCTCTTCACTCTTCCAGCCGCCTTGGTGTATGAAAGTATGAATTATATGAGCTGTTCAATCCGAAACTGAAAGCATTTTTGTTGTTTGAAGCTTGTTATTTTATATACGTACTTCATTTATTTACTTGTTCCTGTAGAAATATAATTTTCATTCATTTCTCTCTTATAAGAAGTCCAACGATTAACTACTCCGAATAAAATTTGTATCAAGTGTGACAAAATTGACTAGTACTTACTATTTTCTAATCAGCATCAGATAAGCTGTAAAAATGGAACTGACTAGGTTGAAATGGTTTCACTGGAAGTTTTACTCTCACTCTCTCTGGAAGTTTTACTTTTATTTTCGCTGGGAGTTCTACTTCTACTTCTACTTCTACACCTGCCACCAGCTTCATTGTTGCTGGCTCCGCAAACTATAGAGACTTCGATGCCATAAACGTTCCCAAAGCACGAAAACAGGCCTCCGTCAGAGTTCCTCCGAGAATGCTTGTTGTAAGTCGATACCTCGGACATGTCGCTTTCATCATCGGTACTATATTGCTTCAGTTCCTCCTTTCTCCATCTGTCTTTGTTTCTAATTCTGTACCCTTTAGCTTTTGCTTCTTCCATTGTTAGATCTTCCAGTATTGAACTACCTGTATCATCTGCTTCTTGTGTGTCTCTGTTCATGGTGTTCTTCTGGTCAGTTAGATTTCGAGACTTGATTGCCAACTCTGCTGCCACGATTGAGGCCGAGGGGCCTATGTCGGAACATACTTCCGAGCCATTAACCATGGAGCCATTGTTAAGATCAAATCCCATGTTCAACGACCGCCCGAACTCGTTTTTCGTTTTTGATTCCTCATTCGTATCTTCTTCCTCTTCTTGACCACCTTTGTTTCTTCGCTCTTTCACGCTGAGAGAATTGGCCCTTTTCAGTGCTGCAGCAAGAGAATTTTCAGGATATCTTCTGCTTCCCATGGTATTATCTAAGATGGAAACTCCCAGGTTGAGTATCCCCTGGGGGTTTCCAGAGGGACGACGGACTTGGAGGGCGACAAACCGTGTGTTTTTCAACTTGTTATCCTCGACTTTCATGAGCGGCATAATCAGATCGTTCATAACTACACGGACAGTCCCCACTAAGATCTCGCGGAACCAGGAAGCCGTGTAAATTTCCACCGTCATGCACGTGTCCTCCGCAAATAGTGACTCATTTTCCATGCGGAACTCAAACCTCTCGTTCCATGTCGGGTTAGCGTGACCATTTTGGTCGGTCCGCGTGGTAATTTTACGTGCCGGTTGGATCCATGCTACTGCATATGCACGCATGGATTTGGAGACAGGTGCTAGGTCTTGAGCCGATATTAGGCTAATCTCCAAGAGGTGGAAAGGGATCGGTGGTGGAACAAGTGAGGAGACGGAAGAGGAGGTAACGGTGGAGGAGGCAACGGAGGAGGAAGTTGTCGGTGCAGGGTCCATCAAGGGTGACGGAATGATCCACAGAAGCCAGTTTTGAGATGCTTTTGCAAGGTTAGAGTGGATCTATGTCTTCCAATGATTTTAGACCATTACTTGGACAAATTTGGAGGAGTTCCATATAGTGGTTGGCCTCAACGCAAGCATTTCCTATTTATGATGATACTAATAAGCTCTGCTTCTAGTTATCTAGTAAAATTTCCAAAAAACATGGTGACCTTGAGGTGTAGTTTTTCTATTCTTGGACCATGTTACAGCAGAAATACGGAAAAATATTCAAATTTGTCTTCCACCCTCTTATTAGAAAGTTGATAAAAATGCAAACATAAACAAACAGGACGCTCAAATTACGATCCAGATCAGTCGTAACTACGCTCAATCACCGATCAAAGATTCATCAAATTCCGATAGCGATATTAAATAAGAAGAAATTCGACAAGAGTTCCACGATCCTGGCCAACCTCTTTCTCGAAATTGTCCTGAGTCAAAACGAAAACATCGGCGAATACAGATGATACGAATAAGATCAATGTGAAAGTGACGAATAGTGATTTCGACAATGTTGCGGGTGTTTTTTAAATATAGACACGGATGATGAAAGTGATGCTTTAAAGAGCTTTTATGGCGTATTGGGAGTTCAATTAAGGTACTATTGCTTTGGTTTCATTCAGCTGCACTTTTGTTTCCAACTGCTTTCTTGGAGTTTTTCTGCTTAAAATAACTTGCCAAGTTAGACCAATTCACGGTCTAACTTTCTTATTAATAGGGAGTCTTATGAGAGACTATAGCCTAAAAAACTGAAAAACCAAACTTGATCGGTCTAAAAACATAAACTCGCCCAAAAAGCTGCAAATTGTCCGAAAATATGCTCGAACCGCATACGTTTGCCATTTTTAATTTTTACCTAAAATTACGCCGCCACCCATAATATATTGTGAGTTTTACACATTTTGTTAATCAGCAATCTAGCATTAAGTTTAGGGATTTGGTCCCGTAATAAGTTTGGGGGTAAAATTTTTTTTTGGTACACTACAATGAGACAGTGTCAGTTTCGGTACACTAGAACGACTATGTCCAATTTAGGTACTCCGGGCAATTTTTCGACATTGACTCGATTTTGACCGGCGAATTTGACTTTTTACCAAATTATCAGGACACGTGTCAAGCTCATATTAATTCTGGATTTTAAATTTTAAAAAAAATCGTAAAAGCATTTTTAATAATTCAGAAAAATATATAAAAATAAGAAAAGTAATTATAAATTATAAGATAACGGCAAAGGAAAAGACTGGGGGGGGGGGGTGAATAGTCTTTTACAACTTTTGTCGATAAACACAATTTCTCAGATATCTGTGAAGATATTTGATACTTAATTTCAGAGAGTGGAAGACTTTTCTGTGATAAGTGCACGTGCTCAGCAAGTGATAAGTGTGTAAATACTCAGCAAGGTAAATAAAGCAAGTAATATGTTGCAGAAAGTAAATAACACAGATCTTTATAGTGGTATCTGAGGGTGGCGCGATCCCTCAACTAATCCACTCGCCCTTTCTCAGGACTTGAAATTCACTAAGATAGATAATGAGTTCTCCTTACAATAAACCTATCCCTTGATTTTCTTTTACACTAGGTTCCCAACCAAGTGTTCCCCCTAAGTTATTCCCCGGCTTTCTCAGCCAAGTACTTCCTGTACTCAGAAACCTTTGAGCTATTCCTTAGTTTCCCAAACTAAGTACTTCCTATGCTCAGTAACCTTGGAGTTATTTCTTAGTTTCCCAAACTAAGTACTTCCTGTACTCCACGCCGTTTAAGGTGTTGGTTAAGGTAGTTTGTCAGGTGAGTAGTATTAATATAACTTTCTCAGTTAAATGTTCTAGAGAATGAAACTTAGATACTTGATCTTTTGATTCAACTCCTTCACAGATAGCAATGCTTGTTAAGGATCATGCACTTAGAACTTTCGTGCTACTTAGAATTCAAGAGCTTAGTCGCAATTGTAAGCTAAAGAGTAAGTAGGTTGAAGGCTTGTAAGCTTGAATGAATGAGTTCGTAGATGTAAGTTCTTGGTGTATCTTTCAAGCATTCTAAGTGGTGATATTTATAATTGAAAATCATGTAGTTTGAATAGTATCCGTTAGGCTTAATGAAATTCAAACTATTGATATTTGTAAATAGTACTGTAGAAGACGTTGTCTCTTTTTAGAGATTTCCTCTTTTGTTCCGATGTCACTGTTTGCGCATTTATTGCATTGTACTATTTTTGTCCTGTAGTGCCAACGGAACTATGCATGCTTTCTGAAGCATTGCATGCCCCTTTCCAGAGACCTTCACATCTTCAGATACCTGTTGAAACATTGTTTCCCAGAAACATAGTTTTATCCAGGGTATCTGAGTGTAGATATATGTGGGCACTTTTCCTCGTTCAGAAACTTTGTGTTTTCAGATATCTTTTGCAAAACTTGTTTATTGAAAAACACTTGTTTATTCAAGATATCTGGACATAGGTATCTGATGACCTTCGTCTTCAGCAATCTTGTTCAGTTTTCAAAACTTCAAAATTTGTTGAACTCTACTGCTGGATGCCTTCTTCTTGGTCTTCTTCAAAGATATTAAAGTTGAAATTTAAATATCATAATGATATGAATATGACATTAAAAAAATCCAATGATGCAACCATCTGATCTTGTCATTTTTTTATGATTTATTTCATTATCTGAAAATCTGTGACATGATGACTAAAGAAACCATATACTCCTAGCTCCGTAGAGATAACCTTCACTCTTCTACAACCTTTAAGAATATCGGGCAACTCCCCTCCCTTATCTTGTTATATGAAAAATTTCTAGCCTTACCATTCAATTGAGACCTGGAATCTATTTTACCCCATGAATACAAGTACTGGACTCCTCTTCGCATTCTGAATCTCTGCAACTCAACTGGACTCCTCTTCGCATTCTGAATCTCTGCAACTCCTTTTAGCCATAAACCTATACATGCGCTCTTCCACAACCCCTTCATTTTTTTATAAATTTGAACACTTCTGGAAAATCTATCATAATACAACATTCAGAATCAATTTTGACTGTTTATGTATTTCATACAGTCAATTAGGTGCTGAACTGCGAATGCTATAATATCCTTTTGATCTTTTTGAACGACCAAATAGGCAGCCAAGAGGTCACATACAACACAAGCAACGCAACATCCTGAAAAGAAAGAATCTCAGATCGTCAAAATATAATGTTAAGATAATATGAAAATTTGAAAATCTAAAGTTACATAACTAATTAAACACATACTACAATTTCCTTGAGTTTTTGAACATCCAATCATCTTCATATTAACCTAGGAAACCAACATCTGACTGAAATATTTGATAAAACAACATTTTAGGTAAGTAGTTTTTGGTGAAATATAAAATTTTGGTAAAGAGTAGGCAAATAAATATGTTTGGTAAAAGTGTAAAAATATCTGGTAAAATATAAAAATTTAATAAAAGCGGTAGAATAATAACAAATAGTTTGGTAATCGAATTAGTAAAGAACTCAATTGATATACAAAGACTACAAGTCATTACGTAGATGGTTTGTTTGAATTTGGATATTTTGATTAATATTTGTATTTTCTTTATTTAAATATGATGGGGACGAAAGGGCGATCACTAGGCGATAGGACGATCGTCTGGTCGCCTTTGGCGATTTGATATAGACCGTCAGATCAAAGATCTAATCTGATGGTCTATTATCAATTGCTTGTTGTCAGGCAGGGCGCTGCCTGCCTGACCGTTGAATAGCACAACAAACTTACCACTATCTTGAAGAAGAAAAGCTTATTATTCTCTTCAAACCTTTTCAAATAAATTCTGACTTCATTTTGGAAATACATTCCTATAAAAAGGAAGGGAACTGTAAAGTGTTACAAATAGGTGTTATACATTAAGATAGGGAAGTGTTGCACAACATACAAACATAGTGAAGGTGAGGTTGTAATTAATCCCCATGGAACGAGTTATGTTCACCTCTTCAATAGCCAAAACCTCATATTCAGTTTCCTGAAAAGATAGAATAAGTAGTTGATGGAGTAGAATTATCATTATCCATATAGCTAGCTAGTATTAAATTAACAAGCAAGCATTACCTACCACAATTTTGTTGTACTCCTTCAAAGTAAGATTAGACATATACATAAGGTGGTTATAGCCTTTTAGATATTTGTGACGCTGATGAATGAGGTACTGTCTTGGAAGGAGGGGAGTAAATCCTAATATATTACCGGGATAGTGTCTACATTCGAAATCCTAGACATACATACATATATGTTAAACTTGAGAGTGGTCCAAGTAGAACAGAAAATAAAGCTAAGGAAGCAAATGGATGATCTTATACAAGAAGCAGAAGTTAAAAGCAAAAAGTAACTCCCCAATAATAATAACTAGTACCAACCCGTGGCGTTGCCACAGAATAGATCACTTTATATATAAAACATGATGGAGGGCTATACAAAAAAGTTCAAACTAATATAAAACCATAATGTATAGGTAAATCATGATGTATCAACCAATATAAACATGACTAAAGTTTGTGAGTTACATAAACTCTCCTATGGTGCTACATTTCTTAATTGCATTATATGACACCCAACTTTCAGATAGGGGTGTGAAAAAAAAATCATCGATCCGACCGTTCAAACCACCTGTCGTGTCACTCGCACCCACCAAATAATTTTCGTTTAAAATTTTTTCACAGTTAATTTTTTCTTTTCCCGCCGTTTGGAGGGTGGATGGCAGGTTGCACATATCAGACCCACCCGCCTATTGTATAATATGTGTGTGTGTGTGTGCGCGCGCGCGCACCCCGCCACAAGAATTAGTAAGTACCGCCAAGTTCAAGTAGAACTAATTAACACTACAAGAATTCTGCGAATTGGCGATGGAAAGGGGCGGCGGATAGTACGGATAGTAACTATCCGTCGCCCCTTAACGACGGATAGGGCGTTTTACCCTATCCGTCGATGTATCCGTCGCCATTTAGCGACGGATAGTTATCCGTCGTTACATGGCGGAAAAAAAAAGGAAATGTTACGACGGATAGATTATCCGTCGTTAAAAGTATTTAAAAAAATTTTTACAGGTAGCGACGGATAGATTATCCGTCGCTACATAGCGACGGATAGCTATCGGTAGCTGAAACATGAATAAACAGCGTGCAGAATCTTCTTCTCCCCCATTTCTTTCTTCTTTTTCCTTTCTTCGACATTTTCGCGATTTGGGTTCTCCGACCAAACGTCCACCATTCCGCACTATCTTGGGCTCTTTTCAAAGCTCTTTCAACAAGGAACTCGGGTGGCCGTTCAATTTCATTGTTCTTCGACTATTTTTCCCGCAATTTGAAGGTAATAGTCTAAAACCCTACTTTTCTAAATTTGGGGTTTTTGCTAATTTCGATGAATTGTATGTTTTTAAACTCATATACTAGCTAGTATAGCTCATATTAAGTAGTGGGTTAATGAATTGATTGATTTATTGTGAAATTGATTAGTTAGTATAATGTTTGTAAGTATGGTGTTTAGTTTGATGGTTGTAAGTATGAAGTATGTATGTATGGTATGTATGTATGTTATTTATGGTATTTATTTTGATTTAGTTTAATGTTTGTAAGTATGTATTGGATTTGGTTGAGTAATTGGTAATTTATAATTTGTATAAAAAAATTGGTAATTGGTAATTCGTATAATTCGATGGGAATATAAATTGATATTTCGTAGAAAAAATTGGTAATTCATAATTTATAAATTATAATTTATAATTCGTATAATTGAAATGCTTTTAATTTATAAATTGGTTATTGTAATGGTAATATAAGAAAATTGCATGAAAAAAACTTTAAATATAAAATGCATATAATTCATGAAATTTGGAATGTATTATAATTAACAAGCAATTATAGCCAGGAATTGGAATTGAGTTGAAATTCAATACGATCTAATAAATCCAGATGTGTCAGGTTATATAATCATCCAATGAATCCCGATCGTTCATGGATGTACTGTCGTACTGTTAATGGCAGACTTCAATCTAGTTTTGTGGAAGGGGTTGAAGCCTTCATCGCATTTGCGATGACACATCCGGCTTGTGTAAATGGGGGTTTGATAAAGTGCCCTTGCAAATTGAAAAGATGCAGAAACAAGCAATATTTGACTCCTACAGCGGTAATCGATCACTTGAAACGTAATGGATTCCTGCATGAGTATGAGGTATGGAATCACCATGGTGAGGAAGCAACACCGTCCATGACATATGAGCAATTTAGGCAGCGTGGAAGGAAGAGAAAAAATGAGCAACTTGGGGGTCAAAGTACATCTAAATCTCATGCTTTTCATGACCGGGTCGAAGAAATGGTGTTTAATGCTGCTGGGGCAAAATTTATGGACACTAGTACCACTAGAACCGGGAGGGGGGGGGGGATGTGGAGGAGCCTCCGAATCCTGCGGATCAGGTGTTCTTTGACTTGCTGGAATCAGTAAAGAAGCCGATTTATCCGGGGTGTAGGCTCAGCGAGTTGTCTTTGTTGGCTCGGCTAATGAGTTGTAAGGCTAATGGACAACAAACTGAAGCGAGCTTCAATGAATGGGTACAAGTAATGTCGGATCTTTGTCCTGAAGAAAACCTAGTTCCCACCAACTTTTACCAAGCAAAGAGAAAGATGCGGGGGTTGGGGTTGCCTATGGTAACCATTGACTGTTGTCCGGATATGTGCATGATCTATTGGGGGAGATGTAGATCTATTGAAGTGCAAGTTCTATGGTAAGGACCGTTACAAGCGTTACGAGGAAGGGGCTTCAAAGAAACGTCAGAAGAAAAACCTCACATAAGAAAATGTGGTACTTCCCTCTAGCACCTCGTTTGAAGAGGTTGTACGCTTCAAGTGCTTGTGCCGATAAAATGCGGTGGCACAAGAAGCGAGTAATCCTGGGAGATGCAGAGGGTAGAATGGATCATCCATCAGACTCACTGGCATGGAAAGAGTTTGACAAGACATATCCGGAGTTTGCAGCCGAGTCTAGAAATGTACGATTGGGACTTTGTACGGATGGTTTTAACCCGTTTGGAAGTGAACGGGCGTATTCTTGTTGGCCAGTGATGCTCACTCCGTACAACCTGCCCCTCGGTGAGTGCATGAAGGAACCATTCATGTTTTTGACTGTGTTTGTTCCTGGGCCAAAAGATCCAGGAATGACGTTGGATGTCTTCTTGCAAACCCCTAATCAAGGAGCTGATTGAGCTTTGGGAGAAGGGTATCCCTGCATATGATGTGTCAACCAAGAAGAACTTTACCTTGAGAGCAGGACTACTTTGGACCGTGAGTGACTTTCATGCGTACTCCATGCTATCTGGAAGGAAAACCGCTGGGAAACATGCATGTCAACATTGTTTGGAGGACACTGATGCACTTAGACTAAAGGATAGCGGGAAGGTATGTTGGTTTGATTGTCATCGTAGGTTTCTACCAAGTAATCATCCGTTCAGGAAAAACAGGGATCAATTCTTGAAAAACAAAGTAGAAAAGAAAGGAGCCTCAAGACGACCTACTGGTCACAAATTCTTGCGGAGATTGATAGGTTGGGTCTTATGAAAGTGACTGAACTTGGGTGGGAGAAGCATAACAAGAAAACTAGCAACAAATGTGGATGGAAGAAGAGAAGCATCTTATGGAACTTGCCTTATTGGAGCAGTCTTCTTATACGTCACAACCTAGATTTCATGCACATTGAGAAGAACGTGTTCGAGAACTGCTTCAACATAATTTGCAACATTCCCGGAAAAACAAAGGATAATGTCAAATCTAGAGCCGAGTTGGATACATGGTGTAAAAGGCCGGAGTTGACAAACATGAATGGTGAAGGTAAGTGGCCCAAGGCATGCTACACAATTGACAATGAATCTAGGTCAATACTGTTTGATTGGGTGAAGGCATTGAAGTTCCCCGACAATTACGTCTCAAAATTGTTGTGGTGTGTGGATTTGAAGAAGACAAAGATGTTTGGGATGAAGAGCCACGACTGTCATGTGTTCATGGAGAGGCTTATCCCGGTTGCATTTCGAGAACTGCTACCTAAACATGTCTGGATCGCTATCACCGAGCTGAGCTTATTTTTCAAGAATTTATGCACAAGGGTGGTTCACGATCAAGTGTTAGCAAATCTTGAAAGCAACATACCATTGATTCTATGCAAGCTCGAGCGTATCTTTCCACCGAGCTTCTTTGATTCTATGGAGCACTTGCCGGTTCACCTTCCACATGAAGCAAGACTTGCTAGACCGGTTCAGTATCGATGGATGTATCCATTCGAGAGGTGTGAAATAATTGCAATCATGTACTTAAAATGACGGATAGATTTTCATTTCTAACACCGTCTTACCTGAATATATATTACAGGTACTTGGGGAAATTGAAGAAATATGTCAAGAACAAAGGTAGACCTGAAGGATCGATTGCCAATGCGTACGTTCGAGAGGAAACTACAACCTTCTGCTCCTATTACTTTGAGGACCACGTCCCGGCAAAGGCATCTAGGCCATCTCGAAACGCAGACACATTCAAAATTCAATAGGATGATGATGTTTCCCTATCTGTTTTTAGGGTCTCAGGTAGACCTTTGGGACAGAGTAAGAAAGAATATCTGACGGATAAGGAGCTGAAGGCAGCTCAATATTATGTCCCCACGAATTGTGCTGAGGTTGACAAGTATATGGTGATATTTGCTGGGTGAGTACCTTATTAAAAGCAACTAAAATTGAACTTTTAACTAAAATCCTCCTAGCTAGTATGTAGACTTATAATCATGTCAATGTCCACAGTGTTTTCAAAGAGCGTTGTCTGGAGAAGAATCCTCAGATGGCAGAGGATACGCTTGAAGAACTCCTTGACTCAAAGATGGAATCAGAATTTCCAGATTAGTTCAAGGAGCATGTCCGAGATCCTGTCAACAACGTCACATGCCCTTACTTGAGTGCTCTAGCAGAGGGACCATTCAAAAAGGTCTACACATTCCCATCTTACATAGTCAATGGCCTTAGGTTCCATGCGATTGACTCTAACACGGCTATGGCTACAAGCAATTCTGGGGTGTGTGTCAAGGGGCAAGATTTAGGACCAGGTGATCTGTATGATTTCCACGGGAAGCTGAAACGAATAGTGCACCTAGAATATCCTGCGAAAAGAACCTTTTTGTTTGATGTTGACTGGTATGATCCTAATCCACTTGGTACGAAGAAGAATGAGCAGTATGAAATGGTTGACATAAACCATCGAAAGAGGTACAAAACTAAGTACGAACCATTTATCTTGGCGACTCAAGCACGACAAGTGGTGTTTCTTGAATATCCAAGCAGGAAACGCGACAAGGCGGACTGGTTAGCTGCGATACCTATACGTGCCCGCTCCAAAGTGGAGTACGTTGAGAAAGACGACTCAATTACCAACTCGTACCAAGAAGAGGTTGTCGATGAACAAGCAAAAACTCCTGTACAGGCTCGTGATGAGTTGATAGATCTGCACGAGGACCAGTATGTAGACTTAGACGAGGACGCACATGGTATGTGAGAAGGGTAGATTATGTATATAACTAGTTAGTTGTTGATAATACCAAGTATTTGTGATTTACATGCTTTTCAAAATGTATGTAGGTATATACTAACACATTTTTCCTGTATTTGTTGCATGTTTTTGCAGATGAAGCGACATAGGCGACCCACATACCGTCCTCCCCCATGCGGCCAGTCAGGGGGTAGTCGAGGAGGGGGGTCTGACTCAGAGGAGCAGATTAGTCAGAGCAACCACTCTACGGTTTCTGAGACGCCACCTGGTTCGAGCAGGGGCTCGAATCCGATCTTCGGGAACTTACAGGACGACGATTGTCCCTACACCGAGATCGAGGTCGAGGCTCAGTGGAACGGGAAGCCTGTGCTGTTCCCAATGAGTAAAGACAAGTAAGTATTATGCATTCCTTTATATATATAGAACATACCTTAAGATAATTTATGTCACATCATTGTTATACTATAGTAATTAATATTTGTTTCTTATATCTTATGCATTGATAACAGGTTATGGCCTTCAAATGCAGCCGCTAAACTCGGTGACATCTTTCGGACCAAGAGGGAGCCCCCGGGACAGGGGGGCGAGAAGTGGTCGTGCATCTCGGACCGGATGAGAGGCGAGTACTTTGATGAGTTGCGGGTAAGTTTGAATCTGACATTCCTTTATTTGTTGTTATACTCGTTGTTTTAATGTGAGTGGTATGTTAGTCATTGTATGTGAGTGGTATGTTGCCGCTGAACTTGGGTGATATGTTAGTCACCACTGTGTTAGTAAATTTTAGGACAATGTGAGTGGTATGTTAGCCACTATATGTGAGTGGTATGTTAACTTGGGTGATATGTTAGTCACCACTATGTTAGTATATTTTAGGACAATGTGAGTGGTATGTTAGCCACTGTATGTGAGTAGTATGTTAGCTGCTGAACTTGGGTGATATGTTAGTCACCACTGTGCTAGTAAATTTTAGGACAATGTGAGTGGTATGTTAGTCACTATATGTGAGTGGTATGTTAACTTAGGTGATATGTTCGTCACCACTGTGTTAGTATATTTTAGGACAATGTGAGTAGTATGTTAGCCACTATATGTGAGTGGTATGTTAGCCGCTAAACTTGGGTGATATGTTAGTCACCATTGAATATGTTATGTTGTGTTATCTTATTAAATTGATGTCTCGGTTTACGTTTGTAATTTGGATGTTGTCTGGAATTGGAAATGTAGAAAAAGTACTTCATTCCCAATAGGTTGATCCACCTGATATGGCCTTGTTTCGAGTCACTGGGGTCAGCTCGATACAAGGATATGGTTTGCACTATGAAAAGGATGTGGCGACAAAACAAAAGGCATGCATGGTGTGATGAGGAGGAGTGGGCGCTTTGGGTGGCCTACTGGACTTGAGTTGATGTCCAGCAGATTGCGGACCAGAACAGAGAGAACCGGCTGACAGAGCCATCTGAGGGTAAAGGGGTGGCCATTCACCACTACGGGTCGCAAGCTGTTCTTACACATCACGTGAAATCTGTAAGTGTACATCTAATTTGGTCAGTTTATTCGTACATGTGTTTTGTGTTTCATTTCTATACCTTTAATGAGTTCCTAGCTAAATGTTTACCTTTAATGTGTTTTGTGTTTCATATGATCTTCAGGTGTCTTCAGGGGAGAAGAATACCGCCCCCGAGTACTTCAAAAGAGACAAGCTGAAGAACGACATATGGGTTGACAGCAAGTCCGAGGCTATTGCGGTACGCTAATTTTGGTTAAAGTTCATATTTGTGTAGTACAAGTTATTATGAAAAAACTGTAACTCATGATATCTGCATTTTACGGTTTCAGGCTGAGGTGGAGGCTCAGATCGAGAGGCAACAGGCCGAAACGGGTGAGGAGCTGACAATTGAACAACAAAACAACATCTTCTTAGCCGTCAACCCAATGGACAACAAAGGCCGAGTATATGGATTGGGGAGTTTCGGCCCTGTGATGACTACTCCTACCTACTCATCAGCATCCCAGCAATCTAGACATCAGGTTTTCACACAGGCGTGTCTCGGAGTTAGTGCGATCCTGTTTGAACATGTTGCACTTTCACGAGGAAATGGAGCGAGATAGAGCACTACGGAGGAAAACGGCGTCTTCGATTCTGATCTGAGCTTTCATGTCCGTGTTCGAGACGTTGACCACCGCCCAAAGAGTTAGATTTTGACTTGTGTTTTTTTTTTTTTTTATTTCTTACTTTAGACTATGTACGGATATTGATTTTCATTACGGATGGTTTGTTAACTTTTGTATAATGATTTATGTTTAATTAAAACAATTTCATTATTCTAGATTTACTATCAGACAGTATATTTTGTAAAACAGGTGAAATATGAAAACAAGCTGCAAATTATTTTTTAAAAAAAAAATTAAAAATCTGTTTTTTTAGCGACGGATAAAATATTTGTCGCTAAAAGCAGATTTTTAAAAAAATGTGCTTTTTAGCGACGGATAAAAGCAGATTATAAAAAAACAAAAATCTATTTTTTTAGCGACGGATAAACTATCCGTCGCTAAAATAGCAGATTTTTGTTTTTTTTTTAAAAATTAAAAATTTGCTTTTTAGCGACGGATAAAATCCGTCGCTAAAAAGTCAAAGGTTTATCCGTCACGATTTAGCGACGGATAACCTATCCGTCGTCCCACTTCCCGTGGGACGACGGCTTTTTTATCCGCCGCTAAGAACTTAGCGACGGATCGCTACTGTTTTAGCGACGGATAAATCCGTCGCTAAAACAGTTTTTTTTGTAGTGTAAGGTTATCTTATTTCATTCTTTCTAATTTCCAATGGTTGAGGTATAGACATCAGGTCACATGTTGAGGTATAGACAGAGGTTTATAACTAATTAAATTAAGTTGGGCTATTATGAAAGGAGTTTGATTACGATTTAGTCTTGAGAGATTAGGATGGATAGTATGGTCAATTTGATTATGTATTTACAGAAGGTCGATTGTAATAGAGATAGTAGTATGTCTTACTGGACTTTTCATTATCAAGCATTTCTTATGCCTATTGTAAACGTAGAGTATAATTAATACTCCTCCGTCCCGCAGAACTTTATACATTTGTCATTTTCAGCCGTTCCATAGAACTTTATACATTACCAAGAAAGGAAGCTACCCCACACCCAACAAATAATAAACAATATCAACATTTCACTTAAATTACACATTTTGCCACCAAAAATACACTTTTCCCCACATTTTCTATATTCTATCATAACTTAAACTTTTCGCATAAAATTGTGCGCTAACCCTAATGTATGATGTTTTCCGGAACGGAGGGAGTATATTTTGTTGTGTCCATAAAAGAAAATCTCTCTAATCTCCTTATTCTTATCAGTAACTAATACATCAGATAATGTTTGTATGTTTGATTCGTACATCTTTCTATTGCAGTATATATTTTTGACTTTTCATGTATCATTTGATTTGAATTTTGAACTTTATTCATGAATCGATACCTGCTAATGCAATGTAGGTATTAATTATTTTTGCATTTAGAACTTTTTTTCTTGTGCAAATCTGCCCGCCAAGCCGCATGTCGTTGTTATCACTCGAGCAACCATGGGTTGAGAAATTATCCTACCCGTCTCGGCTTATAATTATAACTATCCGCCTATATCAAGCTGGTTTGATTTTTCGTAAATATCCTCACGCGGTCACCCCTATTCAAACGGATCAAATGATTGGGTATTCCCGATGCCCTAATGGTAATAAGGAATTTGACACGCGGTCACCCCTATTCAGCACTTAGAAGATCTCGGAAGACCATCTCCTTAAAAGCAACTACTTATCACCTCCAACCCGCTAGGGTCCGAGGAGCAAGCCTTTGACATGTGGACCACTCCCTGGTGGACATGTGTCTCTCTTCTAGAAGGAAATGACCCTGGCCACTCAGATATCTTATAAATAGGATTACTTCTCTAGGTGACCATGTATTGCACACTTACTGTGTTTCGCTACTTATTATCCAATAGACCTTGAGTTCGTGGCTAGGACCCCATAGGTAAGTCTAAGACTGGTTTGTTCAAGGCATGCCAACTTAAAAGACTAACCCCCCTCGCTCTTTAAGACTAATGAACAATTTTCTAGGAGTAACATACTAAGACGGTAAGACCTATTCCGAGAAGCCTTATGTTAATTTACTCATATTTCTTTAGTGAAAAGACGTACTAACACGTATTTACCTTCATCAATACTAAAACACTACCAATAAATTTGTCTGGGTATTTTAAATTCATTAGCTTCAATACCTGCAAAATGTGATTTTTTTTTGTTTTATTTCATTTTACTTGATATACTTTTGAATGAAATAAAGGGAGTACAAAATTCAATTGCATATTACTCTATTGGTTATGAGAAATTTTAAACATTAGAGTATGCGTGTAGTTTTAGTTGAAAATTTAGAGTAGGCGTGTAGTTTTAGTACAATAATAACACATAAAAAGGTGGTAAATGTGTACTTTAATTGGCAAATTGTGTAATTCATGTGTAAAATTAAGACTTTTTATTATTTGTTGAGTGTGCGGTAGCTTCATTTTTTAATAATGTATAAAAAAATTAGGAAGGCTAAAAATAAAAAATGCATGGGTAAAATCCATTTTTGGTAATCCAGCATGAGACATTTCCAAGTTTGGTACTCCAGAGTGAACGCGTCTAATTGAGTACTAAATATCAATAATTATTTACAATTAAGGTACTAACAAAATTTAGAATACGGGTTGTGTCATTCCCGCACGAGCAAATGTTAAACGATGAAAGATAGCATGAAAAATTGGTTGTTCACAATACATTGTGGATTTTGTCCCACACGCGCGTCAAATTCGTCTTTTTCATATTATTTTTTGTCGGCTTTCCTCACCAGTTTTGTCTCAATCGTTCTTCAATGGATTGAATTCACGTGAAATTGGGTTAGATCAATTGTAATTTTAGTACAATTGAGACGCTTCACCTTTTAATTTACAATTAGTAAATGTAATTAGTTATTAATAGATAGTACTAATATTGGACGTGACACTCTAGAGTACCAAAATTAAAAATGTCTTACACTGGAGTACCAAAAATGGATTTTATTACCCAAAAATGTATGAATTTCTACAGTGCGGAGATAAAAACACTTAATGATGGCACCTTTGGTGCTTAAGAACACAGTGGAAATTGAAGTGGCAACACATTCTAAAGGCCATTTTGTGTTTCTTCATTTGAACATTAGTCTAATTTTGTGTATAAATAGTTACGCACTTGCCATCTAATTTTGTAATAAATTCTAAGGTACTTTTTGTGTTTCTTTATAGTTGAACATTAGTCTCACTTTATATAGAAATAGTTATGTACTTGTGCCATATAATTCTTTTTATATAGTGGTCTAGAGAATCCTTTTTGAGCTTGAATATATGAGGAATTTACTTGAGAGGAGACATGACATTTGTTGGTAACTTTGTACTCGTGAGTAAGAGCGTGTTACGTGTCATAATTCCTTCCAGAGATCTTTATACATTATAATTGACATATAATTTTATGTGAAAAATTAAAATAAATGATAAAACATAGAAATGTACTTCTTAATGACATGTATAATTTGTGTGCAACATTAATTTTTTTTTTTTATTGAATTTGAGTTAGTTTTCTTTTTTGAAGTGACTACAATTTTCAGGAAAAAAACATCTGAATCATCATACTGAAACTAAATAATCACCAAAATACATCAATTGAGAATTTAAGCTATCAACTCCTTCACTACCAGCAAGCAAACACCTATTCATCTAAATTATGTGCACATCATTGCCACTCCTATAACAACTGAATGATATATTGATGAAAAGATCCCAAATATGACTTTATTTAGTCAATGGAAATCTCACCCATGTATAAACATTTAGAGGATTTTTTTGTTTTTTTTTTATAAGCAGGATCTTGTATTAACGGAGAGCCAATAGGCCAAATTACAGCAAAACTCAAAAATCTCTCTATAGAACTAAAAGAAGGCAAAATCTTCAGTAATTAATTAGTAATATGTTGTGATAAATCAGTATGGGAATCTAAACAAAAATAATAGAGTCAAATTAGTAAAATAGGAGCTATAAACCTGAATCTCTTCCAAGAAAGCACAAACATTAGACACATCAATTGTTACAGACAATTGCCATCCTGGGAGTCTCCTACAATAATTATGTTCTTCAGTTCGAGTTCCATGGCGAAAAACACGGTTTGTCTAGCTACTAGAACTTCCGCAAGCTCCGGATTCTGGACATACGGAACTTTTCTTCATCTCCAGGCAATAACTCTTCCAATATCTCGACCCTTCAAAATCACATGTAATCTCTCCATACAAAAATGTAAATCATATGAAAATTACATTAATACGTTCTACCATCGTTATTAAAGATCTCCACGGAATAATCGGTGCCATTGTTTCCTCGAATTGCAAATATCACTCCATCCGCTCCAGTGCCAAGGTTTCTATCACATGGTCTCTCTGCCTGCTACAATGGAGTGACCTTTGGCTCCATCGGACCACGACAATCAACTTAACAATAAGAGAGATGCACTAAAATTAAGCTTTGACAATCAAACAAATTTACAGGCAGTACAAAAATAGGAATAACGATGTTGTACGCCTTATTTGGACTGAAAATAAACACATATAATCGAACGATGGAATCTGAATTACTATGCTAAAGAAGACATGATAAATTTGAAAATCATATGACAAACTCATGTAAGCAAGGTTTATTCAATATAGCTAAAAGCCCAATCAAATAACTTGAGTTATGTGAATCAAAATTAATGTTAAATCATGTAAACAAATCAGTTTCCAAACTACACTCCATCTAACAAATGTAGAATACAAAGATAAACACGAACTATAGATCAATTTAAGCATGCTTTTGTTGACACGGTTTGTGACACAATGCTTAGCAACTTTGAGATGAAAACATATTCTAAATAAAATGGCCGTATGTACTGAATTACTACTTGTAACATTGAGTAATATAGTAAAATTGCAGAAGTGAATGATATGGATCAATTCCTAAGGCTGCATTAGCTAGCTTTCCGTGTACAACAGACTCTCGACGAAGCGGTGGAGTACGGCTGGAGCTGGCGGAAGATATCCTTGGTTGCACTTCATCTTCTCGAGGCGCTGGTTTGTTTCTCTTCACCACCGGAATTCGAAACTGAGATTTGAAAATCAAATGAATTGGTTTTGGGGAGTAAATTGTTGTTATGATATATGATAATTTCTTTATCTTAGAAACTTATTTGTCTTTGATTGTATATACTATAATTACCAACATTCCATATAAACTCACTGTTACCAACTCTTGAGTATCAAACCGAATAATCCATAGATGGAAATTATGGATTTGAATACACCTTCCTTATATTGTATTTTTTTCTAATTATTTAATACCCAAAAAAATCAAGAAATTCTCTCATTCATTTGAGGAAATGCTTCGTCACGATGGCCAATGGAACGAGAAGTAGGTGCATGGGTGTGATTGAGGATGTTCCGGTCACACTGAATGGGGAGACTTTTATGGCTGATTTCGTGGTTGTGGAGTCGACACGGGTTAAAGGCAAGGAGATGGAGAAGGATATGTTGCTGTTTGGGCGACCGTTCATCAAAACCACTCGCATGATTGTCAACCTCCACGCTCGTACCTGCACTATAGAGATACATGGCAAGCAACGTGAGTTACAAGCCACCACTACACCATACTCACCCCTGCAGGTTGACACCAGGAACTACATAGGGGCGCACACCGAACCCTTGTAGATACACTCTTATCTGAAGGGGAGAAAAGGAGCTGCAACAACCGGGAGAACCAAGAATTTCCAAAGTACCCGTTAGCCAACACGGAAGAGTCTAGAACATGACTATAAAGGTACACCAGCTGGCAAGTCACTATAGCTCCCATTCTCTCTTCTTTTTCACTCTACGCTTGAGGACATGCTTAGTTTAGGTTTGGGGAGGGGGAATGTGCTCTCTAGTGTCTTGTCTGCATTTTTCTCTGATTATCTGTGTCTTTAGAGTCTTTCGTCTTTACTTCTATGTATTATGTTCTATTGTGTATTATGCGACCCTTCTCTGTTATAGTTTCTTTGTCAGTCTAGGTCTAGTTAATTTCCCTTTAAGTACTTTCGTGGTGAGTCTGAGTCTTTGACCAAGTCGAATGTCCATTGTAGGTGTTAAATCCACTTGCTGCTTACGTTTTATTTGATGATTAGCCGGAAGTAGGATAGTGTATTTTTAATCTTACAAGGTCGTTTCTCTTTTAAATAGCAAGTTTGTTTAGCTCCTTTGGTCCAAAAAGCCTGTGAGAAGCTTGAGAGCCGATGAAAAATTTTTGTACCGACAAATGTATTGTGTGATGTCCTGGGTTGTGCAAGTTTTTACGTATTACTTGCGCCTTTTCATACTTATGTGTACTTAGTCTTGTTAGGGATGACGAACGGCATGCTCTTTTTAAGCCCTTCTCCCTGTTCCAAGGAACAGGTTTGGGGAGAGAACTGTTATCTTGCGACTTATATGTGTTGTTTTGCATTATTGTTGAAAAGTTTGTTTATTGCTCCCTAAAAGCTTTTTGATATGTGAATCTCGGGGTGGATCTATGGTCTTCATTGATCACCGTTAGTCGTGTTAGGCGTGTTTCAAATACTACCTATATACCGGCGTGGTCTTAAAAAGCCATATGTCCGTGAGGGTTGATGGCACGTACACCAAACTAACACGCACAAAAGTGCGGACTTTCGGTAAAATAGACACCTGCAAAAAATTGAGATTAAAAGAGCCCAATGAGGCCAAGCACTGAATATACAGTGAAGAATTTGATTGAGATTTGAATCGGTTGACGTGATTAGGGGGAGCAGTTTCAGCTTTTGTAATCTGAAAAATTGAGTCGCATGTTAAGTCCCTTTCGATCTAATGAGACGAGTACAAAAGCATAAGATATTTTAGGCACCTTTGTGATGCAAGTCGCATTCCCAGTTTATTTTTGAGCTTATACCCCATTTGGATACTTCCAAGAGAGTGAGAGATAGACTGCATTCACCTATGAGGGATTAGCGAGCTACGCTTAAGTGCTATTTGTCTGGGAAACGATTGTATTTGATTTTCTGTACACTGTTTTGCCAAAGTTGGTTTGATGACAAAATTTTTGCATCTAGTGGACTTAATGTTTACAATGGTAGATTTGGTCACTTGGGACCTTAACTCTTTGTTTGTTTTCGTGGTTTGAGTCTAGTTTATGTCTAGGTTTATTTGTTTGCTCGAGGATGAGCAAAGGTTCGGTTTGGGGAGTTTGATGAGACGATAATTTAGAGTCTCATTTGGTCCTTTTTAGCGGTCTTTTTGAGTCTTCGTTTATAGTTTTCTAGTATTTTTGTGCATTTTTATGTTTTGGTGTTTTGGTGTTGTTTTGCAGGAATCGATAGTTTTGAGCCAAAGATGAGAAGTTGAGGTTAACAAGGCTCGCCGCGGCGAGATTTCTGATGCAACAATCTTACGGCTAAGGAGGTTTCGCCAAGCATTTTGCTGCCGCAATGAGATTTTACGGTCTTTGGAATTTCATCTTGAGGAGCATGGCCAAGTAGATTTTACGAGTGGCTCCCCCGTTTTGGAGGAAGACGCTCGCCGCGGCAAGAATTTACGAGCCGGATATATAATCGACAAAAGAAAGCTCGCCGCGGCGAGACGCACAAGCTCAGAATTTGTTCTCCTTATTAGCTTAGAATTAGTAATACTTTTGGGGGACTTTCTTTTAACCTAGTTGATAGAAAAAGCTCTACACATTCATACTTTTGACATCGAGACATATTTTGGAGCTTGGTTTTATCCTTGATTGATTTATCGATATCGAATTCCTGATCACCGTGGTAATTCTCTATTGTTTATCTCTTTACAATTTGTTCTTGTTCTTGTTTGTCGAATTGTATGAGCTTGCATGCAATTATCATTATGTTTATGTTTATCATGAGCAATATCTTGAAGTCTTTCATCTTTCAATCTATCATGAGTAGCTAAACCACTCCGAACACGGTAGTGATGTGACGGTGATTGCGTATTCGCTTCTAGGGTTTGAAATCGTTCATATAGGTTAGGCTCGTTCAAAGATCTTCGTAAAAACCCTTCAATTCAATACTCTCATTCAAAGATTCTCTAAAACGTTTGGTTAAGGATCGTGGATTGACGACCCGTGATTAATCTAGTTCAAATATCTTCAAACTCGTTTGGTAAAGGTTGGATTGATAGTTTTATGTACACCGACCGTGTGACAAGTATGAACGATTTCCCTAGAGCGAATTAGCACCACTCGATCTAACTACTGTGTTCTCTTCTCTCTCATATCTAAAATAGTTATCTGCTTTTCTATTTTCTAGTTATTAGTAGTTCACAACTCAAACAATTCAAACAGTTTACGCAAGTGACCATTTGCTTTCAATTGCTTGGTAGCTTAATTGTTTCCTTAGCGAACGACTATGTGGTTATCTTTGTTTATTCTACAACAACTGCTTGCTACTTGTTTCTAAGTATCAATTTGAGCACATCAGTTAGCTGACCTTCGGTTGAATGTGAAAGATGTGCTCTGAAACTCGAGTAGGAGATGAGCTCTCAAGCTCGAGTAGGAGAGGTGGTGGACGGAGTAAGATGATCGGTGAAGTAGTTGTGACCTTCGGATGGATGCTTCTGCAGAGAAATGCTTGTAGCTAGGGCTTTCGAAAGAATTGCTATTCGTGAGTTCAAGTGTTTAAGCGATGGATTTCTTCTAATGTCTCGTTCCCCTCTTATAGGCGAGGGTCTCAGAACGTGGACGTTAGGCTAACAGATTCCAACGTCTTCAAAAGACTTCTTCTTTCCACTTCCTTCCTTCTCTCCACCACCTCTAGTCTCCTTCTTACTCGAAATTTGACCGTGCATAGTTGGGCCAATGGAGCTGGACCCTCGCTATGAGGTAGGTCGGGATAAAAAGAAGTTAGATGGACCAAAGCGAATTGGACCTAGAAGCTGGTGTTAGTCCATGAATTGGGATGGTCCAAGATGTATGGATTTCTCCTCCAAGTGAGTAGATACTTGCTTCCGAGGTATCCTTCGTTGAAATTGCTACTAAGGAGTAAGGGATCTCTTCGGTGAAAACGTTACTAAAGTTCTCCTAAGTAGCTTGACCAATCGTAGTGAATTCATATTTGGGTCGGACCTCGATTGGGTCAAAGTCAAACGGTCAATGTAAGTATGGACACATTTTAATGGATTGGACCAGCCTTAACTTATTTAATTTGACCCATAATATTTGGATCTATTTTTCAAGTAGCACAATGTACTAAAATTTGCCAATACAACCAGCCAGGGGAGATTTCTGGCCTTAGAAATATTCTCAAGGCTGTTGAAGATGCGAACTTTGTCTTGGTGATATGATTTTGCATAGATACAAGAAATCATCCATGGTTCCTGATGATGAGGGCGTAAAACAACATTTATACCTTGATCGTCTACATCAATAATCTCTACATCAATATCTGATTGGTTAACATCCAGACACCACCAGCCATTCCTTGCGCAGGTGCAATTTGATAATTTGAGTATCCTAGGAAGGGTGCAATTTCATAAGCAGTGTCTTGAGAGACACGAGTTTCCAATAAAAATACCACAGAATGATTATGTGATCTAGCTAACTCTCGGAAGTTTCTACAAAAACTTTCATTACCAGCCCCTTGACAATTACAGGAAACAATCTTCATGGTTGACATGTTGAGGTTATATGGCATGAGTGAGTAGCTAATCTCCCGACCCATCAATAACAATATCACTTGGCATTGAGCTTCCAATGTCAGTAAATTCTGTCGAACTTGTTCCCACTCGCTCAGAACAAACCTTTGCCAACCCGTCATCTGGTTGTCCTCCATAAATATGTTGTGTGTCTCCACCTCCAGCTCCCAAATTGTCGATGGAACTTCCATTACGTGAACCACCCATTCCCCTCGAGTCATCCGTAAAATTTTGGACAGCCCCTGAAAGTGGTGCAGGTGTGTTTCGATGACCGGGTTCTGCACCCAATGCACCACCAACATGCCGTTGTGGAAGTCGGTCTCTAGATCCTCCGAGTTGATCTCCAGGTGATCGTCCTCCATTCTCTGAAATAGTTGGTTGTTTTTCTTGGGTTGTTGAAAGAATCAAGTAACGATTCGTATATGTGCGCAAGGAACGTTCGACTCAGTAGTACCAAGTCGAATTGTCTGTGTTTCTATTTGCACTGCTAAATTTGACTTGGCAATTGTCTGCTGTGGTGGCTGATTTATAGCAGTTTGCGCTCTTGCTTGTTGTGCTTGTCTAACACTATTAGAATTTAAACTTCGAGGCAGAATTCTAATTCCAGTGGGTCTAGGATTTTTTACCTCCGTAACATTCCTAGTCCGTTCCATAGATGCTGGGGCGACTGGTCCACTGGTCAAAGTACCAGAATCAAATCTTGGATTTCTATTTGATGTATTCATGTTGAGCAATCTTGTCGGGTTCTTTTGGGGATGGCGTCCAGAAGTCGGAACTTTCTTATTCCTGCGTTCCACTACCATCCACTCGCCATATCCATTATTCTTAGCCTTTTCTAAAAGCCAACTCGAGTCAGAATCCTCCTTGCTTACTGTTTCAACCTGAGGAGTAATGGTAGTCGGATTTTGATAAGTATCACCTGTAATCGAGTTACCTACTGGTTTTTTGTGACGCTCAATCACCTATCGTGTGTCCCACTCGCCCACATCCGTAACATAAAGATGGGAGAATCTCGTATACTACCTGGTATACTTTACCAGCAAATATAAATTCCAAGTTCTAAGGGTTTACATGTCTCCACTTGCACGCAAAAGCGTGCAAACCTACCTTTCTTTGCAGTAAAGGTATTCCCATCAATTTTAAGGGAATCTCCTAATGCAAGTAGATAGTGATTGAATCACTGATTCTCTAAACATCTCGATGGGGAGGTTTAAGATCCGTACCCAAGTAATTATTTTTTCCACTTTATCCTTATCAGCTCGAAAATTCGGTGTCCATTGACGTATAGACAGAAAGCTTTCTGCCAATTGCCAAGGGCCTTCCGTCAGAATCATAGTTCGTTTCTCTTCACTCAGACCCTTGAGGCAATAACAGCTATGCACTAAATCCATGAGTTCAAAAAAGTGGCCTTGAAGAGCCCACATCGATTCCAGCTTAAGAAGTAGTGTCGTATACTACCAAGGTTTCCCCAGAATTTTGATAACAATGGTGTTCTTCTATGGGTTCATCATTAGGTCCTTAAGATTTTGGGTAAATTCTACCTGTTTAAAGGGATATCCGGCGTAGGATTTAGAATTTTGATCATAGCACGTTCCCTCAACGTTCATCTTTTCGTCTACCCGAACATCTCTTGGTTTAGGCAGATTCATTGCTTTGCTAGCATAGGATGGCAAAGGCAGGTCCTTATCTGTTTTTTCTTCCGAATTTTCCATAGAATCATCCAAATTCTCCACCAAATCCGAATCTCGTCCGTACCAAATCAGAACATGCTTGAAGGTTGAAGAGATGCCGGTGTAAGAAAATCCGGCGGCTATTGATGTTTTTAGGTTTTCCTAAAACATCGGAGCAGTTATACACTTCGTTCTTACTGCGAGGACAATTATACTACTATTGTTTCTTTATCTACCTTTAATATAATGATATGTTCGTAAAATTAATTTTGCCCGCTTAGGCAGTCATATAATTGTAACAATATGTAGTCTTACAGAATGAAATACTAGTGACATCTCAACACATAGTTAAAGGTCCGAAGTTTCTTGGAGGCCGTCACGTCTAAGCGTCTCGGTTGGTTCGATTCTCGTCATATTAAATTGTGGTATGTTGGAACCTTCATCTTCGTCATGATAAATATAAGCCATCCCACCGTGCCTAGTCAAGTCCATTCCGGCCATTTCGTCCGCGGTCGAAATCCTTAGTAGCTTCAGCTTATGAAGTGCAAAGAAAAGTGGTCCCATAGTTGCAGAAACCCACCCAATTATAACCATAATTTGGACAATTTGGGCTGCCAAGAGATTTCCACCGCCACCCATAAACAATCCGTATGGTCTATCAACCTCACTTGGATACACCTCGTTTACATAAGATTTAGTAGCAAATAGTCCAGTGAACAACAAACCCCACGCACCACATCCACCGTGTAATTGGGCTGCCTCAAGCGGGTCATCATACTTCATTTTCTCAGCAAGCTTGTTGAATCCAATTAAGATCCAAGAAGCCACAAACCCACAAATAACGGCAGCCCATGGTTCTACGACCGAACAACCTGAAGTAATTGCCGCAAATCCACCCAACAAGCCGTTACACACATCAGTCACATTCCAATGTCCAACCAACAACCTTTTCCCAAACAAAGATGTCAAGGCAGCCGTACTTCCCGCTAATGTTGTCGTGACGGCTGTCCTCCCGACCGCACTCCATTGTCCATAGTAAGGTTTTATGGTGCCATAGGATTTCAAAATGATTAGAAATGAACCTGGATTGAACCCGTACCACCCGAACCACAACAAGAAAGTTCCCAATACCACTAGTGAAGCATTATGGCCACGCAAGGCAACAGATCTCCCAGTCCTGTCGAATCGGCCTATTCTGGGACCTTCAATGAAGGCACCCCACAAACCTGCGATACCACCAACCATATGAACCACCCCAGAACCCGCGAAGTCAATAACTCCAGAGCCAAAGAGAAGGTGGCCATCGGTTCTCGTCGCACTAGCCCAACCATCAGCTGACCAAATCCAATGCGAGACTATTGGGTACACAAAGCCAGTGAGGAATAAGGAGTATATCAAGTAGGCCACAAATTGTGTTCTTTCTGCTATAGACCCGCTTGTAATACCTGTCGGATGGGAATAGACAGTAACAGAATCAAGAGAACTCAATTGAACATGGTCGGAAAAAACACAAGAATAAGTCAATATTAACAACCAGACTATATTACTAATTCACCCGCTTGCTGCAATCTAGCATATACTCGCGCGCGTGGTCTTGTCACTATATTAATTACAATTGGTGTTATTTTCCTTTGGAAAATTAAAGCTTTAAAGAAATAACAATCCAAAAAATGGATAAAGAACTTAATACCAACTTCACATCATTCTCTCTATCCAAAAGATGTGAACCTTGTATATTCGCTTGAAGATGGAATTTTGTGCACCATACGTTATTTTACTCTCACCGTCCCAATCAAATGTTCTATTTTAATTTTTCACAGTCGTCAAACATTTTTAAAGTTTGACAACGATTTAATTTTAAACTGTAAATATAAAATGTTCACTTAAATCATATAATTCAAATTTTGAAAGTAAAATTTCATTATATAATTTAATCGAACATTTTACATTTGCAATTTAGAATTAAATTATAGTGCATAATTGAAAAATGTTGACTGTAGAAAGTTAAAATGGGATATTATATAATATTTACAAAATTTTGTATGTGATAATATTTAATTAATTAAAAAAACAGTGGTGTTTTTAAGTAAAACGTATAACAATCGATAATGGAATTAACATGTACAGAAAACATCACAAGTGTCATGAATAACAAAAGTTACTATGGCATTAAAATTTGCTATGATATTAGCACTAGTCAAAACGCAAGTACGTATATATTACAATTGAAAATTATTCTTCTAAAGTGAAAACACCATTTTATTAAATAAACACCCTAAATTTTTGTTAATGACATGTAATTTAATTATCATGCACAAGCGTGGAAACAAAAATAAAAATCCATTGATATATATATATACATACGCACCTGCTGCAGCTATTGCGAAGGCCCATTGGTATAGAAAAAAGCTATAATCCGCACCTTCCATAGGGAATCCCTTCAACCCGAACGAATGATGCCCGATAAACCCGTTTGACGATTCTCCGAATGCGAGAGCGTAACCAAAGAGGTAGTAGCTCAGCCCACCTGCGGCGGCATCCAGCACATTGGTGAGCATTATGTTCATGGTGTTCTTGGCTCGAACCGAGCCAGCGCAAAGCATAGCAAAACCAAGTTGCATTGCAAAAACCAAGTAGGCCGAAAATAGGAGGTACGTGTTGTTGATTGCATACGTGGCATCGGAGAGCTTGTCGCAGATGAAGGCGGCTGCCGCAGTGGCGTTCGATGCGGCACCGAAGAGGGGGAGGAGATCAGAGGTGCAATTTTCCATGTTGTGGTGGTGTATGTGTGTGGAGTAGAGTGTTTTGGTTTTATGTTTGTGTGTTTGGGAATGGAAATCATATGATATGCATGTCGGATTAGGACTTGGTATAAAATTGAAGGAAACAAAAAGTATGAGGTGGAAAATTGGTTTCGATGCTTTAAGTATATCTAAAATAGGGGTGGCACCGATCGGGTTG
This sequence comes from Plantago major, assembly GCA_026545765.1. Taxonomy (NCBI): domain Eukaryota; kingdom Viridiplantae; phylum Streptophyta; class Magnoliopsida; order Lamiales; family Plantaginaceae; genus Plantago; species Plantago major. The sequence goes on from CM048839.1 coordinate 112,113,624, forward strand.
GAATCGGGATAGAATATTTGGATGGAAGGATTTTATTTTCTTCATTTTAATCCCGACCCTATTATTATCATCTATTTGTTGAAGTATCATTTACATACACTGATCACAAACTCTTAGAAGGGATTTGCGTAACAACAAATATTTTGAATCACTACTATATGTTAAAGAAATAAAAAAGAAGATTGAACATGCTCTGAATCTATTGAACGAGAATAATGAAAGTGATTACAGTACTTTGAAACAATACTAGCTAGCTCTATTTATACATAAGGAAGTCAGTATCTTTACTAATTGATTTCTTCAATCAGTTCCATATTATACCACTATAATTGGGCATAACATATTCTCCTCAATCCTTTCCATAGTTTCTTCAATCTGCAGCTTCCAATTTATGATTGCGTTGTCTCTTTTCAAGAGTAGTCCTTGTGTTTCTGGTTTCTTCTATTTTCTTCTTTCTTCCTTCGCATTCTGGTCCTTGAACTTTCTCCTTCTTCCAATACTCCCCCTCAGGATGGGCATAGATGTTCTTCATGCTCATCTTGTTGATCATTTCATTTAGAGTTGTTGATGGGACTGCTTTGGTGAATATATCCGCTAGTTGGTTGCCAGTTGGTACGTATTCAACTTCTATGATTCTATTCGTCACTTTTTCCCTAATAAAGTGACAATCCACCTCAATGCGTTTGGTTCTCTCGTGAAAAACAGGATTCTTTGTGAGATGTATGGCATATTGGTTATCACACAATAGTTTAATTGGTTGCGTGTATCTTATTCCAAAATCTTTTAGCAATGCTATTAACCAAGTTATTTCACAGCACGTATATGCCATTGCTCTATATCCAGCTTCTGCTGATGATCTGCTTACTGTGTTTTGCTTCTTTGATTTCCAACTAATCAATGATTTTCCAAGGAATATGCAATATCCTGTGACTGATTTTCTTGTATCTGGACAAGCGGCATAGTCTAAGTCACTATAAGCTAGAAGTTCCAAGTTTCCTTGTAAAGTGAAAAATAAGCCATTTCCGATATTTCCCTTAATGTATCTTACTATTCTCAACAGTGCATTCATATGTTCCTTCGAAGGATTCTCCATGAATTGGCTGAGTATTCCCACCGCATAGCTAATATCGGGCCTATTGATGGTTAAGTAAATGAGCTTTCCAAGAAGATTTCTGTAGATTGTGGGATCTTGTACAGGTTCTCCTGTGTTTTGTTTCATTTTATGATGCTGCTCAATAGGAGTAATTGCCGGTCTACACCCTAACAATCCAGCTGTTTGTATGATTTCTGTGGCATATTTTCTTTGTGATACATGAATGCCTTGAGATGTCCTTGCAATTTCTAAACCAAGGAAGTGTTTTAACTTACCTAAATCTCTTATTTTAAATTTTGCTTGCAGTTGTTCTTTGATATTATCAATTGCTCTCAAGTCTTTTCCTCCTATGATTATGTCATCAACATATACAAGGAGTGTAATCAAGCCGTGATCAGTTTGCTTTGTGAATAGTGAGTATTCACTTTTTAATTGATTGAAACCCAATGATGATAAGAACTGAGTGAGTTTCGAATTCCATTGCCGTGAAGCTTGCTTGAGTCCATAAATGGATTTCTTAAGCTTACACACCATTTTTGTGCCAATGCCATTGGTGTTGTTGCCCCCCTGGATTGAGAGGCCTGGAGGCATGGTCATGTAAATTTCTTCATCTAAGTCGCCATTTAAAAAGGCATTATGGACATCCAGTTGTGCGAGATGCCAATTTTGCTTTGCTGCTATAGCAAAGAATATTTTGACTGAAGTTAATTTAGCAACGGGACTAAATGTGTCTGTGTAGTCTAGACCAAGTTGTTGTGTGTAACCTTTTGTTACCAAACGGGCTTTATGTTTATCAATTTGGCCGTTAGAGTTGAGTTTTGTTTTGAAGACAAAACGACAGCCTATGGGTTTAACACCGAACGGCAATGGAACTATGTTCCAAGTGTTATTATCCTCAAGGGCTCGCAATTCTTCTGAAATAGCATGTCTCCATTTCTCTTCCATAATTGCTTGTTCATATGTCTCAGGGTCCTTAAGTAATGATAAGTTGATGGAATAGCATTTATGTGCTGAGTTAATTTTATCATAACAAAGGAATTCTGAGATTGGATGGTCAGTACTATATTGTTCTAGTTGCGTGTTGCTAACTGCGTTTATTTTAACGTTATGATGGTATCCATCAAGTGCAGTAGATATTTGTCTTTGTCGAGTAGACTTTCTTGAAGCTATTGGTTGTTCCGGCTCATGTGAGGCCTGTATAGTGTCATTATGATCCAAAATTGCATCGTTAGATGGTCCAGTATGTGAAGGCATCATGGGTGAGTTTTGTACTTGATCTTGTATAACTCCAAAAGGCGATATGTCGACATGAGGTCTTGTGGCCCTTTTTGGAATTTCCTCATCCATGAATTATCAAGATGCCTATTTACAGGCTTTGGCTGATTTTGCAAATTTTTGCTCATGGGAAATTTCGCTTCAATGAATTTCACATGTATAGATATGATGATGGTTTGCTTGTCAATGTCGAAACATTTGTATCATTTAACATGTGGAGGATATCCTATGAATATGCATTCACGTGCTCGAGAATCTAATTTTGTTCTATTAATCTTTTCTGAGTAAACATAACATAAACATCCAAAAGCTCTTAAATGTTCATTTTAATCCCGACCCTATTATTATCATCTATTAGTTGGAGTATCATTTACATACACTGATCACAAACTCTTAGAAGGGATTTGCGTAACAACAAATATTTTGAAGCACTACTATATGTTTTAGGTTTAAGTAACATTAGTAATGTTTAGGTCGTTTTTTATATATATCCATAGCACCAATATTTTTAATAAAAAATATAATATTCTTAACTATAATTATAATATTTGTTGGTATCTTTTATTCCTTCGACAAATAGATTCACTTATTACACTCATTCAAACTTGGTTGGTGTTTTATTGGGTTTATGTAATAAGGTCTTTTTTATTCTCACATCGACTTTGACCGACCTAAATATATGTATTCTTTAAATTGCCATGTAGAAGTTAATTCAATCCGATCCATATGTCGTAGTTCAAACTCATTTTATCCGTAATTTTTAAGTACAATTAATAATTTATTATTTTAATAATTAAAAATCACCAAAAAAAATATAATTCGACTAAAAGGCCCTTATTACATAACTAATTTTTATTCAAAATTTATTTTCACTTTTATAATATACTATTCTTTATAAATTATATCAAACAAAATAGATTCTTAATTATAAATTCATTCAAATTGAAGATATATATGCAACAAGTATCTCAAAATGACAGCCTTGTTAGGTCTAGCTATGTGACTGTCAATTCATGCGCTCATTATTCAAGATCAGAACATCAAGGGAATTAAATACTGGAAACTAAATAGGTAAATCCATGAGACCATCCAGCATAAGGCCAAATTTTACACTATTACAAATTAACGTCGTGACGACACATTGTTTAAACTGTTTTTAAACAATCACCCCTTCACACAAAATCACAAGTAATTGATCATCACTTGTTTATTTAAAGACAACCACTTCTAGCTAGCTAGTATACATTGCGATTGCGATTGTTTTGCTAAGTACGTATTTAAATAGTACTAGTATTTTTAACAAACCGTACGTAAAAGTTGAAGAAGATGTGACCTTTAGGCATGCACACAACATATATATGGCAAGCAAATTAACATGGATGTTGTTTTGTTTCTGAAATTAAAGACGATCAGGTGTAGGACTTCCGGATGGCTCAATCCTATTCATCTTGAATTGTGGGAGGTTGGAAGTATCACTTTCGTCATGATAAAGATAAGCCATCCCACCATGCCGAGTCATGTCCATTCCTGCCATTTCATCCTCACTTGAAATCCTTAATAGCCTTAACTTATGGAGCGTCAAGAAAAGTGGTGCCATAGTTGCCGAAACCCATCCAATTATCACCACAATTTGGATGATTTGTGCTGCAAGGAGATTTCCGCCACCACCCATAAACAACCCATATGGTCGATCAGGTTTACCCGGGTACACCTCGTTCACGTAAGTCTTTGTTGCAAATAGTCCAGTAAATAGCACACCCCATGCTCCACAGCCACCGTGCAATTGGGCCGCTTCTAGTGGATCATCATACTTGAATTTCTCAGCTAGCTTGTTGAACCCAATCAACACCCAAGCGGCCACGAAGCCACAAATTATTGCGGCCCATGGTTCCACGACAGAGCAACCTGAAGTGATTGCAGCAAATCCACCCAACAGGCCATTGCAGACATCAGTCACATTCCAATGTCCTACCATCAACCTTTTGCTAAATAGGGTGGTAAGAGCAGCCGTACTCCCCGCCAAAGTTGTCGTGACAGCTGTTCTCCCGATGGCGCTCCACTGACCATAATAGGTTCCCCTCGTGCCATACGACTTCAAAATGGTCAAGAACGAACCCGGGTTGAATCCGTACCAACCAAACCACAACAAGAAACTACCCAAAACCACCAGTGAAGCGCTATGGCCACGGAGGGCAACCGACCTACCAGACCGGTCGAACCGACCAATTCTTGGACCTTCTATCAGTGCTCCCCATAGACCGGCAATACCCCCGACCATGTGAACCACCCCCGAACCAGCAAAGTCGATGACCCCGGAGCCAAATAGTAAGTCCCCATTGCTTCTTTGAGCGCTAGCCCACCCATCAGTAGACCATATCCAATGTGACACAATTGGGTACACAAAGCCAGTGAGAAATAAGGAGTATATCAAGTAGGCCACAAACTGTGTTCTTTCCGCTATAGACCCGCTTGTAATACCTGTAACATCATAAACCCGTAAAATGATTTAGGAAACCGCAAGTACCGTATATACACACCACTTTCATTTATGTCTTCTATTTCATTTTGTTTGATTTTCACTTATTCAAGAACTAGAAACAAAGTCAACACACCAAATATCAAGAAATTTTGCAAATTAATTCTCTTCTTCCATTTGACTTTCTATCACTCCTTTTAATTTCCATGAAACTAGCTTGCGGCAATTAACTCTGGTCTCCATCTAAATTAATTATCAGTAAGGGCAAAGTACATGATTCATTCTAGTCTTTGATATTCTATTGTATAAGACTAAGTTATTGTATTTGTAAATCTCATTCTACCACTAAATTAACCTAACACATATTTCCTATAAACCTCTTTAAAAACCGATTCAAATCAAACTTTTCAATCCAACGAGACAAATAGCGTATTTATATGAAAATTGCGTACTATTAAAAATATTTTCCATGAGTACATAATTTACTCCAATGACTCAATGGGGGTAAGAAAGAAAATATACTTCCTACGGATCTCAATTTTTCCTTCATTTTACGGTAAGGAAAATCAGTCGTATTGTAAAATATAAATTGTTTACATTAACCAATTTGATTTATCATTCAAATTCCTTCCCGTTGTTATAAATACTACTCCTATAGTTAGCAAATTTTTGTATTTTTCATATATTTTAAATCATTTTTAAGAAAGCATGTAAAATTGAAACGCAAAACTTAGATACATACCTGCTGCAGCTATTGCGAAGGCCCACTGATAAAGAAAGAAGCTATAATCCGCAGTAGCCGAAGGAAACTCCGTGAGCCCAAAGAAATGCTTCCCAATAAATCCATTGGACGGCCCGCCAAACGCGAAAGCGTAGCCGAAAAGGTAGTAGCTCAGCCCGCCTGCCGCGGCATCCAACACATTGGTGAGCATGATGTTCATAGTATTCTTGGCTCGGACGGAGCCAGCACAAAGCATCGCAAAGCCAAGTTGCATTGCAAAAACCAAATAGGCCGAAAATAGGAGGTATGTGTTGTCGATTGCGTATGTGGTGTCCGAAAGCCTAGCGGAGATGGAACCGAACCGGTCACAAATGAAGGCGGCTGCTGCGGTGGCGTTGGGTGCGCCTCCGAGGAGGGGGAGGAGCTCCGAGGCCGTGCAGCTGTAAGGGTCGGCCATGTTAGTTAGTCTAGTTGTGTTTTTTTTGTTTAAAGTGTGTATGTTGTGAAATGAATATGAAATCTTGGGGTTCGGATTTATAGTATAAGAGGTGATGTCACACCTATATATGTATAATATAATGTTGGTTTCTTTATTCCAATTTGCATAAGTTTATGGTTTTTGGTGCTTTTCTTTTTGCCATTTAGTTAAATTTTGGATGCGAGTAACTTGTATGATTGGCTCAATTGAGGCAAAAAAATCAAAGCGAATGTGAGTCAACGCTTTGCCAAATGTGAGTAGACATGCAACCATCATTAATATTGGAAAAATGAAATGTTGATAATTAATCTCTATATACATTGTCTATGGACCACATTAGTAATAGAAATACTTGTTACTAGCCTCACTAATTTTTCTTACTACAAGTTAGTTAGTACTTCTAATACTGTAGTATATCAGTACCACAGGTTCAAGACAAACATCAAGTTTATTTTCAACGGACATTTTAAGGAATAGTACGGCTACGGTAGAATTTGGAAAAAGGATTACGATATGATGTTTTCAATAATTTGAGATTCCGACTAACCTGCAAAATAATTGACGTATATAATTCCCGCTCCAAATTATACAGATCACATAGTTCATCGACCAAGGCCATCGAGTTGTGTCCCGGCCTCGCTCTCACGCTTTGAGAACTCAACTCTCGGTCTATGGCATTTTAGCTTTTCTTAATTCACGGACTAAAAGAGAATAATTCTTTGATTAAGGATTTTGAAGGTCAATTGACATTATACATGCAAGGGGAGGGGAAGTACCAAGAATCAATAACTTACCAGAGTTTTCTACCTTTAAACGTGATATATGTCATAATCTGGGGAAGTCTAGACAATAAAAAATTTGTATTTCTATAAATATACAAAAATAATTTATAGTCAAGTAATATAACTATTTTTTTAAAGAATTTAAATTTCATTCCAATAAGACCAAAGTCTATAAATGATCATCAGCCCCACATTCAATACACATCGTTATATAACAACACAAATCAACAGACACACTATCATAAACCTTGACAAATCCTTCTAAGGTCTATCAGAACAACTGGGACTTTCTTAACAAAAATATATGAAACAGCAGCAGATTGGCCACTGAACAGGGCAACATTATGTTCCTTTATCGCCTCTCTCGTATCCAACATTTAAGACTTGTTTCATACATAATTCCCAATCCACGTACTCGTACGATTGCAATATTAGCCCTTTACTTTTTCCCCACAACCAAACATTAAACTTGGTTTTTTCAACCACCTCCAAAGCAAAGAATTTGTCCCTTCTGACTCACCTCATTTCTCACCTTCCAAATGAACCAAATGACACCATGCCAAAACATTAGCCAAACCGCCTTAGCTTTCGAATATACCAGTTTAGAGAATGCCAGCAGGTTACCTTTCATATCCATAAAGTCCGGTAGTTGAAGCTCCTACCACCTAGCGACCTTTATCCAAATATGAGATGCAGAGCTAGACTTTAAGAAAAGATGATCGATGGATTCCTCCTCATTTGCATCACATAGCTTGCAGTAAGAACCATCTGGATGAATAAGCTTCCTGCTTTTCAAGTTTGGGAGTGTATGAATTATTTCTTGAATAAGTTTTCATACAAATGTATTTATCTTCAATGTGTTGCATCTATTTCAAACCAAGCTTTCCCACTCCAACGACTTATCATCTCTTCTTGACTGGAAGATACTGATCTGTGCGTAACCAGACTTAGTTGAATAAGTTCGATCAACAATACATTTTCATATCCAGCAGTCCACCTGATTCGGCACAAAAAAAAACAGTCTTGTTCAACAAAAAAAAAAAAAGTTCTTTCACCAATTCCTCCCCCAAGCAAAAAGTCTACTCCTCCAAGACCAAGAAAAGCTTAACGCACCCCCACTTCCACCTATCCTATCAGCCACACGACAATCCTTATCCACCTCTAAACTAAATAATCGTGGAAACATATCTCTCAAACAAATTCTGCTAACCACCCAAACATCCTCCCAAAATTTAGAAGAACTTCCATTTCCCAAACTTCAACTTATGTTATCCCAAAACCAACCTTTGCAACCTACTAGTTTCACAATATATTGCCACCAAGACGACCATCCCTTTCCCCACGCCTTCCCCTTCTGCAACTTTCAACAACTCTATTAAACTCACCTTATTTTGACTTGACAACTTTAATCCATAACACACTATCCCCGCTCAAACGTCTTCAATGCGAAATTAATTCATCAACAATAAGACAATGCGGAAAGAGTCAACCAACAAATCAACGTCTAGACGGATTGTCTAAGACAGCAAAATAGTAAAACCTAAAATATATTTTCCAAATTACTATCTCCAACAACACAATCACTTACTAAAAACAACACGATCGGGCCAAAAGGCATCACCATAAAACGCTTCTACAAGTACTTTTGCATATCCATGGAAGCTCCAACGAACACCCCACGAATTTTTGATCAAATAAAAATGATTCCCGGTATGTGGGTCCTTTCCATATCCTATTATGAGAGGATATTGTGAGATTCAACATCATTTTTTGGTTTGGAGGCATTTTGTAGTGCCTCGGCCTTCGGATGTAAAGAGCCTAAAATTTAAAAAGTAAATCAATGAGAAAAAACAAAACCAATTGAATCAAGATCTCAAAAAAGGAAATAAGCAACATACTATGAAAAACATCATATAGATGCAAAAACAAAAACGTGGAAAACAGACTTGGGATAATTTCATTAGTTTAATGAAATAGCACGTATAAATATTTTTCTACACATAATTTTTTTTGAGAATTTTTTTTACACAAAAACCTTTTCAGCTAATTTTAGTTTACATTTTAACCTTTTTTTCTTCATCCGACACCAAAACCTTTTCAAAATATTTTGCCGTCACACCTTTCAAAAAGTTTCGCCGTCACACCAAAAAAGTTTGGTGTGACCACGGAATTTTTTGAAAGGTTTAGGCGTCGGATGAAAAAAAAAAAAAAGGTTAAAGTGTAAACTCAAATTAGCCCGAAAGATTTTAGTTTAAAATTTTGGTACCTTTGCATGAATCATAATAAGTGGACAAACAGAACGTAAATTAAAAAAGAATGTTATAATGTTGATATTAAAGTTGAAATTTAAATATCATAATGATATGAATATGACATTAAAAAAATTCAATGATGCAACCACCTGATCTTGTCATTTTTTGATGACTTCTTTCATTATCTGAAAATCTGTAACAGGATGACTGAAGAAACCATATACTCCTTGCTCCGTAGAGATAGCCTTCACTCTTCTACAACCTTTAGGAATATCGGGCAACTCCCCTCCCTTATCTTGTTATATGAAAAATTCTAACCTTACCCTTCAATTGAGAACTAGAATCTATTTTAACCCATTAATACAAATACTGGACTCCTCTTCGCATTCTGAATCTCTGCAACTCAACTGGACTCCTCTTCGCATTCTGAATCTCTGCAACTTAACCTTTTAGCCATAAACCTATATATGCGCTCTTCCACAACCCCTTCATTTTTTATAAATTTGAACACCTCTGGAAAATCTATCATAATACAACCTTCAGAATCAATTTTGACTGCATCTGTGTTTCATACAGTCTATGAGGTGCTGCACTGCGAATGCTATAATATCCTTTTGATCTCTTTGAACGACCAAATAGGCAGTCAAGAGGTCACATACAACACAAGCAACGCAACATCCTGAAAAGAAAGAATCTCACAGTATCAAAATATAATGTTAAGATAATATAAAATTTTGAAAATCTAAAGTTACATAACTAATTAAACACATACTACAATTTACTTGAGTCCTTGAACATCCAATCATCTTCATATTAACCTAGGAAACCAACATCTGACTGAAATATTTGGTAAAACAACATTGTAGTTAAGTAGTTTTTGGTGAAATATAAAATTTTGGTAAAGAGTAGGCAAATAAATATGTTTGGTAAAAGTGTAAAAATATCTGGTAAAATATAAAAATTTAATTTAAGGGGTAGAATAATAACAAATAGTTTGGTAATCGAATTAGCAAAGAACTCAATTGATATACAAAGGCTACAGGTCATTACGTGGATGGTTTGTTTGAATTTGGGTATTTTGATTAATATTTGTATTTTCTTTATTTAAATATGATGGGAACGAAAGGGCGATCACTAGGCGATAGGACGATCGACTGGTCGCCTTGGGCGATTTGATATGGACCGTCAGATCAAAGATCTAATCTGATGGTCTATTATCAATTGCTTGTTGTCAGGTAAGGCGCTGCCTGCCTGTTCATTGAAGAGCACAACAAACTTACCACTATCTTGAAGAAGAAAAGCTTATTATTCTCTTCAAACCTTTTCAAATAAATTCTGACTTCATTTTGGAAAGACATGCCTATAAAAAGGAAGGGAACTGTGAAGTGTTACAAATAGGTGGTATACATTAAACGAAATCATGTCTCAACAGAAATTATACAAAACAAAGTATTGTACTGTCGTCAAACTTTGAATTCATTTTTTGTTTTGTTTCTATAAACGAAATCCATAACTTTCGTTCTACCTAATTCAAAACTGCTACTTATATTTTTGAAATTTCTTTATTTTATACCCAACAACAAAACAAAACATTGTTTTCAATCAACAAAAATATTACAAAATCACTCACACTCAACAAAAATAATACCAAACACTAGATCGTGCAAACGTAAACAATAGACAACGGATAAACATTACTAAGCATATGACTACTGGAAAAATCAACCAAGTAGCATTCCGCATAGACGCCGAGTACGCAAGTATGGTGCCACAAGGGAAACAACCAATACAAACTTGGGCATCATGCGAATCAGCGTATAAACGCCACTTATGGGACAAATAGTAGCCATGAGACCACATATCCATGTAGTATTCCACACCGAAGAGCTCGATCAATTCGGTATGTGCCAACAATCCTAAGTGGAATTGCTAAGTGGAGACACACTGGTTGTTTTTCGGATCCACCTCGTGCCACAACCAGTTATAGGAGCAACACTAAGCTGATCTTGATTCATTTTTACTGGGACCAATGCCATCACCAAGGTATGCAACACAGAAAACTCAACCTCGGCCAATAGCACTTGGCCTAACAAATAAAGAGGTGAGAAGGCCAAATTGTCGATGTGCGAGCAGGCACCAACTTGCCCTAACACACCAAGCACCACTCATGCGCCATGTCTGGAAAACAAGGCATACATGTCCAAGTACAACCAGCCCACGAGCAAAAGAGCTCGCAAAATGAACACCCCAACTTGAACACCGGCTGATTCCCAATCAAGTACGAGAAGAACATATCACCAAGCACCTTGCTCGACTAGGAAGCAATGCATTGCCAAGCACCTTACTGAGGAAACGAGTTGACTACTACCCCCATGCAAGCACCTAACATATGAGGGTAAAAGGAGTTTACCAACCCAGAGTCTTTCCCAGTTACATCAAGGAAACCATTACCAACTACTCAGCATCATTACCAACCTTGAGGGAAAACACCTAGGCAACATGGAAATCCATGGTTGGGATCATGAACTCCCTCCCAAACCGACCTTTAGGGACACCTTCGGACCTTGAAATTCATATTGGCACATGAAAATCATGTTTGGCACCATGAATTTCGATTTTGACACACAGATGTGCACACAAGGCGCACAGGGGGGGGGGGGGGGGGTTCTGTGCCAGACATGTGACCAACACAGTGCCAAAACACTTCCAGTTGCCTGAACTCATGAGAGTTACCCCTCCCCCATCCTAGTAGTCTAAAACATCATTTCTCAAGTGACAGAAGTAGACGTCAAAATGGTTGAGAAGCACACACTTTTGAAACACGCTCTCAAGACATCCGTTTTCAACGAAAATTGACAATGTTAACGAGAATCCCTTCTAGCAGTCCCCACAATTCCTTTTTGCCTTCCGCGTTACACGGAGCAATTTTCACAATGTTAAGAGGAATCCCTTTCCATAGGCCCGACACACCCATCACACCCTAGTCTCCCCATAACTTCAATCTTACAAAAATTGAAACATCCCATAAACAACACAGCCCACCCGACGAGCCATCCGACCCATTAAATACACACTTACACTCTCGACTACTCCACATCACATATGTCAATCTATCATCGATGTATTCCAACTTTGTTTCCTGGAAACATAAAAATTCCACCTTGTCATTCGACACCATTTCCTTCATTGCACTCTTCTTCGTCCTCCCCCCAAACCCCGGATGTTCAGGCTAGCAATTTGCATTAAAAATCTTGGTCATCTTCTCAACCTGCATAATGTCAATGTTTCCGTCATAGTCTCTGGCCTCCCAATCACGCAGAAATCTCACTATATGTAGGTTGCGTTCCTCCTTCTATTTTTTGTATCCCTTGCAGGACACTTATCAACTTTTATGCGCACTTTGCTTGGATTGAGCTTACTTTCATGTTGGAGGAAGTTTTGATAGCAACTTCACCTGTGCTTACAAGGTTCTAGGTAAACCAAACGCGGGCGAATAAGGGTAGGCTTTTTGGCTATGGAGTTAGAAAAAAGGATGGCCGGTTATCGACTGGAACCTAGGGATGGCACTAAGCAAGCTCTCCCTCACCTTTTCACTCAAAGCGTTTTCGGTTTCATCCGTGTTCCCTTTACCCATATGGCCAATTATATGATGTTCAAGTAATATAACTATTAATAATATCAGTACATATTTGTTTATTTATTTATTTTATACTCGAATTATATTGATCTTGTATAGTTTTTAAATTGTCGAATTTTGATCTCGCTCCCACTTTCTAATTCCAGTCGTCGTGATCTAGGTCCTCCTACAACTACTATATCAGATTTTATGGGGGGTATGTTTTAGTATTTTTATCTCATACTTAGAGCACAGAGTACATTTTAGATAACTGGTAGTGCAAATGATATTACTCACCTTTTAGTTCGACGACTCGTCCAATAATGTTTTTGTGAAGTTTTGTTGTGTACAAGCAATTATCCAACCTTGGAAGGTAACGAAAGTATTAAATATCATTGACAAAATGCAATGCAAGCCATTACTCTTAATCAAGAAAGAGTTTACTTTTACAAATTTTTTATCTAGATTTAAAAGAAAGAGTAATTTGTAAAGATGGTAGATACTCATAGAATTAGTATTTAATTAAAATCTGTGTACTGTGACATGTTTGACAGTTTGAAGGAATCTGTTAATTACTGACTCTCATAGCCGCGTAATACGGATTAAGCTACTATAATCACTATTCAATTTCTAAATTAGACAACTTAATTATTATTTTTACAAGAATCTTAATTAATATTTTAGGAAAGTCAAATAGGAGATTGACATCAACTAGTACAGAGAGTGGTTTTAAATGTTGGTCGAGTGACTTCTTGTTAGAATCAATGACTTCTAAATAGATCCGTAAATCATAGTAGTAGTTTTAAACTTCACCAAAACTTAATGAAAAATATCAAATGTATCAGTTTTTAAGTTCAACGACATGAAATGGACTTGGAGTCCAAAACTTTTTAAACACTTGGCACTTCATAAATTTTCATGTTATCTTTAAAATTTTTGTATTTTCGAAATATACCGAAAATGTCCAATAAATTTTCAAGTTTCAGAATATACCGAAATATATATTGGAAATAAATTTTTGGCTTACAAAAATTTTCAAGTTTCAGAATATACCGAAATATATCCAATAAATTTTTGTATTTTCGAAATCTACATTTTAATGGATGTTGTAAATAAAATGTCGCTGTCTCAACTTATTGTCTGATTAATCGTGTAAAATTACTGTTTGGTTACAAATTTCTAAGACCTTGAAATAAATAAACGTAGCAACCCCCATTTATGGAAAAATGAAGAAGAGCACACCCATTTTAGCATAATACAATCAAATTTCAATTTGTTTCAGTTTAGCTTAAACGTATAAGGGTAGCTCGCAACTTCTTCATTACATAGTTGAACCTGAAAGTTAGTATAAACTAGATTATTTTTACAAATGTATTTAACAAATTAAATGATAAGTTAACTGATTTGTTAAATAAATTATTATATAAATAGTTTAATTAATTTCTTCAATAAGCTTGATAATGTATTTTATGGACTCAGCTAAATAGGTACTGTACCACTTTGTTACGCATATAAGCTGTCTATCTCATATGTAAAGCACAAGTGGGTAAGAGAAATGAAAGATGCAGAGAATCTGAATCACAAGATATAACAAAAGAATCTATATCCAATGAAAATTAGTTGCTGATGTCATGTATGATTAGTGCCTAAATCAGAAAAGTTAAGAACTAATAATTTAAAGAAATACTTAAATTATTCAACTAAACACATCCTTTTCAATTACAGAGTAGGTTTTTAATATTTTATCATATGTATTTTTTTTGTTTCAATTATTTTAATGGCAGTAGGAATTTCATAAGTAGAGACTTCCAATCATCCACATGAACCTTAACTTTTATGGTTCGTATGATAATTCTTGTACATTTTGTGTGTTCAAAACACATTTGTACGAAGCATAATACGTGTCCATTCTAAGGTTTAGGATTCTGCCGAGATTTTGTGCTTTGGTCCGGAAAAAGTGAAGCATAGAAAGAGCGTATATATTAGAAAATTGATATGTTGAATGTAATTTCGACATAGTTAAATAGATTTTTTTTATCCAAATTGAACTTGTCCACTTGTTAAAATTCTCTAAACTGCGGATTCAGACTTGGCATTTGCAATATGCCACCAAGAGAACCTACTCCTTGAAACCGACTATGGTCGAATTCAGATAGTTTATAGTATCATTTTGATTTAGAACACATCGAATAGAAAACTCAACCGGTAAAAAGAAATACGCACAAGGATAGCTCATCTTGACAAGGATATATGCAGTCTTTTGAGAATAAATATAATCCAGAAAGGCTAAAAATAATTGTCATGAAGCCACAATTGAAAGCCAAGAGGCTTAAACTTGACCTCTCAGAAAATAATTGGTCACATTAACCAAAGATAAGTCAATAATTTCACAATCAAAGGGTAGTTAATAGATAAATGGCTACATCATGACACAAAGTCAAGTCTGCATAACATTGTTGTCTGCATAAGCTGTGACAACCATGGGAATCCATTTCTTGCCATTAAATAACTAACCACCAACTCTCAACAGAAGATTCTAGACTGCTTTTTTTCAAGAAAAATACAGGGTTAATTGTATATACGATACCATATTTTTCTAAATCACAACGCGATAGAAAACTTATATATCCCCAGGGATGCTGAGATTTTTGCACAAATGCTGCTGAAACCGAAGGAATAATACAAACATAACGATAATCGGGTCCTTCAGTCAGTCAAGATCTGTTAAAACAGTTTGTTTGTGTATTGACTAAAGTCGGGGCGTAGCCTTAATAACTAAACGCAGAGGTGTCCAAGCAAATTTCAAATATGTTGGGGGTGTTTGTGTGTGTAATGTGGAACTGTGTAGTAAGCAAGAAAGTCCAAAGGATGAGGTGATCAATTGTCACCCTATTTGCCACAAAATGTCAATAGTTTTGTAGTATGTTAGGTAAACTAACATGGATACCATTGCTTGCTTGTGCTGAACAAATGGTATCTTCAGAATATTCAAAGTACAACTTTCTAAAAAGGGATATTCAATTCGAAGGTGACACCGATTTATAAGCTACAGGTCAAGCTCACTTGCTATTTATGTGGTTAGCAAGAAATAGGACATATAATTGCATCATCTATTGAGTATTGATCAAGCTCAGATGTTATGCTATGGTTAGCTAGACTGGTTAGTAATAAGGTTTCCCCACCTATAGCAGGCTATCAAGAAGATAAACCGACCAGACCGACTACTTGAATGACAGACAGAGAAACAGGACAAAAGCCAACAAGAAATCGCAACTCAAACAGAGAATAAAGCATTTAGGACCAATAGATCTGTTTCCTATCAGTTATTGAAGAAATGCAAGAAAGAACTAATAAATTCTAAAAATTTACTGAAGCTCATTTAATCAATAATGCCATTTTCATAGGTAACTATGGAATTTTCAACAGTTTGAGTTACATCACCACCCATATATCCCAAAAATTAAATTTTATGGTTTCTAATACTCCACAAGTATAAAGATTATAAGTTCTCCTAAAATTCACGCAGAGTTTACACACATCATTAAACATAAGAAACAATGAGCTAGTTAACCTACAAGCACCAGTTGTATTGTGAGAAGTCTTGTGGCAAGACGACTTCTATCAGTCAAGCTCCAACCTTGGCAACTTTTCTCTGCTCGATTTGACCAGTCACTGGACATTGCATCTCCGTCCAACTTATAGGAACCATGGTTGCCCCTGTAAAATGTTATCAGGATTAGGATTTCGAAAGAATGAAGAAAACGTCATCATGATTTGAACAAAGAACCTAATCTAAAAACAAATATCCAGTTAACTCAATATGTAATAGTTCTCTATCTTTATTACTGTTCTTGCTTCATAAGTTGAAACATATAGCTGTCCACGAGATTAATAGTCTCAAATTCAGTCTGGCATATACTTGATTGTTAATATGTCATCCAGATCCGCAAGCTGCTCGCTGTCGCAGGTGCCCTTACAATTAGAACTTGAAACGTATAGCTATCCACGAAGTGTGTGCTTGAGACTGAAACTACTTGTGCAAAACATCTTCTAGCTTATTTTTTTTTAATTCTTCGGGAAATACTTACATTATGAAAAACCAAACCACCACAAGTTCACATGTTTGCCACACTTGGGCAATTCACACTGAGGTAAATGGTTTTTCCTGAGACTTATCCATTACTCACTTAGTTTAGCAGAAAGGGACTTAGTGTTTCTAAAGACTTCTTCTAGTTTCTTTTTGGGCTAAAATTAAGCTGTAGAAGCTTGAAAACGAAACTCTGGCTAAGCGTACTCAGACTCTAGTCCATCTTAAATTTTGAGCACTTGCTAACACCGATTTTATTATAAACTGTGTCAGGGTTAAACCACCTTCCGCAAACAAATGACAGATTCTTTAATAAATCTACAAACTTTTTATTTTGATTTTTGAGTTTCAGAATTTAAAAAAAAATGAAGTATATACCTTTAGATAGAAATAATTTGTCTAAGTGAGTGAAGTGAGTGCCTGTGTCAAGTCAGATATATATATATCTTATTGTAAGCACGATGAAGGGAGGTGGAAGCCGAATTCCCAAAGGTATGTAGTTATGTACAAGGGATGGTCATGGAGCTTGAATCAGACAATACAACGATGCTGGGTGTGTGATATAACATGTGCAACTATATTGCCAAGTGTCTGTTACTTGCTAAATATCAATGCCTACTATATCTAACTCAAGACCCTTGCCTTTCGAAATATTTCATAATTGGAACAACAGCAAGAAACTGATATCATAAGCAAAAGGGGGAAAAAGACATTCGTACCAGCTGCACTTTCTGCAGAAACAACACCAAGTTCATCTTTAGCAGTAGACAAATAATACGCCCGTGCATCTCCAAGTGATAGCTAAGAAAATTAAGGATAACACGGAGTACAGAAGCCTACAGATTTCAGAATAACACTAGCAAGATGGATAAGTGAAGTGGAAATAAGTTTGTGCAATAAAGTCCAATAGAGCTTGCCATTGGCTTCATCTTGCCTTTTCCATTTTCTTCTTTAAAAAAAAAAAATTATTGAAAGAGCTTTGTCTTGTTACCAGTATGCAGTACTATACTACTAATATGCAAAAAAAAATCGTAACATTCCATCATAAGCAATATAATCCAACCTGCTTTTAATGCCAAACTAACTAATTTATATCATCATAAAGGAATGAAGGATACAACTACAGCCTTAACGATGTCACCCGGACGGAAGGAAGAATGAATTTCTACTTTATCAATCTCAGTTGCTCTGACATCTTGTTGCCTGCCAAGGATTCATAATTTCATAGTTCATACTCATGAATCAACATTGAATGAATAATAAAAGTTTAAAAGTATGGTAAAGTACCAAGGAAAGACACTTAGACGAGTAAAATCATATCGATTTTGGTAAATTTTTAGGGAGAAGAAATAATGAAATTCAACCAACATAATGTAGTGTAGATATAAGCAGACTATAGGGTGTGGACAATTGCTACATTATTCTTCCTAAAAGATTTCCAGTTCAACGGGATTATGGATGTGAAAATGAAGAACCAAGCAGCAAAAGCCTCGGCAAAGTACAAGTGTGCTTGTTCTTCTTATACCAGGAGAGGCGTAAAGTATGACTCACTTGCTTTCGCTCATTGCAAGTGAGACAACTAGCTGAGTCTATTGTCTAGTTCATACAATCCACATAAGCAGTACCAAGAGCTAAGACCATTATATAACTTAGCAAAATCGTTTTCTGGCTGATAGAGAAGAAATTCAAATAAAACGGCGAAACAATCACCCATGAGTTTTATCAGAGAGCTCAGGGGGTATATGGATATCACCATCTGTTGGGACCATAAGTATCAAAGAAATACTGATTATTTTAGTTTTAATATTCTATGAGTTCATCACTTAGAAAATACAGATGCCAAACAGCATATGTGGTGTACCTAATAGTGCCTGTAAACTTCTCGCGTACAGACTTGGGACCCACACACATTATATCTACTGAAGCCAATTTAGCCATCACTTTTGTAACCTGTCATAAAGAGTATAGCAGATCATAAGACGAGGACAAACCCCTCAGAAGAAAGAACTTACCATGCAAGCATCGAGACCAAGTATAAAGACTGAGAAAAGTGTTCACATAACTTGTGACAGGAGGAAAATTCAGGAAATGTTTTCAGCTTAAAAAAATCAAAGGAAGCTAGATCGTTGGCGTTGTCAGCTCATATTCCCCTGGGTATGGCAGCAAGAATATTGACACCGAGCGTTGCATTTGATAAATTATCAACGGTTTGGGTACTATACTCGTCTACATGTTCACTTGCCAAGTCAATTATACAACATAAAATCTCTAGGCTAATGTAGATTCTGAACTAGCAAAGAACTGTAGAGTGTAGCCAGATGAGGAACCTACCAAGTAAACCAACAATGTACACCAAAAACCAAAAGCAGTAAATACAAGAAGCTTACTCTTGCAATGACAATAGCACCAGTTTCTGGAACTGGACCGTGCGCCTTATCACCCGTCACCTCCACCGTAGGCCTCTATACAATAACACAACAATAACAGACACAAAAATTATAATCTTTAACTAAATAAAATTTCTCTATTCTACCACAATTGTCCTGCAAGAACCACACAAAATCTCATAAAGAGCAAATCTTTAATCCACTATCAACATAATTCCACCAACATTGACCTCTAGTAACAACTAGAGTTAAGAACATCAAACAGCAAGAACCAAACAAAATCTCATAAAGATCAAATCTTTAATCCACTTTCGGCATAATTCCACCGACATTGACCTCTAATAACAACTACGGTTAAAAAACCCAGCAAGAAATATACAGAATCTCATAAAGGTCAAATCTTTAATCCACTATCAGCATAATAATTCCACCAACTGACCTCTAATAACAACTACGGTTAAAAAACAAACAGCAAGAACCAAACAAAATCTGATAAAGATCAAATCTTTAATCCAGTATCAGCATAATCACACCAACATTGACCTCTAATAACAACTACAGGTAAAAAAAAAAACAACAGCAAGAACAAAATTAATCTAAAATACAATAATGAGTTGATTACCGGGTCAGAAGATTCAGGTGGAGGGGGCTTGAGGGAGCGGAATCCGGTGAGGCAGGCGTATAAGTTTTTATCGTGAACGTAAGTTCCAGCACCTGGTTTCAGCTCTGAAGCTTTCCCCAATATTTCACCTGGTGTAACAAAGTTTTCTTCTTCTCTTTCTTTCATCTTTTCTTCAGCTCACTCTCTATCAATTCTCTGTGTTTGTCAGCGTATCTGTGCAAAACCCTTTGGAGGCTTAAACCCCTTTTCTAATTTCTTTGCCTAAGTTATCCTTAAGTAGTACTACTATTTATTTCTTAATTAATATGAAGATGACAAAAATGCACCACAAAGTCCCAATATAGATATTTTATTTACTCGCAGGGTGGCTTATTTGGTTAAAACTTAAAAAATATTATATTCGCTTGGTCACAACTCACAAGTTTAAGGCCCTGTTTACTACTAACTTTTTAGTTCCATGAGATTTTCTGGACCATTAACTAATAAAAAGATCGTTACGTGAATGCGCAGCTTCTTGAATCAGCTAGCTGATTAAGAAGCTACCAAGTTAACTTTTTTTTTTTAAAATCTCCTTATATTTTTCATTCCGAAAATATCCCTGAAAGGTCATTAGAATTATCGACTTATATTTTATATTTTTAGAACCTTTGTTATACATTTTGTGTACTTGTCTACAACTAGCATAAGGATTAATGCATCTGCATCTTTTTTAAATGCATACATGTAGTACACAACAATTACTGATTTTTTTTTCCTTACTAAGTTAGAATGCTCAGCGAATATTTCTTTTAACTTCTGATGATTTTTAATGATGTTATTAAAGTGGCGGTGAAATATATATTGAATATATATTAGAATAATTAGACAAAAATGTGATGTCCTATTAATTAAAAAAATATAGACTAATAATATGATGAGAAAGGTTAAAGAAAATAAAAATAAGAGTAATGCCTTTTTATGTCATTTTACAAAATATCAGCTAATTTACTAAACAACTACATTAAAATTAGCTAACTTTTCAGCTAGTTAATCACCATCTAATCTACAGCTTATCACTATCTATTAAATTCTGAATTTAGTTTACCAACTAGCTTTTCAGCTAGTTTTGCTAAACAGAGCATAAGTGGAGAGAATTTTTGTGATTAATGCAGTCTAAGTCTGTTTTATACTGGCTCACATGGTTTACAGTCTATGCATGAGTCCATGTTTTAAGTTGACTTACGTGGTTTGTAGACTATAAGATGAGCCCATGGGTATCCTATGCACACTCAAAAACAACATCTATGTTGTTCATATTTTTCTTTAGTTTATGAAAACAAACACTCGAAGTTCTCAATTATAACCCTAAGGTTCGTCCATTTTCTTGAAATTGTCTTGGGGGAGACTTACTCAATATGCACAGAGCTGGTAATATTATTATATTTTGTACTTAGAGATGAATATGTGATGAATATGTGTTCTCTCTAAAAATAAGAAAGTACCAATATAGTGTTAATTATGAGATAGAGGAAACATAAATTATAGATGTGATAGTATAATTGACCATGGTGAAGTGTGGTTGTTTTAAAATTAATTTACATTAAAATAGCATCAATTACATGTATCTTTTATAGACTTTTGAAACATTTTTTTTGGTCATTAGAATTCCCATTATATTTGATCATTTACATTATAAATATAGACGAATATTCTATTTTGAACTTGTGAATGAGAACGTTGACACTATCGCTTCTAATGTATAACACATAGTATATTTTATTTTGTTAATTCAACGGAGAAAGAAAAGAAACTATAAATCTACACAAGCCTACACATAACCAACAATTCATAATAATTTTCTAGAGCACATAAATTACACATTTTAGTAATACAAACAATCAACGTTTTCCAATAAAAAATGTTGCTATTTCCTTACATGTTTAATGCTTATTAATACATACACTAGACAAAATTTGAAATACATTTTTGGACTAGCAAAAAACATGGCTGGAAATAGCAAACTTCTACACTTTTTCTTTTCTTGGTGGGTGATGAAATTCTACATTTTCAAGGACTAAAAAGGCAAAGAATTATGCAATTGGGCTTTTCTTTCCCCACATTGTTTTGGGCTATGGACACTGTGGATTGTTCCCAGGCCCACCATAGTAAAAATAGGTGCCCCATTCATTGTTGTAGGAGCTCTTGATGTTGTAACAATTTGTGTTTTCAGCCAAGGTTGAAATATCACGGGCCGAGCTGAGGCTGTTGTCTGAGTCGACAACCTCAAGGTTCCGGAAGTAGCTTGCTTTTGAGAAACCATCCTCCGCAAAATGACCGGAGCCCATTTGTGTTTTCGTGTGCTCATCATTGGCTCGAGAATTTACGACTTCTCCTCCCCACTCAACCATAGTAGCCCGGTCAGCTAAATGGGTGAAGAGCTCAGTGGGCCAATAGCCCACTAATGTGTTATCGCCAAACCCCATCCACCAATTTCCCAACTTTGGATCCTGCATCAATAGGTTTCAAGGAAAATTAAATCTTTAGGGAATCTTCAAGACGTCAACCCTCAATCGTTCAAGGAGTGACTTCAATGCAAATGAGGGTTAATTAGATGTCAAACTCGCCCCCGACATACTCAACACTCAAATGCCACGCTGGTTACACAAGTGGAGCCCACATTGTGTGTGCACAGTGTGTGAAATAGGGCTGATTTTGGTATTGACTAAACATCGAAGAAGATCCGTAAAGTTCAAATTGTGAACTTCGTCGATATGGTATACCTTCCATATAAGGATGGTGACGTCGTACTGGTTTCCACCAACCGATGACACAGGAGAAATGGCAGCTCCGATAGCTATTCGACTATTTGTTTGTATAAACCCCGAACATAAAAGATTGTAGCATCCCGTGGCTTGGTAAGCGTCGCTCTGCAGACACACAAAAACTAATAGTTATTCAACTCAATCTAAGGTCCACTTCACTTAATTGTAAATTTGTTATGTTGGTTGGGCTTCTCTAACTATTGCACATTGTTTGAAAATATGCGAAGGAAAATAGAAGTCAACCAATAATAAACATTAACCAACGGATTCTCATGATTCAAAATGCAGGTAAAAGTAGGTGGAACTTTAAATAGTGCACATTTAATATGGATATTCAAGATGTACAATTCCATGAATGAATTGGGTAAAGATAAAATAAATGCAATTCCAATTATTGAGAAATTTCGGAATTCCAAGAGATTCCATGCACTATTTATTTTGACATTGCACATGTACTTGCAATGAGAAAATAAATTCATGAATTTCCCAATCTTCTAATACTAGAATTTATTTCATATTTATGGACCACACCAACATTCGTACAATTGGAAGATGAATTGTCACTTTTCATGGTTAATTAATGTGCTTTAATTTCAATATTATGTGGCTTAGCTTCTTGATAACTACAACTTTCATGTGCTCACTACTTGGTATGTACATCTTCTTTGCTCTTTTCAAGAAGTTGAAATCTTGATCTTCCATTAAGTTGTAGTATAGCTTACTAATATATTTTCATCCGTAAGGTCTAATAAATCTGTCTTAGAGAAGTATTTTCGGAGATGAACTGATTGGACAGAGTTTAATATGAAAATAAACTATTTGAGGACAGATCAAGTTAACTTTTTAGAGTTTGAAGTTATGAACCAAGTACAGTAGGCTTTTTATATTGGCTTTGAGCTTTCTTTCAAATGAAATCATGGGATCAGAGGCATTGGCCTTTAGTACAAATCACACTTGATTTTTTATATACATGATATTTTCTTATATTTTTTGCAAAACCGTAAAAAAGGTGAAATCACCGCATTGTAATGTTACAACTTACAATACTACATTAGACGGCGGGGTGTAGATGAAAGTTTAGGTAAGAACTTATAAAACTTACCGTCCAATAGGTAAATAGTCTAGGCCGGTTGTCACCATACAGCTCCGGACTAACCTGACTAGTACAATGATCAAAGCTTCAGAAACTTTCAGATGAGAATTGAGACATATCAAAAGAGATAGTACTAGTACTAGAAGTTTAATGCTCTAAAATTAAAAGCTAGTATTATGCAATTTACCAGGTCAACAAGACTGATTGAATAGTTTTACTTGCACATAAACATCTGACTCGAAAAGCCTTCTAATCTTAAATGCCGCAGAATTAAAAATCTTTCTCCCTCTTTTATATTTCAAGTTCAAAAAAACCATTAGATCAGTCCTAAATCAATTGGGCCAATCAATTTCGTAAAAATGTACTATGTCTTTAATTTTAAGCATCATGAATTTGAACGTACATTACAAGATATACACGAATAATGTGTAGTTATTAAAATGTTGGAATGACAATAAGTACCTGCCAACCGGCCTCAATGCTATTTAAGTCTCCATCGAACGAGCCTGATAGAACCCAAATTTGGGACAAGCTGAACTCGTTAACCATCTCTATAGATGGATTCCACACATTAATCGTTGCTCTTGCACCATACACCTCTGATGATCTTGATGTGAATGCAATCGCGTGCTTTTTATACCACAATAACACAGAGAAAACATATTTAACATACTGCTCAATAAATTCTGGTGTAATTTTGATATTTATTTTTTCCTTTAGATATTGCTTCTAGCTCTGCCCCTAGAAGTTTTTGAAAATATGAGTTATGCCCTTAAGTTGCTTTCAATCTAAGTTGGTCCAATCAAAATGAAGTCATAACCTACAAAATTAACAACTATCAAGATCCTATTTTCATGGGGATTTGTATGATGAGCATGTAACTCAAAAGTTCAACACCATATGATCAAGAACAAGAAGATGACTATGTTATAAATTCAACTTCCAAGAAATTATAATGATAGTACATACTAGGAAGAACTGTGACTTTGAAGAACAAGGGCAAAAAATCAAGTTTTGGTCAGATTTTAGATTATAGTACTACTATATATCAGCTCATCCAAGATTGAAATACTTTTGTAATGCTCGAATTTCAAAACTAATTTTGAAGATTAAAA
Source organism: Plantago major (assembly GCA_026545765.1). Classification (NCBI taxonomy): domain Eukaryota; kingdom Viridiplantae; phylum Streptophyta; class Magnoliopsida; order Lamiales; family Plantaginaceae; genus Plantago; species Plantago major. The sequence continues at coordinate 112,138,422 of CM048839.1, forward strand.
CTATTCCTTAATCATCGGTATAACATGCGAATTTAGACTGGTAGTAGAACTTATAATATTCAAGAACCTTTAAATATCACAAGTGTAACAGTATTAAATTGATAGTGTATTAGAGTCAACTTCTCTATCAAGATTATACATTAAGGTAAACTTTCAAGTTACAAGACTTGATGTGGTAGAATGATGATTTTGAAAGTTAAGGGTAAAAGGCCGCGTATTTGGTGAGTTGGAAAAGCTCAGCAACTTGTGTACAATAATACTACTAGTAAGCTCCAAAATTTCAATATACTTAAAAAATTCAAAACTTTCCTTGTCTTTTACTTGAATATTCGCTATGACACACGTATTTGAAGTGGTTGACTCCTCAAATGTGAGATGGAACATACCTCATGGCCATTGCCGCTCACAACATCAGGCGGTTCGACTCCCCTGGCACTAGCTGGAATGTACTTGCTCTGTTTCTTGCCATAATCATAAAGAGATTTAGCCCTCAGGACATCATGGACGGAGCTCCGCCTTATTGGCACAGTGCCCTTGGGGCAGCGTTTCCCCTTTTCGTGCCACATTTGCCGGAGCCCTTGTGCACTAACGTTGCTGTTCTTGTTATCCCTCACACCATCAATTTTGACCATTTTCACAGCCTTTGGCATCTCTGGTGGTACTCTCTGTGTAGTTAATCACTGTGTCAATCACATGTAGTTGAAACCTCACTAGATCATTACAAAACGAGTAGTTCAAGTTCGGGTCAATGTGTTTCAACGATTATTGTAGGATGGACACGTATCTATTAGATTCTAATACCACCTCTCTAGTCTCTTCACTCCTTTGTATGAGAGGGAACTTTACCTAAACCTCGGCCAATTTCGGACATAAATTCAGAATAGAGACCATTTAAAGGTAATCCAGATGGATTGAAGTTCATTACAAAAAAAATTCACATTACCTTCTAAAATGCTATGCTACCCCTTGGATGCTCATTTTAGGCCCAAAATTGCATTTTTCTTTTCACGACATATAGTCAAGTCCGACACTTGAATACACACCTGAGCCAGGTATTTACCGGAGTCTCGGTAATGTAGCTAAAGTGTACCCTAGTTTCATTCAGAATATAGAATCTTATATTCCTAAATCCTACTAATCACAATTAACTAAAAGAGAGAAAAAGAAAGTTGGTTCAATTTCAATTTCTAACAAGTAAAAAGAGACAAGTAAGTTAAGTAGTAGTACCTGAATCTTGTGATTCTTGAGAAGGGGATGATCCAATGCTGGCTGTTTGTTTCGATGAACACAATCAATAATATCTCCATCTGGGCTCTAATCAAAATTAAAGAAAAATCAACACAGACATTATTATTAATTAAATAAGAAAACAAAAATCCATATATACATTGCATAAAAATATAAATAGATACCTGAATGGTGAAGAGTGGTTTCTTGTTGATCTTAGCAAGGTGCCTCTGTATCCTTGCAAGTCTCAAAATGCTAAGTTGGTGGCCATATCTTGTGTAGTTTACAGGGTTGGAAATGGCAAAGGTTTTTTGGGAGAAGCAGACAAGAAAGATTGGTACTAGAAGAGAAACTAATGAGACTACTTTCATGTTTGTAGCCATTATCTAGCTATTAATTAATTGATCATTCAGTGCCAAGAAAGAAACAAATTAAGACAGTAGCTAGCTAGGTATTAGGTGGTTAAAAACAAAGATGAGATGAGATGAAATCTCCCAAAACAGACAGGCCAACAAGAAAGAAAGAAAGGAGCAAACTTGGAAAAAGACAAAGTCTCTTCTTCTTCTTCTTCTTCTTGAATTTTTGAGTAACTGTAAGAGTGGAGGGAGCTAGTAAAGTAGGTGGATGATGGTAATTAAGGTGAGAGAAGGACAGAATCCAAAACACAATTGAAATTGATGTTGATCATCATGAGTAGCTAGAGAAGAATTAACCATCAAAATCATCATCATCGAATTGCCCTGCCTGCAGATATATGAAAATTAATTCTTCAATCTGCTACCTAGCTGCATGGAATTGATTTTATTTGTTTTGTTTTGTTTCGTTTCATCAAAGAGCCCGAAAGAAAACTATGACTGTAATATAATATATGATTGAATGAAAAGAGGAAACTAAAAGGAGAGAAATTAATTAATTAGTAATTAATGAAGGTGAATAAATGAGTTGAGAGTTGAGAACTAACCAATATAATGAACCTCTAATTAAACGGCCTCTCATCAGCCTAGCCTAGCCCAGCTGCACTCTCTCATTCATCTTTAATGCAATGCAGCAGTAACCTCACCCACTTGTGCCACCATTAATGTTGCCTAGCTAGCTCCAAACTTTCTTGCTTCCTTTCTTTTCACTTTTCTTTTTCTTGGAAGAAATAAAATACATTTTTAAGTGTTTTTTTATTAGCAATTTGATTCGTTAAGTCAAACATTTTCAAGTGGTTTCTTGTTAATTGTTGGAGTTGGAGTTTTCTTTTCAATACGTGCCAGCCAGCTGCAACTGATTAAGAAGGTTCTCTAGCTAGGGTTTCATGCTCGTTTTCATATCACTCCTTTTCTTTTTAAAAGTATTTTCACTTTAATATTATGCATTCAAGTCAATCATAATTATTTGACCACAAATTAATATTATATTATAATAATTTAATACTCTCTCCGTCCCGGTTTCATCTTCACACGGGCCCGGACACAAGAATTAAGAGAAAAGTGAATAAAGTAAGAGAGATCATGATAAAGTAGGGAGAATAGTGAATAAAGTATGACAAATACTCCCTCCGTTCCATAAATCTCTTTCAATTTTTTTTTTCACAAATTTTAAGAAGTTTGAGTAAAAAATGGGTTTATATAGATAAAGTAATAAGTGTATGGTAAAAAGTAAGAAAGAGAATTGATAAAGTATGAAAGAGAGGGATTAAAATATTAATAATGGAGATAGTGGGTTTCCATAAAAGAAAATGGAAAATTTTTAATGGAACGCCCAAAATGGAAAGATTTAGTGGAATGGAGGAAGTAGTTAATAAAGTATGAGACATAGTGTATAAAGTAAGAGAGATATTTTCCATTTAAAGGATGAGAAGATGAAGTTGTGACGGTCCAAAACAGAATGCGGGAAGATGAAACTGGAGCGGAGGGAGTACTTAATAAAATTATACAATGAATATTACTAGTTTAAATGTTATTATATAATTTTGTCAATTTTTTTTAATCATATTATTATAAAATTAATTTGTGGTCAAAATTGATTATAGTTGAGCAGTTAAAGTTAAAGTGAAAAGTTTAAAAAATAAATAAAAATGGTAGTTATTACGGACAGTGTGATACGAGTAGAGTATAGGGGTTCGTATGATAATTAGTACTTACAAGTTTAATTGTAAACTTCAAGCTACATTGACTTGACGATGCATTTGGTATAAATAATCTTACAGAATATCGACCTTGGAGAAATAATTAATTATTTAATAATTCAGTTTTAAAATATTTGTTTGAGTAGTTAGCATCAAATTAATATCTATGATGTCTACGTATTCAAGTATGGGTTTTCATATCTATATATATATATATATAAGTAGGCCGGGTTTCTCTTTTCCTTTTCTTTTCTTTCGAGTAGCTTACTAGTTAGTTTGATTTTGAAATAAGACAATTACTTGAATGATAGTTGTTTGTCATCATCTTATAATTTAAAACATTTTGATGGGCTGTACTTAGAAACACCCTAAAAGAATACTGTATAAAGGAATAAACTCTCTATAAGAAGAAAAAAATTACGGTCCCAACTTATGTATAAACGCTCTTAAAAACAAACTCTATTTATAAATAAACTCCTTATAAAAATATTTTTTGTCAGTTCCAACAATATTACTGTATGAAATTTTTAATGTATTTAACAAATAGACTAGCTTATCACTTATTTAATTCACCACCGTAATATACACACGAAAATAATTTTAACGTTGATTTTACTACTTCCAAATGAGACACTAACTCGATCGATTTTCTATATAAATGAGACAAGATGCTATCTAAAAGATTCATCGAATCCTAGGTTGTTTTGAAATTGGGAAATAAATAAACAAATAATGGTTAATTAATTTGTCAGAATTTGATAAAATTAGGTGAAGACAAAATTTGGAATGCGTGGGAGAGGGTTCTATTCTGTCTGTATGTGAGAAAAGATTAATTAAGTTGATGGATTGCTTGCTTGATCCATGCTACAATGCACCCATGTGGGTCTCCTGAATGCATCTTAGTTGACAATTTTAATGCATTAATCAATGCTAACCTTATCATAACATTTCATTGATCAACTTCTAGGTGTTTTAATTTGATTTATTTTTGGGATAACAATCCCTAGTAACACCCGGATTGAAAATGATACTTATATCAATAGAATGTACATGTCCTTTTAAAAATATAAGGCATTTTTAAACATTCAAAGTTAAATGTGAATGGTCTGAAGAAATCTTAAGACGGATATAAGTTATCAATAAAATCTTCGATGTTATTAATCAAAAAGGCTTTGTTAACAACGTTGGTGTTTTTTTTTTTTTTTCATATTAGAAACTAATTACTCCATTTTATTGATAATATATTTCATCTTTATATAAGTTATCTGAAAACTATCTCTTAAGATACTCTCTTGTTTATTATGTTAATGATCATGTAATGATATAAATGTATTTTTCATTAATGTAAGTATGTGACGTGGTACTCGTACTACATAAATCATAGTAATGCATTACTTAAAAAAATGAAAGCGTTTAATTCTGATCATGATTCATGAACATGAATAGATCTAGACTAGCTACAATCTACTATCTGATCATAGTATATTGGTTAGTTAGCTAATTTTTTTTGGGTATCGTTAGTCGAGGTGTCGTCCTGACTAACATCATCCAGTCACTTACTTTGAGCCACTAGATGATATATTTAACGGTGGAGATTAATTCATCTATCTGTTGCTGCGAGGTGTTGTTCGTATCGCATTAGGTGTTGCGCCAAGTATTACTCTAACCACCTCTATTACCTTAAACTATATAAATAAATATATTTAAAACTAAAATTATATTTAGAAACACCCTTATTAAAATAAAAATTATTTATCATCAATTTATTTAACATCATCTCTATTATTCCCATAAGTAATCAAATCAATGACATATTCTATTTTATTATCTCCCAAAACCAATCAATTATCATCATCAAAACAACGATCCGGCTCATTTCATTGTAAATATGCATGGACTGTTGGTCGACGAATTATCCTACTACCCGTGCCCTGTGCTCAGACCAAAAAGAGATGGGATATGATTAATACAGTGTGAAGGGATCGGACCAAACCAGCCCAGATACAGAAAAAAGAAGGAATGGGCTATGAGACATGCATGCCGATTTGATTTCATGAGATTAGAATTAGAGTTCATCAAATCTGGATATTTTTACAAATTAGAATTATGTGCCGGGGATATTTAAATTCATATAATTATAAATATAATTGTAGGTAAAAAAATGTGATTATATTTACAATAAAAGAAAATTTAGTGGAGAAGTTGATATTTTTAAATATAAAATTAGGTAGCGGTTGAGGACGATGGAGAGTAGCGGTTGAGGATGATGGAGATTAGTAGTTGAGAGCGATAGTGAGCAATGGACACGCGTCACGTGTCAACATATCGACTGACAATAGTCAGGGCAACAAACTGACAGAAAATAGAAAACCCGTACATACCTGTAATATCTTAACAGCTTCTGCTTTTTCTCTAATCTTTTTATTACAACGAACAGAACACACGTGACAGTTGGGGTTCCTCACAAGTCGGTACCCCTCTCAAAAATTTAATTCGAACAGGGATCCTCCAAGTTGCAACGTTGTATCAACTTAGGACCCACTGAGTCACAATATTATATTAATTTAGGTCTATATGAGTTACAATATTGTATTAACTCATGTTCTTTTTGTAATATTTCGTGTGAAAGAACCAATTGACCCTGAAATTAATCAACTTAATTTTGTGGTCTAGGCTGTGGCTTGGGTTTTCCATCTCCTGGTCCGGTTTCGGTTTTTAGCCCAATATGAATTGATGGTATGGGCCCTGGGTGGTCTAAACCCATTGACATCCCTAAGCCCACTATTATCTGAAAGGCTAAAACAGTTTGATTTGATTTGATGTTTGTTTTTTAAGCCTTGATTTGATTTGATTTGATTTGAGATGAACGTCAGTTTCGTTTTCTTTATGTTATTTTTACAGAAGAGATATAAAAGTATCTCGATCGAGAGTCATCTTGAAACAAACACCTTTGGATTGTTTGGTTACGCATTTGAATTGAGTTTTCTCAATTTCAATTGCATTTTTGTGTATAAAAACTACATTACATTCTGTGCGGGTTTGAATGGAATTGTGTAACATTATATTGGTGTAATGATGTTGAAACGATGCATGCCTGCCATACTGGGATTTGATCTAGTCAATGAGGTAGCTAGTATATATTTATTTATTTATTTAAGCGAGGACTCTATTTGCTATACTCGTCCAACACACGGAAGCAGTTTTGGTGCATGCAGTCTGGATATATACTGTACGTGCCTGCCACACCTAGGGGTTGTGTAAATTAAATTAAATTAAATTAAATGTTGTGAAGAATATATTCTTTCCGCTTCCACATAAACATATACAATTTATATATAAAACTATATAACATGACTTTTTTTTTACTTACAATATACAGCTCATTTCATGTGTCCATCCAATCATATTGGTACTTTGAATCAAATTGTCAATGTTTGATGTATAATTGTTTATGTTTAGCATAAAATTATTAATGACAACCTATTTATTTCAAAAAAATACAATATTTATAAATATAAACATAGAAATCAATTTCATTCATCAATCAATAAATGTCATTACATATAAAACAATACAAAAAATTTAAAATCACTATATCTAAACTACAATCATCCTTGCAAACAAAAAAAAAAAACACCCTTGACTTGTTCGTCGACTCCTCCATCCACGTCTCCATCTTTATCATCAATCGTTTTCTTTATTCGACCACCATTTTTACGAAGATCTAGTATATGCAACAAAAACATCACAAACATCAACAATTTGACTTTTAACATCAACAATTGCAATATAAACATATGCAATTAGTGGTAAGGAGATCAAAACACCCAAAAATAAAAAGCACCAACAAACATCACATATTTAACATTCAACGTCAACAATTACAGTATAAACATGCAAAATTCACACTGAAGACATAGCAGTTTTACAAAATGCATAATCTCTAGAAAAACGACAAACATCAACAATTTACGGCTAGACATACACAATTTACATGAAAACCTAAACAAATAAGAATTTCAAAACATGAAACAAAAAGCCTAAATTAAAATATCATCCATTTACAACTTAAACATCAACAACTGTAGTATAAACATAGACGATTAATAAATACATCCAGTTTTGCAAAACTATAAAAACTCTATACAAGAAAGGAATGAAACCACAAACATCAGTAATTAATAGCTATATATGCACAATTTACATAAAAAAAACTAAACAATAATATTCAACATATGAAACATAAAACATAACCAATTACTTGTTAAACATAAGCAATTCAAGTATGGATATATGCAAACTTAGCCAATAAGTACTAGAAATCAAAGATGTGGAACGTAATCTGTTTATATAACCAAACATCAACTATTTACACATAACATGCACAATTCAAGCAGAAACATAGGCAATTTAAAAGCTATACTACAGAAAGTATAACCATAAAGTAATGAAACCACAACATCATCTATTTACAACTAAAAATACAAAATTTACATTAAAACCTAAACAAAATCGAACACTTCAATGAAGATCTACCAACAAACGCAACAAAAGCAAAGAAAAAACTAACTGAAAATAGAGAAAATACACAAACATTACAAATACTAGCCAAACATCTGCAATTAAAGTTAAAATATCAACAATCGCACACGAAATATACAATTACACGAAATTACTAAAAATCACCAAAACCAAACGAAAAACGAAAAAAATTGAAGAATCGAGAGAAGAAACCTGAAAATCAAGGAAACGACAAGTTAATGACTCATGTGTGTTGAGTAGTCGGAGATTCCCCGAAGAAGACAACCGGAAAAACTTCAAATTTCAGCCAACATTTTCAAAAGTCGACCAAATGAAAAAAACGAAATCGATGGAAAGGTAGATCGGGTCATGGACTACTCAAATATGCAATCGGATTTAAGATTGGTGGCCGGACGACGGAGATATCTCCGGAGAGAAGATCGTAAGAAAGAGAAAACGGAGGAGAGAGAGGAGGGAAGAGAGAGGAGAAAGAAGGAAAATGGAAAAAAAATGAAAAAGGACTATTTATATGACCCAATAAACCACGTGAATATTCAGCAATACCAAACCCGGAACTCCAGGATCCACGAATTAAACCCGCGAAATTCCTTCAGCAACCAAAGTCTTCCCCAATTGTATATATTTGTATATTATGCAGGATTATCATAGACTCTCATAGTTTTTAGGACTCTTTTAAGTTTTAATATTTGTTGTTTGGTTGATACAAGTTTTTGTAACTGATCGAATTTTGTGAGAAATGGATGTAATGCTCTTCTACGAAGCCAATGCATCAAACATGCTCTTGTCAGTATTTATATTTAGCCATACCTCAAAATTGTCCAGGGTACAAACTTATATTTAGTCTCGGTTGGGTATACCAAGTGTTTATCATGGATAACAAAATTATTCGTACTCGTTAGTACTGCATCCTCCAAGTATATACACAATGCCATGTAATGTTATACATTATCTAATAAAATAATTTCCGAAAGAATATAGTAATCTTTTAAGACGGTGAATTTGGGCTGGGCTTGGACAAAGAATTGAATTATGTTATGAAAGGATAAAGATGGGCTTAATTAAACAAGGCAGAAACATTAGATCAGAAATTTACGCGGTGTGAACTTCACTCCAATTATTCGGTTTGTGGTGAAATGTGTAATTCGAATAAACATATTTCCGGGTTGTTAGATACTCCCTCCTGTCTTTACAATCTTCCTAACGAGATTTTTTTTCCGAACTTTGACAGTGAATTACTCGCAAACTACACGACAAAAAAATATAATAAAGTTATATTACGAAAATATTTTACTAATATAACTTTGTTTTATATTTTTTGTGTGTAATTTGTGAGTAATTTACGGTCAAAGTTTAAAAAAAAAGTCTCCATAGGAAGTTTTTAAAAGATCGGAGGTAGTATTATGTTAATGAGCATGTAATGAATTAATGATATAAAGTCAATAAAACAAATGTATTCTTCATACATGTAAGTAGTATATAAAACATAATGCATTAAGTCATTAACGAAAAGAGTAAGTATCGTTCAGACGGTCTCTAGATAATTTATCTAGAGACGGGTCTATATTATCAAAAAAATAAAAAATGTTATTAATTAAAACACATATGTTCTCAATATTGATGTTTTTGTATATTACAACAAGACTCATTTCGTTAACAACATAAACATTTTGATTAATAATATGAATTATTTTCTTAATAATATAGGTCGTCTCTAGATGACTTATCTAAAGACCGTCTCTCATGAAAATTTGTATAAACAAAAAAAGAAAGTGCGAAACATGAAATAACTATAATCCTCATTGTGAATTTGTGATGATCATGAACATGAACCCTCTGATCATATGTTGGGTTGCTGAGCTAATTCCTTAGTAGCCTCTGCTTCTTCTTGAATCTTTATTGCTGATTGTTCCGAATGCCAGCCTTGGTAAACTTGTATGAGAGAAGACCTGTGCTGGTCGTGCCTTTTCGACTTGTTCCAACAACTTTCGCATTCGAAGGTCATGCATATGCAACAGAAGAAATTCTCAAGCTTGCGAACAAGTCTCCGGCATGTTTCATGCGATTCAAAACCATCCATGTTATTAATGTTCAGAACATAGGTGTTTTAACTAATAACATCGATAATTTTCTTGACAATATAGGTCCGTCTCTAGATAAGTTACCTAGAAATCGTCTCTCATGAGACTTTGTGAATATTCTAAGAACGCTCTAGATAATTTAGGAAAAAACACGACAATGTTATTAATTTTATCTGAAACTCATTAATTTCAGTTCAGTTCAATTCAGATTTATTCAGTTCATTTGTTTTTTATACTACAATCCAGTTCGGTTGTGTTCACAGTTCAGACGATGAGGAAGAGAAGTGTGGTTACTAAAGTGGCGTAATAACACGATTGTTCTTCCGATTATTCCCTCTCTAATTTAAAAAAGGACGGTAGCCACAAGGTCCATTTACCGATCATCATCATCATCAATGGCTATGAGAGTTTCACTGCGATTTCCATACCAAATTACTACTCGATCCACAATGGCAGTATCACTATCACCTCTACTTCCTTCCTTCATTAGGATAACAAAGATAAGCAGCAGCAGCAATCGACTTTCGCCCATTAATGTTAAGCTTCATAAGGTAGACCAAGAAGAAGATGATGATGATGATAACAATCCATTCTTCAAATCCGCAATGGATAACACATTGCTTCGCTACATCGAGACTCTTCGTCCAGGTATATTTACTTTACAATCGCCTCATCCACTCATTTCACTGGAAACGTGGTATTCGATTCGATCACTCTGTTTGTTTTCCGTTGTGAATTTCGATTTGGTGTTGTGTTTATAATAACTGCAACTTATATCCTCAGTTAGTAGTTCAATGGTTTCTCTCAGTCATTTCATCAAACACCTGATGACTTATGTGCTCTTGTCTGAGTTTGCTGGCAGAAATTAGAGACTAATAGACTTTAATTTCTGCTCTTGTCTGAGTATCTCCTTTTGCTTCGTACAATTGTTTCATCTGATTTTCGATGCGAAACTAGAGTACGAGTAGACTATTTTGTGCTCTTGTGGCTGTAATTTTTTTTTTTTCAGTATTGTGTTTTCGACTTAATTGGATGAAATTTACACGTATCTTCTGATGCTTCCTACAACTGTTTCTCTCGTTCATTTCATCAGTCACCTAATTGATCACTTATGTGTTGTTTTTTACTTGGTGAAAGTTAGCGTATGAGTTGAACAATTTTGTGCTGTTTGTAAAACTTCGTTTGAGTGTGTTTATTCCATGTCGTTGGCAGAAAGTTAAAGTATCTCCTTATGCTTTGTACAATTGTTTCTCAGTCCCTTCATGGAACACCTGATTAGATCATTACTCATAAGTCATAACTCTTAGTGTTATTTTTTACTAGAGAGTAGCATTGAAGTTAGAGCATGGATAGTTTTATTCTTTTTTTGGAGAGTGAGATTTCATTACAAGTATTGCGTTTTCAATTTAGCTGGCAGAAAGTCAGAATATGAGTAGACTATGTTGTGCTGTTTTGCCTGTGAGTTCGTTTGTGTATTGTGTTTATGGTACTTCTGTTTCCGTGGATGAACTGGATTTGCACTGCAGATCCCCTGTTTGTGGATCCATACGTCGAATGCCTTCTCCCGCCTGGGATCCAGTTGGACGTGAATGGGAGTTTGCACCATCACTGCCTTGCAACTAGGTTTATTGATGATAAGTTGCGTGATTCGATGAAGAATGATGATGGGCTTAGACAGGTAGAGGATTATACATGCATAACAGCTGCACTAAATACTTCGATAATTTTAGCTGAATTAAGGTCGTATGGATGGTCGCTCTCTCTCATATTGCAGGTTGTTTTGTTGACAGATGGTATGGATACTAGGCCTTACAGGATTAATTGGCCTTTATCAACCGTGGTATTTGATGTGTCTCCGGAAAGTATTTTCAGAAGTTCAACCCAGAAGCTTGAAGGTTTGTATTGTTACTTTCTTTCCTTTACCTAGAATTGGTTTGAGATTTGGAAATTGCGGTCGTGTTGTTGTGCGTGTCCAAATTCTTTACCTTTTGACCCTAGGATACTTGTAGTGTTGCCAGTGGTCAAGCCTCCATACAACATTTAAAAACTTACATGTTCGATAAGTTCTTGCTCTTGCCACGCCTGAGTTGGTAGAACTGAGCTATGATCGGAGTTGAGATGATAAAAAGCTAACACATATAATCTAGAAGTTATGCCTTCTGAAACTAACCTGACACTAGAATCTGTTTATTGGAACCCATCCTTGTGCTATTTTCATGGGTAAATATTAGATGTTGGAGCAAAGATACCAAGAAGCTGCTTGTTCCTTCATATCTCATCAGAAATCAGTGATATTCAACAAGCTTTACGTAGTAAAGGATATAATGGAGCCAGACCCAGTATCTGGGTTCTCCAGGTGAGTAATGTTCACATCACCAAATTTTGTTGTTTTTACCCCAAATTCTAATCTCTCTATTATTTACCCAGTCATTGGTTCTGATGCCTAACATTGTCACATGCTCTCGGGATTGTTTAGGGATTCCCAGTACCGACTTTGACACACTTTAGAGACCTTTTGGACACCATTGGTAGTTTAGCTATGAAGGGGTGTCTTTTCCTTGGAGAACTGCCTGTCTGTCTGGCTGAAACTAAAACTGAGATGAAGGTTGGTTGGTTGGTGTTATTCAACAAGATCTCGTGATTAGATTTCACCCCTTTACTGTAATGCTGGTCTACTTCTTGTATTTAGGCCTCAACAACAGAGTGGATGGACAAGCTTTTCGTGAGTCATGGTCTGCGGGTGGAGATGATTGAATACGATCAAGTCACTGAAGATTGTGGCACTGACAAAGAAACAACAGCCAGAGGCAACGAGTCTGTACTGTTTGTTGCAGAGCAGCTGCAATTTTCTGATGACCAGGTAAAGTTTAATCTTTATGTACGAATTTAGAGGCAACGAGTCTGTACTGTTTGTTGCAGAGCAGCTGCAATTTTCTGATGACCAGGTAAAGTTTAATCTTTATGTACGAATTTAGAATTCAATTTTACATTGTGCAACAGATTAAACATGCATTGCAAATCCTTCTCGAGCTAGCTCTTAACCTAAACGCGATTGCTTTCTATGTTGGTAATCTTGACAAACCATCCGCGTCATGAAGTATATTTCACTATCCCAAATATACAATTGACATGCCGTTTCACTTAAAAAGAACTTGTGCTTTTCTTACGTTAATTGACTTTCATAAAATGCCACAGATGGAAATCTGGAGAGGTATGTTGCAACGGATTGAAGAAGATGCAGATGAAGATGGCTTTGAGGAACTCTGAATGTACACTAGTTCAAGTGTACAATACTACAGTGGATAGATAAACTTGTAACTTAGTTTTTCCAACTTATGTTCGATAGGTTTTTTTGCAATTTATGCACTGGACTTTAATAGAAATGAAACTACCCCCATAAAAAAAATAGCAACTTAAAAAGTAAAATTAGCATTAAATTTACTCATTTTCATTTATTTTAATCGAGAAATGAAAGAATGTTTATGCGATGTATTACTCATTTCATCTTTTCTACTAGTACTAATTTTCATCCCTTTTCCTACTTAAAAAAAAAAAAAATCCCTTTTCTTTTATTTAAATTGAATATTACTTAACTGATGTATATTTGGCTAAATGAGGAATGAAACTACCTTCGAAACTTAAGCATCAAAGTCACACGTACTTTTAGGTGAAAAATTGAAATAAATAATGAAAAATAAAAAGATGGCAAAACGTGTCAACATTTGACATTTATTGGGAGTTTTCTTTTTTAATAATGTACTCCCTCCGTCTCGCAGAACTTCATGCATTTGCAATTTTTAGTCGTCCCACAGAACTTCGTACATTACTAAAAAAAAAGAAATTACCCACACCCAACAAATAATAAACAATCTCAACTATACACAAATTATACACCCTGCCACTCAAAATACACTTTTGTCCACAGTTTTACATTATCATTACTTTTAACTTTTCACATAAAACTGTACGCTAACCTTAATATATACCTTAATGTATAAAGTGTTCCGAGACTGAGGGAGATGAATTTCTGGGTGAATACTAAAAATACAAAATTTATGAAGTTGTAGGGGGTATTCAAGTTTATTATGAGCGTGATATTTTAAATCATTCATGTAACACACTGGGAATCACAATAGGAATGTAGCGTAGGAATTGAAGTGTGAGAAACTCACCTGCTTCCTTCATGTTGAACCAAGACCAGATAAATGACTGGTAACTAAGCTAATACTAGTAGTAGAATTGTAGCACATGAAACTGACTGAATCTTTACACCATTCTCGTACATACCAAGTAAACACAACAAACGTTGGCTGTTGTAACACTACACATAACCACGATTCTACAGCTGAAGAGAACCTCTGACGCTACGGCCTACGCATAATCAAGCTTCTAATCGAAGATTTTGCACATGGGAAGATACGTATGATCAATGTAATTTTCATTAGGCCCCTCAAGATATTGCTGATACAAACATTTGTACAAAAACTGGAGCTCTCTCTGAGTTCCTGCACAGTTTCAAATAACTTGCTTCTCTACAGTGACTAAATACCCAAAACAAATTATCACGAATTGGGATCATGTTTCTGCAGAGCCCCAGTATATGTGTGTATATTGATCGTGTATACGCTTCTCTTCACCAGATACGAGATATGGAGTTTGATAGTCTTGGTTCGACCCTTAAATCTTGTTACCTTGTAATGTGGATGACAAAAGAACAGCAGGGTGTGTAACTTGTCAACCTACCAATCAGCTACTTGCCCCCATCTCACTTGCCTCATCATCGCTGTCACCACTGCACCCACAGAACTAGTTATTAAGTTGAGCAACTTGAAAGTAATGATGCGTGACTTTGTGTTGAAGGTCTAAAGGCCACATTTTAAACATTCCACTAATCTGCACTAGTCTTACCAAAAGTGTTTTTTTTTTATTTTGTGGAATTCACATGGGCATCAATACCAGAATGGACATTTACAAAGCAATGGAAAAGTACATGTCATTCATAAATTACATGTTTGAGTGAGATTTGCAGAGATATAACTCCTAGTGTATAAAAGAATCAGGTAAACTATGAAAGAAGAGCAACATAATAAGTTAACAAGAAGTTTCACCTGTGTTCTGGGAGTTTTGATATTCTTCTAGCATCCAAGCCTGTAATATATTTCTGTGCAGCTTGAACATTTTGGGTACCTGAAAATAAATTAAAGTCATAATAATGGATCATGCAAATTATGTGAAAAAGCTCATGCCTGCAAGATCTATGTACATGCCATTTAAAGACCTGCACACGGTTTTTTTATTGTCAAGGGCAAACATAACTGAAGCAATACATACCTTTTGCTAATTGGAAGCTGTGAAGTGCACATCTTTCTGCAGCTACCCTAACAGGCGTAGATCCATCCTTTAGACATTCCGCAAGTGCAGGACCGAATAAAGAAACATGATTCATGACCTCTTGTGGATTAGCCTACAGGAACATTTTAAATGGAGATCAGAACATTTTACACCCCAAAAAATGACACAATAATGAATATGTTTTGGTAATTTTGAAGAGATCGGGCAATATAGTATGTACTTTGGCAACGGCCTTCAGCGCACTTAAGGCCCTTCTTCTAACTTCACTCGATTCATCCTGCATTGCTGATACCAAAGATGTCAAAATTGAGGCATGCCCTGTCGTGTTTAACAGATCAACCCTGACTTGATAAAGTAACATTCTTCCCAAAGCTTGAACCGATGACTCGCGAACAGGGAACTGCATCAAAGATGAGTATTAGAACTTTATGGCCGTTTACACTCAATTCTACCAAAGTTTCTAGAACTTTGTCTTCAAAATCAAGGAGAATCTTCCATAGAATTCTCCTAATAGACTTCGTACATTAAGGTTCTATTGGAGCAACTTTATTGTAACTATCATTGAATTAGTAAAGTTACATGTCCTTGATCAGTCAGAGAATAAGCATGTGACAAACATTTCATGTTACCAATTTACAATGTCATGTAAAACAGATTTCAGAAAAGAATATAACGCTTGGACAGTGAAATCCGAGGTGATGCATGTCCAATTTCAACAGTTGCAATCCAAAATCTCTATACTTGGCTATTACCCATCAGATTAAAATTCCCATGCATGTTTGAATAATAATTTATTTGATAGGAAAATAGTGATTGAAACTGATCCTCAGCCATGGAAGACTGACATATCCAGAAGAATGGTGTCAAAACCTTACCTTTTCATCCTTCAGCGCACTTTTGAGGCATTCCGTAGTGATTGTAGACAAAGAAGATGCACAAATCGCAGAAGCATTATGCCTAAGCATGGACGATAATGCAAGTACAGCTCCATGCCGTGTCGTCCAGGTTGAAGAAGAAGTTGCATCTGCCAGTCCATTGAGTACTTCAGGAACGAGACCTTCATCCAAGTACTGCTCACCAAAATAGTATTGGTCAGTAATTCCAAAACCATATTTTTCGTTCTTAAAATATTCAGGAATAACAGAAGGTACTCCAGTGATGTCGTGAAAAATTCTCGTGTTAAGCAGTTATAATGATAATAATTTAAATTAACCTGCAATAAAATTCCCAGAATGCTGGCAGAAGAGCTTCTTATCTGATCATCTTCACTATATATCAAGTCCTTTAGCTGGGTGTAGACACGAGATATGACAAGACTACTTAAACTTTTGCCAGCATTCTTAATGACACCCTCTAATGCTGTCAGCATAGCTTCCTGAACTGCAACATCCGGTGCCTGAAAGAACAATAAGTTGGGTCAAAACTGCCAGATTAAAAGCATTGTGCAAACAGGCAAAAACAGTGTCCATCATCACCTGCAGTCCAGATAAAAGATCACCCACTAAGGGATCAATTCGGGTGCTGAGGGCACTAAGCTTCCCAAGCGCAAATGCCGCACTTGAACGAACAGTCCTGCATTTGAATTTGAATAAACATGTCATAAGAAGTTATTTCAAACCTTCCTGTGTATTGATTCTTCATATGTGCTGAATGCTGATCCCTGATAAGTACAAGATGTAAAAAAGACACGAGTTGCACTAACCTCGTATTGTCTTGTAGACATTTAACAAAAGTTGTTTGAAGTTGAGGGAGGAACGGTTTTAGAGCAATTCCTCCTTTCTGTATCATGATGCTCAAAGTTGAAAGAATTGCACTCTTTACTTGCCAAGGGAATCGGTCACCAATGATGCGAATCAGAGGTCTGCATATATAACATTAAGATTAATGCAGGATTAAACCACAAGGTCACAGAGAGACATTCCTGACAGGAGCCTAAAGATTAAGGAAGAACACAATAAGAGTTGAAAGATTACTCATGCAAGTAATTAAAGAAAATACTGCAAGTATGATAAGATTCAAATGCTAAATCTGAAAACCATAAATATGCAAGTGTGTTACAACGACAAGGGTGTTAGTTAAGTCGGGTCTGATGGTTCCCTTACGAAAAATGGAAATGGGAAGCTTTGAACTACTAAAATGGCAAATAGGAAGCATTGACCAGGACAAAGGGAGTTCAACATACATTTTAAACGAAAAAGGTCAAGAAGTCTCAATTCTTAGTACGTTAGTTTTATTTACATAATTAGTATGTGATGAAGATTCAAATGTTTACAGATTTTGCATGAAATTCAACTCGTCAAAGGAACACTAAAACCAAAAGGTAGTAGCTCATCACTATAACCAACTGAGACCACCCACACATTTTGAAAGGTAGAAAATAAGAGCAGCATTGGCCACACCAAAATGGAAGGACGAATCAAGATAAATACACTACCGCAATAATCAGTGAGAACAAAACATACCCAGTAATAGGAATGACAAATTCTCTCAGAGATTTTTCGCCTGTCACTTCAATCAACTCCCCAAGACCCAAAGCTGCCTGCTCCCTTAGTTCAGCCGAACCACTAGTAAGACCCTGAAACAGGTAAAACAGCAGATTAGGATGCCGGAGTGTAGAATGAAAATAAAGAGAAATTGACTTCAGAAAATATTAAGTCGACAGAGAAAGCAATCGAAGCCTGAGAGGCTAGTATATGCTTGAGAAATTGACTTTAAAAAATATTAACCCACAACGAAAGAAATCAATGCCTGAGAGGCTAGTATATGCTTATCTAGTATAAGATGGACTTGTATCATGAAAACACTGCAACTCTAAAATTGCAAACGACCATATTAATCTGCAAGTGAGTTTTACAAACATATTTTCTTATAACTGGATTGTGCTCTACACAAATGCTGATAATTCGAAAAGCAGCTTAGTAGGATAATACATGACAAATCTGTGTGAAACTGGAGCAAATTCAAAACACAAAACCATAGAGAACTGATATATCTATTGCTACTTCCGTCCCATTCATATATTTTTCTTTTCCTTCCCAAGACAAGGGAATGCATATTCTTCATTTTAGAGAAACAAGAACTTGTAAAACAGATAAAAATGTTGTATAACATCCAAAACACTAGATACAATCTTCAAATATTAACTGAAAAAGGCTAGAGGGAATAAATACATATGCTGCTAAAGTAGGTACTCAAAAATGTTAATATTATTTTTCCTTCTTATTTACTCTTTCGCGAGCAGAGTTTGGGTTGGGGGAGCAATAATAGATATGGCTTTCAACTTCCACATGACAAAGTACCTGGAGAAAGATTGGCAGTACAGGCTGAAGAGCTTTAGGAAGACAGAACCCAGGAATCAGAACTGGCCCTCCCTGCATCCATTAAAGCCAAGATAAAAAACTTGGGTTGAATTAACTAATCTCAATTAGCTGGAAAGAGGATACTGAAGTAAATCATGAGCATTTGTGATTTTGTGTCATAAAATTTTGGCACACAAACTTCTAACAACCTTTTACCTTTTTCTTTCTGCGTTCTCTGTCCCTAGATGTAGATACAGCATCACGTACTAGTTTCATATATGAAGGAAGAACCTCTTTAGGAACTGAACCTACAACCCTTAAAAGAGCTTCCCAAGCAGCCTGCAGAAACCATAACAAGGTAAAGATACATCATATTTAATTAAGAGTGGAGGGCACAAGAATATTACTGTTACTGTGGCAGAATCTGAGTCGCTTAGCAAGACAATTAAGGTGGATATCATATTTGGTGCTTCGTCAACCAAGTCCAATTTACTATTCTGGAAAAAGTATCCAACTAGATATGCAGAGCTTCTCCGAATTGAAGCCTGAAACAGTAAATAAGATTCCATAAGGAAATTATTTACCACAAATATGATAGGTTGGTTGATAAGAAACATTATATGTACTGCAGTATAAAGTGTAAACAAAGAAACTTGCCTGATTATCTGCTACTCCTTTTAGAAGCTCTGAGATCAAAGATTCAATCCCCTCATCATCAATTACTAAGACAACTGTTTCTGCTGCCTTCTTTGCTAACTTTTGAACATCCTATAATTCAGTGGATAAAACAGAGTCAAGAGATAAAGGATAGACAGGAAAGGATCACAAACAATCATCAAAACTCAGAAAAGAATACATGGTTGTGGACACGATTAAGCAACTATATTGGAGAAGACAACGTTAATAAAAATATATTGGAGAAAAGTGAGGGGTGTTATAGTGCACCTCATCACCATTGCCCATTGTAGCAAGTAATGCAGGAAGGACAGTGCCAAGGTGGAAGTCAAGACCAGCTCCTGCAACTTCAGCCAGAGCTCCTAATGCATGTGCATTGAACGCACTGGAGACAGTTCAAAATATTTGAGAAACCAATTTTCTATGTTATACTATGATTTAAGAATAATTCAAGTAGTTCAAAAAATAAAAAAATAAATAATAATAATAATAATAGTACGTACGATAATGGTTGGTTAACAAGCTTAGGGAGTATATGTGGCAGCACAGCACTGGTCCTGACACTGTCGTAACAAGGCAATATTAGTACTCAATACTGGACAGATAATCTGCAAGCAATGGCATTAAGACATTTAGAATATACCTCAAGATTTGTTTCAAGCCATCAAGGGCAGTATCAGAGAGTTTCTCATCTTCCAAAGCATGAAGAAGTGTGGGAACAATTTCATCAATTGCTTGCAAGCCAGCACTCTACATAAGAAAAGGAAAGAAACCATTTTACCTCACTTTACTGATTCATTTTGTTTAAGACAAATTATTTTCGAAGAATTTTGAAAGGCATACCTTGTACAGGGTACTGAATGCTATGCCAGCAGACTCGCGAACCTCTAGTACACTGCAAAAGTTACAAGCAAAGAGTTCAGTCATAATCTACATCCGTGTATTGAGCAGAGTTAAAGAAAGGCAAAAATGTCCACAAACCTATCGCAAAGAGCAGTGCGGATGGCTGGGATGAGTATATCCATAAAGGTCAAGAGCTGACTTTTACCAGCTGTGGCCATCACTTCACCCAGACCAATACAAACACCCTATATCTCGAATAACAAGGAAACAAACAATGTAAAGAATTTTTTATATGATCCTATGCCCCCCAAAAACTCTAAAATATTGGCCATAGTAAGTTCAACAAAGTGTAAAAAGCAGAAGGGTTAACTCTGGTTGTCAATATCATAAAATGAATTACATAAGAATCATGCAAGCACATACCAATGCAGATTAAACTATAATTTCAATGACATGTGCAGACAACAGCTTCACCATAAATCTGACATGGCTATGAAGTATGAACTAGATAATGAAAGCCTAACATCCAAAATGAAATTATACTCTATTTCACTAAACCTTTACAATTTGCCATTTTGGGCATTTCTTTTAAAGCTTTACATTTCGTTAAATTGAAACCCACAATCTCCACTTATTATTTTTTTAATCATTCTCTTTAAGAGTAACTTTTGCAAGGGAGGAGACGAGATTCAACATCACATATTTAATTACAAACATTGCATGTTTAGCTACAAACATCACATGTTTAGAAGTGCAGGTAATGAAATTATGGAAGTATAATGCAAGGTTATTAAATACTTTGAAGATAAACACATGATGTTTGAAGTTAAATATGAGATGTTGTTCTGGACTCTCCGAGAGACGGTCGCTCACAAAAGTTTGTATTTTCATAATTTATCTATTCTCTCATACTTCTTAACATCTACTCACTACTTTATCAATTCAAACCATTTTTTTACTCACCTTAATAATTGTGCCAGTTCCAATTGTAATGCTTTTACTGAAATGGAGTAGTAGGTACTAGTGATTTCTTGTATGACTTATCTACTATTTTATGGGTGAAGACATCCTTGCATACTTCTAAGTCAACTCAGAGTTCTCTTTTTTTATCTATTCACGGTTGGAAACAATATTATTTAGGCCTGAGGAAGTCCAAGCACAACTCTTCATTACTTTTTCCTACGGCAGAAATATCAGTATTTCTTAAAATGAGAATTAAGCCTATATGTTACTAACTGTTGCATTCATTTTTTTTCTCCTCGAGTGAAACTTGTTCAAATTTGATTGCTAGTAATTCTGTTCTTTGAGAATGGCAATTAACTGGAATGCGAAAAGAACAATGACTGACAAACCTGTCTACGGCCAGGATCTGGGTCAGTAAGACCTTGTGATAAAATGGGAACAATTAGAGGAAGCACTCTTTCACCAAGCTTCCTGACAAGTTCTCCCAAAGAACGCCCAGCAACCTAATGTAAACACAATAATGTCAGATCTCTATAACATGGTATACTACATCATCTTAATAGACAGAAATCATTAAGGAACCTGTCGCCTCTCTGAAGATGATGAGGCAAGAGAACTGATCAATGTGTTCATCAAAACTGGCATTATCTCCTTCAGGGTTTTTGGAGTATTTGCAACTATAGTTTTCCAGACATGCAAGGCAGCCTGAGAAAATCAAAAAGCAAATGCTAAATCGTGATACTATTCGGTATGAATTATAGAGAAAATTTTGAAATACATTTTACCTGACGAACTGTTAAGCTGACATCAGTACGGACCATATATAGTGCAGCAAGAACTTCATTACGTTTATCTCTTCCAAGTACTTCAATAATAGCACGGCCTTGTGCTTCAGTACTAGCACCTTCATCATCACTGCCACCCTCAAGAAGTGCTTTTCCGGAGGTTCCAGCAACCTAAATAAGATGCTCATAATTGTGCATTACTTTTGTAACAAACTTGCCAATCTTATACAATGGAGAAGCATTATCAGAAGGCTAGCAGACACACACACCTTAAACAAAAGGTCTCCTAGTAATTCTACAGAACTCTGCCGAATACGCCAACTATCATTGAATATACCATCCTCTACAGCAGGAAGGAGCAGTGGCAAAGATCTGAGAAGATAACATTGGTATGGAGAATGATGGTTAATTAGACAGCAATAACCAAATCAATACAATATAGTTGCTCAATAAATAGAATTGTAATTAAGTTTCAACCTTTGTTTGGCTACAGGTTTGAATTTATGCGGACTTAAAACAATACAACCAGATGTTCCTTCACAGTTCACATGACATACTTCATCATGTTTCACCAGTTCACCTAACGTTTTTCTATTATGAAATACAGTATAGTCCCACCGACCTGGTAGAAAAACTTCCCGTATCTTTCTGGGAATGATATTAAGCCATAATACATAAATAAAGAATAAAATTTGAAGTGTGTGTTCAAGTATGAAAGAAGTTATAAGCATAAAATTTGATATTTAAGGGTACGGGAAACTTCTACAGGATTTTAACCAGGGTGGAGAGATTACTTGAGGACTTTCTACACCTAATGAAAAGATACTCCATGCCCCAAGAGGTAGAGCAAACAGCCAACAGCTACTCATCTAGAAACCTTTTTAATTAATGGTGATCAAAATATAAAATATCTCCAAAAGATAGTGAATACGCAAGGAATGCGCAATCAAGAGAATCAGAGAATGACTCAAGGAAACACAAACCAGGCAATAAAGATCTTACTAATATTCTCAAACCAATATAGCGGAATTTTTTGTACTACAGTAATACTACAGCCTGGGAAACGCACTTGTACATGACGATTTTTTTGTGAGTTTCATCACTATCTAAGTTGACATGATTTATCTATGTTGAGTTTGGACTTTGGAGTAAAACAAAACCATGTTAGATTTACATAGATAACCACAACTAAACTTCATCGTTATTCATTCTTTTGGTCTGAACTCCAATAGTGTGTTTCCATGCACATATTGCAGAATCTTTAATAAGACTTCGTACTTTCTGAAAGGCGCATAGAAGAATCGAGAGAGGTACAAATCCAGTGTCAAGTAACCTGAAGTTATAACACATTAGCCACCACTTTGCTCTGTATCTTATCACACTGTTTGTTTGCTGTTCTCACTTCTCACTCATGCAAAAAATTAAAGGGATCTTCTAAGACTATTTGCTTGCAGTTCTCACTCAAGTAAAATTCACAGGCATCGAGGGATAAATGTCAATAACTATTTTAGCATAAAAAAATATATGAACTGCTACCAGGCCTGAAGCAATGATGATGTCAAAAGTTACATACGTAGATGCATAGTGCTCGACTAGTACATGCCCTGCGCTGAGTGCCGCTTCTCGTACAGACTCATTTTCATCAGCGAGGCCTGCATGAAAAAGATACAATGTTACCAGTTGGAACCAGAAAACATAGCTGGAACAATTTTTTACCACAACAAAACTGCATTAAACACCCATATAAATTTGTAACTTGCAGTGAGGAGCAAGAGCCATTTGGAAGATGTACCATCTAATATGGCTGGCAGAACCTGTTGTAGATACTTCTGGAACTGAACACCTAAAGATCTTGGTGTATACTGCAAGTAGCATAAAAATGATTTTGTGATATTACGGAAATATATTACACAAAAAATATTTTTGTTTAACCAATAATTTACCTTGAAAAGTGTCAAGTAACCATCCCTAACTGAAGCTTTAGAATGAGAGCAATTCCTGATGATATCAGGAAGTAGATTCTCAAAATATTGTGTTCCAAGTGCAGCCAATACCTAAAGAAAGAGGAATAATCAAAATGAAGCTCGTAAGAGAAACCAATATAGATTCAAAAATTAGTATCTCAAAAAGAAAATACTAAGGAAAAAAAAATGTATAACTGTAAACAGGACGACGTCAAAAATCAAAATTAAAGACAATTGTGCATGTGAATTGGACAATTGCACATTATATATGTGTGTATATATATATGTGTGTATATATATGTGTGTGTGTGTGTGTGTGTGTGTGTATTATGCTGGTATAATATTGTTGATCCTTATATAAAAGCTAACAAGCACAATATGTTTCATACAGCCAAGAATTTGTTATGCTGGTATAAAATAAGCATAATATATTGTTAGTTTCTTTCTTTCCTCAGTAGCAGACGAACATACAGCTAGAAACACACCAAAACAACATGCACATTATATACTATGGATCAATTATGTAAAAAACCTCTTAAGGTTGCCAATAAAGGATAAGTATTGAACTAGGCCCTGAATTATATTGTTTAAAATGAACTACGTAGGGTGAGAAAGAACATCATGATCAGAATCGACCTCATAATCAGTAATTCATGCCAGTTTTAAGGCAATAGATCTATACCAATGACAATATCATCATGTGGGTCCAGGACGCAGTTAGAGTTTTGTAAGCAAGAAAATAAAAATCCAAATGAGTGCAGAGTAAATTCGCAACAAATATTCCAACCTCACTCAGTCCTTGAGCAGCACCCGACCGCTCAACGTTGCTAGCGTCGGATTTCAGTGTGTCTAGCAACCATGGAACAAGGTCAGGGAAGTGTTCTTCTCCCATCCCTCTAATGAGAGAACCAAGGGCTCTTGCAGCAACTGATCTAACTTCAGGAATTGGATCAACCAAGACCTGCCATATAACAAGGTGTATTGTTGTAATACATATAAATTTACATAATAAATCCGTGTCAGGAAATTTTCACATATAAAATCCAACCATTCTTGGTGCTGGTGGGTCCACTTATGAATAACATTACCTTTTTCACTTCAGGGAGAAGCAAATCTATGTACGGAATCATATCCTTTGGCTCTGTAACGAGCGAACACATATTTCCAACTATTTGAGCAGCTTTCTTCTTAGTTTCGGCGCTCCTTTCCCTCAATCCTCTATGGACTATCGGAACCAGGAGTGCAAGAGAAGGGGCGTCTATAGAATTGATGAAAGTTGTCTGCAAAGATCATATGAACAATTTACATCATAATGGCAAAAGGTGGGGGGGTGGGGTTATGAAATTTAAAATAAATGAAATAATACAATAGTAACAGTATCACTATCATTATTAGGAACAACAGTGAAATTAGTCGAAACATTTAACCATTAGCATGAAATTATAGTGAGTGTACCTGGAGAAGAATATCAAGAGAATACTTTGTATAATCATTAGGGTCAGTGAGAGCCATCAGAAGAGTGGGTACAAGAGCAGATATTTCTGGATTCTTGATAACACTTCCAACCTAATGAATGGAAAGACTTGTCATCTGATTCTGTCACGAGTGTAATTGAAAGATGAAACGTGAAAATGTTTTTTGTTACCTGCTGGAGTGCTGTTTGCCCAGCCGATTGAACTTTTGGGTGCGTATCCGTGAGAACCTACAACATATCAAGAATCGACTGAAACATAGTGTCTCAAAGACTTGACCCTTACAGATAAGGGTTTATACTTGTACATATGATTTGTGCATAAAAAGCTACGAGGTGAACGAAATATGGTTTATGGATTATACCTCAGTCAACTTGGGGACAATCTTAGGAAGGCATTGAGACAATTGCTCGGGAGCACAGTAAGCCATTGCACCTAATAGCTGTACACTGCTCTGCTTTGTTCTCCAAGCTTTATCTTCAAGTCCCTGAAATGACGAGCACTCATGGTCACTCTCATGTGCAGCACAATGAAACTATTTACCTTTTCACATATATATTCTCTAAGAGTCATAACTAATATGGCAAACCACGTGCTAAATCTATTCACATTTTATTCACTAAAAGACACATAACTGATATGGCAAAACATGTTTCCTAACACTTCCCGGCTTACACGGGAAGTAGGGGATGGGTAGGCGTATATTGTACTAGGAAGCATGGAAATGGATACGTCGGGACCCCAAAATCCAAAAAAAATAGGATACGGATACGTTTTAGGATATACTCCGTCCCGACAATCTAGGCACATATTCCTTTTATGGACATCCCACGAATCTAGTCTCATTACAAAAATAGCAAAAAAGTACACCCACTAACTCCCACTAACTCAACTATCTCTCTTACTTTTTCCATTCTTTATCATTATATATCTTATCTCATATACCTTTTCCATTCTTTATCATTTCTCTCCCCAACAACAAACAATAAACAATTGACTTTCTTAAAAACAGTGGCGAAAAGAAATGTGCCCAGATTGTCGGGACGGAGGGAGTATTTATTTTTTGAACGTTTTTTTATATATTAAATACTATAAATTACTATATCTACTAAACATTCTAAACTTCAATGAACATTAAACAACCAAATAAAAGATAAATGTGTTAGTCCTAGAAGTAATAAAAATTAAGAAAAGGGGCTGTAGTGCAAGTGTTTTAAACTTATAAAATGCTGTTGCAAATTAAACATGTACTCAGTAACACAAAACACATCATTTTTAATCCCCAACACCAACAGTCGGTGCCATAGATTAACTTAGAACAGAGGCGGCCAAAGAAAAAAACAGAGAGGGGGAATCGATGTCTGAGAAGAACACGGTAGAGGAATTTCGGGAAGGCATCGATGGCACCTGTTGGGAGGGGCCGGAATCGGTGCCTGAATCCGACCGAGACGGCCAATCGATGACGGGAGATGACCCAGAGGCGTGCCGCTGCTGATTCGAACGAGAGATAGTTTTTAATTTTGCTAATTAGGAGGTCACTCTCTTTGTGATTTAGGTAAATTTTCCCCTGATATGGGTTATCCGACCCAGTTTTTTAAAAAAATATAAATAAAAATCCAGCGGATACGTCTCGCTCTAGTATCGACGCGTAACCGACCCAGGAGACGTATTTCACCAGGGACTCCCTGTTTTCATCTTTCCCGAGCTTCCTAGATATTGTATGAGACGTTGAAGAGAAATAGGAACGGGATGAGTTCCTGATAAGCTTTCCTCATCAATCTTATCGGGCTTTCGAGTTGTTTTATACGCAGCTGAATCTCTGCAACTCTTTGATAAAGCTGTTTCCATGACTCGAACCCATGACCTCTAAGTCACCCAAGTTACTGCTGAAACGGCTCACCTCTAAGAGACATCACAATTACAGAAGTATATAACCGTTGCCAAACATTCTAAATGCAAGGGGTGGGGTGATGCAAACTGTAAATCCAGCCCCATTTTCAAGCAACCTTCACCAACTTTTTTATGGCACATGTAACAATAGATATCTGTCAGCATACAAAAATCATTACTTAAATAGATTACCGAAATGTAGTGAAGGCCGACAAATTCTCAATCTTTTTGTGATTGTTGCAAATTTAAACCCAGCAACAAGAGCAATAATGTAAAAAATCAAGGTATCAGGGGTAAATCATTAATAAATACAGAACCTTCAGAAGAGCGGGAAGAACGAGTTTGACTCCTTGAGCACTAAGCTTTGACATCATCGCGCGAGCAGCACACTCAGCAGCTTCCCGAACAGCAACTACTTGGTCAGAAAAGGATGCTAAAAGCAAGGGTAGCATTTGTATCACATATCTGTAAAGAAAGAAAGAGTTTTGCTTGGAGTAAATCTACTTGATCGCTGCCAGAAGAAAAAGTATATTAATTTATAATATCCGGTGCTTACGGTTCAAACAATCTCCCAAGCTTCTCACAGAAACATTCAAATCCCAGTAAAGCTCCTTCTCGGCTTTTAGCAGAATTTCTGCATTGCATAATTTATTACATGTTGATATGCTCTTCATATTCATGGAATACAGACAGTCAAATGATAACACCGAGCCCTTAAACTAAACAGTAGTATATATATAATGAACACTTGATACTTTCAAATTTATTTGGTTATATAAACATCATGGAATATTCATGCAATCGCCTTATAACCTTTGTTCAGGCTAAAAGTTTACTACACTGCAAATAACTAGTACTTCCAAATTTATTTGTTTATAAACTGAACTGATCAATCTTGTAGAGAGATTATTCGGAGCATATGGAGAAACAGCAAAGTAAGCCATCACAAGGATTTTAAAGCACATCTTTCATTAATTAACTTAGGCAGGAGAGAATTGGTGACTAGTCCATTTGTCTATAATGAATGCATTTCTTTTACAATCCAGACCTGGGGTGTAGATCCAGGACGGCAACTGGTAAAATCAATGTAATACTTGGTCAAAATTCAGAATGAACAGCATGATCTAAACAAATTATTTTGTTTTACACGAGATTATTTGCCTTGACAAATTCTACATAGTGCATGTATCAAATGACAAGAAACAAGCTAATAAGAGAAAATACAAATCTATGAAGTCAGTACCATATTTTATACGACCTCATCTGATCAAAACACAAAAGAGATACTAAAAGAAGATCATTCCAAGAACAAACCTGTCGGAAAGACCATCTCGTAATACAGTCGCGATGTTGTACTTCTTTATAGATGATATTCTAAATCCTTTGACTACTCCAGCTAGTCCAAATGCAGCTCCACGACGCTCACCATATTTGTCACTCTTCATTAGTCGATCAAGTAATCTAGAGATAAGAGCTGCTGCTTCTTCCTGGTGAAAGACACATTATAACATTATCATAGAGCTATTTTATATACATGAACTGATGAAGTGAAAAGAAAATGACACCAGTCTGGTAACTGTGAAACCATTATTTAGAGAGCCCCGGTCACTAAGCAAGAAACAATGACAAACTAAAGGATTAGTGAAAATAAGAGAGAGACGATAGATTTGTTTGCTCCCACAGACCTCTTCCTTCAGTAAAGAGGTGATAATCTTATATCATAATCAATGAATATAATGTTATACATTTGGAAATAGCATACAGCTTTCCTAGTCATGTGATGTCACTCACAATGTGTGCTGAAGACGTTCAGGGAATTACCACATTTGGAAATCAGTTAAATGCAGTATTGTACATTTGGATAGAGCATGCTGCATTTTTAGGACTACTATGTCACAGCTTGTGCTCTTAACACAGGAATCGAAGAGTATGACGAACATGCATAACATAGTACAAGGCCACCAGAAAATATGGGTTTGAAAGCTTGATTATGCTATAATCCATTCATACTAATCATGAACTAGTGTATAGCTTATTGACCAATAATATTTGAATTATACAGAGAATTGAGATGAAATGGTGTTATGCTGTGTTGCAAAGAGGGGTACCTACTAAGTGCCTAACGGGGACTGGTGCACAAGAAGTATCTGGAAGAGACTGAAGTTTGTCCCTGGCACTCATATAGCCTACCCAGACCTCAGGATAGAAGTTTATTGTTATTGTAGTTAAAATTTGAAAATTAACAATAAACCTTTCCAAATAAAAAGGGCGGCACAAGTAGTAATTTGAGAAGCACTCTATTGATTGGCTTCGGAAGAGTATATATGCTCTCTGACACTAGCATGTGCAGAATACTCTTATTGAATAAGAATTCACAAATTCAACCACACAATGACTTCTCCTGAAGCAGATATGGGCATGGAAGAGCAATATAATAAAAGAGATATGGCTGAGAATCTCTAGTTCTGTGGTAGTGGGCTCATTAGGAAACTAATTGGTGGTATAGATCTAAGTTAATCAAGGTGCTCACGTGTTGACTATGCCTCACATTCTTCTAGTCTCAATGCTATTAATGGTGTTGGGAAAAGAGCGAACTACATCAAAACATAAGATGTGATTCAAGGTCAACTACCAGATACCAGAATAAGAGCCCCAACTCTTGAATCTTCACATGTACTACCTTTTTTTCAAAATTATTGATTTAAAGTAGAATGAAGCAAATTTCCAGCATGACATATTATGGTTATGCAGCCTAAATTGTCCCGAGTAAAAACAATCTGGTAAAACTTAAGACTTGTGTGCCAAAACAAACTATCAGGAGCCAGTTGCTGTTATCATCTTCTTTCAAGCTCAAAACTTCACCTAATAATATTTTGTGAATAAATTAGTATTTCCATTTAGTGAAAGTATTTGCTGCAATATGGGGGATCAGATTGGCTACCAACACAAAACAAAAGAGTAAAAGTTGTACTTAAATATCACCACAAAAGATTGAAGATTGTTAACCTAGAACGCCTAAAATAAACCCATATTCAAGAGATGGGACATTGACAAAATAAGAGTAACTACTAGTTTGATGTACCATACCTGCTTTGATTGCATTAGCGGTGAAAGGCAGGTAGAAACCGCTCGCTGAACAGCTTCAGAGGGAGTGTTCAGCACATCCAACAACTTCTCCACAACAGCATGAACCTTAGGATCACTCTGTTACAATACAAACTAGAAGTTTTAGTATAAGCTATGAATATACTATAAGTACACTATTTCTTTGAACTTACCTTATCCATATGCTTCGCCAGTGCTCCCGTAAATATGACCACACCTTCACGCACCAAGTCATACCTCTCTTCATTTGAAGCCTGCAGAAAACAAGTATAGAAAGAGATGCACGATTACTGGGGCATCTAGTTGTAGGATGATGGCATGCTAGACGATCGGAAAAAGAAGAAAAACAAAATGTAAGAGACGTGCAGGTAACGTTTCAAGTTGCTAACCTTCTTATTCAAGTAGTTCTCAAAAATGGGGAACAGCAAGGAAACATTCTCTTTCCCATGCCTGTCGATGATCATGATACCAGCATCAATCATTCTCCCTCTAACATCTGCATTTGGATCGGCCTGCAGTCAAAAGGTAATCGTGCAGCATGTGCACTGTTAGTGGGACAGCACAAAGGAATGGGACGGCAGACGAGAATTGACAATCACAACACTTGCATTTTTCACAGGACTGCAAAGGAGACCAACTATAAAACATTGCAATCGGACTGGGCAAATAAAACAGGTTCCAACTATTCAAACAGTCTGCATCAGATAAATTAAGAAATAGACAAGTCCCGGAGTCACCAAAATGATACTCCATCCATCCCATTTGATTCTTATCATTTAGGTTTGGAACGGTAATTTAGGAGAGTAGTTTGAGCATACTCGGCTATAAGATATGCGATGGGCCGGATAAAAAAAAGAATACCAAATATAGAACTGATATGAGTCAAATGGGAAAGATAAAAGGAGGGAGTCATAAGAATAGAATAGGATGGAGGAAGTACAGGTAAAGTATCAAAAAGGGAGAAATTAAATACCAAAGCTCGTGATATCAGGAATGTCATAACCACAGGAAGATCTTTGGTCCGAAGAATATCTGCCACACTGAGTAAAGCCAAAGCAATCCCTTGTCTACCCAGCCAACCAGAATCGATGTACTCTTCACCGGGTCCAATATCCCGCAGATATAAAGCGAACAAAGTTGATAGTGATTCCTGAAATTGTTCGTCGTTTAAAATTCACGACGCTAGTTTAACAAAAAAATAAAACCAGGATTTCACACCACCTGTATGGTGTCTGGATTTTCATCCAAGGCGGCTGCAAGTGCTTCTGCTGCAGCAACTCGAACATTATAGTTGACATGTGAAAGAGCTTTAAAAAGTCCAGAGTAATCAGTGCCAAAATCGTGCCGGTAACAATCCCAAACAACCTCCGCAGCCTCAGCAACAGACTGGATGGGACAAGAAGAAAAAAATGTTATTCATCTTATTTACACGGCATAATTCTTGAACCTAATTTTTATAGAAGTGAAAGAATGATATTTGAAAGAAATAACGCATTTGGAATTGTTAGTATGTTGTCAGTCTTTAGTTTGGAGATGCAGATTAAGATTGATTGGTATACTACATTGATGTTTGGATAAAGATACGAGGGGAAAAGCAGGTCAATTAGAAGTAAATTATGTTTGCTTGTCACTTGTCAGTCAAATTAGAAGATCAGGGAGCAATTCATAGGTCTTGAATCATGAATACCGCAAAGTGAGTCATGTATTCTGGTGCTCTCGGTGTGAGTATTTGGGTCAAAACAAACACAGATGGTGTTCAGCTCACTAAATGGCAAACGTGCAAGAAAAACCTATCTCACTAGTCACTACAGGTACTTAGATCATAAAAGAGGCTGGAAATAGACACAGGACAGTTTATATAGCAGCCTGCTTCATGCTTTAAAATAAACTATATGTCAGAGGAACTTAAGCACATAAAAAAAAAACTTGCATTGCAACCAAACCAACTAGAGATAAAAGGATCATTAGCATTAGCAAGTAATGTCCTGGATTGAGAATGTATGCTAATAGAACTAGGAAAGCCATTCAAAACACCCAGTTAGCACAAAACAATAAGTTACTACTTGATAATGGGGTATTGCTTTCTCTAATATCCTTACAAATAACCACTGTAGAAAGATACATGAACCATCACAACTGACAACTTGGATGTCATTGGAGATCTATGCAA
The DNA here is from genome assembly GCA_026545765.1 of Plantago major. Taxonomy (NCBI): domain Eukaryota; kingdom Viridiplantae; phylum Streptophyta; class Magnoliopsida; order Lamiales; family Plantaginaceae; genus Plantago; species Plantago major. The sequence goes on from CM048839.1 coordinate 112,170,900, forward strand.
ATTAAATCAAGGCAATAAAAGCAATCAGCAAATCTGAACAGGTGGCATCAAATTATCAAGATGATCCACAGATGCAGCAGAAATTGAAACAGAGAAAAATAAACAAGTTCAGAAACATGGAAAATGCAACACTTCAAAGTTAGGACCCTCAAGCTTCCCTCAGAAATATCCTTGATGGAGTACGGGATACAACAGATAACAATCTAACAGAAACATCAAAAACACACGGAGTTTTCCATCTTACGACGACTATGAGAACTAATCAGGCAAGTATAGATCAATATTTCTAATCAATATGAGCTAACCACAAAAACATAAGTTACACCTTCTCAGTATCATGTGAAGCAAGCCATATGCTGGTTGCGACCTCCACGTTTTCAGGAACCGAATAATTGGAGACGGCAGGGATGCACTTGACAGCATTTAAGCAAGACATCCTTACATGAATATCTTTGGCATAAACACCAGACAAAGCCTGTCAAGAGCAATACCAAATATCAAATACATATGAGTTTGGAAATGATTACAGACATGTTTGAATATACAGCAACAACATAATAAGCCATACAGGAGCAATTTCATCTGGTCGCAGACCAAGACACAACTCATTTAGAGCAGGGCCAATAGATGCTTGGTAAGAAGGGACAACGCCTAAAACATGGTACAATACCTGCAGCACAGAGGATGATCAACATAACCTTAAAAACTAATAATAAATAAATAATAATAACAGATGATATTGAGATGCCCAGTGAAAAGTAGGTCTTAACTGATAACATTCGAGTCCTTGGTAGAGGTAAAACAGGATCCATGTGCAAGAAAAGTATCTTAAGCACATCATCATGAAGACCAGTTTTCTTGGGTGAAAGAAGAATTCTTTCAATTACCTGCAATTGATAGATGGGATTCAGACATAAAAAAATTTTGAACCATTAAAAGTGGCCACGAGAAAAATTAAGAAGAATAAATTACCGGAAAAATATATGTGAACGAGTCAACTGGAAGAGGTCCAGATTTGCAAGAAATTGATAAGCCACTGACTAAACGATCAAAAAGACCCAAGGATACTGCTCCATTCTCCTCTGCTTCGCTAACTGGTGGAAAAAACTTCCATATGATACTAACTTCTTCAGTGGCAATCAGTCTTAAGGCAGTTGCAATCTCTAGTGCCCAATTACAGAGAGGATCCACCGTGCATTTTGATAGTTTCACCAGGGTCTCAAAAGCATCATTGCCTACAATCGGTGAGCGAAGTAAAGGGCTGACGAGCTTGACCTGAAAAATAGACAATTTAAAAGAGATCTGAGTTCAGACCACATAAACATTAAATACTCTTTGAAACTTGCTAGGCTTGTCATATGTTAATTAATACTATAAGCCGGTATTTATGGGTTTATGTAAGAGTAGTCAGATCATTTTCATCCATAAATATATGCTGATAGTGTGAATGTCAGCCCTTATAAGCCTCTAACCAGGACAAATGTCTCAGTGCGACCAAACATAAGAAGTAATCAACCGCAAGCATTCATACAGCGGTTAAATAATTGATGGAGTATGTTGTGTAAATACATAACACATAGCAGTTCATCCAACTTCAGGGAAATGCCCAAGCCTCCAATAAACAGCAAGAATACTTCAATTGAATAACCAACTCACTACCATCATTTATCTTATCTGCTATCTAGAAAATTATCCTAAAATTACAAAGCATTAAAACAGAGAAGGCTTCAAATCTTATAAATTGGACGATATCTGTAATAGCTATAACACGTACTTACAATAAGATCAAGATAATCTGTTAAAATGTACAGTCCTGTAAATGAGAAAACTAACCGAAGAAGGAAGCTGACTGTGCGTAAAGATGGGATTTGCTATAGCCATTTCTCCTAAAGCTCTAAGCATCAAAGATAAGTTCAGCTGCATTGCCATGACCTTTTCACGTATGCGACCCTCTTCCTTAAGCTGCAACTCGCGGGCTTCTTCTTTTGCAGTTTTTGTCTTTTCTGGAAGCATAATCAATAAAATAGTTACACCTATATCATATATAGTATAACTTACATGCACACAGATATATAGCCTAAATAAACTAACTGGCAGCAACTCAAAAATTAGGACTTGCCAGATTTTTTTGTCGATCTTGCAGAATCTTTTTTACCACCACCAGAAACCTCTCGACTGAGTGCATCTCTTCTTGCAGAATGATTTGAGTTGACAACTGATTGATTAGAACCATTTTGGTCCTGAAACCATATCCAATAGTTAGAATTAAAAAAAGAATTCCTTTATGCATCTCAGCGATAAATTCACAAGGTATTACCATGCTGTCATCTGTATCATAGAGTCGAAAGCGTCCTTTTGCTTGTTTAACATTCTTTGAGACAACAGACTCGGCAACATAAACACCTTGCTCAGTCGAAAGCATTCCTTCAGGGGTACGAAAAATCTGAAAATGTAAGAGAAAGAAGAGCTTAAATACTGGTGTGGCAAGTTAACGAAGTAGATTGATACGAATCCATCATATACTGTCGAAACAATAAGAACGTGCCATGGTAATGTAAAACAGACATTAATCTGGTGTCAAGGACAGGGAAACAATAGTAACTGGGGTGAATTGCCTAACAAGGTTAGACCAAATGTGCAAGCTTAAACAAATACACCAAAAGGGGGACTTGGTAACTACAACCTCCGTCATGGTCAAAGCTCCCCATTTGTCATTTTAGAGTAGGCCAACACAAAGCTTCCCCTTTCCATTTTTGCCACATGGACCATACACCGCACTCAACTAATGCTCTCATAACAAACTCATATTGTACAAATCGAAACCACCCACTATCAATTCTTCTTTTTATTTTTTTTTTTTTTGTTAATCTAGGTCCTTACTTTGTTGACTTTTTCAATTTGAGAAGCTTGTGCTTGGTCGGACGTAGTACCACAAAAGAACAATCAGAACTAAATCAGAAAAAGCTTTCACAAACCAGGAAAAACTATTACAGCTCTCAGATGCAGTAAAAATCAAAATAACAAACCTGAATTTCAGTTTCTGAGAGTGTGTCATGTGCATAGCGGTCTGGGAGACTGATGAAATGCTGAAAAAGAGAAATACATATTTAAGCAAATAATTGCATTACAGTCAATTTCTACCAAAGATGAGCCTAAAGAAGAAAAGTGATCCAAACCTTGTTGAACTGTGCATAAGTATCTCCGGGCATTATAGACATCAATGTCGACAAGGAATTCATAGCTCCTTCTTGCTCGAAATAATTTAAGCTCAACAATCCCTTTGTACCCAACAAGTCCTGCAAGACGGAGACTACTCATCAATACAATAAATGTAGCAGTCAAACATTAATGTATTTGCTGTGAACTTTTTGTAATTTGTACTAATATAAAATGTTGTGCATTTTCACGAGACATTTTATTTTGGTTACAAAAGATGAGAAAAGAGAATTGAATATGTATTAAGAATATAACACTACAAAGTTTTTCTGTAAGAATATGAGGAGCATAACCCAATTATTACAATGATTGATGTATTGATCAAAACAATCTATCCTTTTAAATGGGTACATGCAACATTAATATTTGGCATGTTTGGGTGAGAGATCAGAAATACACTTCTATAAATTTGAAAAGGGAAAAAAATTTGAATGGAGATCAGAAAATTTTATCAGAGCAAAGAGACATGTATATGCATGAAAAGACACCTAAGAAAGGGAGAGTAAAAAGAAACAAAACGGCAAATGTAACTTGTGAAACAAGCTTCCTGTTCTTATGAAGACAAAAAGAAAATTTTACTGCTTGCAAAATTTCAATGTTTGCCCACCAGTGTCATATCATGTAGTCACTCCCAAATCTTTCCATTTTGCACATAGTATATTGGATTCATTAAGTTTAAATTTGTGAGGCATTTCTATCAGTACAATCTAATTGTTTACCCATATAATATCTCCTTCCCTCCATTATACAAACATTTTTGTTGAATAAAATCTCACATAAAAATTAATTAGAGAAAACTCACAAGGGCATTACACCAACTCATGCAAACAAGAGACTGGACTAATATCAGGTGAGTACTTTATTAAGTATTTATGCATATTTTACTGCCTATATTACAGTATATATATAAGTGGACAACTATTGGAGTGGTGCAATTGAGTACGTAATTTAAGTTAAATTGAACTTATTTGTAATATATATGTAAATTAGACTTTAATTACAAAAAACCAATATGTTTTATTCATTCTAATTCTAAGCCCTAATGAAACTTCAGCAAAATCAATTCACCATTAAAAAAACTCAATTTTTCTTCATCAATTAAATTCCAAGCCCTAAATCAACCCCAACAGAATCAATTCATCATTAAAAATCTCAATATGTCTTCTCCAATTAAATTCAAATCCCTATTCAAACACAATAAATCAGTTCATCATAAAAAAAAAAAAAAAAAAAACAAGAATTTGGTGTGAACTGGCAAGAACGAGGTGAATCAAAAGGAAAATATACTCCTCTTCATTTCTTCATAGTAAACGGGCTAACGAAGCGTGGGGATCCTATTGGAGTTACGATAACCAATAAATCTTCTCCAACTTCTTTAATTAAATTGAAAGATCAATTCGCACTAACCCAAAACCTAATTCAACTCGAAAAAAGGCAATTTATTATCAGAAGCAACGATAGTACTTACATTCATATAGTTTTTCTATGATTTGTAACTATATGCCACAATTATAACATGCGTAGCATGTTCACACGTTCTAGTAATCTAATCAACAATCATATACAATATTTACCAAATTGTGCACACTAGTGGCATGTACAAATTCCTACAATGAACACTAAATTGTGCACGCTAGTAAGCATGTACAAGTTATAGTTAAAAGAAAAGGAGTCCCCCAGTGGGTTTAACTTGCAACATAACATCAGAAGTCATCATGTACCCATTTATTTGAAAGCATTAAGATTTCAAGTATAGACAAAGTGCATTGCAGGTTGAAATAAACAAGAAATGTGAAAAGTGCAAGCATGATGGTTAAACAAGAAAGCATCAATATATAACAGTTAAATAACCAAAAACTCTGCAGTGACACGAGATTACGAAGCTTCCAACAATAATATAATCCAGAGGCTAGTCGGAATTGAAACATAATGAAGTTACAACTAGAGGTACAGTTCACCTGGCATAATTGAGCCACTTTAGCTGTAATGAGACCAATCACATCAAAGCCCAACTTCTGTAAGCACTTTCTCGCCCTCTGAAGAATAATGTAAATAGCATGAGTGCGATGACCGATTAAGAACCATCAATTCAAAATACAGTTCTCGGAGCAATTTTGATCAAGTAGGCCACTCACACAAAAAGATTAAAATACGCAAATTCAATTCTAAAAATGCCTGCAAAATTTGTACCGGCAGCCATAAACCATTCCTTGAAAGACTTTATATAGTTTTGCCCAAAGTAAATGATTCCAAGTCGATCTTACTTTAGTTGCATCGTTGACTGAAAAACATGCGAACGAAAATTAGATTTAACGCAAATCTCATTCACATCGAAGATACCTTCCAAACTACATCTCTTTTTCCAGTTCCAACAAGATGCGGATGATGTGAGCAAAATAGTAGCTGCAGACAAGCATCTGGAGAACTGGCCGACACTGCTGAAGCTATAACAATCAAGGCTTTCACCAAAACTTCAACACTTGGGATTAATGAACTTTGAGCCTCCGCTGGATTCTCGGTCTCGCTGGATACAAGAATGTTGTTACAAAGCAAAAAAATATATATATTGTATCAACACAATCAATCAGTGTAAAAAATGATTAAATCTGCAAGTTCCAGATATTAATTTGGTAGTGCACTTTAGATGTTAGACTCTTTGTCTCAAACTGAGGAAAAAAACAGATAACAGGAAAACCTGAACATATATGTGTGCCCATTTATGACCTAATATCTCATGCAGAAACTATAGTGATATCAAAACTCTAGGTAAGCATAATTTTCGCAAGGTAAGATCTCGGGATCCCAACATTCAAAGATATATTAAAATGTTATGATTGAATATATTAATCTAAGAATTGATTAAACCTCTGTCTATAGTGAGAGCTCAAAATCTAGTTATATAACCTACTATGATGCAGTGATGAACTATAAGCAACCGCTAACCAACTACAGAAGGCTCATGCAAAATCCATTGTGAGCACCATCTTATGTGTGGTTAAACTCTAACCTACGCAGCCATTAATCCTAACGAGCAACGTATCATAACAAAAACAGATAACGAGGTTCTTCCTCCCGCTAATTAAGCCTTTTGAACCATGTCATTTGCTAACTATAGTTGCTTCGGAAAGTTTTACTTTCCGTTGGCTGGTTCCAGGAATATTTATTTTTTATTGTCACGGTCCCATTTGTAAGACACATACAGATAACTTGTACTTTCCCTTTTTATTATGCCATAACCTCCTTATTGAACTAACCACATTCAGGCATGATATGACAGTACACCGAACAGTAATTACTCCAGATTGGTGCCAGTGGCTGGCACTGGGAGCCGTTATTTTGAGCACACTCAACAACAAAGATGCTTATGACTTATGAGCCCATGGCCATTAAGCAAAAATTGGACTGGTATAGTAGTATATTAGTCCCATTTGTGTAAATCATGTAACAAGAAGCTACCTTAGACTCGAAACTTAAAACGACACGTTGGGCTAATACAGACAAAGAAGGATGTGAAGTATACAGCTGAATTTCACCTCATTTTGAGAAGAGAAACCTTTTCGCTGACAGCAGAGAGATAATTTGAAAACTCAGATAAAATATCTTGAGATAACTGAGGAGAAGCAACAAGAATCTTCTTGGTAATGCCATGAGCTGCTTTCCTTACGTCCGAATTTGGATGGCACAGCAAAAATAATATGAACTGAAACATTTAAGCAGTCAGTTAATAACGTCAAAACAACAAAGATGCAAACTGAGTCATCTCAAACAAATCACCTGCAGAAATGCACTGGCAGGAAAACTTTCCAATAACCTGCAGAATAATAAACAAAAGTCAATTGAACGATCAGGTACTCAGTAATGGCTTATCTAGTATAAAGTGAATATATGTTCCCACAAGATACAACTTTACATTTCTCTTGGAATTTTTGACTTATTTAAGATATTGATATAAAATTTCACCATCTATTGTCAAGTGAAGAACAAATAAGCAATACCATTGTAGTTTTGTTTGATAAATTTACATCTAAAGATAGAATACTACTTTCACTGAATGCTCAACAAGGGTGGTCCAGATACCACTTGAGTATAGAAGTATACAATTTGAATCAGCCAGAACGTGGAAGTTGACAATTTAACAAGGAACGAGATTCTCTTGTCTAAGAAAGAAATAATACAGCTATTTAATCAGAGATACGATGTGCAGCAAAACAAACCTCTGAGGATAATCAACAAGCAGAGCCTCAACAAGGTCAACACAAACCATCAAGTCCTCAAAGGATAATTTTGATGCCTGCAAAGCACAAAAAACAAAGTCAGTTGCACCATGAGTTTTGGGGTTTATTGCTCTCAGCCCCAAAATATACACATGGAAGAATGATCTGGTACCAACAATTGAAAGGGTACACATCATGGAGCCATGTACTTCCAAGTTATCATCGAGTATTAATTTGTACCCACAAATAGTACCAAAGTACCAATGCCCGCTACCATGGTCTAGTAGTAATTACCAAATTGGTACATGTTCTCCAATTCATCGGGTACCAATCCATGGTGCCATTTCTTTTAATCATACCAACAGCTGGTGCAAACATTTGAACATAAATAATTCCAAGTATTATGAATAATGAAGTATTTTGAATGTGACTTCCTACTTGATTTAAGGAGTATAATTAGTTTCAAAGTTAAATAATTAAGAATTATTTTTTTAGCAAAGTTAATTAGTTTCCTGTTAAAACTAAAAGACAGGACTTATAGACTACATAGTACATATCATAATACTACAAACAGATAGACCTCGGACCAATTATGTATAATTTGGACTTCAGAGAACTTCTGCCTTTTTATTTCCTCATAGCCAAAGGCGTATTTCTACGTTTTTTGGGTTAAAACTCTCTCAGGTCACTTTTTAATCTACTGAGCAAAATACTCAACATGGGCCATACAAAATTTGTTAATATAGTGTATGATCCATAACCATCACCAGGACGAGTAATTACTCTAAATAGAAAATGCAAGAGAAACTGTTCCTCGTTATGTTGGTGAAGAGTTATCCGTTTTATATCACGGAACAAAGAGATAGCATAAAACTCACCAATGAAATCGGAACAACTGAAGGTTCATTCTGCAATACTAGCTGCCAGATCTTCTCCTTCGCCAAAGTTTCATCTAGAAAGGCAGATATGACAACAGGTTATACTGGAAAGGAATGGATCCCATAATGAACGAATGCGAGCAAAACCCTATTTGACATAGAAGTATAGATAATATGTTTAATAGAAATGCTAATGGCAGCAAAGAAAAGAACCTGCTTTGACATCGACAGTAGCAACTTTCACAACACAACAAAGTGCATATATGCCATCCAATCTCTGTGCTGGTTTAGTAAAACCAGTTTTGACTAGCTGAAGAAGAGGCGGTACTAAGGGTGACAACTGGAAAATCCATCATGAACATTAAGGTAAATAGAACTGAACATTCAAAATAGCAAAGACAAAATTGCATATGATGCATATGATCTCACCATTATAACTGCATCAGAATTTTTACATATTATCTGCACACAACGAAGATGACTTCTCCGGAGAGATTCCTTCTCTTTGAGCCCAGACATAATAAAGGTAACTGATTCCGACGATATGGATCCTGCAGATTTTGCAGCCCAAGCTGCCAGACAGGACAAGCTTGCGATCTTCACATCCTCATTACCTGGATACCAATACATCATTTTTAGATCAAGGTACTAATTAGTGAACTCAGATGAGGTTAGATGACTTACCATCCTCCTTGTAACAAGACAGCAAATATCCACATACTGTTGGAGACAAGCTATGGCTATATTTTCCATCAGGAGCATCCGCAATTTCCTTCAATGCATTAATCATGCCAACCCGCTGGTAAGGAAATGTAAGTCTGCCTTCGGCACCTGTTACAGCCCCAAACTTGTGAGAATATCACTAGGTAGTAATATACACATTGGTTGATGTAAGTTGACAGAGGCATTCATATCAATATGCTACTGCAGGTCTATTGTTAAAGCAAAAACATACCAACACTGACCTCCAAGTATAGATTTGACAGAAGTGAACATTGCTTCTATGGAATCAGGGCTGCTACACTTTTGGCTCACATACCTAACTATAGCCAATGCAGCAAGTCTTCTTCCTTCATCAGCATGTCTAGCTTGGGTTGACACTACTGAGAGGATTTCATTGGCGTACTTGCTCAAATCCAGGCTTATAAACTTCAATAGAACTCCAACTGATTCTATGACAAGCTCAGGGTTCCGTTTTAGCATCTTGACTGATGTTGGGAGGATAATGTTCTTAAAATCTTCATGTGAAACACGAGTAAATAACGGTACAAAAGCTTCACTGAGAATCTTTGACGGCTTTTCCTTCGCATTCAAAATTGCTTTGACATATATATCAAGAAATACATCCTGTGGACCAAAAGAAACTGTTAGGCATGCACTTGGCCAGAATCAAAAGTCAATAGAAACACCAGTCTCAAAATAAGATGGCTAATGTATGTCAAGAAGAAGCATATACACCTTCCATGTATCAAATGAACCAGTATTTGAGCTTGCAAAATCTAGCATCAGGTGTATCAACTCCGGACTGTCTTTGTATGGTATCCTCGCAGCTTTCAATTCCTCCATGTATGTGTTGTATATGTTTGGTGACTGAATAGAAAGACATGAAACATATTGTCATCCTGGGACTCGTCAAACAAATTCCGAAATAAACTCGCTCGACAACAGTAAATTAAAGGCAAAACCTTAGCGAACAGCTGGAACAAGGTTTGCTTGACAGCCCTTCTCATGCGAAATGATCCTTGCTTGATGATCTGGAGAACTGATGCCTGGGCTTGAGCTACTCTACCCAGTGCATTCTTTGATAAAAGAGCAAACTCGCTATTTCGGTAAAGGAGACATGACCACTTTAGAAGTCTGTGGCCTCCTACAAGTGATTGAAACTTTGCCTGCCTTTCCATGGCCTGTACAAGGGTTGCTGCAAAGACTTTCATGAATGCAACTTCTTTTAGAGCTTTAATGATTACATCATCCACGGCTTTCCTTGATCCAAGGTCATCATATATCGTGACCGTTTGAAAAATAGAATCAACCAATAGGGATACAAACTCTGTTGTCATCTGCGAAGACTCTGAAACACAGTGCATCAGGAAACTGAACTTTAACTCCCAAGTGAAAAAAAGAATACAAAATCCATTTGGAGAATTAGCTATTTCAAACTTATTTGTCCCCCTCTCTTTCCTAACAACTAAAATTGAGAACATCCAATCAATTCGAGTCCCACACAGTGCGCCTGTTGCACCTTGATTAGAGTACCCATTACACTCAACAACATATCAACCTTAAAAAAAACTCCATATTTACATAAACCTCATTACAAATTTTATGTGCGATCAATTTGAAACATCAACTTCACTTTTTTTGTCAGAGGCATGGAAAGAGTAAGGCAAATAACATCGACAAGCCCACCCCAGCAGGCAGCAGCTATGACTATAACCCATTGGTTCACGCCACATATTTCCTCACAGGTTAAATCAAGAATTATCATCAATAATGTCTCTTAAACCATTGGCTCTCAGCACATTCATGTAGCTAACCAAGTTGCTAAGCATCATTTTCGACTTTCTTAATCATATTTTTTCTCTTTCCTCCTTTTCTCTTTACTCGCAAGTTAATTAGAAAAAAAACTTATGCCATCCCCACAAAACGCACCTCTTGCATCTTCATTGAATTCAACAACATATCAACCTCCATAAACTTCCATCTAAGTAAAGCTCACTACAAATTTTACGAACAGCCAATTTCTACCATCAACATCACTATTTTTCCAAACTACCGGAAAGAGTCCAGTCAAAGCACATTGATGAAACAACCCCAGCAGCTATAACTTTAATCCATTGTCTCACGGAGCATCATTTTCAAGGTATGTATAATAATATCAACCCCAACCAATGAAGAAAACAAAAAAAAACAAAAAATGAAAGAGTTCTATAAATCCAAAGCTAGTTTGTTCACACTTGTGTGCAGCTATTCCCCTTCCTCCTTCCAATAATGTTAGCAATAACATCACAGAAAATCCAATCACAATCCATCTAGATATCCATATTCAAATCAGATGAAAATAACCAAAAGATTAAGCATCATTTTAAAGGTACTTATCAACAGTAAAAAGGGAATTCTATAAGCCCAAGCTAACGCTTTCGGTACTACTTCACTACTTAGGCCCTGTTTAGGGCTAGCTTACAGCTCGATAGCTTGTTATTTAAAGAAGCATGATATGTTAGCCTAGCTGGTAGCTTGTCCATGGAGCTTATAAAAAAAAATTGTTATTACATATCATATTTAACAAATCAGCTATTTAATTTTAATAAAAATCAACTAGTTTATCATCAGCTACCCAATCTAGATTAGTAGCTTATCAGCTACCAGTAGTATCAGGTTCTACCAGTAATTCAGGAATAAGCCAATAGAAAATTCAATCACATTCCATCTGTACATAAATATTGAAATGAGATGAAATAAGGCAGTAGTGGCGCAAAAGATTGAATTGATATAATTTTGGATAGGTGTACGTACCTATATTGGTTAGAACTGGGAGAATTTGGTAGCGGAAGATCTGGATGCGACGCTTGGTTGACGGAGTTGAGATGGATGGAACGACGGCCGTGAGTGTATCCATCGGATAGGACTCCATTGGAGGTAGTAAGGTGGTGGATGACGATGGTGATGACTGATGACTGTGATGAAGGATTGTGATTTAGGGTTTTAGAGAGCACCTCTGTCACTGACTTGGAGTCACTCAGCTGAAATGACTTGGGACTCAGATGACGGTAAATGTTGATTCACCAGGATTTCGATTTGTAAATTTATAGTTCGAAATCTTTACAACAAATTACTCTTAAATCGAAACACGACAAAGTAAGAATTCATATTAGAAACTATACTTTTAATATAATTTAGATAAATTCTTATGACGTGATTTAGAATAATTTTTAATTAAAATTTGTAAAAAAAACAACATTAGATTTTTGTTGGGACATGGTGATTTGTATGCCATGATAATGAGAATTGTTTAGCGTAGATGATGCTACGACAATATTAATCAAAAAAATTATTATAGTGTATAGACATATTATGTCGAATGTGTAGTGGATGTTCAGTTTCACCCACGAAGATTCGGGTTTAATCACCATATACACCTTCAAGTCTTCGGTTATGATTTTGTCTTCTTTTCTGTGAGCTAGGTTAAAGCTCATTTGGTTGTTTGGTATAGAGTTAGAGAGTGAGTTATATGAAAAGTTTAGTTGATGAATAATAGAAGTAAGTTGGACTTTTCTACAGTCAGGCAGGCTGTCGCCCTGCCTGACAACAGGCACCCAATCACATATTGACACGTCATCTACGGATCGCCTTATGGCGATTCAATTTCTTATTTCCATTAAATATAAAAAGACTGAAATACCCATTAAATTATAAAATTGTAAAATATTAAATAATAAATAATATAACTAGTATTAACCCGTAGCGTTGTCACGACATGGCTCACTTTCAGATGTAAATAATTTAGATAAACATAATGTAAAAGATATGTTGTATAAACATAGTAAAATTGTGTAATACATTGAATTATTGAAAATAGATTGCAGGGTCGATGGTCCGTACAATCGCAATAGGTCTATCAATAATTAACAACTGCAAAACAACATAATAAGGATATAGTTAGTATTGATAATAAAATAAATGAATTTCGATAATATAACGTTAGAGTGATTTAGTATAATAAAAATTACCTCAAAGCTTTCTAAACACCTCTTTGTAGACCACGTTTGTCGTCGTATCTATTGGTTTGCCTTCCTCATCCAAAGCTAAAACCTTGAGATGTTTCTTGCTTGTCACTCTAGAAAATGCCACATAGAGTTGACCATGACTGAGTAAGTGTTTTGGGAGATAGAATCTAACACTAGATAAAGATTGTCCCTGACTCATGTTGATAGTCATCGCATAACAAACTGGTATAGGGAATTGCCTTCGCTGAGATCAAATAGGAAACTTGGTAAGGTCAGGAGGTGTGAGTACAATCTTAGGTATAAAAACCTTTGCTCCGGCACTCTTCCCATATATGGTCTTCGCCTCAATAGCGTGATTATCAATTGCAGTAACAATCAACCGAGTTCCATTACAAAACTCAGAGGACTAATCAATGTTCCTAAGAAGCATTATATATAAGACAACCCACCTTAAGACGGATTATATGATTTGGTATTCCATAAGTCTAATAGTGTTTAGGAACTCGACGGAATACACATCTTCTCTACTGACGATATCATCTTCGTCAGGGTATATGTTGTCGGAACTCATGAACTCGATGGCATCTTCAGGTAAAAGACACATGATATAGTCATTCACTTCATGTACTATCTCATTGGTCGGAGCAACAATAACTCTATCATGGACGTATCGACCATCGCCAACATGGTCTCGTATGCAGGGAAATGTGCTCTCAACTATTCCAGCAATTGGGCACCAGTTGAACGAATCAAGATATCATCAGGCAATTTAAATTCTACCTCACCATCATTATCACGATCAATCAGAAAACTTCCTAATACTCTCAATCTCAGCATGTGAGCGGCCAGACTGGAATTTAATAAAATAAAATAAAAAATACTTAATATAAAAATTATTTAGATGCATTTCAAATATATAAACTGGATTCAAAAAACTATAATTAATATAAAAATGTTATGAAAATACTTGCAGGTGCATGTTCTTAGTGAGCTTCAATACACGACACGAACTCCAAAACTTCCTGGGTGAGCAGAGAGATGCATGGACTATGTCCTGCCTGCTACCCTTAGGTATGGCTGGCAGTATCTGTCTGAAATCTTCACAAAAAACGACAACAAACCCACCAAATGGCTCGTTCGATTCTCTACCATGTTGACATCTCCTTATGTCCCTTAGACTGCGATCAAGAGCCTTAAAACAAAACTCATTGGTCATGGGTGCCTCATCCTAAATTATTAACTTTGTATTCTTCAGTAGTCTTGTAAGATCGTTGTCGCGGGTTATCCTACTGCACGTAGTAGTTTCATCAACCTGCAAAGTAATAATGAATTTAGAGTGTGTAGTTTGACCACCAAGAAGAAGTAGAGTAGCTATACGTCTATACCACTCGATGCAATTGGGAGAACAATATCACGTCTGCCACGTAATGCATAGCACAATGTATTCCACAAAAATGTATTTCCAGTGCCACCGTAACCATAGAGAAAGAAAACTCCGCCACTACCAGAATCGACTGCATCCATAATAGTATGGTACACAGTCCCCTGCTCATCGGTGAGAGACATATTCAAACGGCTGTGCTGCTCAATCATATGACAACATACAACATTTCTTCAAGTGTGACATTATTCATGCAATTATCTATGACTACACTGTCGAGCATGGGCATACCTTCAATCTAACTCAAGCTAAACCCATTCCTATAAAGGAACTCTTCAATCTCAACAATAGCGAAATTCCCCAATTGTTCTTCATTTAGCTCGAGCCCTAAATTGAATTTTTGTGAAATAAAGTGAGCATATTAAATAATATATAGATTTAATTGTAAAAAAACATAATTTCTAATACCATATTGAAATTTATACCTGGATTATTCAACTTCCTTCGTATAATGTACTGGATGTCGTCAGATAGATATTCCCAAATCTGAACATGCCTGGACATACTATCAGACCAGAGCAGTATGGAGAACGAATGTCGAAGGAAGCGACCGGAACCCAAAAAAATTGCAACCTTAATAGCATGGATATATTCTCTGTCATCATCGAGCAACCTTAAAGCGTAGCATGCATCGTGGTATGTTGAATGAACAACACCATCCACTATCCGCAAATCCTCATAGCAAGTGCACCACTTATATGATTCAACATTATTCTCATGAAATATAGGGGCCCGGTCTTAATTGGAACATGGTAGATTCTTCCTACTTTATTGTTGAAAACCTTCCTATCTTTCCACGTTTTCCCATTAGGATCCCACACGTAATTTTTCAAAAATTTAGAATATAGATACTTACGTGCATCAGGATGATATAAATATATATGTGTGTGTGTGTGTGTGTGTTGAATTCCATCCATTTAAGAAACTTTGTCTCTGCAACGGTATGCTTCTCCAATAAGTCAGTAATCAGATCATCATCTTTGAATGTGACTGACTGTTCACCTTCCAAATAAAATGATAAACGCTCTACAGGTGGATCTCTGTAATGAATATCATATCCCATTATACGCCATACTGCCTCATATTCAGATACATACCGGCAATCAACATAATCCTTCACCTCATTATCCACCGTTAATTTTGCACCTATCATATATATCCACACCCTTATTGATGTACTTGAATAGATACTTGATTGAATTGGTCTTATTGCACCATTCAACATGTGAGCCTTGTACTTCATCAACTGGAACGAATTGTAGGGAACAATAAACCTATAAATTAAGAGTGAAACAACTTCTTATTTTTTAATTTTTTAATATACGTGGCAATCAAGTTCGATATTCATAGATGAAATATAATTTAATAATCCAAGATTGATATGTAATTATAAATTGCACATGTTGTCAATGATATTGCCATTCTTCTCAATAGTGGCACCGGTATCACACCTCTTATACACAGGATAGCCATTACCATTGAATATAGTCCGCTCATTAAACGACTTTGAAAATTTCTTAGAGCATATCTTGCCATCATGCATGCAAGGTGAAGTCGAATTCAATGGTCCGCATGGACCATGGACGATATACTCGGAGGCAGCTTTGTATAGCTCTGGATTGAGTTCCTTATCCGGTATCTCAACACTGATGAAATCATCTATAGAACTTGCTGACATGTTTCTATCCGCTCGATCAACCCATAGTAGTATATGTGCACGGGTAAGCCCGCGTTTTTGAAATTCAATAGTGTAGACAACTTCAAAGTTAATAAAATAATAATCAATTAAGTTGACGTGATTAATAATAGACTAATATATTAATATAAAGAATAAAATATATTTATAGATAGTTACCTCCGATTGCCTTGCCAAATACGTTTTCTATCTTCAATTCCTTTATAAGCTGGTCCAACTTCATTTTGAAGACGCGACTCATAACATCAGGTCTATCCTCGGGTCGTAAACCCT
The DNA here is from genome assembly GCA_026545765.1 of Plantago major. Classification (NCBI taxonomy): domain Eukaryota; kingdom Viridiplantae; phylum Streptophyta; class Magnoliopsida; order Lamiales; family Plantaginaceae; genus Plantago; species Plantago major. Next base: position 112,187,345 of record CM048839.1, read on the forward strand.
TCGACTCGACAAAACGTGTTATCTTAGGTCATTTGGAATTGCAAGTGAATGTGATGAATAGTTTGGGATATTCTATACTCTTGCATATGGCCATAGTGTCTTGGAAGTTATGTACCATATATCTAGGACCCCTGACAAATGATGACGGCAAGACAAAGTGTTTACCAAGATTTCCATGTGGATCGGCGTGATCAATATCACCTGTTCGAATTGCATCATCAAGAGACTTATACTTATCAGACCTCAATAACAGTTGGTTCCTCATTATGAAAGCAAGCCTTTGTGCTTCCATCATCATATAACCACGTACTATAAACTTTTGATGATGGCAGGACAAAGTGTTTACCAAGATTTCCATGTGGATCGGCGTGATCAATATCACCTGTTCGAATTGCATCATCAAGAGACTTATAGTTATCAGACCTCAACAACGGTTGGTTCCTCATTATGAAAGCAAGCCTCTATGCTTCCATCATCATATAACCACGTACTATAAACTTTTGAAACAACTTTCTACTCAACGGTATGGTCTGAGCCTCATCAAAACGATCAAAAAGCCTGAATGCCAAGAACTCCTTAATTGTAAGTGTATGTCTTACACCTTTGGACTTATCAGAGTGCAATATCTCAATATGGTATCCATCCACCCTCATCATGTGGAAAAAATAGGGGATATTGCATTGGAAGGTAACATGGATGCAATTATGAAATTATATGGAAGTCACCATTTCCTTGCTCAAGTACAATATCACGCGTATCCATGTCATACTCATCATCTCTGATCAATTATAATTGAGAACATTTTAAAATTAATAAAATTACTAAAAAATATATAATTTGTCTTGTTAAAAATTATTGAAATTCCAACATACCAACAATTAATGCATCAACTTCAGAACATGCTGGTAGATTGTATATGCGTCCATCACGTGACCTCCTTCCAATTAGACACAATTTAACATTCATGTCGTTCCTTGAAGCGTTCAGCAGCCATACGAAAATTCTCTGCAATTGGATTATCAGCATATATCATTTTTCTTATATCGTCTATAATAGATGGATCAATCGCAGAAGTAGTTTTTTTTAAATCTAAAATAAATTAAATGTAAATCGTATTATATACAATTAAACATATATATGATATCTAAAATAATTATTTATTCCATAATATAAATATAAACGGACAAAATATATGACTACATCAATCCAGTCTTGAGGTTCATCCTCGTCGCAGTACATATACAGTTGTGAAAACTTAGGCGATTCGCCTACTTTAGGTAGCAAATTAAACTACCCATCAAATGATAGTTATTTCCACCAAGCCTATAGGGACCATGTCCATTGTTGACTGAATACTACTGGATTCCACCCATTGAAGTAAAATCGTACATCATATTATAAGCACATATGTGCTCAATAAAATTACGGCTCTTAATGTGCCTATTTTGCAGAAGATCAAATAAAAGTCGTGGAAGTTGTTTGAGGAGAGGAAGTTGTATGTTACACACACAAACCAAACTCTGGATTACTCGATGGAGTTTTTATTTAATCCTCTCATTAAACCACATAAGCGTGCCGCAAAATTCACACGGGTATGTTGGATCACTCATATCCAGGTAAGCTAATCAACGAAAAATATATATGTCACATTTCATAGCATGGTGTAATATATTGGCTCATATGTGTAATCTATTAAGTAATTAAAATTACCTACGACCGATATCCCATTATTTCTCCGCACATGTTCTTCTTGTCGTGGATCTTTTTCATATCTATCTTTCGTGATTCCTTAAGTACCTCATTATGTGATGGTCTCCAATGATATTCCTATGTTGTTTGAGAGTACATTTATCTAGTAACGACTTTATACGCTTCTCTGCAAGAGGCATGCACTCTTCAACGGAAGGATGTACGGATATTCCTGCATCAAAGTAATAAATATAAATATTAATTAATTGAAGGTTTTTTAGTAAATTATAAGGAGTATGTAATTCAAATGTTTTGAAATTGTATAAGTGCATTTTTTTATGAATATACTAACGGTATCCTCTAAGATCTTGATGATACATAAAATAATCAAACGGATGAGACTTGAGATGTCTTCTCATTGATATGTGAATATCCCGTGTTGAATCTTGTCACTGCTTTGTAATCTTCATCCATATTTCCTTAAAATGTATTATTCATATGTCAATTCCTGAACAACCGATGTAAAATATAAATCTACATGCATGCTTATATTTTCAAGTTATGAAAATCTTACTTGAGCAATTATCCTATCGGAATTAGTAATTTCAACGGAAATGTCCTTCTTAACTTGAAGTAGAACATCTTGCCCAAACATTAATCATTTGTCGGGTCTAACTGATCTTGAGCTCCTAGGAATGTCATATGCATTTGGTTGAGTCAATAAAGTGTTCCATGAACTATAATACATACATGAAATTATATTTACAAAAAAAATAAATAAAAAATTAATGTTGTATCATATAAATAGAGTCTCCTGAGAGACGGTCTCTAGATAATTTATCTAGAGACAGACCAATATTGTCAAGAAAATCATCAATGTTATTTATAAAAACATATATGTTATCAACATTTGTGTTTTCATATTACAATAAAACTTATTTCGTTAACAACATAGACGTTTTGATTAATAACATGTATGATTTTATTGATGACATAGGCCCTCTCTAGATGAAAACCATATCTCATGAGACTTTGTGATATAAATATACTATATAACATATGAAAATAATTACAATTTGTAACACAACTAAATGGGGAGTAGCTTGGAGTTAGGTAAGGTAATATTCATTTAATAATTTATTTTTTATTTTACTGAATACAATAATTTATTTAATCAAATTGTTGTATATGGATTCGTCTTGTCACAATAAATTTAATATATGCCCAAATATACATATATATTTAAGAGTTGTGTAGATAAGTTGATATAAATGTCTACAACTAATAAATTTCATTAATAAATTTATATTATCCTTATTTTAATGAATAAATGATTTATTTAATTAACTAAAATATTTTTTCAGAGTTTTGTAGCTAGATTCATATGAGATTTAATAAAAACTATATACTATGCGGTTAAAAATACTAAAAATACACAGTGAAAGTTATAAGGTGCATTGAATTTGAATATTAAAATGTTCCATAGTTTATTTTCAAAATTTAAATTTACACAACCAATATATACTATCATTAATATATTTATATCTTATTTTAATGAATAAAATATGTATTGATAATAATATTTATAATTGGTGTCTGTGGATTTGTTTAGTCATGATGAATCCAAATATATGTTCAAAATATTTTTCGGAGTTTTACAGATGAAGTTATATGGGTGCATTGATTTTTAATATTAAAATGTTCCATAGTTTATTTTCAAAATTTAAATTTACACAACCAATATATATCATTTAATAAATTTATATCTTATTTTAATGAATGTTGTATTATATAAATAGAGTCTCTTGAGAGACGGTCTCTAGATAATTTATCAAGAGACGGACCTATGCTGTCAAGAAAATTATCGATGTTATTAATAAAAACAAATATGTTATCAACATTTGTGTTTTCATATTAAAATAAAACTTATTTCGTTAACAATATAGACATTTTGATTAATAACATGTATGGTTTCATTGATGATATAGGCCGTCTATAGATAAAAAAATCGTATCACATGGGACTTTGTGATATAAATATACTATAACATACGAAGATAGTTACCATTTGTAACACAGCTAAATGGAGAATAGCTTGGAGTTAGGTAAGGTACTATTATGAAATGAAATTAAATATACTCTTTAAAGCCTACTGGAATTCATGAAGTGCAGGGATACGTATATATATACTATATATATTTAGTTTGTAACAAATGGAGTTTCATTAATATAGATTAAAAGATTTGATTTAATAATTTAAAAAATGTAACTAATCTTAGAAGAAAAACTAAACAAATTGTGCAACAATTTGTGGCCCAAGATTCTATTTAATTTATCATGAAAGTACTAACGCGTAGACTTAACAAAATCGTGGCATTATGTATTTAGAGTTTTTGTTGCTAAGGTGGAAGCGAGCGGATTCTTGAAGAGCTAGCCCTTGAGTACAGTAGAATTTTGAAACGAAAATGACGTAATTTTGCCTGACTGAAAATCGCGATGGGTTGTGATTATATGTAGAGATTTAGTTCGTAACAAACTAAATTAGGATATATATATGATAAGAATTGATTTTTTAATAGGATATATATGAGTCAACATAAAATGAGAGTCTAAATAGTAGTAAGGTGGTTACTCACATTTGCGGGATTGAGAGTCCATGAAATTCCTGTGAGCTTTGCCAACGATAATGTCTCAGATTAAATTAATTAATTTAAACATGTTGTCACCATTTACTTAGCTAATTGAAGGTGGTCTATCTTATTATAATTAGGTTGTTTTGATATCTCAAATAAAGATAATTAAATGGAGTATCGTGATTCTGATAATTATTGGAATAACGAGTAGCTGGAAATCCGAATTACCAAAACTGATTAGAAAGGAAAAAAATTAATCTGTTAGGATTAATTTACAACGCCGAGAACAAATAATATAATGTTTTTTTCCATTGTGAATGTTATAATTTTTCCATGAAAATAGGGTTAATAAAAAATTAATTGTTTTTTAGGGAAATTGCCACCTAGCTATGTGGCATGATTTTCTTTTGAGATAGACCACCACTTTTTATATATACTCCCTCCATCCCGGACTCAACTTCCCGTTGATTCGGGCACGGATTTTAATAGAAAAATAGATAAAGTAGGAAAGATGAGAATAAAGTAGGAAAAATAGTGAATAAAGTAAGAAAGAGTGTGAATAAAGTAGGAAAAGAATGTGAATACAGTATGAGATATAGTATTATTATAATGATGGTGGGGTATAAAACTTTCTAAATTAAGAATGGAAGTTGAGTTTGGGACGCACTAAAAAGGAAAGTGGGAAGCTGAGTTTGGGACGGAGGGAGTATATAGATGTTTCGACTCCCTATAAAATAGAAGTAATAATCATCTAAAATGTTTTGATTCCATATAAAATAGAAGTAATAATCATCTAAAATATCTAATGTATTTGCTTTTATGTCTACTTACGAAATTGTTGTTAAATTGGAGTAGTAACAATATAAATTGTTGTTAAATTGGAAGAGTAGTAAGAAACATGATTATTTTATTTTATTTTATTTTTGAGAGGTAAGTAGATAATGTTAATTAGATAGTACATAACGTGAATCTGTCTGCAAATCACAACAAAAATTCAATTTAAATAGATAAGGAAGAAAAAATATAAATCTGTTTAAAATATTTAAACAGAGTCGAGAACCAAAAACAGATACGAAAACAACTTGTGAATGTTATAATTTTTTCATGAAGGCTTCATTTGGTTTGAGGGAAGATGAGGGAAAAGAAAAAAAATAGGAGAAAATATTGTTTTTCACAATTTGATAGCTCAGAGGAAATCCTAGAAAATTTATGAAAATCTATATCAAACATGTATATCTCCACTAAATAAGGAAATTTATTTTTCCCTCACATTTTTCAGGAAAATCTTATTTTTCCATATTTTTTTTCTTTTCCCCCATTTTCCCTCAAACCAAATGAAGCCGAAAATAGGAAGATTAATAAATCAATTATTTTGGGCTATAATTTGACACATAAGATTTTTGCCTATGTGACATGCTTCTCCTTCCAATTAGACCACAACTTTTCACATATATATATATATATATAATATATATAGATTACTTTAAAAATTAATTAAAAATATAAAAATAAATTATAATATATTTAGAATGGTATGTATATACACACACACGCTTGGCGGTATTATCTTCTTAGCACATAACCAAACACATGCTAGAAAGTAGAAACTAATTAAAGATAGAGTATCATAATCCAAACATTTTTTTGCCGTTTAAAAAAAAAAAAATCCAAACATTTTCAACCATGATAGTTCGTAAATAGCGCGTGAATTGACACCAAAAACAGTTTAATGTCAAATACGTTTTCTTGCCAATTCAACTCAAGTCCACTATGATCAACTTGAATTCATACAAAATACATGTCATATCAAATAATTTTTTGAAATTTGAAACTAAAAGGTATTTGAAATATATTATACATCCTTATACATAAATCATCGATCAACAAAGCTATAATCCTCTACGCCTGGCCTAGTCAAGACTCCAATTTCACAGAATCATTTCGTTGCTTGTTCATAAAGTTATATGCGTCTTTATCCTTAAAAGACAAATTTGAAGGCCCTCCATGCATGGTGAGTTTTAAGAGATCCAAAATATGACATGTTCTATGTCCAGTCGCATTCAAGATACTTATTACGACTTTGTCACCGGGTGATATAAACCTGAGACATGTATAAAAATAACAACGTAAAACTATATAAGAACATAAGATAATAATGCAAAAATAACAAGATTAAACCACTAGAGCAAAATAACATAACAAGACAAAAATAAATTAAGAAGCCAACTGTTAATTAGAACCATAAGTATCTGTTAGCTTTTAGTTCATTTGACTCCGGACTCAAGAGATCGTGGTTGTATTCAGATGCAAACATTGTGACGAAGTACTTTCCGTCTTTTAGAGCAACCCGAAAACATGCTTTACAACCGACCCGGTTGTCTGGTTTTGGATTTCAAATTCGAGTATCGGCAACTACTCTACGGAAACCAGCACAAGAACATTCCCACAACATGTGCGTTACCACCTTGTTTTTACCATAACCTGTGTGGGCTTGCCGGACGTTAAAACCTTTGCGTGCGCCATAGCTACGACAAAATGAGTTTGCATCGCCAGTGGATCTAAAAGCTAGTCCTTTTATTGTGTCAGCATCGAGAGGAAGATATTTCCATTAAAAAGTCGAACACCATCACGATATGAATTTTCCACGGGACTCTGTTCATTAGAAGATAGATAGTCAACTTCTGAGTTGTTTCCGTCCATGCTGCAATTAATCACAAGTTACAAGTTATAAACTTATTGTAATAAACTTCAATTTCATTGATTTTTTAAATTTCGAAGCGCTTCAGCTTCGGTTCTGGTTCAGCCAATATTGAGAGGCCTCATACCAGAATCTATATAAAGGCATACTAGGGGATTTCTTCCTGGTAACAATCAAGAAGAGGGCAAGATGAACTAAAAATCACATTAGAAAAACAGATATCACAAAATATGACATGGGAAACATAGAGGCATGCTTGGAAATGTTGATTCAAGGCATCACAATTAACTAAACCAACAATCCACCATAAATTTTAAACACCAATTGTTAATCCATCAGTCCAGAAAAAACGTCACGGTTTTGGTTTGGGATATTAAGTTATAAGGTAAGAGCTGGAATACGACATTTTGTTGGACATAGCTACTGCAAAAAATGCTACCACGACTACTGCAAAAATGGTGCAAAAAGGTCTAGCTTCTTGGGATGGCAAATGCGGCTCATATCAAATGCTTCACCTGGAAATAATTCCTAGTCCACTAACACATCAGTATTGCTAAATGCTAATCATCGATTCTCTTACTACAAATCGATGTTCACAATCACGCACGAGCGTTTTGCACTCTTTTAAAAGAAATGTTGTGTTTTATCTCAAATCAAGTAAGTTGAATTTTTCTGAAACCAAGTTTCAGTTGGTTTCAGGCGAGTGAAACTAGTTTCAGAAAGTTTCAGAAATTCTGAAACCAGGTTTCAGACGAGTGAAACTAGTTTCAGAAATTTCTGAAACTAAGTTTCAAGTTTCAGAAATCTTATGAAACCAAGTTTCAGCTAATGCTTACTCAAGATGATTGGACGGATCAGATCATTTCAGAGAGATCTAGGGCTGAGATCATTTCTTCATTTGTTAGTTTGTTATGAACGGTTATTAAAGAGAAGAAAGTAAGAAAAGCGAGCAAGTGGCTATCATTCGCTTTTCTATTGATTTCTCTCGTTTCTTCACCATTTGATCCGAGATTTTGGATAGCGGTTGAGGAAGGTTATACGCTTACGGACAATTGGAAGATTCAGTTTCTTGATCTGCATACGTAGAACGGTTCGAGTTTCATCGTTGTTTCATTTATCATTGAGATTGTTATCTTGTTTTCTCATTTGATTGATTGAGGAGTATAGATAGTCGATTGAGCTTGATCTTTGTATAGATTGTATAAGCTTGTAATCGAATCTCAGTTGATATCAATATACGTGCTTGGTTTCCCGTGGATGTAGGCTATTTTGGCCGAACCACGTAAATTCCGTGTTTCTTCGTTTTCGTTTTGGTTGATCGATTGTGTTTGTTTGTTTGAGATTATTGTTGTGACTCAACAATTGGCGCGTCTGTGGAAAGTTTTGAATCTCAACTGCTTTCGATCAAGCAATGGGATCATCCATGAGGTTTGATGTTGAAAAGTTCACGGAGAAAACCGATTTCGGTTTATGGAAAGCCAAGATGGAGGCAACCTGATTCATCAAGGCTTGGATGCAAGACTCTTGGGAGAAAAAGGATTTGCAGAAGGTTTTGATGAAAAGGAGAAGGCTACAATCATGGGAAGAGCTCGCAGCACAATTATATTGTCCCTTGATGACAAGATTCTCCGGGAAGTAATCAAGATCAAAACAGCTAAAGAAATCTGGGACAAGCTGGAAGATATGTATAACTCTAAAACTTCTGCAAACAAGTTGCATCTCAGGAAAAGATTGTTTAACTTTCGAATCAGCACAGACAAATCTATTTCACAGCAGCTTGATGAGTTTAACAAGATGTGCCAGGATCTGGAGAGTGTTAGTATTGAAGTTTCTGATGAGGATAAGGCATTAGTAATCTTGGGAGCCCTGCCTAAATCATATGAGCACTTCATTGATGCTCTAGTTATTCATAAGAGCACCAAGCTGACATATGATGATGTTGATGTTGCCCTGAGGAACAAGGAGCTGCATAAGGGACCCCATACTGGTAATGACAATGCAGCTGAAAGTTTAAATATCAAGGAGAGGTGGAGTCATAAGATGCAGGCCAAGCAGAAAGCACCTGTACCTGCAGATGCTAGAAGATTTGAAAAACACAAGTCTGCAGATGGAAATAACTCAGAAAAAAGGAAGTGTTTCTATTGCAAAATGCCAGGCCATCTCAAGAAGCAGTGTTTCAAGTATAAGAGAGACAAGAAGGCAGGAAAATTGCAGGTTAATGGTACAGAAAACAACATGGCTCATAATGCTCATATTGCTGAGTCTGCAGAGGTGTATGGTGATGCTGAAGCTTTAGTAGTTTCTGAGGCTTGTTCAGTGGTGAAATCAAAGTCTAATGATTTCTGGGTACTGGATTCTGGATGCTCATTTCATATGAGCCCTAACCTTGAGTGGTTCATAAACTACAAAGCTGGAAAAGGTGGTTCTGTACTACTAGGTGATGATTTTGAGTGCAACATTGAAGGGATTGGTGATATAAGGCTCAAGCTGCATGATGGAGTTGTAAGAATGCTTACAAATGTTAGGTACATACCTAAACTGAAGAGGAATCTCATTTCCCTTGGTGTACTAGACAGTACTGGTCACAAATATTCCTCAGAAAATGGTGTTCTGAGCATTACTAAGTCTGGCATCATTGTAATGAAAGGCTTGAAAGAAAATGGTCTCTATTATCTGGTAGGTGATACAGTTTCTGGGGAATCTTCACATGTTAGTGCTCAAGACAACACTCAGCTATGGCATGCAAGGTTGGGACACCTCAGTGAGAAGGGACTCAGAGAATTATCAAAACAAAACCTGCTGTGTGGAGATCAAATAAATCACCTGCAATTCTGTGAAAACTGTATTTTTGGAAAATCTCATAAGGTTGGTTTTGACACAGCAAAGCACAATACTCTAGCACCTCTTGATTACCTTCATTCAGACTTGTGGGGACCTACAAATACACAAACTATGGGTGGAGGAAGGTATTTCATGTCAATCATTGATGATTATTCAAGAAAGGTGTGGCTGATAATCTTGAAGTCAAAAGATGAAGCTTTCAGCAAATTTAGAGATTGGTCAATTGAGGTGGAGAATACTACAGGCAGGAAAATCAAGCATCTCAGAACAGATAATGGCTTGGAGTTTCTCTCTAATGATTTCAATGAGTTCTGCAAAAATAAGGGCATTGTGAGACATAAAACAATACCAGGCACACCTCAACAGAATGGAGTTGCTGAGAGGTTCAATAGAACTGTGCTAGAGAGAATCAGATGTATGTTGATTAGCTCAGGTCTGAGCAAATGTTTCTGGGGTGAAGCTGCTGCTACAGCATGCTATCTCATAAATAGGAGCCCCTCAGCACCTCTGAACAATTTAACACCTGAGGAACTGTGGTCAGGCAAACCTCCTTATCTAGGACATTTGAAGGTATTTGGATGTTTGGCTCTGGCTCATATGAGGCAAGGGAAGCTGGAACCAAGGGCACTTAGATGCATTTTTCGATACCCTCTTGGTGTAAAAGGGTACAAGTTGTGGATAATTGATCGTAAAAATGTATCATTAGTGGATGTGGTTTTTAATGAAACTATTATGCCACTCAGGCCTGTGGACAACAATACAGGAATTCAGGTGGAGCATTGCAGCAATACTGGTGATTTACATGCAAATGATAAGCATACATCTATGTATGAGCATAGAGAACAACCTGATATGGAGAATTCATCCTCTAGAGATACAGTTTCAGGGAATTCTGCAGATGAAACAAATGTGTTATCCACTTATCAACTGGCTAAAGATAGAGAGAAGAGGCTAAATAGGAAGGTGCCTGATATGTATGGTTATGGACAGGTGGGAAAATCTTACAATGTAGCCTATGCTCTATCAGTAGCAGAAGATATAAACTACTCAGAACCTAGCACTTATCAAGAAGCTATCAGTTGCAATGATAGTGAAAAGTGGATTACAGCAATTCATGAAGAGTTGGTTTCCTTGGAGAAAAATGATACTTGGGATATAGTTACTATACCCAAGAACAAGAAGCTTGTGGGATGCAAATGGATATTCAAAAGGAAGGTTGAAACTGGGACAGCTCACTCAATCAGGTTTAAAGCAAGGCTTGTTGCAAGGGGTTTCACACAGAAGGAAGGTGTAGATTATACAGAAATCTTCTCACCTGTGGTAAAGCATGTGTCTATAAGGATTCTCTTAGCCATGGTAACTCAATGGGGTTTACAATTACAGCAGATGGATGTTAAAACTGCATTTTTACATGGTCTGCTAGAAGAAACAATATATATGAAAATCCCTGAGGGCATTCATATTGAAGACAAGGAAAGCAAGGCATGTTTGTTGAAAAGATCTCTATATGGTTTAAAACAAAGTCCTAGACAGTGGTATAAGAGATTTGATGAATTTATGAGCTCAATACAGTTTACAAGGAGCAGTATGTTAAAGGCTAAGTTGAGCTCTGAGTTTGAAATGAAAGATCTGGGAGAAGCTAGTAGAATACTTGGTATGGACATTAGCAGACAAGAACATGATAGAAGCTTATTTCTATCACAATCTGCATATCTGACTAAGGTACTTGCAAAGTTCAATATGAATATGTCTAAACCTGTATCTGTACCTGTAATTCCTGGAACTAAGCTGTCAGTAAGTCAATGTCCTGTGAAGCAAGCTGATATACAGGAAATGTTCAAGATTCCTTATGCAAATGCAGTAGGAAGCATAATGTATTCAATGATTTGCTGCAGACCAGATTTAGCTTTTGCAATGAGTATCATTAGCAGGTTTATGAGCAATCCTGGTATGATACATTGGAATACTGATGAAAGGAGTACTGTGTATATCAAGGAACAGTTCATCATGGTCTGAAGTTCTCTGCATCTTCTACAACTGAGCTACCACTGAAAGGTTTTGTAGATGCAGATTTTGCATCTAATGTAGATTCAAGGAAATCTGTTACAGGTTTTGTATTTACCTTGTTTGGTACTGCTATCTCTTGGAAATGTTCTCAACAGTCTATAGTAGCATTATCTGGCTGAAATTTGAGTTTATTGCAGAATCGAGGGAATCAAGGAAGCCGTATGGTTGAATGGTTTGATTCTGAGTTGGGCATTGAACAAGATTGTGTATCGTGATGTGTGATAATCAGTGCTATTAGGTTAGCAAAGCATCAGCATTTTCATGAAAGGACCAAGCACATAGATGTGAGATTATACTTCATAAGAGATATCATAGATGGAGGAGCAATTAAAGTTGAAAAGGTTCATACTACAGAAAATGCTGCAGATTTCTTAACAAAAGCATTGTCAGCTGCCAAGTTCAAGCATTGTGCAGATCTGATAAATGTTGTTGGATTGATCTAAATTTTTGCACAGAGATTATGGAAGGCATGCTCTAGCCATAAGGGAGCTTAAGTGGTTGTTTGTTCTACCGAGTAAAGAACAGTAAATTGGGAAAAGAGCATGTAGACTTGATTTTGAGCTAAGGTGGAGTTTGTTGTGTTTTATCTCAAATCAAGTAAGTTGAATTTTTCTGAAACCAAGTTTGATTAGTTTCAAAGCAGTGAAACTAGTTTGAAAGTTTGAATTGCAAACTGTGTTTGAACGAGTGAAACTAGTTTCAGAAATTTCTGAAACTAAGTTTCAAGTTTCAAAAATCTTATGAAACCAAGTTTCAGCTAATGCTTACTCAAGATGATTGGACGGATCAGATCATTTCAGAGAGATCTAGGGCTGAGATCATTTCTTCATTTGTTAGTTTGTTATGAACGGTTATTAAAGAGAAAGCAGAAAAGCGAGCAAGTGGCTATCATTCGCTTTCTATTGATTTCTCTCTCGTTTCTTCACCATTTGATCGAGATTTTGGATAGCGGTTGAGGAAGGTTATACGCACGATCGACAATTGGAAGATTCAGTTTCTTGATCCGCATACAGAACTGGTTCGAGTTTCATCGTTGTTTCATTTATCATTGAGATTGTTATCTTGTTTTCTCATTTGATTGATTGAGGAGTATAGATAGTCGATTGAGCTTGATCTTTGTATAGATTGTATAAGCTTGTAATCGAATCTCAGTTGATATCAATATACGTGCTTGGTTTCCCGTGGATGTAGGCTATTTTTGGCCGAACCACGTAAATTCCGTGTTTCTTCGTTTTCGTTTTGGTTGATCGATTGTGTTTGTTTGTTTGAGATTATTGTTGTGACTCAACAAGAAAGAAATAAATACATTAAAAATACAGCAAGTACCTGTTATGGATTCAAAACCCAGGTTTTTTGTGCTTCCTTCTATAGAGGGGAATTAGAGGCCCGGTTCTTGCAGCTCTTATGTCTCTCCTGTTCAAAGAAGAAGCATGGATTAGATTGGGAAGAAGAGAAAAACGAAGAGGAGTAGAACGCACGAAAGAAGAAGAGATAATTAAATCTCGCAGGAAAGAAGAAGAGATAACAGGAAAGAAGAAACGGTAACAATCAATACGATAATAGTACAATAACAAATAGAAATTTTCTTTCTGCTCAATCCGATCTCTTCCTTGTATATTTTCGTCTCTCCCCTTCATTCCGCCATTGCACTTCCAGCACTCTCTGTACTTACCTTGCACCACAGGCACTTGCGAGCATTTGTTTTATTTCGCATAAGAACACGTAGCAGTATTTTTGCGGATAGATTATACATTGCTACATAGCTGGTTTTTCCTTTTTTAAAAAATCAAAAAAAAAAACTCTATTTAGCGACGGATAATGTATCCGTCGCTATATAACGACGGATAAGGGTTTTTTCTTTTTTTATTTTTAAATTAACTGGATATTTAGCGACGGATAAATCGCTAAATTGTGACAGATTTAGTGACGGATTATCCGTCGCTAAATTGAGCAGATTTTGATTTTTTTTAAAATACTTTGATGCTTGTTTTCATATTTCACCTGTTTCACAAATATAATGTCCGATAGTAAATCTAGAATAATGAAATTGTTTTAATTAAACAGAAATCATTCAACAAAATACAAATTATCCGTAATGGAATGAAATATCCGTACATAGTCTAAAGTAAGAAGTCAGAAAAATACAAGTCCAAATCTAACTACAAGGCGGTGGTCAATCGAATCGCCATGATAGCTCGCATCTGCTTTGAAGGCAAGACGTTTTCCTCCTGTTGTTGTCTAGCTAGCCGCTCCATCTGCTGTTGGTGTTCCTCCTGAACTCTAGCTAGCCGTGCAACATGTGCCTCCACCTGTGACTGCACCAACTCCGAGACCTGATCCTGTGTGAAAAGCTGATGTCTAGATTGTTGGGATGTCGAGTAGCTTGGAGTAGCCAACAGAGGGCCGTGACTCCCCAATCCATATACTCGGCCTTTGCTGTCCATTGGGTTGACGGATAAGAAGATTCTGTTTTGTTGTTCAATTATCAGCTCCTCCTCCGATTCGGCGAGCTGCCTCTCCTCAGCCTGAAATCGTAAAATGCATATAACATGAGTTACAGTTTTTTCAAAATAACTTGTACTACACAAATATGAACTTTAACTATAATTAACGTACCGCAATAGCCTCGGACTTGCTGTCAACCCATCTGTTGTTCTTCAGCTTGGCTCTTTTAAAGTACTCGAAGGCAGTATTCTCCTCCCATTTTGACACCTGAAGAACATATACATGCAAACATTTAGCTAGCAACTCATTAAAGGTGTAGAAATTAAACACAAAACACATGTACGAATAAACTGACAAATTAGATGTACACTTACCGATTTCACGGGATCCGTAATAACAGCTCGCGACTCATAGTGGTGCTTGGCCACCCCGGTACCATCAGATGGCTCAGTCAGCCGGTTCTCTATGTTCTGGTCCGCAATCTACTGGACATCAACACGTTGCCAGTAAGCCCCCCAAAGCGCCCACTCCTCCGGTCCACACCATGCAGGCTTTTTGCCTTCTCGGTGCATCTTTTTCATACCGTTAACCATATCCTTATACCGGTCTGACCCCAGCGACTCGAAACAAGGCCATATATGGGGGGAGCAACTTGTTGGGAATGAAGTAGTGCTTCTACAATCTCAACACTTCCACACAACATCCAAATTACATAACGTAAACCGATACAACAATTTAATAAGATAACATAACAGAACATATTCAATAGTGACTAACATATCACCCAATTTTAGCGGCTAATATACCACTCACATATAGTGGCTGACATATCACTCACATTGTACTAAAATTTACTAACACAGTGGTGACTGACACCCAAGTTCAGTGGCTAGCATACCACTCACATTAAAACAACGATTATAACAACGAATAAAGGAATGTCAGATTTAAACTTACCCGCAACTCATTAAAGTACTCGGATCTCATTCGGTCCGAGATGCACGACCACTTCTCGCCCCCCTCCCCCGGCATCTCCCTCTTCCCCGTAAGATTTCACCGAGTTTAGTGCTAGCATCTGAAGGCCATAACCTGTTATCAATATATAAGATACAATAAACGAATATTAATTAGTACAGTACAACAATGATGTTACATAAATTATCTTAAGTTATGTTATATATATATATATATATATATGAAGGAATGCATAAAACTTACTTCGATCTACCGTTCGGGAACAACACAGGCTTCCCATTCCACTCGGCGCCGACCTCAATCTCGGTGTAGGGACAACCGTCATCCTCTAAGTTACCCCAGATTGGGTGTGTTTGGGTTTATCATGTTTTTGCCGGAGTTATTGAGTGGTTATCTTGTGTTTACAGATGGTCTTCGAGGGCATTGAGGGCGTATACGTTCGCAGATGTTGAGACTAGGAAGCTCAGGCATCCCACTCTTGGCCCTGACACATTGATTTTGGGCCTTTTGCTCGAAGGTTTGTGTCCTCATTTGTCTTTCAAATATTCATTTTGTCGCCCTAAGCGTAAACAATTGTGGTATAGTGTTTGGTTTTCATGAGTATGTTTAGGGAAGTTCAATGTGAAGCTATGCGATTGTTTAAGGTCTATTGTAACACAACACACATGATGCCCTTTTTATCGATATATGAGTGTGATAGTGTACATGTTACGAGGTGTATGTGTTTATCCTGCAGGAACAAGTCGGACTGCCAAGTATTTAAGAGAGCATGGTATTGCACATTCCAAGGCACGCGAAGAAGTTGTGAAGTTGCTAGGAAAAGGCGACAAGTTTCAACCAGATAGTCCTAAGCATTCACCCTTCACTCAACTATCTAAGAGATGCCTTGAACAGGCAGTTGAAATAAAGTTGAAGTCAGGTAGTATTTTCTTCTATATGTTAGTGGAGTTTTCATCTGTCAATATATACCATTATGTTGGTTACTACTATGCTCTTAATGATGGACTTTGTATCATTGATTGGGTTTATGAGTTCAGATTGACCACCCTTTTACATCATTATTTTCTAGATCGTCAATAATTGCTAATTACAGATATCTGAAATCTTCTAAAACTAAAACAGTCTTCTACACAGCATAGAAGAATTGCCCTAAAATTATGCAGACGAACTAATATTTATCTAGTTCGCGAATTATAAAAACTCAATTTGAGCCTAACCTGTTCAGATCCTATAGAAGTGCTGTTACAAAAAAGAATCGGCCTTTAACACGATTTAAGCGGCAAACACGATAGATTGGCTTCTTCTTCCTCACACCATTCCACTTCCCCAAATTCTACTGAAATTGGGTTTTTCAGTCCCACAAACCCTCAATTCTTGTCGACTGTAATGGCATCTCGCGGGCTGACTGTAGTTTCAACTATACCCTCTTCTTCAACCTCACATAAATCCTCAAGAAAATCCCACCAACAGCTTCTGAGATTCGGTCTCACAAGTTCATTTAGGGGCACAAAGCTACCGGTTATCCCGTCAAGTTTCAATCTTGTTGCTTCCAACAGACGTCTTTCCATTGTCTGCAATCTCCCAACCACGTAAACATTCTATCTTTCGGATAAAAATCTGTTCTTGGTTCGGATTAGTTGAACCGTTTAACTAATTTATGCACTTGTTGCTTTGTTTTTGTAGAATCGAGCCAGTTGCTGCTGACAAGAAGCCCAAGTAATTTATTCTTCTTATGAATATTGAATTGGTGTGTTTGGATTTGTTATGTTTCTGTGCTGGAGTTGTTGAGTGGTGGTTTGTGTTTGCAGATGGTCAGCGACGGCAATTAAGGCGTTTTCGATGGGAGTGTGTGAGGGTTTGAAGTTCAAGTATAAGGCTACTGGCACTGAGGCTCTGCTCATGGGCATAATGATCGAAGGTTTGCGTTTATACTCTTTATTTTGTTTGTCCTAAGAGCAAACGATTGCTATACATAGTTTGGTTTGCCATGAGTATGTATGTGTGTTAGGATTGATTTTAGTGAAGTTACAATGGTGACTCATATGACTCCTTTTTCGGATACATGAATGTGAATGTGTACATGTAATGAGGTGTATGTGTTTATATTGTAGGAACCAGCGAGGCTTCCAACTTTTTGAGGGCACATGGGTTTACACTTTTCGAGGTGCGAGATGCAACTGTGAAGTTGCGAGGAATTGGCGACTATTATGACCCTCCGCCCATGGACCCACCCTTGAGTAAACGTGCTCAGAAAGCTCTTGACTGGGCAGTAGAAGCAAAGTTGAAGTCAGGTAGTTTTGATACATTACTGTTTGTTAAGTTTCCATTTGTAAGCAGTCAGTTTACGTTTATACTACTCTGAATATTAATGTTCAGTCGTTAATGATGGATTCTTATGCTGTTGATTGGAATTAGGACTTCAGTAGGACTACTAGAGAGTACTCTCTTGCTTGATTTCTAGATTGTCAAGATTTTTTTGCCCGAGTGATGCAGACACATAGCATTATAGGTTCATTTAAGCTTTTTGCCAGAGCTTCTGTTGTCTTAATAACTTTAAGATTACGAGTTAGGTAGGGGATTTGGTGCTCAGCTGGGTGTATCATGTGTCTGAGGTGAATGTGTGGAAATAATGACACATTGCTCACGTGACTGTCATGCTGTCATCTCTTGGAAATTTTCAGCTTTCATTGTTAGGAGATGGATGGTAGCAATCAGTTTATATGGTTTGTAGAAATATAGGGGAAAGATGTGTTGGCTTTTCCTTTTATGAAAAACATCACTGGGCTATAAGTCACGTATAGAAAGCATAGTGCTTGATTAGTTTATAAGTATTTATTACCTGTTTCTTGATTATGGGGAATATGCATACATAATAGACTAATTGAGGTGCCTTGTTGCATTCATCA
This sequence comes from Plantago major, assembly GCA_026545765.1. NCBI lineage: Eukaryota > Viridiplantae > Streptophyta > Magnoliopsida > Lamiales > Plantaginaceae > Plantago > Plantago major. Next base: position 112,205,598 of record CM048839.1, read on the forward strand.
TCATAATTCTCAGTCATTTTTCGTTCCAGAAACTTTAAGGTATATTGTAAGAGCCCATCGGTTAATATGGTTACCAGTAGTCAAATTTTAACTTGAATGTGCTTGGTTTAGAGGCTCTGTGTGGCATCTAATCCCTGCTTATGTAATTTAAATATGACTCTTCAGTTTATATACTCCCTTGCTTAGAAATCACTGTCCTTCAAAGTAATTTGATTGATTCATTTTGCTGCAGGTGAAAGTGGGGAATTAACAACTACACATATGCTTCTTGGAATTTGGTCGGTAAAGGAGTCCGTGGGATATAAGCTATTAGCTCGATTAGGCCTTGATGATGAAAAGGCAAAAGAGTTGGCCAAGACAGTGAATATTAATCTCGACCTACTTTAGTTCGTTCCCTTCTATGCAGTTTGACAAGGATATAAAACTTGAACTTCAAATAGTCTTGTCTGCAGTCCAAAGGTCTTTAAGTCCCTCGAGCATGATATCATTGAGCCACATGGAATAATCTACATGCTAGAAGTTGTATACGGATATGCAAAGTCATTCCGATCCATGATCTGTTTTGTGGTAATTTTTTGTAATGGGACATGATAATTATTCTGTTCCAAATGTCAAAACATGTAAACTTATTGCATTTATGGTGTACCCTGTTGCTTATTCCAGTTTGAGCATGCATCTCTGGTCTGAACAGATAAAAGAGCTGATTAAACCTTACATTAGATTGGCAAGAAACATGAAATGCTGTGAAATTTTAGGTTAAGCGAGCAAAGCATTCTGTTTTGAGCCAATACTGGGTTATGAGACCGCGGTTGAGAGCATATCATCAAAGCCTACTTGATGTTGAAACCGTACTTGTTTGAACCGACCTATCTGGTGTATACTTCTGGGAGAGATACTAGCTGGTGTCCCAAAAGATAAATCCAAAATTTACACCAATTTTCAAGTTTGGGTGATAAATTCATAGCACAATGCAAAATAAGAATGTAACTTAGTCGAATTAAAGTGAGTGATTAAATTAATTGAACCAAAGTTCGGTTCGATATTGATTTGAGTCTAAAATCAAGTTTAAACTCAGTAGTGTTTTACAGTGATCGACCCTAAATCTCCTTCCCGTTCCTTTCATTTTCAAACTTCAAAATTTTTCTTGTTTTCTTAGATTTACAGTTGAACTATAACGTATACGTATTTACATACAATATACTGTAACTTTTTAAGCTAGCTGCGAACCTTCAAGTTCAACCCCAAAATGTTTGAGCTCAACATGAGTTACTGTATCTTCCTTTTCAGGTGTGTGATGGACCTATAGTGGCATTCACTGTGTTCCACAATATAAACTGTAATCATGGGTTTATATACATAACTTCACAGGTTAGCTAATTGTATAGTTGATTATTTAAATGATACCGTTATTTATATTTAAGGAATATTTGGTTTCCTTCTCTTTAGGGAGCTCTGAAGATATGTCAACTTCCAGCTTTATCATCCTATGACAACTATTGGCCTGTACAAAAGGTTAGCCCATTTACCATTCTCCTGCACACACCCAGCAAGTTGCTGCTTGTTTTCCCAGTAATTGATACAATATTACAAAATTCATATTGGGTGACCGCACATTGATCTTTCACTTTTCCTGTTGTGGACATTTCTATCAATCCCTTTGATTTGAATTCTTGTAGATACCTTTGAAGGGCACTCCACATCAAGTTACTTGCTTCCCTGAGAAGAATCTTTACCCGGTTATAGTTTCTGTTCCAGTAAGTTACGATAATCGCTGTTATTCATTGTATATGTATACACTTGCACACACTAACAATTATTCCCTATGGTTCATTAAAAGTTTCTCAAGCTTTGTCTTGTAGTTCTCTAGAAAAAAGAGTATAAGAATGAATAAAGCATTGTAAGTTGGGGTATTATTTGATAAAAGAATTAAAACTGATGTGTGTATCAGTGTATGGGACAAAAGCCTTTCATTTTTGGGATGTGGAGCTTCTAAAGACACCTCCAAAATGGAAATTTGAGAAACTTTATAAGAAAACAGAGGGGACTATATTTTTGAGAACAAGCTGCTGCCCCTGCCTAAAGCTAAGACTAGGCTAAACATTTTTAACTTCCTAATTGTATAAAGAGATGCTTCGTATAGTATTCCGTTAGCTCACATGAATCTCTTGCTAAGAACACTCTTATGTTTTTATGAACTGAAAAATCACTCACCCCCTTGCCTGGGTTGAATAAAAAATAAAACGAAAGTGGCTAATCTTTTTAATCATGATTTTCTTTTTTTTTTTAACATCAGGTTCTCAAGCCAACCAATCAAGTTCTATCATCTCTGATTGATCAAGAAGCTGGAAATCAGTTTGAGCAAGATAATGTTAATATCGAGGGGACTTATCCTGTTGAAGAATTTGAAGTTCGGATTCTTGAGCCAGACAACTCAAGTGTCCCCTGGCAAACAAGGGCCACAATTCCCATGCAAAGTTCAGAAAATGCTTTAGCTGTACGAGCAGTTACATTATTTGTAAGTCCAAGCAACCGATGCCTGACTGCATCTTTGCCATTGAACAACTTGCTTTGCATTGTACAGCTTGTGCCATTACACAATCCATATACGAGTATTTAGGATAATAATTTGTTCTGGTGTATTATGCACTTCCTGAATAGCACAACACAGGAGATGAAACACTTCTGGCTATTGGAACTGCTTACGTGCAAGGCGAAGATGTTTCCGGGAGAGGACGGGTGCTATTGTATTCGGTGGAGAAGATTTCTGACAATGGTCAAGTAAAGGTAGTCGTCTATTTACTTACACACTTAAATAACTCATCTAGTGTATTAGACAAAAACCTCAATTAATAACTGTTCTGGACTTTCTGGTGTAGTATCTTTTACTAAAAAGATTATGCCCTTGACTTCTCAGGTTTCCGAAGTTTACTCCATGGAATTGAAAGGTGCAATATCTGCTCTTGCATCACTTTAAGGTCATTTGTTGATAGCTTCTGGTCCTAAGATCATCCTGCACAAGTGGACGGGGTCTGAGTTAAATTTTGTTGCTTTCCATGATGTTCCACCTCTCTACGTCGTGAGCCTAAACATTGTAAGTATTCATGGGATAATAATTTCGATGTCTCATATAACATTATGAACATCACGTAACAAATTTGTACACATATCTGAGTTCTAACATCATCTCCCCTCCGCCAACAAAAAAAAAGGAAAATAAGAACTACTACCTGTTCCTTTCTTGGCTCATGCTGCTTACAGGGTCACTGACATAAAGGCTTAATCGATCATCTTAATGTTTTTTTAAGCATCAGGTTGATATTGTATTGCTGTATCAAGTATGCGATACAGCTGTTGTGGAATAGTGCTTGTCTGATTTAACAGCATGGAGAAGTAACTTATTGAATTGTTGGACCGTTGCTGCTCTTATGTTTTAGTTGCGCTGTTTGTATATTTCTACTGCTTGTTGATTTAATTTAGTAGCATCATCCCTTCTCTTTGTTGTACTTCAGTGTGCTAAAACTTGTGATATACATACAAGTTAAATTTACACAAACACCATCTTAGTATATAAACCCTGAGTTAACTGCAATTTTACTTCAACACCATGTGTGTTTTGCTTTGACATCCCCTGCCCCAGAAAATGTTCGACAAAATTAAAATTTGTCCTTGATGACGGCACATGTAGGAGAAAGGATATTCTACTGGCTTAAAAAAATGATACAAGTGTTGGACAGAAGTTCATAGATATTGAGAGTATGGTGACAGTATGACCTATTAGAGATTTCAAAGTAATATACGTGGTGAAAGTTATATTACTATTTTTTGTAAATTTCCTTTTCATGGTTCAACTTTTCTTTGCTTATGTCCTTTATTTATTTATTTAAAGTTTTATCAGGACAACAATTTTGTGCTGCTAGATTTCTCATGCATTAACATCACATCTCATTCTTTTCTTATATACATTACTTTTTCTGAAACGAGTTTACTAATTTTCATAAACTTTCACCAGCATGAATTTCAATTAATGATGTACTATTGCAGGTTAAAATTTTTATTCTTCTTGGAGACATCCACAAAAGCATATACTTCCTGAGCATATACTATTGCGTTTATTTTCTTTAAGCTTTTCTGAAAATGTTCTTCCATCCGAAATCCAACCCGAATTCATACTTTTTGCATCAAATTCGTGTTCCTATTCGCAACACTTGTAGATTTGTGAATTTGGTTCAGCTTTTCCATTGTTCTCTACATATCAATGTGTAGCGAGAAGGATTTAAAGTACCAATTCTACCCCTCGCACGTGCAGTTGATATACCACATGTACGCTGCACAATGATGGCACACGTGCACAGAGTTAATCAATTGTTTATCTGGGTTTTAGAGGTTGGTTAGAGGGGTTAATTCATAATTATGCTTTAAAGTGTGCAAAATTGGGATCATTACCTTGTAAGTATTCTTTATGGATCAGGCCCATCCATTTTTCTATGCCTTGGTTATATATATATATATATATATATATATATATATATATATATATATATATATATATATATATATATATATATATATATATATATATATGTATGTATGTAAATCATAAGGGCCAAACCCACCAGATTAATTCAATCCTATGTGGAATTTTGTGGGATTAATTGTATTTTAGTCAGTATATATTTCATTGTTATTTTTTTTTGTATATTGTCCACATATATAGTTTTTATTAAATCTCATATAACTTTATCTACAAAAATTCAAAAAATATTTTGAACATATATTTGAATTCGTCGTGATAAGACGAATCCATAGACACCAATCTTGAATAGTATTATTTCAAGAAATCATTTTATTCATTAAAATAAAATATAAATTTATTAAATAAGATAAAATGAATTAATAGAAATTTTAAAATAGAGTATTTATTAAATAAATTCAATCTACGTGAAATTTTGTGGAGTTAGTGGCATTTTCAACCAATATATCTTCCACTATTTATTTCTGGTATGTTGGCTGCATATATAATTTTTATTAAATCTAATATAAATTTATTCTACAAAACTCCGAAAAATATTGTGAACATATATTTGAATTCACCGTGACAAGATAAATCTATAGACACCAATCTAGATTATTATTATTAATTAAATAAATTATTTTATTCACTAAAATAAAATATATACTATTAAAGAAGATAAAATAAAATAATGAAATTTAAAAAATAGAGCATTTATTAAATATTTAATACTCCACCCATCTATTTAACAAGAAATTAATAGATATTTAGATTTTCAATTATAAATTTTGATTCTACGGTTGAGCAAAGTCCGAATAGGGGGGCGAGAATTTTGTTCCATGATGTTTTGTCAGGTTAAACGTGAGGCTAATGTTTTAGCGCTCAGATTATCAGTTGGGTGTTCTTATATAATATAACTAGAACGTGAGCGTGTCATTGTAGCATCTAATTACAAATAATAATAATAAAAGTATATGAAGGTAATTGCAATTGTTGTTTCTGATAACGAATTGTCTTTTTTAGTTGAATTGAGATTTTGGATAGTGCGAATTGATCTGTTCCAATTTGATTAAAGAAGATGGAGAAGAAATATTGGTTATCGTTGTTTTTTTTCTTTAATGATGAATTGATTTTGTTGGAGTTCGATTAGGGTTTGAATTTATTGGAGATGACATATTGAGATTTTTTTAATGATGACTTGATTCTGTTGGGTTGATTTAGGGCTTGAAATTTAATTAGAGAAGACGAATTGAGTTTTTTTAATGATGAATTGATTTTGTTGGAGTTGCGTTAGGGTTTAGAATTAAAATGAATAAAACATATTGATTTTTTTGTAATTAAAGTCTAATTTACATGCGTATCACAAATCGGTTCAATTTAACTTAAATTAAGTACTCAATTGTATAACTCTAATAGTTGTGCACTTATATATATAAATAAATACCAGCATTTACGTAACACACTACGTGTGTTAAGGGTTTTTATATAAACCAATGAATCTGTGATTAAAAAAAAAGAGAAAATATTGAAAAATAATAAATGAAAGGGAGAAACTTACGCCAATGGGATTCGAACCCTGCACCTTCTACTGAAACAATGACACATGTACGTACCAAATTCAAATTGAATTAATAAGATCAATGGATGAGATTTAAATTGAATTACAAATTTAGTGAAACTTTTTGAATTATTATGCTACTTTGAATATACTGTAATATATAAAGTTGATGGGTTAAATCCACCAGATTCATTAAAATTCCAGCCATCCTACGTGAAATGTTGATACGGTTGAGCAGAGTCCAAATAGGGGGACGTATTAGTGTTGTTGCTAGGGATCATGAGGGCAATGTTACTGCTTGGTGATTTTTTTTTTTTTTTTTTTTTTAATGTCTTATGGTTGCTGAAAATGCGGAAGGTTGGCCAGCCAAATTAAGAACAAAATTTGTTCGAGATTTTGAGTGGCAATATGTAGTAATTGAAAGGGATTGTTCTTTGGTGATTAGATTTCTTAAATTGACAAATTTTAGCTTTGCCTCTTTATTTTCACTTTTCAAAGAAATTTAGGTATTTGATGGAGAATGAAGCTTTGTCAAGTTAAACGTGTGGGTAACGTTTTAGCACATATATTATCGATGTTCTTATGATGATGTTGGTTTGGTATATTTGTATTATCCACACCAAGATCGTTTTAGCATATATTGTTATAGTGGTATATATGTTACTAGACATGCTTTTTTCAGTTCCAGGATATAGAAAAGACACACATGAGCTAATTGGTGGTGTGTTGATCTTTACATGTCTATCAACAACATTTTACACGTGAAGGCTTTCAAGTTCCTTTTCTTTATGTATAATATTCGATTGGTAGGATGAGGTATAAGGGTTCTCTTCTCTACGGTCTGCCTGGAAGGACAGGTTCTATCCAACTCGAATTCAACCTCGTGCGAAATAATGATGTTCAGGTCCGGTCTAGCATATACTCAAACCCGTTCCACCACCTCTGTTACAAGACCCGAGCGCAACATTTTATGATTAAGTTAGTAAAAAGTACATTTTTCTCACTGGCAAGGGTCTGCATACTCTCAAAGGGGAAACTCTTTCGATCTTCGCTCTACTTTCTTGATCCATAACGGGCTTGGGGATCAGATACTGTCTAGGTGGGAAAACTCAATTAGATCTTCTCTCTTCTTTCTTGATCTCCATAACGAGCCGGGGGAGGGGGGATCAACTTATACTCTCTAGGCGGAGAAAATGTATTCGATCTTCTCTGTACTTTCTTGATCTCCATGACGGGCCGGTTGGGGGGGAGGGGGGGACAACCATACCATGTGAAATTATGTTTGTAGTTTGTGTCTTTTGTGTGGTGACGCATACAACCGCGGGTTGTTGGGAACCGGTGGGTTGGAAAAAAACAACCGCAATATGTGAAATTAAGTTTGTATAATATTTTTTTTGTGTATGTTTTGTGGTGACCACATACCACCGCGAAGGTTGTTTGTAACAACCCTTTTAATTGTGTATAATTAAAAAAAACATATTTTTTTGAATAAGCTAATTATATTACATGGGCTCACCCGTGATCGAACCTCTTGCATGTAAAAGTTAAAAAAAAATGTGTCTGTTACTAATTAACAGGTCGGGTACGGTAGGACCTTATTTTTACATTTTCTATAGTTAACATAAATAAACACTCAATGATATAATATTGAATGAAGAAAGGACTACCGACCGACACCATGATCAACGTTATTCACATAAATTTAACTATCGTATTTTCTCGATTAATTTATTTTAACACTTCCTTTTTATTTTCTATAGTTCCATTTTTCATTTCAAATGGCACTTTTGAAGTGGTATCCTATAGTAATGCACACTTACATAGGTTTCCAATCAGACATGAAGAAGGAAGCAAAATGAGTGTAGGGAATAGGGATATGTAATTGTTGTGTATTACATGTATACATTTTAAGGAGGTGTGAACGTATTAATCCTCATGCTAATTGCAAATAAGTAAATAATAATAAACGGGGTTGGTTTTTATTTTTTCTAATTTAGGTCAAGGATATTTTCGGAATAAAAAAGATAAGAAGGAGTTTTTTAAAAAAAAAACCAACTTGGGTAGCTTCTCAATTCAATTGGTGATTTAAAGCTATCGCGTTCGTAATGAGTTTTTATTAGTCGATGGTAAAAAGCTCATGAAATTTGAAAAGAAATGTAGCCATAACCTTGGGCAAATGTTTGAGGACGTATTTCTTGTATAGGTGGATCATCTATTATACTTTGTGTAACTTTGTGGTATGAATAGTGTTTACAATATGCTTAATCTACTTGAACTTTAGAGCGTTACATATATATAAAAAAGCAATTATCTTTATAAAGGGACAAAAATATACCGACAAATATTACAATGTAGCCTGAAACGTTAGAGGTTTTTATTAAAAAGATATGTCATACATAAAAGGATTAAAAAAAATGATATTAAATGTTCGGTTATAAAACCGTTTAAAGCATTACAATTATACAAACGAAAATCAATCGATCCCTCATAACCGTACTAATACATATCCCTTCCAATAATTTGTGAAGAATGAAATTATTGAAAAAGAAAGAAGGAAACGTGTAAGATAAAATTAGTGATGAAACAAGTGAACTCAATTCACCAAACAAATAAAGTGACACCTCCATCTCTATACAAATGGATTTGTAACATCAACTTCAAGATTCAAAGCCTAGATGCAAGTTGTTACACCATACACTTATTTAATGGTAGATCTTCTTGAATCTTGATTAGTTTTCTTAAACAAACCAAAACCATATTATAAATCTTCAAATTGACTACACCATTAACATATTTGCAACTTGATCTCCAAAACAGAGCAAACCAACAAACTAAAAATCCTTCTTCCTTTCACCATTTCAACACCAATTCTTCTCTCCACACTCACTCTGTGTGTCAATTCTCTCCAAACCCTTCTCACAATCTTCTCATCTCGACTAAATCTCTGCAAAGATCCAATCTTTTTGCCTTCTTGATCACAAGAAACCATGGTTCTTGAAACATGGCTGATCAAGGTAAAAAAGTCCATTTCACACAGTTTCGATTCCAAGAAATCGAACCTGGAGAACCCGAAAAGGGTAGTGATCAAGAAATCAAACGTGGGTGTTTAGGCATTTGAGATTTCTGGTCGAAGCTTCTTCATCTAAATGTTGAATCTGCAAGTGATCCTGCCATTGTTAACAGGGAAACACAAGTGAAGATCCGAGTAAAGGCGCCAAACTCAAATATTCAAGCTAAGGATAAAAACGTAACAAGCGAGTAATTGTCCTAATTCGGCCAGTCAACAACAAATCCCAGTTCGTCCAAAGCTCAGTTCATTAGTTATTTGAATAATTTCCAGATCCAATCTCAGACGACGATGTTTTCTTGTTAGGCTTGGCTTGTGCTGAGTTTGTTGAGAATCTGAGACTGCTTGCTAAATCTGTCTCGAGGATCATTAACAAGTGTGAGGATTCTGCTCTCAGGAGCTTTGATCGGTTATTCGACGAATTCGGGCCGTGATCCTTATCACTGGGTTGTGAGTTCGAAAGATGTCGAATCGAAGAACAAGAAGCTGGACCGGTTTGTTTCAGCTACAACTGCCTTGCACAGAGAAATGGATGAGCTTGTGACTCTTGAGAGTGGATTGAGGAAGCTAATGCAGAGTGTGTGTTTGGAAATGATTGTTGCAAAGCTTTTTTCTTCATTTTCATTTAATTTCTCACAGGTATATCTAAGTGCGACTAATCCTGCCAAACATGGTAGGGTATTTTTGACGGTGACTCTTTCAACGTTGTTTTTTACATTCACAAGCTCAAACTCGATAGCTTATTAAGTGAACTCAAAACCTTGTTGCAAAACTTTTATGAAGAAGAAATTCCAGAAGTTATGTTTGCTAAACTGGTTATGGGCTTGTAGTCTTATTGGTTCTGATCCACTGAAAATAATCTGTCAGAATCAGTTAACCAGATTATTCCAACTTATTCTGTTTGACACTGTTTTCTAGCACAACACACATATCAGAATTCAGATTCACTTAAATAGCTGATTTTATCTGATTCCGGTTGATAATAATCTGAAGTTTTTGAAAACAGGTGCTAAGGATCATGGTGCTGCAGTTAAGGAACAGAAGGTGATTGAGTTTCAGCATAAGATTCTATGGCAAAAGCAAGGTTAAGCATTTAAAAGAGAAGTCTTTATGTGTAGAAGTTTTGACACTGTTACATCTCTCCTTGCAAGATCAATGTTCACTCTTCTTGCAAGGATCAAGTTTGTCTTCAAGATAAACCGCGGGTTTCCGTCTTTGTTGCCCCGTAGCCTTTCCTCCTCCTCATTAGTATACCCTTCCGAGAACCCTAACACGTGCACGTTTGTATCCGGTCCGTTGATGAAACACCCTCCGCATCTCCTATCCAACGATGGGTTTTTCGAGTACAATTCGAAGGTCCTTAAACCGCCTTCTAGCACATTAGGTGGCGCGGCTCTCGCGCTACATTATGCGAACTTGATCATTGTGATGGAGAAAATGATCCATTCGCCTCAGCTAGTCGGGGTGGATGCTAGAGATGACTTATACTCAATGTTGCCTAATAGCATCCGTTTCGAGTTGAGGGCTCGTTTGAAAGGGATAGGGTTCTCGGCTAGTGATCCAGGGCTTGCGACAGAATGGAGAGACGCGTTGCATAAGATATTGGGATGGTTATCACCATTGGCACATAGCATGATTAAATGGCAGACGGAGAGGAGCTTTGAGCATCAGAACATGGTGCCGAAAACTAATGTCCGCCTGTTGCAAACGCTGTGCTTCGCGAATCAGGAGAAGACGGAAGCTGCGATAACGGAGCTTCTGGTGGGATTGAATTACATCTGGAGATTTGAAAGGGAAATGAATGCTAAGGCCTTGTTTCAAGGAAAAAACTTCAATACGTTCTTGAAATCACAAGGCTCATGTTGAACAAACATTTTTTCAAGAAATTACATACTATAGTTCTAATTCTTGTTAATTTTGATCAGTTTTAATCAACTCTTTTTCAAGATCTGTGAGGATAGTTATGTGCTGCTACTGATTAATCCCCTGATCTCTGTACATTGTAATATAATTGTTGTAATTTGTAAATGTCAAGGGTGAAAGTTGAGATTGAACTATGGAAGTTTACAAACTATGCGAGAGATACTGTGAAAGACCTGCTCTTGCAAAAGATTTTCATTGAATTGAAGTTTTGCAAGTTAGTGATAAAATATGGGCTTAATATTTCTGATATCTGTTAGTACGTGTGAATATATTCTTACAGCTGTTGGTTTGATTAATTATTAGTTTTTGAAGTTTAAGTTTTGAACAATCGGATACAGATATGGTATTATTTGTAAAAATCTAAAACGGTTAATTTCGTTCACTACTCCTATTAGATTTTTTAATTACACGACTATATTCATCTTGCATCGAGAATTTCGCGGTCACGAATCTCTTGATTCCAGCTTCTTCAAGTAGTGCGAACAAATCCGTGTGTGCCTCAACATCTTTCAGCCCATTGGCAAGGAATATCCCAATCCCAACCCATTCTTCCACAAGCTATTATTCAATCCTAGTGTTTCTAGTAAAAAATTCATGAGAACAAAATATGTGTATAAATACAAAGGAAAAAAAATAATTAAAAACAGTTTTCAGATAGGATATTGAGATCATTACATCATGCATGAAAGAACCTATTATTGTAATTTGTAGGTGTCCTGGGAGGGAGAAACATGGATGGACTCTTCTATTAAGTCGTCTTCGTATTAGGAGAAACGTACATGGGCTCACATGGCAGTTTATTCATCTTGTCCATCCATTTTTATTTGAACTATTTTCATAAAGTCTCATGAGAGACGGTCTGTAGATAATTTATCAAGAGACGACCTATGTTATCAATAAACGTCTATGTCCTTAACAAAATAAGTCTTGTTGTAATATGAAAAAACACCAATATTAAAAACATAGGTGTTTTGATTAGTAACATCGATAATTTTCTTGAAATATAAGTCCGTATCTAGATAAATTATCTAGAGATCGTCTCTCATGAAACTTACTCTAAAATGTTTTATTAAATTATACTCCATTTAATGGATCAAAGACTTAAGCCCAATATATGTTTTGTGGTTAAATACTCTGCGTTGCATGTTCGGTTCTGGCCTAAACCGCTAAACGAGATGTTTAGCCGCATATGATTGAATTCTTTTTGGCCCAGCCCAGTACCATATACCCATAACCCAATATAGCAGAAGAAAAGTTTGTACTTCTATTGCCAATCATCACACCCAAAATTATAGATAAAGAGTAATTGCGTTAGTCTAAAATTTCGGATGAAAGGTAACAAAGTTAAAATTGTAGTTAAGGTTAAAAACTTATTATATAAAGTGTGCAATAAATAAGCGATGTGTATAAAAAAAAAGTTACTATGTTAATTTTGTTAGGTCTATTTGATTGATATTGTTTGGTTGTTAATGTTATTAGTTTAATTGAAAAAGCAAAAAGAGATAAATATGGTATAACGATAAAGAGAATGGAGTAATTAATTGTTTAGTGGAGAAAGAATTGAATTAAAAAAATTACAGTAGAAACTACAAACCAAATGCCTTAGAACTTTTTAACGCATGAATATAGCATTTTAATGCTATTCCAAAGTTTCAAAGACTATGTTTATATAACTTATTGAGATATCAATCAACCTGTCTTGAAAATCATTGGTTAATCAAAACATGTATATACATGTTGTAAACACTAACAATAGATATTTTTATCAATAACATCAATAAAAACAACATAGGAAGGTCTTTAGATTAGTTATCTAAAAATATTATCTCTCTAGACTTTATGTTAAATAAATAGACTCAAGTAAGTTTTCTGAGAAATGGTCTCTAGATAATTTATTTAGAGACGAACCTATATTGCCAAAAAATCATTATGTTATTAATCAAAACACATATGTTCTCAACATTGGTGTTTTTTCATAATGCAACAAGATTTATTTTGTTAACAACATTGATATTTTGATTAATATGCATGAATGATTTTATTGATAAGATAGGTTGTGTCTAGATAAGTTATGTAAAGACTGTCTCTCATGAGACTTTGTGATAATATAATAATGTAATTAATATCAAAAATACACTTTGAGTACTGTGATTCCTCGGTGAATTTCATCTGAAAACTCAATATTTTCAAAGTAAAAGATTGTTGAGATTAAAGATCTAAAGTGTTGATCATTCTGTTTACTTTGATTGGCAAAACGATCGAGTTGTACTTGAATACTTGATTGATTCAATTCATCAACAATAGTAATTGCAAAGGTGACATGCATAAAATAAATTTCAATTGACGGAAAATAATGACAAAACAAGAACTAGCTATAGCTTCTCTTGCGATTCTCTACCATTACAAAGAATCAATGAATAATCGAATGACAAACCAAGAATAACATTACAAAGAATCGATCGATGAATTGATGATAATCAAATTAAACCCTATCATTAAGCTTACTAGCTCGAACCAACGGATTCTCCTTCTCGATCATACTCTTCCCAACTGTCTTGAAATCGAACGTGCAACAATGTTTCTCCGGATACCTGTGCATCCCACAATAGTTCCCGCCACACCGACACGAGAACCCTAAGAGTCCGATCTTCTTCTTGCAAGATTCGCACCTGTTGCTCTTCTTCACAACTGGATATTGATCTTTGTTCAAGCTCAAAGAAGCAACCAAATCGGAAACCGTCTCCAGAGCAACTTTGTTTGCTTCTTTCTTCTTGTTTGCATGAACTTCTGCTTCAGCCATCTTTTCCTTCAGGTAAGCGTTGTAGTGCTGAGAACACAGGCCGTGATTCTCCGCGGTACCAAAGAATCCGCAGTCTCCATGAGCGCAGACGGACGGTGCCTGTGGAGGCTGAGACTTGCCGTTGTTGCTGCTAGCGGAGTCGGAGTTTGGATCCATTGTTTGTAATTTGTACGTACTTTGGAGTTTTGATGATTTTGTGGAGGTTTTGGAGAAGATTGCTAGCTAGTTGTTTAAATTGTGAGTTTTGGTGAGTTATAATGTACGTGAATTGTGGTTTATATAGGTGTTGCCATGTTGCTAATGGAAGATCATCTCGGATTACTTCCCAGTCGGATTAGGTGTCGCCCGTCGGTCACCTATTTTGATATATTAGATTAAAATTTTAACGGTGGAGATCGAATAATTTGTTACCTGTCGCACTAAGTGTTGCCATGGGGTGTCATTGTCGCCAAGGTGTTCTTACGTGTTGCTCCAACCGCCTACGTTGCTTTAAATTATTTAAATATATTTAAAAAAATATATTTTTGCTCTAATCGGAAGCCGCCACGAAAGCTTGATCGGAGCTTCCGCCATGGACTACCGGAGCTCCGATTTGTTTTTTATTTATTTATTTATTTTTTATTTTTATCGTGTAAAACAAAAAAACAGGCGGATCGCCTTCGGGCATCCTCTCCATTAGGCAGGATTTTAGTGGCCCAAGCGCTTATTTGTTGAGGCAACTTTACGTAAGGCAGAGTTTGGTTTTTTGGGGATCCGACGGTGCCGAGTGGAAGGGCCGTCGCTCATCTCTGGGAATTCCTTTTAATCAAGAAGGAATTCCCGGAGATCTCAGCTTCCATGGCGGAAGCTCAATTAAAAAAAAAAAAAACAGATCGGAGCTTCCACCGGAGCTCCGGCAGTGATTTTGGTGGTGGTGTGCGGTGTTGGTGGTGGGGAAGAAGGTGGTGGGTGGTGGTGTTGGTGCGGTGGTGGTGGTGGGGATTGGGGAAGGAGAGTTAAAATTTTAATAATTAATTTTTTTTGAAGAAGTTAATAGTTAAAAAAAAAACAAAAATAGCGGTTGACGACGATACAGAGCAATGGTTGAGGGCGACACAGAGCAACGGTTTAGGGCGATACCGAGCAACAAACACGGGTCAGATGTCGATACATTGACTGACAATAGTCATGGCGACACCTTGACTGACGCTAGAAAACCTGGAGTTACCTTAATTAAATAGTAGTTTTTAACCTATTAGGTTTTTCTTTTTTTCTCAATTAACTACCACTAATACGTGATATGGTAATTTGGCATTTGTATTCCTTATAACTTTCTAAAATATTGGCTTGTGAAGAACTTTTGACATAAAATTTACTTTGACCGCTGATGTGTCAAACTCGAATTCGACTACCACCAATTTTCTCCGTAGGAAACTTTAGTTAGTTATAGTATCTCATTTGTGGCTTTTCACAAACACCTTCAGAACTTTATATGCTTCAATCTTTGGCGTGCATTTTAATCGTTCTGCAAAATTGAATGTGCTACTTATTCGGATGAGGACTGGACATTGTGTCCCAATACTAGACGGTCAATTTCAGGTTACACTGCATTCCTTGGTACCAATCTTTTTACTTGGAGTTCTAAGAAGCAGCCACACGGATTTTCTAGACTATAAATCGAAATAGAAAATGTAAGGCTTGTTATTAACGGTGCCCCGCTCAAGTTTTGAGTCTGAGTATCGCACATTAGCTAATGATGCAGCTAGGGTTGTAAATGAAACGAACGTTCGTGAAAATTATACGAAACGTTTTTAGTCAACGCTCAGTTCGTGTTCGAGTTTAACCTAACCGAACAGTTCGCGCGTGAACATGTTCGTTTATAAACGAAAACACGAACATATAATTTATTGTTCGGTAGTTCGCGAACTATTCGTGAAGAAATTACATTCATAATAATTTTATATTATTTTATATATGTTATAATACTCCCTCCGTCTTGGTTTCAATTACCCGCGGGTCGGAAACAAATTTTAAGAAAAAAGTGAATAAAGTAGGAGAGAGATTGAATAAAGTAGGATATATATTGAATAAAGTAAGAGAGAGATTTTACTTTAAAGGAATGGGTAATTGAATTTGGGACGGACCAAAACGGGATACTGGTAAATGAAATTGGGACGGAGGGAGTATTTCCTAACCTAATCTCTCATTTCCACTTTCCACATATGTTATAATATTTCCTACGTAACTCACACAAAAACCTATAATTTCCATTTTTCCACTCCCAACTCTCCAGCCGTCAAGACTCAAGCCCCATATCCACCACTGGAATGTTTACTGATTACTAGAATGTTTATGTGTTGTTTCTGTTAATTAATTAAGGTTTCTAGATGTCTACTCGATCGAGAAGATAAATCAAGAGCACGGGAATGAATATAAATTGTTGGTACTGTTGATTATGTGGATGAATTGTTTGCACAAATGAAGAAGCAAAGTGAATTGTTCGTGAACACGATCTAATCGGACACTAACGAACAAACATGAACATGTTGAAACCTTAACGAACTAAACATGAACAAGTGATGAGATTTCGACGAACATGAACATGACATATATTAAATGAACAAACGTTAGTTAAGGTTGACGTTCGGTTCGAAATACACCACTAGCTAGCTGGGGCTGATGTTATTTGGCTAACCCATCTACAAACTGACTTAAAGAGTTAGCCTTCATCTTTGCTCATTCTTCCGTGTGACAATATAGACGTAATTTTCTTACGGATAATCCCATGTCTCACGAGAGGGCTAAACATGTTGAGTTGGATTATCATTTTACTAGGAACTTGGTTCTTGGGGAAAAGTAATTACTCAATTACTAAAACTTAAAAGAGTCTTAGACATTATGACAGTCTTGAGAGTCTTTCTTCATTAATAAATGGGTTAATTCGCAGATCTTGGGGTTGCGGGTTGGGTAATCTGGATCTAAAAGCGGGTTGTCAGATTGATATAATTAAATACCCTATTTTTTTATTTCATTTCCTTCTTTCTTCTCTCTCTCTCTCTCTACCCTCTCCCTCTTCCATTCTCTCTCTCTTTTTCGATCATCTCTCCGGCGATATCTCTGCCGTCTGGCCACCAATCTTAAATCCGATCGCATATTTGAGTAGCCCATGGCCCGATCTACCTTTCTATCGGTTTTGTTTTTTCATTTGGTCGACTTTTGAAACGGTTGGACGGAATTCGAAACTTTTTCGGTGGATCTCCGACTGCACAACACATATAAGTCATAACCTTGTTGTTTCCTTGATTTTCAGGTTTCTTCTCTCGATTCTTCAGTTTTTTTTTCATTTTTTGTTTGGTTTTGATGATTTTTAGTGATTTCGCGTAACTTTATATTTCATGTGTAATTGTTGATGTTTTAACCTTAATTGTGGATGTTTGACCTGTAATTGTTGATGTTTGCGTTTTTTCTCTATTTTCAGTTTGTGTTTCGTAGCTTTTGCTTTGTTTGTTTGCAAATCAGATTGTAATGTTAGATTTTCATGCAAATGTTGTATGTTTAGTTGTAAATATATGATGTTTTGGTTTCATTGCTTTATGGTTAGATTTTCTGCATTTTTTTTTTTTTTTTTAAAATTGTCTATGTTTTTGTGTGAATTGTGCATGTTTATGTGTAAATAGTTGATGTTTGATTATGTTCCAGATCTTTGATTTCCAGTGCTTATTGGCTAAGTTTGCATATATTCATACTGAAATTGCTTAATTGGTTATGTTTTATGTTTCTTATGTTGAAATTCTTATTGTTTAGTTTTTTGGGGTTATTTCATATACCCCTGTTAAATATGGTCATTGCATTTAAGCACCAGTTAGTTCAACAATAACAAACAAATGACAATTAGAGTATTTCTATTACATGTAAGTCCAAAAGTCAAACAAATTTAAAGTGTTACCAAACATAACCCTTCACAAGTTTTTACTGAAAATTGCAAATTTGACCCTAACTTATAACAAATTATATATTTTCCCCAAAAACAAATTAATTTACAACACTTGGGCCAAATTAATTTACAACTTATGGTCTAATTAGAAATTAAAAAAAAGAAAAAAAGAAAAATTAAAACTCCGGTGACCGGAGCAGCTCCGGTCGAAGCTGTGTAAATAGCTCCAGATCGGAGCTGTGCTGCTCCAATCTGGAGCTTAACAGCTCCGACCGGAGCTGCTCCGTTCATATTTTTTCTTTTCTTTTTTTTTAATTTTTAATAAACTTCCAGTTACGTTCAATTTGGCCCTAAATTTGTTTCTGATTTTGCAATTAAGTCCATAAATTATTTAGAAAGTTTAATTCATGTTATTAAACAATAAATTAGGTACTTAGCAAAAAATATTGGAAGATAAAAGACTTAAGTTGAATTAGAAAGACATGAGGGATATCTTTTCAAATTGACAAAATAAGTCCATGTTTGGCATCCATCATTTGGTCAACGAAAGTGGACCTATATGTAATTGTTGAACTAACTGGTACCCAAGTGTAATTAGAATATCTAAGAGGGGTACTAGATGAAATTCACCCTAGTTTTTTTTTTTATGTAAATTGTGCATATGTAGCTGTTAATTACTGATATTTATGGTTTCATTACTTTCTTGTATAGAGTTTTTATAGTTTTGTAAAACGAGATGTATGTATGAATAGTCTATGTTTATACTACAATTGTTGATGTTTAAGGGTAAATATATAATGTTTTAATATATGCGTTTTGTTTTATCTTTTGAAATTCTTACATGTTTAGGTTTTTATGTAAATTATGTATGTGTAGCCGCAAATTGTTGATGTTTGTAGTTTTTTTGTAGAGATTATGTATTTTGTAAAACTGCTATATTTTCAGTGTGAATTGTGCATATTTATACTGCAATTGTTGATATTGAATGTTAAATATGTGATGTTTGTTGGTGCTTTTTATTTCTGGGTGTTTATATTTCCTTACCACTAATTGCATATGTTTATATTGCAATTGTTGATGTTAAAAGTAAACTGGTTGATGTTTGTTGACGCTTTTGTTGCATATACTAGGTTTTCGTAAAAATGGTGTTCGAATAAAGAAAACGATTGATGATAAAGATTGAGACGTGGATGGAGGAGTTGACGAACAAGTTAAGGGTGCAAAGATGATTGTAGTTTGGATATAGTGATTTTAATTATTTTGTATTGTTTTATATGTAATGACATTTATTGATTGATGAATAAAATTGATTTCTATGTTTCTTTACAAATATTGTATATTTTTTTTGGATAAATAGGTTGTCATCAGTAATTTTATACTAAACATAGACAATTATATGCCAAACATAGGCAATTTGATCCAAAGTATCAATATGATTGGATGGACACATGAAAGCGAGCTGTGTATTGTAAGGAAAAATGCGGGTCGACCCGGCTCAGCCGGGTCCACCCCGAAAAAATCATGTTGTATAGTTTTATGTGTAAATTGTCTATATTTGTCTATTATGTTGGACTCCCAAGGAATCTCAATATATTGTGGATTCTCAGGAGACGGACTCCCACTCAATATGTTCCACCGCCAACTTAATTAAGTGTAGAACTATACCAATCTGTTCTCCGTTCAACATGCTTGCAACCCACTTGGCAACCCTCTTATCAGTAAACTCAACCCACCTACATGGAGGATTTATAATCTTCATCGATAAGAAATATGTAGTATATAAATCTGAAGATGCGTGTATTTAAGAAAAGAGAAAACGAGGCATTTAACGTACCCCACAGAGAGCTCTTTTCCACGGAATACCCCTGCCTTTTTCCTACGCATCAACGATTCAGGATCTGGAAAAAAAATTGAGTCATGTTTTCTGGTGCTCTCGGTGTGACTATTTGGGTAAAAACTAACACAGATGGTGTTGAGCTTACTAAATGGCAAACGTGTGAGAAAAAACCTATCTCATATATATGTACCCAATGATTCATTTATAAATAAGAGGCTACTTGACTACAAGTACTTAGATCATAAAACATCCTGGAAATAGCCACAAAACAGTTTATATAGCAGCCTGCTTCATCCTTTAAAATAAACTATAGGGTAAATTACATTTTGACCCCCAGTATAATACCCCCTTTTACATTTTGTACCCCGCAACTTTCAGAAATTACAGATCAGTCCCTGCCCCCCCCGAATTTAGTCCCTCACGTTAACGTTGACTAACGGCGTTGACTGACGGTCAACATCGTTGGAAAAAAAATTCCGGAAAATAAAATTGAAATTATGAAATGACAACTTTGTCCCTGCCATCTTCTTCATTTTAAATCGATTTCTTTCCTTCTTTCACAACTTCTTCTTCCCTACCATCTTCTTCTTCTTCTTTCACTGTTCAGACAAAAATCAGAGCACTACACTAGCTTACCTCGAATTTCGTGTTTCTTTCACTTCTTCTTTGACTTTGTCCACAAAAATCAGAGCACTGGAACGGAATCAGTTGCTGGAATAGTGAATCCGAAATAGAGGACCCGCAATTGTGTTTGAAATTCGGCAGGTGAGTGTTGAAGCTTTCTTATTATGTACGTTAATGGTGTACATGCGAGTGTTGGTGTTTTGAAAACATGAATGGTGGTAATCCGAGCAATTTGATGAAGATATGTTGAATCGTAGGGTTTTGGTTTGCTGTTTATAAATTTACGTTTTTATGAGAGAGGGGTACCAGATCTACAAGGGGTATTTATGTAAATCTGAGATTTCAATGTTTTAGGTTTTTTTTTGTAAGATTAGGTTTTGAACAAGGGGCTTAGGCATGTGTTTGCAAGTAAATAATCCCATAAGGGGTTTTAGTGTTACGAGTAAAATGTTTTAACAATCTAGGTTATTTTATGTTTGCGCAAGGAGTTTCGAAGTTAACTGTTTGGGTAACCCTAACTTTTTTTTTTTTTTTTTTTTTTTTTTTTTATACAGGTTCGACAAAGATGAGTACGCATTCATCTTATGATATCTTCATCCATCATGGTGAGGAACAGGTTGTCATAACTGATGTTAGGGCTGGTGAGTATTCCTTCAATCAGTTGAAGGAAGAGGCTCACGACATGGTCTTGGAGAGCGAGTGGAAAGTACTTCAACAGAAGAAGTCTAACATTCATCGGGACATGGTCTATGTGTATTATCCATACACATATGACGGTGTAGAGTACTTCAAAAAGTACATACTTTCTGAGAGTGATTTCGATATGATTCTGTCAACAAAATAATGATTCTATGTGTTTCACGTAGAGGTGCCTATTCAGTTGACCTCTTGAGAGACATGGAAATGCTGAGACCTATGGATCCGGATTTGATTGTGAAAGAGTCGGTAGAGAAGTCGCCGGATTGCAGTCAGAGTGAGGTTCTGATAGTGATGATGAGGGGTTCGAGTATAGTGATGATGATGTATGTCAGAGTGATAATGAGGGGGAGGGAGGGACTGATGATGAGTTGGAGCCTGAGAATGATGATGATGATCAGGGTGGAGAGACTGATTAAGAGTTTGGTGGTCAGCGTTGTCTTGACGAGGGGCCTCAACCTCAAAGTAATATAGGTGGTTCAAGTAAGAAGGCAGTGTGCAAGACACTTGAGAAGCTGAAGACAAGTGATGATACATCTTCTGATGAGTCAGGCTTTGACCCCCTCTCCAGTTACGAAAGACAGATGGCTCCTAGGGGACCCAGACCAGTGTGGTCTCCGATGAGACAATATTGTAACATCTCATTTGGTCTTTTTTAGCGGTCTTTGTGAGTCTTTGTCTTTAGTTTTGTAGTCTTTTTAGTTCGTTTTTATGCTTTGGTGTTTTGTTTGTGTTTTGTAGAAGTCTGTGTCTTTTGAGCCGTATGAAGACAAGTCGGTTAGCATGGCTCACCGCGGCGAGATTTTACGAGCTTGGCATTGGAAGTTCGGCATGGCTACATGTGGTAGATTTAGCAGTGATGCTCTGTTTGAAGATTGAAGCTCGCCATGAGAAGGAATTGGTCCTTGTGGCAGATTATCTGAATGGATATGCGGCGATTAAGAAGGCTCATGAATGACTATTTCTTCATGGCAATGACGCAGAATTAATTTTATTTTCCTTATTAGATTAGAATTTTGATTCATTTTCTTTCATACTTCTTTTAATCTAGTTTTGAGAAAAAGCTCCAAGAGCCATACATTGACATTGAGACATCTTTGGAGCTTGGTTATTCATTGATTTTGTTCATCAAATCAAGATTATTGGTATTGATTTCTCAATTGCTTTCTTCTTTACAATTCGTTCTTTATCTTATTGATTGAATTGTATGTTATTGCATGCGAGCTTTTCATCTATGTTTCATATGATTATTACCATGAATCTTTGCATGCAATCATCAATTATGAGTAGCTAAACACCTTTGAATACAGTAGTATGTGAAGATTATGCATATTCGTTCTAGGGTTTATCAAAGCACTCATATAGGTTAGTCTCGTATTAAATCTTCGTAAAAACCTTCAATTCGATAAGTCCGTATTAAATTCTCTAAATTGTTCATGTTTAAGGATCGTGAATTGACGACTCACGATTTCTCCAGTATAATATCTTCTAAGAACAATTGGTTGAATCGAATTGATTGATTTTCTGTACAACGATCGTGTGACAAATATGAGTGTTATCCCTAGTTCGAATTAGCATAATTGGATCTTGCTACTGTATTCATCTTTATCTCATTGTTAATTGTAATCTTAGCTTTAATTAAACTAGTTAGAAGTATAAACAAACCATCGATCAGATTGTTACTCGCAAGTATCTGTTTACTCTCACTGCTACATAGCTTAATTAATTCCCTAGAGATCGATCACGAGTTAGGCTTTAGTCTACAACTACAGCTTATTCTCTAATTGCTTTTTAGAGTATAATTTGAGCTTATCAGTCTCCTGTGAGAGGTTTTCATGCTGAGGGAGATAGCTTGTCAGAACTACAAGGCAAGTGTAATTGTTTTAATTTTGTAATTTTCCGGTGTTTAGGGCTTCTAATTCTGAAAATTACTTGTTGCTTGAATGGGCAGGATGGATGTCAATATTTCCGCTGGGTCGGGGAACGTTTAGATCGAGATGTTGAGCGAATTATCCGGAGTTTTGCTACGAGGATTGACGATGCAGTAACAAGCATTACGACGAAATCCATAGAATGTGACAATCTTCAAAACCAGAACTCAGAGTTGCTGTCTAAATTGAAGAAGTATGAAATCGTGTTTGTTGGAATGTTTATCGCCATGTTTGTTGCTGTGATTGCCTTGGTTGTGGCTCTTAGGATGTAACTAATATGTATGATCCTTAGTTTTGGTAACAGATCACAATTCATCTTTTCGCTGAGGTTGTAAGAATTGTGATGCACTGACAGTGTTATGGAGATTATTAGTGTTTCTGACTTACATTTAGACCCCTTAATGTTACATGGTTACTTGGGTTTCACAACCAACCCTAATACAAAGAAAAACGCGGGGAAAAAATTGTTATTTAACACGACATTACATTATGACCCCCTGAGGGTATTTCAGTACTTCCAGATTTATATTAATAAAAATTATTTTTATTAAAATTAAAAAATAATTTTTAATTAATTAATATATGACGTCATTAATACAATAATGACGTCACCAAACGTTGACTAACGGTGGTCAACGTTAACGTGAGGGACTAAATCTAGGGGGCAGGTACTGATATGTAATTTCTGAAAGTTGCGGGGTACAAAATGTAAAAGGGAGTATTATACAGGGGGTCAAAATGTAATTTACCCTAAACTATATGTAAGAGCAACTTTAGCACATAAAAAAACTTGCATTGCAAATTTGCAACCAAACCAACTAGAGATAAAAGGTATCATTAGCATTAGCAAGTAATGTCCTGGATTGAGAATGCATCCTAATAGAAGAAAGCCATTTAAAACACACAAAACATTGATATTGCTTTCTCTATGTAAGAATTATAATTCCTTGATGTTCATTCAATAATACAATGACTATATATATACAGACTCTTTACCTAAACAATAGGACACAATACTAAGTCTATTAGAATTATACTATACAATACAAAGACTATTAGAATTATACTAGACAATACTAAGTCTATTAGAATTATAAACAATACTAAGTCTATTAGAATTATACTAGATTTACAACACTAAATCATAGTCTAACACACCCCCGCAGTCGAAGCAGGAGGTTTGCGAATGCTGAGACTGTCGCGAAAGTCATCAAACAGAATACGCGGAAGTCCCTTCGTGAAGAGATCTGCAATTTGGTAGCGTGAAGGAACATGAAGGACTCGTACTTCACTGCGAGCAACTTTTTCCCGAACAAAATGGATATCTATCTCAATATGTTTAGTGCATTGATGTTGAACGGGATTACCGGATAAGTATATTGCACTAACATTGTCACAGTACACAAGTGTAGCCTTGGAGATGGGAAAATGAAGTTCCAGAAGAAGATTTAGGAGCCAGCACGACTCAGAGACGACGTTAGCAACCCCACGGTACTCGGCCTCGGCACTAGAACGAGAAAGAGTCGGCTGACGTTTGGAAGACCAGGAGATAAGATTATCACCAAGAAAAATACAATACCCGGATGTTGATCGTCGAGTGTCCGGACAACCACCCCAATCAGCATCTGTATAGGCGAGCAAGCTGCTGACATTGGACTTATGGAGATGTAAGCCAAGATCAGCCGATCCCTTAAGGTAGCGCAGGATGCGCTTAAGGGCAGTCATATGCTCAATACGCAGATCATGCATATGAAGACAGACCTGTTGCACAACATAGGAGATATCCGGCCTGGTGAATGTGAGATATTGAAGAGCACCAGCTAGCTGACGATATTTGGTTGGGTCATCGAATGGAGCATCATGGGAAGAACCAAGTTTCGATTTGGTGTCGACGGGCGTGGGAGAGGAGGAGCAGTTGGACATTCCCGCCCGGTCGATGATGTCTTCAACATATTGCTTTTGAGAGAGAAATAGGCCATCTTGATTCCGTGTAACCGCAATTTCCAAGAAATAGCTGAGAGGACCAAGATCTTTCATAGCAAATTCAGCACTGAGGAAACCCATAATAGACGTACGGAGAGCATCATTAGAGACCGTAAGTATAATATCATCAACATAGAGAAGAATATATGCAATATCTGTACCACGTCGGTAGATAAATAAAGAATGATCAACTGTCACTACAAGAATATTGAGTTAAAACGATGGAAAGGGGCGACGGATCGCTAGATTTGGCGACGGATTTTATCCGTCGCCAAATCTAGCGACGGATTAAAATTATCAGTCGCTCATCAGCGACAGATAATTTTATCCGTCCCTATATGGGTGACAAATTTTTTTAATCCGTCGCCCGGTGTTTGACTTTTTTTTTAAAAAAAAGAAAATTATATATTAACAACGGATAAATTATCCGTCGTTAATATTTATATGTTAAAAAAAAAAAAACTGGCGACGGATAACATATCCGTCGCTACGGGGCGACGGATAACTATCCGTCGCCCCGTATAGCGACAGATCGCTATTGGGCCGACGGATACGTGTCCGTCGGCCCAGAAAGGTTTTCTTGGACTGAGGGGCTGAAGCAGAAGCCATTTCGGCTCACTTCTGTTCTTATGGAGATCTTCTTTTTCTTCCTTTCTCCTCCGTCAAATCCGGCCATTTGTTGTCGATTCTTCCCAATCTTGGTGTCAATTCGAAGATCGTTGGACGAGGAGCTCGTTTCTTCCTTCAATTTCAAATTTCATCCGCTATTTTCTTCGGAATCAAAGGTATTACTTCTAAACCCTAACTTTTGAAAAATTGGGATTTTTTTTTTGATTTTTGACTACTTATTCTCAATTGTATGTTTATATGAAGTATGTAGTAGCTTGTTTAGTTAATTTGATCAATTATATGTAATTTGATATGTATATGTAATTTGATTAATTTGATTTGTATATGTAATTTGATAGTTAGTTTAGTTAATTTGATATGAATGTATGTAGTAATTCAATATGTATGTATGTTAATTCGATAAGTATGTATGTAGTGAAGTATGTATGTTAATTAAGTATGTATGTAGTTGGTTTAGTTAGTTTAGTTAATTTGATATGTATGTTAAGTATGTATGTAGTAATTTGATATGTATGTGTAATTTGATATGTATGTTAAGTATGTACGTAGTTAGTTTAGTTAATTTGATATGTATGTATGTAGTAGTTTTGGTTGATTTGATAAATTCGTATATGTACTAAATTACGAGGATGTAGTTAAGTGTTTTGAGTGACGGATAATTTGTTGATTATATTAACGTGTAATTTATAATTTATAACTCGTAGTAGTAAAACACTTAATAAATTTTGTAACATATCGAACACTTAATAATTAATTTATAAGGAACGTATAATAATTAACAATTAATCTCTACAATCTTCTTATCCGAATTGGAATCGATCTAATATATTAAATACGATCTAATCAATTGGAACAGGTTAAAAAGTATACAATGAATTCCGACCGTTCATGGATGTATACGATATCGGCGGTAAATGGCAGAGTTTCTAGGAGTTTTGTAGAAGGGGTTAAAGGTTTCATCTCGTTTGCCATGGGACGTCCGGCTTGTGCAACTGGGGGGTTGATAAAGTGTCCTTGCACATTGAAAACCTGCAGAAACAAGCAATTTATGACTCCTACAGCAGTATTCGAGCACTTGGGACGTTATGGATTCATGCCTGAGTATCATGTATGGATTCATCACGGTGAGGAAGCACCGTCCATGGCATACCTCCGATGGAGGGAGAGGCGGGGTTTGGGGCTGCCTATTGAGTACGTTTTTGGTTGTCGGAACATGTGCATGGTGTATTGGGAGGAAGATGTAGATCTGTTGGAATGCAAGTTCTGTGGTACGGAGCGTCCCAAGTGATGAGGAGGGGGCTGCAAGAGAAATAATCATTTGATAATCCGTTTTGTCTCTAGGCTTGTATAACTAGTAATCATTAATTGATATATGAAACCAAACATTATGGTAAAATTGAAGCTAATGTAACTTATATTATGTAATGCCGTAACAATTGATGTTGAAGCTTATATAACTTATATTACGTAGCAATTGATTGAAATTGATTTATTATCGTAAATGATAGACTTCGATCTAATGAATTCAAATGTGCCAGGTTATTATCTAATTATTCAATGAATACCGATCGTTCATGGATGTATTGTCGTACTCTAAATGGCAGAGTTTAATCGAGTTTTCTGAAAGGGGTTGAAGGTTTCATTGCATTTGCAATCTCAAATCCGGCCTGTGTAAAGGATGGGTTGATAAAGTGCCCTTGTGCAATGAAACAGTGCAGAAACAAGCAATACATGACTCCTACAGCGGTAGTCCAACACTTGAGGAAAAATGGATTCCTGCCTGCGTATCAGGTATGGAATCATCATGGTGAGGAAGCAGCACCGTCCAAAAATATGACCAATACAAATAGCGTGGAAGGAAGAGAAAAAATGAACAAGTCGGGGAACAAAGTACATCTGAAGGCGATGCTATTCGAGCTCGAGTCGAACAAATGGTGTATGATGTTGCAGGGGCAGAGTTCATGGACACAACTAACACTGAAACCGAGGTGGGGTGGAGGAACCACCGAATCCCGAGGATTAGGTGTTCTTTGACTTGTTAGAATCATCAAGGAAGCCGGTTTATCCGGGGTGTAAGCTCACTGAGTTGTCTTTGTTGGCTCGGCTAATGAGTTGTAAGGCTAATGGCCCAAATCAAACGAGCTTCAATGAATGGGTTGACGTAATGTCGGACCTTTGTCCTGAAGAAATCCTAGTTCCCACCAACTTTTACCAAGTGAAGAAAAAGATGCGGGGTTTAGGGTTGCCTATGGTAACCATAGACTGTTGTCCGAAAATGTGCATGATCTATCGGGAGGAGGATGCAGATCTAATACAATGCAAGTTCTCTGGTAAGGAACGGTACAAGCGTTACAAGGAGGGGGCTGCAATGAAACGACAGAAGAAAAATCTCACACATAAGAAAATGTGGTACTTCCCTCTAGCACCTCGTTTGAAAAGATTGTATGCTTCAAGTGCTTCTGCGGATAAAATGCGGTGGCACAAGGAGCGAGTAATCTCGGATAATGCAGAAGATGGTAGAATGGACCATCCAGCAGACTCACCCGCATGGAAATCGTTTGACAAGACATATCCAGAGTTTGTAGCCGAATCTAGAAATGTACGATTGAGACTTTGTACGGATGGTTTTAACCCGTTCGGGAGTGAACGAAAATACTCTTGTTGGCCAGTTATGCTCACACCGTACAACCTGCCCCCCGGTGAGTGCATGAAGGAGCCATTCATGTTTCTGACTGCGTTGGTGCACGGGCGAAAGATCTGGGCGACGTTGGATGTTTTCTTGCAACCCCTAATCAAGGAGCTGATTGAGTTGTGGACGGATGGTATCCCTGCATATGATGTCTCGACCAAAAAGAACTTCACCTTGAGAGCAGCTCTTCTTTGGACCGTGAGTGACTTTTCTGCGTACTCCATGCTATCTGGAAGGAAAACCACAGGGAAATATGCATGTCCACATTGCTTGGAGGATACAGATGCATTTAGAATGAAGGGTAGTGGAAAATTTTGTTGGTTTGATTATCATCGTAGGTTGCTAGAAAGTGACCATCCGTTCAGGAAGAACAAGGATCAATTCTTGAAAAATAAAGTCGTCAACAAAACGATAAGACTTACTGGTGCACAAATTCTTGCGGAGATTGATAGGTTAGGTCTTATGAAGGTGACTAAACTTGGGTGGATGAAGCATAACGAGAAAATTGGTAAAAAATGTGGTTGGAGGAAGAGAAGCATCTTCTGGGACTTGCCTTATTGGAGCAGTCTTCTTATCCGTCACAACTTAGATTTCATGCACATTGAGAAGAACGTGTTTGAGAACTTATTCAATACACTTTGCAACATTGAGGGAAAAACAAAGGACCATGCGAAGTCTAGAGCCGAGTTGTCTACGTGGTGTAAAAGGCCTGAGTTGACAAAGAAGGATGAGAATGGTAAGTGGCCGAAAGCGTGCTACACAATTGACAACGCTTCTAGGTCAGTTTTGTTTGATTGGGTGAGGGCATTGAGTTTCCCAGATAATTACGCCTCCAATTTAGAGAAGTGTGTGGATTTGAAGAAGACAAAGGTTTATGGGATGAAGAGCCACGACTGTCATGTGTTCATGGAGAGGCTTATCCCGGTAGCATTTTGAGAGCTGCTACCGAAACATGTATGGACTACTATCACCGAGTTGAGCTTATTTTTCAGATGACAGAGGATACACTAGAGGAACTACTTGACTCAGAAATTCCTACAGAATTTCCAGATTGGTTCCGAGAGTATGTCCGGAATCCTATTAACAACGTCACATGCATATACTTAAAGGCTCTCGCAGAAGGGCCATTCAAAAAGGTCTACACATTCTCAGGTTATATAGTCAATGGCCTTAGGTTCCACACGACTGAATGTAACACGGTCATGGCGACAAGCAACTCCGGGGTGTGTGTTAAGGGTGCAGAAGATTATGGAGACGCTGCTTTGTTTGATTTCCACGGCAAGCTAAAACGAATAGTGAGGGGCTTGCCATTGAAACGAACCTTCTTGTTTGATGTTGAGTGGTATGATCCTAATCCAGGAGGTACGAGGAAGAACGAGCAGTATGAAATGGTTGATGTGAACCAAAAGAAGAGGTACCGAACCAAGTATGAACCATTTATTCTGGCGACTCAAGCACGACAAGTGGTGTTTCTTGAATATCCAAGGTGAAACGCGATAAGGCGGAATGGTTAGCTGCGGTACCTATTCGTGCTCGCTCGAAAGTGGAGTACATTGAGAAAGACGACTCAATTACCAACTCGTACCAACAAGAGGATGTCGATAAACAAGCAGAAAATCCCATAGAAGAAGATGATGAGTTGTTTGATCTGCACGAGGACCAATATGTAGACTTAGAGGACGGCGATAACGGTATATTATATGTATTATAACTAGTTAGTAGTTGATAACACTTGAGAGTAATTATATGTGTTATTATAATTTATTATGTATTATAACTGGTACTAACACATTTTATTGTATTTGTTACATGTTTTTGCAGATGCCACGACAGAGACCACACACCTATCGCCCCCCCACACACGTACCGCATGATAGTCTTTGGGTGGGGACAGTCGGGGGAGGCTCGTAGTCGTGGGCACAGGTCTCGATTCTCGAGACCCCGGTGAGAGAGCAATGGGCTCTACCAGTCGATCTGAGACATCTTTGGAGGCGACCATGACGATTGTCCCTACCGTGTTCGATCCATCGAATCCCAACGTCACGTGGAGCAGCTTGCTGTGATTTTTCCTGCTGGTCCTGCCAAGTAAGTATTATACATTCTTCTTAAATATGTAAAACATAACTTATGATAGTTGACAAGTATAAATTGTTGTACTAAAGTAATATATATTTGTTTCTTGTATCTTATACATTGACAATGGTTTATGGCCTCGGAGGTCCACAACAAACTAGGTGACATCTTCCGAGCGTAAGAGAGCCACCCAAGGCGGTGGTGAGTGTTGGTCTCACATCTCGGACCGCATGAGGGCCGAGTACTTTGATGAGCTGAGGGTAAGTTAAAATATGGCATTCCTTTGTTTGTAATTATAATCGTTTTAATATGAGTGGTATGTTAGCCACTGTATGTGAGTGGTATGTTAGCCACTTTATTTGCGTGATATGTTAGTCACCATTGTATTAGTAAAATTTAGGACAATGTGAGTGGTATGTTAGCCACTATATGTGAGTGGTATGTTAGCCACTTTATTTGGGTGATATGTTAGTCACCATTGTGTTAGTAAAATTTAGGACAATGTGAGTGGTATGTTAGCCACTATATGTGAGTGGTATGTTAGCCACTTTGTTTGGGTGATATGTTAGTCACCATATATGTGATGTTGTTGTATCTTATTAAATTGATGTAACATGGTGACGTTATATATGTATGTATTGACTTTGGATGTTGTATGAAACTAGGAATGTAGAAGGAGTACTTCATTCCCAGCAGGTTGATCCCACAGATCTGGCGTGTTTACGGTATGGGATCTAAAGCATCTGAGGATATGGTCTTGGAAGGCCATTCGGGATCGGGGTGGCCCAATGCCTCCACAGGTTGATGCAGAGGAGTGTGCCCTTTGGGATGCCTACTGGCCGAGCAGATGTCAGACATTGCTACATCAATGCATGTAATCAGGCGTCTCGATCGATGCGGCAGGAAGGGCCGTTCACCACCTTGGGAGGCGATCTCATCACCGATTATTACTAATCGGTATGTATATATATATATATATATATATATATATATATATATATATATATATATATATATATATATATATATATATATTTCAATCTAGCATTACATGTATGTATTGTGTCTCTGATTACTTAATTGTGAGATGATAAATTGTTGACTGTATATGTTGTTCAGATCGCACGGGGGGAGGTGACATCCAAGTATGACATCTTCAAGAAGGCCAAGGGTATGGTATGGACCGAATCGGGCCTCGTATTATTGGTATGTTTATGTTGCTTAAATTTCATATTTGTACACTATTACAAGTTATTTTTGAAAAACAGTAACTGATCATGATATCTTCTATTTACGATTTCAGGCTGAAGTTGATGCTCAGGTGGCGAGGCAGGAGGACGAGACGGGTGATGTGTTGTCAACTGAACAAGTTGACAACATCTTCCTAGAGGTCAACAAACCGGACAGAAAAGGACGAATATATGGACTCGGGAGCCTCGGTTTGAGCTTGGCTAGTCCGGGGTGCTCCTCATCATCATCCCAACAATCTAGACGGCCGGTTTACACACATGATCAGGTCTCGGAAATGGTGCAGTCGCAGGTCCGGGAACAGGTTGCACGGCTAACTCAAGAGATGGAGCAACAAAGGGACGAGATGGAGTGCATGACGAGAGAACGAAGGAGGAGAAACAGCGCCTTGATTCTGAACAGCGATTCATGTCCGGTTATTGACCCCACCCGTCTGGTAGCTAGTTATGTATATGTACGTTCGGATTTATTATATTTACACTTGTTTGGATAATTTCTCCTACTCCGGATATTACTTTTTATTATTTATCATTTATTGAAACATTTTCTGTATTATTGATTTATTATCGAACATTATATTGATTAAATAGGTGAACTACGAAAAACAGGGATTAATATGAAATAAATAGTGACGGATTAACAGTGACGGAATAAATAGTGACGGATTAATAGTGACGGAATAAATTAGTGACGGAATTTCAGATTCCGTCACTAATTCCAATAATATATTGGGCGACGGATAGAATCTATCAGTCGCCAAATATAACGACGGATAGATTCTATTCGTCGTCTCATCTAGCGACGGATATATTCTATCCGTCGCTATATGGGACGACGGATAGAATCTACCCGTCGTTATATTTGGCGACAGATAGATTCTATCCGTCGCCAATAATCGATTTAAAAAAAAGAGTCAAATATGATAATCCGTCGTCCAATCTGTCGTGAATTGGACGACGGATTATCTATCCGTCGTCAAAGACCCAGTGGGGCGACGAAATTACTATCCGTCGCCCCAGATGGGGCGACGGATCGCTGGTCTGTAGCGACGGATCTATCCGTCGCTACAGACCAGTTTTTTTGTAGTGTGTGCTATGAGAGAAACCGAGAGAAGCCACATGATCGGCGAAACGTTGGTACCATGCCCTTGGTGCCTGTTTCAAACCGTAGAGAGATTTCTTCAATAAGCAGACATGTTCTGGAAACATCGGATCCTTAAAGCCCAGAGGTTGATGCATATAAACAGTTTCAGATAGATTCCCATGAAGAAAGGCGTTCTTGACGTCGAGTTGGTGGATCGGCCATGATCGAGACACGGCAATGCTGAGAACGGTGCGAATGATAGCCGGTTTGACAACCAGACTAAATGTTTCATCACAATCAACGCCTTTCTGCTGAGATCGACCATCACCTACAAGACGGGCTTTATGCCTCTCAAAGGAACCATCAGAATTCTTTTTATGACGGAAAATCCACATGGAACGAATAATGTTAGCATTAGCCGGCTTTGGAACCAACTCCCAAGTCTTATTATCAATAAGAGCATTAAATTCATCGAGCATAGAACACTTCCAATTCGGGTCATGTAAAGCACTAACGGGATTACGCGGAAGAGGCGAAATATCCCGGGAAGATACGAAATTGACAAAATTGGGTCCAAAGAATTTGGGATTGGGAATGCGAGCACGAGTTGAACGGAGTGGTGGGGAGGAGTAGGAGATGCGGGTAAAGGAGCCACGGTAGGGAAGACGGAAAAAGAACCGTGGGCACGAGGGGCGAAGCCGGAGAGGTCCGGTCCGGAGTTGCAGTATGGCCGGACGGACCAGGAGTAGCGGCTGGGTTGTGGAGGGCTCGAGAGGGTTGAGCCGTGGGTAGAAGTTGATGAAGGACAGCCGGGTCTAATCCGGTGTCCAAGAAATCATAGGATTGTGGAGTGGGATTGTGAATCTGAGAGAATGGGAAGGTATTTTCATCGAAAACGACATGTCTAGCCACAAAGATTTTTCGACTAGAGATGTTATAACACTTATATCCTCGGTGATCGGAAGGATAGCCAAGAAATACGCATGGGGTGGATCGGGTTTGAAGCTTATTAATTGTTGGGGAGGGAAATAGAGGAAAGCAAAGACACCCGAAAATGCGTAAATGGGCATAGCTAGGATCCTTGTGATAGAGAAGTTGAGTGGGGGAGAAGGATTGAAGGATTTTCGATGGAAGTATGTTGAGGAGGTAAGTAGCCACTGCAAGGGCATGATGCCAAAAAGAATGGGGCATAAAAGAATGAGCAAGCATCGTCCGAATGATATTGTTAAGAGACCGTATATGCCTTTCGGCGCGGCCGTTTTGGGACGATGTGTGAGGGCAAGAGAAACGGAACTGGAAGCCGATGGTTTGAGCAAAGGAGCGAAAAGAACCATTGTCAAATTCTTTGTCGTTGTCACATTGAAAGGATTTAATGGACAAATTAAATTGAGTTTTGACAAAGGCGTGAAAGGTAGTGAATATAGAGTAAACTTGAGATTTGTGAGAAATCGGGAAGGTCCACAAAAATTTACTAAAATCATCAAGAAATAGGACATAATAGCGATGCCCATTAGAACTAGGAACGGGTGATGTCCAAAGATCACTATGCACAATGTCAAAAGGAGAAGATGTGGATGACAATGAATCGTAAAAAGGCAATTTTATTTGCTTCCCCAAGGGGAAAGAAGAACAAAACGATTGTTTAATGGTATTACAATCAATTAAATGCTTGCTAATAAGGGAGCGTAAAACATGGTTGCCCGGGTGTCCTAGACGATTATGCCATAAATCAGGGGAAAAGGCAGCAAGAGCGGAATGGGTGGAGGAGGAAGCGGCCGTGGTGGAGGAGTTGAGTGGATAAAGATCCCCAGTGCTATCACATCTCATGAGATGGTTCCCCGTCCGTAAATCCTTAACACAAAACCCAAAAGGCTCAAATTCGATAGAAACCAAATTATCGGTGGTAAATTGGCGGACAGAGATAAGGTTTTTGACGAGCTTGGGGGCATGCAACACATTGCGTAAGGTGAGGGGTGGGTGAGGAGGAGCTAATGTGGTGCTACCGTGACCGTGAATTTGAATTGAGTGTCCATTACCAACAATAATACGATGATTATTAATGCTCGAATTGAAAAAAGAAGAGAGAGTACCTTTGTCAGAGGTCATGTGAGATGTCGCCCCGGTATCCATGTACCAGTTTCCGTCCGGGGGAGTAAGACCAAGAGTGTGCATGGCCGCCTCAATGTCGGTATGCTTGCCAGAGGAAGAGGGTGGATACGTAGTACCAGTAGCATAAGCTTGCCGAGGCGGTCGTGGACCAAGAATCCCGGGTTGGTTGGTGGGGTGAGCCGAGGGTTGCCATGGTGCCGTTGGGTAGGGGCAAGGTGGAGGAGTCCAACCTTGCCATGGCCACGGATAAGGAGTCCATGGAGACGGGACAGGTTGGCGAGGCTGCCAGGATAGGCCTGGGGAAGGGCCACCACCGCGGTTGGTGTTGCGATTGGGTCCGCCGCCCTTTCCATTATTCTTTTTCTTGTTTTTGTTGTTGTACCTGCTAGAAGGAACAGAAGAATAGGATGGTGTAGAGTTAGAAGTATCGCCAGAATTATTGCTACCATTAGAAACTGACAGAGCCGAGCCACCAGCTTCTTTGTTGGCGCGGTGCTTGAGGGTCCGTTCGGCCAGCTTAATGCGGGAACGAACACTTTCGAAAGGAGGTAGAGGATCTTGATTTTGCACATAATCCACGGTGCCGGCATATGCCTCTGGTAAGCCGCTAAGTAGACGTAATACAAGACGGCTATTAGCAACAGGAACATCCACATCGGCGAGCCTGTCAGCCAATGATTTTACGTGGTTGCAATAAGCCTCTGCAGTAGGAAAATTGTCAAGGCGAACTTCAGCGAGTTCTTCTTCAAGGTGAGTTGCATGAGATCCTTTGTTGTCATGAAATATCTGTTCGAGTCTTTTCCATGCAGCAGCAGCCGTATCACCTTTGACGAGAATAGCTTGGAGAAGGTCAGGAGATATGGTGACATAAATCCACTGCAAGACAACGACATCAAGTCGATCGAAGAGGTCGACGTCCGCTGTTTTCAAAGCCTCGATCTTGGCCTTACCTTTATCGTCCGTCGGAGGGAGGATGTGATGCATAAGGTTATGCACCCGTGCCTGGACTTGAAAGAGGGTAACCCAAGAGTGGTAAAGTCCGCACTCATGGTCCAACGTGATGGGGATGGGAGATCGAACGTTGGTGATGGAGAGGGCCGGATGAAATTTGGTGGATTCGAACATGGTGGGAGGTCGACGGAAGAAGAAGATTTAGGAGAGGAGGAGGGCGGCTAGGTCGAACCTAGTGTGATACCATGTAAGAATTATAATTCCTTGATGTTCATTCAATAATACAATGACTATATATATACAGACTCTTTACCTAAACAATAGGACTAGAATTATACTATACAATACTAAGTCTATTAGAATTATAGACAATACTAAGTCTATTAGAATTATACTAGATTTACAACACTAAATCATAGTCTAACACTCTAATATCCATCCTTACAAATAACCACAGTAGAAATTAAGATACATGAACCATCACAAGTGACAACTTGGATGTCATTGGAGATGTATGCAAATTAAAATAAGGCAGGCAACAAAAGCAATCTGCAAATCTGAATCAAATTATCAAGATGATCTACAGATGCAGCAGAAACAAGAAATTAAAATCCATTGGAATATGAATAGAGATAGGAGTTGTTCAACAATTGGATATGATTTAGTTAGTAATTTTACAAGTCTAAAAAACATAAACAGCTATACATTTTTGCATGCAGCAAAGAAAAACTAACCTTAAATTCGAATTGAAGGTTAGTCGGAGCTTGTTTGCTGGTGAGATGTGCGGAGGACGGCAGGGCGGAGGGTGGCGACTGGCCGCTGAGAGGAGGGATTAATAATATCTTTTGATTTCTTCGATCCCTGAATGCTGCAATGCTTTGCTTGTGATAGATGAGGTGCTTGCTTGCTACTTATGAAATTGATATATGACTCCACGTGTTTTTTTTTTTTTTTTTTAATTTAAAAAGATATTGAAGAACCCAGTGTCTGTCGCCACCAAAAATAGTTTCATACTTACGTAGTTGAATACAAGGAGGTGAACCTATTTTTTTACTGAATTATAGGAATCTATAAATGGAGCTTGCGTTGTCAAGTGAGTCAAGGCATTACCAGTATCCTAACATGAGGTAAGGACATAGAATGAAACCCAATTTAATTATGTTTAACATGTTGATAGTGCTCGAATGATATACCAAACCAGGTAAGCAGAAACACTGATATTCGAATTGAAACAAGTCCTTACCTGTTAAAAATGTCACCTGAATTTAAATCATGTGATGAGTCCAAACAAAAGTAAGAATATATAGACATGAGTTTGAATCGAGATGGTGAATCCAGATCGTTGTGACCTGGTTCATGTTGCATCATCAGGAGGCTACACATTTTCATGTTAAATGGTAATGCCTTATTTTAACATCAAGAATCGGATACAGCGGCCTGTCATCTTTTGAAGCACCCGCAAACATAATCTTACTTTCGCTTTCTTTTTTTTTTTTTTCGTGAATTTGAGTTCAAGTGTAAAATGAATGAATGAGAAACTTAAAATAGAAACACATCTCTATTTAATTTCGAACCTTATTGTAACAGCTGACACTCAGCAAATATCAAGGTGAAACTCTCCCTTATTTAAATACTCGGGACTGATATTGTAGCGTCCCACTATTTTATACTAAAACAAGTAATTACCAACGTGTAGAAGAGCACACACTTTAAAATCCGTAGTCATTCAAAGTTTTTGAAACTTCGTACTCGACGAATGGAGAGTTATGAACAATACATAACATTCACTGACTAAAAAGAAGAAAACTAACATTAGCGTTCTTATTACGAAAAATGGTAAATAAAACATGTATTCAATTAACGGTTTGTAAATTGAAAACTAAAGCATATTCTCAAACTTTGAAACATGAGTGTACTTAATCAATGCCAAGCTCAGTCCCATCCACTCCAGCTTTTACGAGAGATTTTTTCATAAACCGAGTCCATGAGTTGAGAACTTGAGATTGTCCATGGGAGTTGTGACCATGTCTAAAATGCAGTGTCTATGATCAGAAGTCGAAAACATATATAAGAACCGGGCTTACGTTTGTGCAATTAACACAGATAATCCAGCCTACATAATTATATAACTTCGTACAAGATTTTCTTGCAGAAAAATCTTGTTTCACATACAAACCTAGAGATATACTCATATGAAATGTATACTATCCAGTTCATGTTCTCGGCATGCAGTTGATCCAGTTCCATCAGAATATCCATGCCTCAAGCAGCACATGGAGGAACCATGCATCTGGAAAAGAATCCCAACATTCTCTTCTGCATCAAATCAAGAAAAAAAAATACTGCATTAGTCCATTACCAATCTACCAGAGTACCAATCTGGAACAAAAATTCGTACCCGCTGACAACTTACACGCTTGGAAGTTCTGAGAAGCTGATCAGAAGGGATCTTGTAGAGATCTTCATCTACTGGCTTGACATTAACAGAAGAACGCTGTGCGTTGAGATTCACCGGCTTGCTGTCGTAATGTTTTTGGCTGTGCTTGTTAGATGAGTGTTGATTTCTTGGTTGTTCCTTTGACACCTTAACCTGCTTCCTCTGTTCCTGCGTTTGTTGATAGGCTCTGTTCATTCCTCTTGTCTAAACAACATTATGTTCAGAGACATATCAGACCAGAAACTAAAGAGTTCCGAAAACGTTTAGTTTATTTACTCGATATATCGATATTATGAAAGTCACCGTGAATCCATTTGTTGCAACTTGTTAAACACATTACTGTGAAGAAATTTTTTATATTCTTCAACTTGAAGAATTTGAAAAATCCATCCTGATGTTCCTCTTACAATAATCCAGATGTTCTTGATAAGTTACAAGTACTGACCAAGTCAAAGGTCTATATGAACGTGACTATCTACAAATTGACTAGAATCGACATGCCATGATCTTATCTTAAATTCTTTATTTATCACAAGAGTAATACTAGTCAACAAAATAACACAAATTTCTCTGTCTCAGATCACACCTTGAATAAAATGCTTCCCCCGTCCTGGAACAAGTTTATCACTTTGACTTTTTACGATTAAACTTTTTCAACTTTAACTACGAATTAATATTGAAAAATGTTTAATTTTTTTATATAATAAAAATTTAGGCCAAATCAATCGTTATATATCTTTCACAAACTACACTACATTGAGTCCAAAAGGCATCTATTGAGTTTCGACTTAAACTACAAATTACAAGAAACTAGCTACAACATCAAATAATTAATATAGTAAAATCATAATGAAAATTTGTGGATCGAAAAAAATCGAAATGAAAAGTATTAAATGAAACGTTGTCGGTATAGTTGTTTTGTGTTTTTAGGTAGGTACCTTGTTGTTCTGATCAGCTGGAGCAGCATAAACTCGTCGAGAGACAGGTTTCTCATAAAGATCATCACCGGCATAGTTTGCGGTGCATTCTCCGGAGCAGGTACATCGGAGCAAGCCAGCTTGCCTTGCACACTCAAAGTACTGAGTGATAGGCAGCTCATTCACATTCTCCCAGTCTCCAAATGCTGGGATTTGCCCACTCTTTCTGTAGTAATAATCCTGCTGCTGCATTTTAGTTAATTATAGTATATCTCAAAATCAAGATTCAAGAAATATGATACTCCAGTCCACTGTTGATGATATATATAAAGAAAGCCAAGAGTGACTAATATGGACTTACAGTGGCCATTTGAAGATTAGAATCTAATAAGTGGTAATGTAATGGTGGGATTGTGATTGTTGGCTGGTTGGTTGGTTGGTTTTATAGGTGTTGAAAAGTGGAATTGAGGAAGCAAGAAAGTCTTTCTGTAATCTTGAAAAATGGGACTGACTTACTTTTTTGATGAAGAATCGATCGATGATGAGTGTAAAGTAAAATAATGATGATGAGACCAGATATTTATCATATGAGTTTTAAGGGCGGAGAAAGGTGAGAGACAAGAAAAAACAATGGGATGGGACGGGTTTTATTGATTTTGGACTGGTTTAGGTAAGGTAAACAAAACAAGATTGATTGAATTTGGAATTTTGTCATGTGTGGTTGTGAAGTGGAAGAGTCAATTTCTAAGGGTTTGGATTTGTCGAATCTAACTATTTCGTGTACATCACGATTCACGAGTGTCAGCCAACGTACTCTGCACTTATTTTATTCATGGGTTCTCTAAATCAGCGGAAATATTAATTAATTGTGTCAAACCACGCTTTACAAGGTCTTAAATTGCGTTTGCTAATAGCTATATTCATTTCTTTTAATTTTGGTAATTTACAGGTAGTTTCGATAGCGATTAAAATTAAGAAAATAAAATTAAAATATGTGTTTTTAATTGTTTTTAATCAGATTTAAACTGACTGAATGCCAAACAAACACTTAGTTACCAGTCTTACCCGTACTATTTGAGCCATGGTAAAAATCAAAGTTGGTTGGAACAAACTATTACAAAACCGGAATATACACATACTTAATCAGATTGCTAATTTGTAATTTACTATACTTTTTATATGGGACTATTTCACTTTGCTTTGAAATTTGAGTTAAATATGAAGTATTACTTTAAAGATATTGTTATATTCATCTGAAAATTTATTAATTTAAGTTTAGTTCAGTTCATTTTTGCTTATTTATTTTTTATACTACAATTCAGTTCAGTTCCGTTCCATTCAGTTATGTTCTCATCAATTTTTAGGTTTTGTTCTCTTCGCCTGAACATAATTGAACAGAACTGATCTGAACTGAATGAAACTGAATTGAACTGAACTAAATTGAAATTAATGAGTTTTCATATAAAGAGAATATAGCCTTAGTCTTGGTATAGATTCAGGTTGTGATTGATATAATTTAATAGTATCATCTAGAAATTCAAACTTGTGGAGATGTATGCAATCTATTCATTTATATTAAGCTTTCAATACTCCCGGCACTAATGGATTGTTTCAATCCATTTGAGAGGCCATTCGGCCCTTAGGGACCAAATCTCACCGTCGACATCGCCACCCGTCAAATCATCCACTCGTTAGCGCAAATAGAGTGAATTACGCCCACGAATAAGAGGTGTGTTAGATAAATTAATATCAGTGAATTAATTCAACAAAGGTTCAAACCGGCCATGCGTAAGGGGTACTGAATATTGAAGAGTTAACATAAATAATTACATTTCAGAACTTTTATAATTACAAACTTTTAGATAAAATAAAATTCTATGACATATATAACCTATCAATTAAAAATAACGTTTTTTAGTGTTGGTGGTAATTGGAGAGTCCAGACGTCAGTATATCAATATCTTTAGTAATTGACACCAACATTTTGCAGTAGAATAATCCATTAAAAGCTTGGGGGTAAAAGAATACAAACACTTAAAAGAGAAGAAGAAGCAAAAATAAAAAGTAGTAAGAGATAAAAAGGGGTTTGAAAATTTTAAAAGGAGCAAATAGGGTAAAGATGAGAAAGTAGGGAAAGTTTCAAGGACAGGAAGCAATGACGGTGGGAAATGGAGTCAACTTTTGTGGGTCTTTTTTTCCACATACAGCAGGCTCAAAAAGGTATTAGTAAAAAGTAACTTTTTGGTTCTTGTCTGTTTGGAAAAATTTGCCAACTCAAGATAAACAACCACTTTTTTAGCCCTTGATTTCTGCTGCAGCAGTATGGGTTTGGCTGTTTGTCAAATTCTTTCCTCTAATGTCATGTTGCACATGTGACACAAAGGCACATGAAATTGTGTCATGTATGAAACCGTGTTAGTGTTGACGTTTTAAGCTGCCACGCTGCAATAATTTTATGGTAGCATAAAATATGTGAAGACCCAATGTAATTAAACATGCGATGTTAGATTCTATCTAGCGGGAAAGTTCGTAGTTGTGTAATTTTTTCTAGCAATAATTCTGCTGCATAGCGGAAATTACCACGACAAAGTAATCTGCTTACTTTTACGTTCTATATTTATATGCATCAAGTAATATTTCTTTACACGCGTAGACGTAGTGTGTCACGCATGTTCTAGCGTCCTATATGGTTAACATAAAGGAATCCAAAGAATTGTGAACAATGTATACTATACATTTCCTATAAACCATTTTGCAAAAATTTATACTGCTTGCCTCGCAACAAAATCACCTGATCACCTCAGCTTTCTCAATGGCAATGCATTGCCAAAGAGTTTTTCAACTTCACCAGCTTCCATTTTAAGTTCACTCAAAACATCCATCTCTTCTTTACTCAGTTCTTGCAAGAAGTAGTCCTTGTCTTTCACAAGCTCTTGAAATCCCTCTGCTAACCTCTGAAACAGTGTGACTTCAGTGTTCTTCACCTTCTCTACTTCTTGTTCGATCTCTTCATATTCCTTCACGATGAGTTC
Organism: Plantago major; assembly: GCA_026545765.1. Classification (NCBI taxonomy): domain Eukaryota; kingdom Viridiplantae; phylum Streptophyta; class Magnoliopsida; order Lamiales; family Plantaginaceae; genus Plantago; species Plantago major. Next base: position 112,247,609 of record CM048839.1, read on the forward strand.
TTCTCCTTCCTCCACCGTCTTCTCTATTCTCTCGAGGACTGGAGGTTCAGGTCCACATGTATTGTCTGTTCTGATAAACTGGTTAAAATCACGCCCAACACTCCGAGCTGCCCTTTCTAATTCGGGTATGATGTTTTCGGGTAAAACTGCACTTCTAGTATAGATGACTGACCCGCCATAACCATCCCATGCATCGTTTCTACCTCGATAGTACACGAATATGTAGTCGTCTGGTTTGTTTTCGATCTTCGATGAAAGAATATACCTGTGCAAATTCATCCAAATGTTAGTATATCAGTAACACGTCAAAAATGCATTTGATGAGGCGTAAGGATCATAAGGCTTAAAAGCTAAGCATATGCCATAATGTTTTATTAGCAAACACTGCAAATTGACTTGTAAGACAGCTAAAGAAACATATACAAACATCCCAGTAATTAAAAAAACCCTGGATTTTTGTATATCAGTAACCAGAAACTACATTCTGCATATAAAGGCAATGTTACCAGAGGACTTCAAACTTATGATTTAATTTGCTAACACAACTACACAAGTTTTCATGGAAAAGTAGACCTACCAGTCGTCTTGGTAGTGAAGGAACTCGTTATCATGGTTGTATAGTATTCCTGGATACTGTGAATCTTGCACGAACTTCTGGACAGCCGACCGAGTAAAGAAAGCAGTATCTGGAGTCTTTATTCTCCATGTCAAGTTCCCTACAAGCTTGTTGCCTTCTGTATGGAACTCGTGCAATTGGCAATCAAATGTGTCAAACGTAGGATTTAGGCCACTGGATATAAACCACTTCCCAGTGAAATCGTTTATGTTGAAGTTTTGCACAAGAACAGCGGGATCAGGTGCTGGAAATTCACCTACATCAGATTTACGAGGTACACATTTCTTTCTTGAGACTGCACAATCATTGAATTCGTCTACAATACTATTTTCAAACAAATCCCCGCATTTTATCTGTCATACAAGGTACATCAAATTAGAATCAAGCTTGCTTGATAAGAATGACGTTAAAAACCATATTTTGTAGTTACCTGACATTCAGTCTCATCGGGTCTATTGTTGCATGTCTGAAGACATGCCACGTTAGCTGCACATGAAGGGTTTGCGATACACTTTGCAAGCTCCAGTCTATTCAAACATATGGCAATTTCTTAACACCCAAACAAATGCATACAAACATAAACATGAAGACATTGATGGAAAGAATTTCTAATTAAGCTAATTTGCATCAAGTACCTGCATTCTTTCAATAAGCAAGAAACAGTTTTTAGAGCATCCACGGCATCAGCTTTCGGAATGATTAATAATGTTAGCGTCAATAAGATTGAAGCACTCTTGATGTAGCTCCACCGTGTAAAATAAACAAGTATGGCTTCCTTAGAAGAATCTACAATGCTTTTGGTCTGCAAAGGTATTTTGTCAGACAGATAATTCGTCATACGGACATAAATGTGAAAACGAAGTGGTTCAAACACTTAGTTACCTCAGCTATAACTCTGTCAACACCATGAACAGGAGTCCTGTTGTTTCCTGCTGAGAAGAGATTGGAATATCTTGACCCCAAACTTCTACAAAATCGGTTACTTTTCAACAAGTTCAAGTACCGGCTGTTCCATTTACCAGAACACATTGTAACAACTAGACTGCTAGTAGGATTATCCCCATTCCAGACATGTATTCCACCAATGCTCGGCCGAGATTTAGGAGGAAGGAGAATACATCCATCATTGGAAATAACTCTTGCATACAAAGGAAAGGCCATGTTTCAATCTGAAGACTGTTACCTGAGCACAAAATAACAGAATCAGAAATTCTTCGAAATCAAGAACATATAATATAGTAATATGCAGAACATAAATTCAAAGATTGATTTTCCACGAAGTTTTACTTGACATAATAGTTAAGAAACCTTTTAATTTACCCCAACAAACCTAGTATGAGATCAAGCATCAGTTACATGAGTGTAAATGTACAACCAGATCAATGAATAGTCATATGTACTTAAGTTCAGTATTGCAGACACTTGCTTTCAGCTTGATCCTTCATTACCTCTTGGGAGGGCCTTACTAAAAACATTACGATTCCCTAGTTGACTTTGAATTGCTACTTGCTAGCAGTAACAGAGAACGTACAACCAAAAATAATTAGCATCAAGCACTAATTATGTAGCATCAAAATGGGTCGTTAAGTGAGTCTCCAAACCAGCATTACGAATTACAGTTTCTTCTTCAAACAGTTACTTGTTAAGATAAATGTAGAGAGTTGAGAAACAAAATGACCCCAACTTCTGTAACACAAAATTTGACACCAAGCCCTTGCTAAAACTCAACACCTATACATTCTTCTGTAAAAACGGTTACACAAAATTCGATCTTTCTTCAAAATGGTACATAGGCAAACTAAATGTTGCTTGCGTAGTATATAATTTCAATAACCTTAACCCGTTAACAAGGCTTTTAAGGCGAGGATGACCCAATTCTAACGCAATATCCAGTCTCTTGTTTAAACAGTACTAACTTGGCAATAGGTAGCTAGTGAGAAAGTGGCACCACAGTTCTGTTATCTGTAAAGACACCTATTTGACACTGCAAAAAATCATTTCCTATGCATTCTTGTGCAAAACATCACACAAAATCCAATCTTTCTTCAAAATGGTACATTGGCAAGATAAATGCCGGCTCAGAGGTATATAATATAACTAAGATAACATTAAAAAGGCTTTTAACGGGACGATGAGGCGATTGTAATACCGATTAAGAAACCAAATGACTGTAAATGCGCCTACATAAAAGTGCAGGAAGTATACTAGTACAGTGATTTTCAGTAAATAATCAAACTGCTAAAGTAATTTAGATACAGAATTGAGAATTGGATAGAACAATGAAAATGTAGAAACATTTATAGAATTATAAAGAATGGGGTTAAGTATAAGAGCGTGTAAGTAAGTATACCTTGGAGTGTGGAGCAGTTTTTTCATGTCATGGCTGAAAAATAGAGATAGCGAGCGAGAAGAAGAATTGGAGGAGAAAGCAAAACAAGTAATTGGATCATTTTTTGGATAAGAAGTCATGTCATGTGTGATTGTCAGCCTACCTACGTTTTCCATTTTTAATTTTTTTCTCTTTTCGTTTTCCTATGAGCTAGTAAGAAAATTTGTTGGGCCTAGAAATTGGTAAATTATAACCCAACAATGTGCTGCCCGGTAAAAAACCCAATACTAAATTGTGCCCATTCGTAAACAAAATTATTGGGGGACAACTTGTTAATAGACGGTTTTCTCCGTCTGCATCTTGTAGAGTACGATCTTTGAGTGTTATTGTGACATCGCAACATACTGCGTATACAGATAATTACAGATAACATTTAAAAGATCGGGAAAGACTACAACACGTAGACAAAACAAAGACAATACTCAGTTGTATCTATTTTAGTTGGGAAAATTGAATTGAAAATTGATCATGATCTTTAGCTGGTCTAGCTTTATTAATTTCACTATTCATAGAATCATACCCAAACTTCCGTATTTTGATTTTGAAACCTCCAGTTGAATGTTCACAGTCAGGTTTCCAATTAATATTAAATAGCTAGATAATACTCACTTCGATCCATTAAAATCTTTTTAAGGAGTTATTTTCTCTTAATTTAAGGAAAGTAGTTTGTAAGTGGTAGTATATTGATGAGGTTGTAAGTGTGTGATAAAGCAAGTGAGAGGGTGAATAAAATGATGATAAGTTAAACGAGCCGAGCTCGAGCCTCATTTTATGCTCGTTCATCTAGGCTCGGCTCGATAAAGTTCGTTAAGGCTCATTATGTTAATAAATTGATATCTTTTATACTTATTTTCAATAGATAAGACTCGTTAGGGCTTTAGCTGGAGCCCATTTTTTTATTCGTTTTTATTAACGAGCCGAGGCCGAGCTTGAGCCGAGTATCACATTACTCGGCACGACTCGGCTCGTTTAACAACGCTAATCTTGATGATGCAACAACTTTAATGCCAAGTGAAGCGAGCAGAGCTCGATAGTTCATCCGCGAGAGTCATGGGTTGTTTGAAAAGAAGTTTCTCAGGTCGCCCCTACCCACAAAATTCGATTTTACTTTGGTTTGTAGTGTGAAGTTTTGTGGTGTTTTAGAATCTTCCATGAAGTTCAAGGGTGTATTTTCAATATCCAACGTTAAGTCGTTAAATGGTTTTAAATCATAAGCACAATTTCTTTCTAATAGTTGGATCATTTGGATGTCGTTGGGGAATCTGTGCAATATGGGTGTGTTGGCTTTTGTTTAAAGCAGAGACGGTTAATTCATCGTCATTATTATCATAATTCTACGTGATGCTTCGTCTCCGTAACTGAGAAGAGAAGTGAGCTGTGAGATTTGAGAGAGATTTTGTGTATTGTATAAATCGTCATTTTCTCTGAGTGAATAGCTTGTAAATATGCGAATTCATTGAAGCAATAAAATCATTGTTCTCCCGTAAATGTAGATTGGATTAATCCATTCAAACCACGTAAATTGTTTGTTTGCTTGTTGATTGATCTCTGATAGTTGTTCGACATTGTGCTTGGGAAAAATCAAGGCAAATTGATGATGGAATAAACTCAACAAGTAGGTTGAAGAACTTTGGGGGTGTTGATATGCTATGACCCTCGCAAGAGGTGTAAGATAATAATCTTGTGCATTGATTCAATAATGAGTACATGTATTTATATAATGTGATTGTTTGATAGCCAAGTATTCTAATCTAATTAGGAATCTACTTTAAATATATAAATATTCAAACAAGAGGGACTGAATTACAATAATTAAATGGCATAGTATATTAAAAACCATGAAGGTTACATTATTATTACATTACATTACACCATGATTTGCGAGTAGGACTAGTAATAACTAACTGATAACGACTTGAAGTAAATGATTAGCAGCGTTCTCTTGTTCTTCTCGGATTATCTTAGCTGATTCATCAACAAAGCTGCTACATCCCTTTACAATCAACTTTTGCAGTGTAGATATATATCCTATGTCGAGTGGAACCTCCATCAGATTCCGGAGATAAACCAAAACAAGGTTCTCCAGACATGGGAAATGTGTGCTTTCAGCAAGCCAATGCTGTAGACTTGAATTTCTAATTTCCAGATACTTTAATCGAAGAAATTCACCCTCCTTTGGCTCCCATGTGTTGGATACTCCTGTGTAGTACTCGAGCTTAAGTACTTGAAGATTTGGTAGTGACCCAATAAGTGATGACAGACGTTCCCATGAATTCCCACAGTCATGAAGACACAGCTTTTTAATACTGTGAAGACACGAAATGCCGGTTATGTTACACCAACCACGAATTGCAAGGTTTTCAAGTTGGCGTAGATCTGAACAATTGAGCGTAAACTTAGATGCATAACCTATTCTCAGTTTCTTCAAATTTGGTATTCCTCTAATCGAAAATCTGGTGAAGCTAAATCCTGTGGCCCATGAAAGAGTTTGCAAGTGTTCTAAGACCGGATTGGTTTCACTAGAGAGTGGAAACAGCAAGGTGCAATTACTTCGTGGGATCACTACATGCCTCAAATTTGGAATCTTCCAGATATCTTCTGAAATTGTAATCAACTCTATAGTACCTTCTGTAACAATTAAAGTCTCTAGCTTTTGAAGCTTTGATATTGATTTAGGTACCAACATGCTAGCAGAGTTAGGTATCGATGCCCATCGTTTGATATCATCAACAATGCAACTAAACTGAAGTAACCTTAAATTAGTTAGCTCGAATATTTGACCAAACATGTACTCTGCACTCACCCTAACACCGTATAGCACTTTGAGTAATCTGAAACGCTTCAGTTGGTGGTAGGTGGGAATATTCATGAATAGAAGAGAACGAACAAAGGTATTGTAACATGCATCATAGGTGGATAAGTCTGACCTTTTAGTAGAGACACTTACGTGGCGCTGGGACGTGGAGATATCTTGAAAATTAACATCTTGGTAGTAGCCAACAACACGCTGTAAGAACTTGTCTTGTTTAGCTATTCTTAAGCTCAACTCCCGTGGCACGTCATGAATGCTACAACTTCTGATTGTTCCATTGCTTCTCTTTGCTACGACCAGAAGAAGATTCCTCTTCACAAGATCCTCCAAGTACTCCTCAGCAGTTTCTTCTAGTCTTTGAGATGCTCGTGGTTTTATAAAACCTTCAGCCACCCAAAGACAAAGTAAGTCTCTGGTTGGGATGCAAAAATCTTCAGGAAATGCTCCCATATAGAGAAAACACGACTTCAAGTGAGGAGGCAAATTGTTGTAACTCAAAGATAGAACTGCATCTAATCGGCCGTCTCTTGTGGCTGCTTCATTGATGTTTCTTTCCACTTGTTCCCAATAACTGTTGTTCATGTTGGATTTCAGAAGTCCAGCAACCACAATGATTGTGAGTGGGAGTCCGTCACAATTTACTGCGATCCTTCTTCCCAAATCTTCCAACTCTGGGGGGCAAGATTCACCTCCGTAGATGTTCTTGCGGAGAAGATCCCAAGAAGTTTCTTTGTCCATGAATTGCATTTGGTGCTGAGGACCAGAAGAACTGACCTTTTCTGCGACATGAGACAATCTTGTCGTTAAGATGATACGGCTGTATGTCTGGTCTTTTGGGATTGCGCTAAGGATACCTTGCCACGCCTTTTCATCCCACATGTCATCCATAACGATGAGGAATCTCCGTTTGTGTAGTCTTTTATGGACCTGAACATCCAAGGGCTCGGATTTTCCCACGGTTGGGGTTTTCTGTACACTCAATGACTCTGCATCTTTCTCGTCAATTGGCTTCTGACCTTCCAGGAGCCCCTTAAGAATCTCCTGAACATTATATTCTTGGGAAACAGTTACCCAAAAACAAACATCAAAATGATTAATTATATCCAGATCTTCATAGACAGCTCTAGCCACAGTAGTTTTTCCGATACCACCCATCCCGACAACTGGAATGATCTGCAGTGATTTCTCATGGCTGGTGACACGTTCAATGATCCGCTGCAAATCCTCTTTGATTCCCACCCTGCTTCCTTGTTCAACTATTGACAAACTTGTAGCTTGAGAATCACGGCCAGCCACAGCTTTCGTGTTTTGTTTGAATAGCTCCTCTACCTCCTTTGCTTCTTGGAGAATGGAATCGACTTCTTCAATGAACCTGCAGAACATCGAAGGCAACAATGCGACGTTGGCAGCTGCAACTTGCATAACTTCACACGGCGAGCCCTTCAAGTTTGATTCAATGAAATCTTCAAGTCGATAGACGAGATCAGTGAGTCTACTTTCCAGTTGACTAGTCATTGAAGCGCAATTGCCAGGAACAACTTCCAGAAAGTTTTGTAACGATATGATGCTCTGGTGGAGAGAAATCATTTGGTGTTTGCCACAAAGAGAAGTGTAATCCTGTTCATGTGGCAGGATTTCGTCAATCACTCGGGCAACAGAAAGAAGAGCAGCATATGCCATTTTGAATGGAGAAAGAAACGTTACAATTTGGAAAACAAGTAGCCTAGCCTTTTGCAGTGGAAGTAAAAAGACAAGTTGGGAAGGAGCTGGTTACGTTGTGTCTTTTATTGAAGCTATATATCTAGTGTAGTAGTATTATATAAAGCAGGGTATTATGCAACAAATTTGAAGGCAGCACAGCTCATTCAATTCAATTCATGTAGGTAAGCATGTATTCTGCTACAACTTTGAAATCACCAACTTGTACACTAGTATTTCAATATATCTTATTACATTAATCATGTGATTACTAATCTAAGTCGTCTCTCTAGCTACTTAACATATGGATCTTGTCTTCTTGATTTAAACATATACTAATACATGATTCTCATAATAAATAACTCACAAATCTCACCATATGTAAATAATTTAAATTAAAGATGAACCTACATTATTAATTAAATTATACATGCTAGTAATGAAAATGTGTTTTTAACCAGCTACCATATGCCTGCAATGTGAATTCAATGAATGGACAAAATAGTGTTTACACGTAACCTACACATCACACAGACACACACCATGTACTATTGACTGTAGCAAATTAATTTGATTCGGATTCAAACCGGTCCCAAAATTTGGAAACCCCTCCATGCTTTTCTGAACCATCTAGCAATACACTTGTGAGAGTGTTCTCATTACACTCTTGTAGTATTAGAGAAACCTCCTTCCACTTCTTTCCGACAACCTTAAGTTTGAGATAATTTATCATTCACACTAAAATTTAATTTACTCACGTGTCTTATATTGATACAAAGATTGCACAACCCACGTCATAACGAGTTATGAAATACGTTCTGCAAATCAAGTGACCACTAAACCTTCTCAAATTACAGCTTAAGGTTGTCCCCTCTCAACATTTTAAATAACACATTTATATATTAATTCTCCTAGTGGAGATAAGAAGGGAAAGCGTTCACATATTAGAAACTTTTGATGTCATGATACAATTTCTTAACACAATTTGTCTTGTGAAGAATAGACTTACATTGACTTTGAGTGTGCATGTTACATCTCCACCTAATGACAGCGAAGAGTAAATATAATTAAAACAATTACTCCATTTACCCTTCTATTTCTTCTAATTTTGTTGATAAAATATTCAAATGTAAAACATGAGACGAGAAATAGAAAGTAATTCATACTAAGACCATCTCCAACAGTAGTTGAAAAAGAAGTCCCAGCAGTTTGCGACTCGGTTGGAACTCTGCTGGAGTCCCAAATGAGTCCCAGCGGTTAGGACCAGTTGCAAAATTTGGGACTCGTCCCAACAAGTCCCAACTCCATTTTTACTTTTCTTTTTGAGTTTTTTTTTATTTCTTTTCTTTTTTATGTTTTCTTTTGTCCCTTCTTTATTTTAATCTCTTCTTATTTTATTTATTTTTTGATTTTGTTTTATTTTTTATTTTTTTGTTTTCTTTTTATTTTTTATATTATTTTCTTTGTTAGATTTTGATTCATTTGTTTATTTTGAATGTAATAATCGAAACAGAGGTACATATAATAAATCACATGTAGAATTTAAACTATAAATATACTAAAAAAATGTAATATTTGACATAATACATCACTCGTACATAATTCATCCATGTATATGGAATATTGTGTAATTTTCAATTTCAAGTATTGTAATTGTTTTAAGTATGTAATTTTTATTTTCAAGTAATGTATTTTTAAAATAATTAATGATAATTAATTAACGACATTTAAAATAAATTCAAGAATAAAGTTAATTTCAAAGGAAATTAGAAAAGAAAATGAAAAATTAAATTTGAAAGAAATATGAAAAGAAAATAAATTTGGGCCTTAACTGTTGGAGTAAAGAATTGTAGAGAGTTGTAGTGCGTGGAATGCTGACGTGAATCGTGACAGTGAAAGTTGACTACAGAAAGCTGCAACTACTGGAGATAGTCTCACTTAAAAATGGAAAGGCGTTGGTTCACATATAATAACTTTCTTGAAACGTGGTTAACGGCGTTTTACATTTAACGGAAATTCAGGCCTACATGGCTACATGCATAAGGTATTTCAATGAACATAGAGAATACTAAAAAAGTCCACATATAAAATGGTGATATCATAAACGTTTGAATTTCGTTAAATTAACATGTAATTGTTGCCTGTCTCATCAGCTAATTACTTACATATATAGTATATTATGTATATACCGTTTACAAAATTAATTGTGATTATAAATAAGTATTTTTCAATGGCCAATGCTCATGTGAGTGCGACTTCTCAACATGTTCCGATATAAGCTACTACAATCATTACTCCAGTATATATTTTCGAAAATGAAGAATTGTTTAGATGTTTAATAAGTAAAGTGAGCGAACTATCTCAATTTGATATGTCATACTTTTACTAAGTTGGATGGTTTTCAGAAGTACACACGCAAATATACTTCATGCACTATCATGAATTAATATATGTCCAAGTCTAGCTTAATTTCACAATTCATATATAGAATCATAGGTGTGTTGTAGTTGTAACTAATTAAAGCAATGCAGGTGTAACTAATTGACGCAATGCAGGATTTTTTTTTTCAAAAACTGGAATTTCATCAGAGGAATACATTTGGGGCTTAGAGTTTGGTTCCCCTTTTCTTTTTATTTATTTTTGGAAAATGTAGTAGGTAATTAGCGGGGAAGGGAGTAGTGAATCTAGAACAATAAAAGGGTCGAGAAGAGTCGATAGTTAGACTATCTCTCCTTAAAACTTTATTGCTCCGCTACGGCGCACACATATTTTATGCAACAGTCTCTCCAGATAAAACTTATCTTAAACGTCTAGGTTGCAATCCGATAGTCGAGTCTTTCAAACCTTATTTTGTGTGTATAAGGATGCACAGATTAGCAAGAGGGAAAGAACAAGTATGACTTGTGTTGTGTGTTCTTGTGAAGATTTTTTTCACATATCTATACTTGTTTGGTGATCTTTCTCAAGAGTTGTATATTTCCATTACATGTGTTAACTCTTCATTCAATAGACACAATTTGAAAGAGACACAATTATTCAATTCAAGGGAAGTGTCCATCTATGAAAAGACAAGGAAGAATTCGAATTCTGAGAAAGTCGTGACTTCCCCCTCACCGCGGTCGGTTAAGCGAAACAAAGTTTATGTTTAACCCGACCGTGGTGAGCTCCATTTTTCTCCCGCATTTGATTTTTCCTTCTTTCTTTTCGATTACTTTGCTCTTTAGACAAGAATTTTAGCACATAATATTACGAATCCTCATGTTTAAGATGACTTAAACTCATTCATGTATTGATCAAACACACTTAAAGCATTAATTACCCTTTCACAACTTGGTGATTTTAGTGACTTAATACACAAAGTGTAATTCATTTTAACAACGAGATACACGCTACACGGAATGCTTGTTTCCGATGTGTATTCATCGAACAAATTAAAAGCTCATCCATTCACTAAAATTTCAACATTTTTTATGAGCATTAATCAAATCACAAAGTATTGTGTAAAATTATCTATAATTGACTAAAAATAAGACTGAGTTAATGATATTGTTACTTAAAAATAACATTAATATGTTTAAGTAAAACGTTTATATTGTTAATGAAACACATATTTTATTTATGATAATTAAACATCAATGTTGTTAAGTAAACAATTAATCTAAGTTCTAGATAATTCTAGATAATAACTATAATGTTTGTCACCATTTTTTTTATCTTTAATTTGAAATATATCATGGTCGAGAAAACTAGGTTGTGATGAAATAGAATTTGGAACATAGAGCAATGCATCTAATTTTAGGACAGCATCGATCTTTGGTTAATTTGAACACGACCATCTGCGTAGTATTAGAATCATTAAAATTTGGTCACAGAATATCAAAGTGATCAGGAAGCTAGGAAGGTTACACATTACAATATTACGTAATACATGTATAGTACTCTCTCCCTCCCGCAAAACTTCATACAATTGTCATTTTTAGCCGTCCCACAGAACTTCATACATTACCAAAAAAGGAAGCTACGCCACACCCAACAAATACTAATAAACAATCTCAACTTTACACTCAAATTACACATTTTGCCACTAAAAGTACACTTTTTCCCACATTTTCTATATTCTATCATTACTTTAACTTTTTGCATAAAACTGCGCACTAACAAATTATCCGGGACGGAGTAAGTATATGCGATCGATCGAGTCTACCAACCACGTCGATTAGTAATAACGACTTGAAGTAAATCATTCTCAACGCTCTTCTGTTCCTCACGGATTCTCTCAGCAGATTCATTCACTTTGCTCCAGCATCTGTTTAAAATCAACTTGTGCAGTGTAGGTATATACCCTATGTCCAGTGGGATCTCTTCTAGATCCCAGATATCAACCATAACAAGTTTCTCCAGACATGGGAAATGTGTGCTGTCAGCCGACCATTGCTTTAGATTTGAATCAATTTTTAGGTATTTTAACTGAAGAAAGTCACCCTCCGTTGGCTCCCATGTGCCGGGTTCATTATCCCATTTCCGGAGCTTAAGAACCTGAAGATTTGGTAGTGAACCAACAATTGAAGACAGATCTTCCCATAAAAAGCCACATCCATACAGACTCAACTTTTTAATACTGTCAGGAAAGACAATATTTTTCCACCCACAAAAATTAAGTGTCAGGTTTTCTAGTTCACATAGATCACCAAAATTGACCAAACGATCATGTGAATCATATATTTTCAGTTTCTTCAAATTTTGTATTCTTCTAACCACATATTTGGTGGACCTGGCTCCTTTGGCCCATGAAAGAGTTTGCAGGTGTTCTAGGACAGGATACCCTTGGCTGAAAACTGGAAAGAGCAAGGTGCAATCATCTTTTGGCATCACCATATGCCTCAATTTCGGAATCTTCCATATATCTACTGGAATACTTAACCTTGAACCTTTTGCAACTATTAACGTCTCAAGCTTCTGAAGCTTGGATATTGAATTTGGTACCACCACGGTACCACCAAACCCATCGTTGTAGCACGTAAAATGAAGTAATCTCAGATTGGTTAGTTCAAATATTTGACGCAGCACGAACTCACTAGTTGCCCTTACACCATATAGCACTTTGAGTAACTTGAAACGAGATGCGACTAATGATAGTTGCAAGGAGGCCGGACAATGTATGAATAGAAGAGAACGAATAAACGTATTGCACATATTGGAGGAGCGGTTAAATCTTTTAGTAGAGACACTTACGTGGCGTTGGGATGTAGTGATGTTTCCGAGTGTAATGTCATCTATCAACGGGCCGATGAAACGCTGTAGAAAGTTGTCTTCTTTAGCTTTTCTCAAGCCTAACTCCCGTGGCACATCATGAATGCTGCAAGTCCTGATCTTTCCGTCGCTTCTCTTTGCATCGACCAGAACAAGATTTCTTTTCACAAGATCCTCCAAGTATTCCTCAGCAATTTCTTCTAGTCTTTTAGATGCTTGGGGTTTTATAAAACCTTGAGCAACCCAAAGACAAAATAAGTCGCTGGTTGGGATGCGGAAATCTTCAGGAAATGCTCCCATATAAAGGAAGCAGGACTTCAATTGAGGAGGCAAATTGTTGTAACTCAATGAGAGAACTGCAACTAATCGTTCATCTCTTGTGGCTGCTTCATTGATGTTTCTTTCCACTTCTTCCCAATAATTCCTGGTCATGTTGGATTCCAGAAGTCCACCAACCACAACAATTGTGAGTGGGAGTCCATCACAGTTTGCTGCAATCCTTCTCCCCAAATATTCGAACTCAGGGGGGCAAGATTCAAGTCCATACACCTTTTCGCGGAGAAGATTCCAAGACGTTTCTTTGTCTAGGAAGTGCATTTGGTGCTGAGAACTTGCAGAATTGACTTTTTCTGCAACATCAGACGATCTTGTCGTTAAGATGATACGACTGGACGTCTGGTCTTTTGGGATTGCGCTGAGTATGCCTTGCCATGCTTTTTCATCCCACATGTCATCCATGACGATGAGAAATCTTCGATTGCGTAGTCTTTTATGTACCCGCGTATCCAAGGGCTCGTATGCTCCTTTAGCTACTTTTTTGTTGCTCAAGGACAACCCAGAATTTCCCTCGGTTGGGTTTTTTTGGACACTCAATGACTCGGCAGTTTGTATCTCAACTTCTAGAAACCCCTTAAGAATCTCTTGTATGTTATATTCTTGGGAAACAGTGACCCAAAAACAAACATCAAAGTAATTACGTATCTCCGGATCTTCATAGACAGCTCTAGCCAGAGTAGTCTTTCCGATCCCCCCCATCCCGACAACCGGAATGATCTGCAGTGATTTCTCACGGCTGGTGACACGTTCAATGATCTTCTGTAAATCCTCATTGAGTCCCACCTTAACTTCGTTGCTTCCCGGCTCATCAATTGACGAACTTGAAGATTGAGAATCAAGGACAGGCGCAGCTTTCATGTTTTGTTTGAGTAGCTCTTCCATCTCCTTTGCCTCCTGGACAATGGAACTGATTTCTTCAATGGAACGGCAGAACATCGAAGGCAATAACGTGACATCGGCAGCTGCAACTCGGATACTTCCACATGGCGAACCTGTCAGGTTTGATTCAATGAGATCTTCAAGTCGATAGACAACATGAGTGAGTCGACTTTCGAGTTGAGTAGTACTCATTGAAGCATAATTGCAAGGAACAACTTGAAGAAAGTTTTGTAATGAAATGATGTTCTGGTGGAGAGAAATCATCTGGTCCTTGCCACCAAGAGAAGTGTAATCCTGTTCGTGAGGCGTGATTTCGTCAACCAATCGGGCAAGAGAAAGAAGAGCAGCATGAGCCATTTTTAAAGGAGAAACGTTAACAAGAAAAAGCAGCCTAGCCTTGATTTTGCAGTGGAAGTAAAGAGAAAAGTTGGTTATGTTTATTGGGGCTATCTAGTGTAATTCGTGGAGGTAATGATCCGAGTGTTTGTTTCTGTTTGACCCAATTTTTTTGTTTGGATCTCCATTGTACACTGTGCTATTTGAAATGGAGTATTTCAATTCAACCGACACTAGCCCTGTCACTCTCATCACTATCTTCCAAAAAAAAAATCACTTTCACTCTCTCTTACCCTCCTCTACCGTGGAACACAAATCCAGCCATAACTTCCGATAAAATTGTTGAATTTCACATCCGAATATACGAATGAGTTCATCTCTTCCCGATCTATTTAATGATCCGTTTAAATTTTCAAAACGGCACAAAAAAGTTGCCGGCCACCGGTTTCATGGAGGTGAAAAGCTCGAAGTTAACTGGAGGTGAGAGATTGGCTGTCGCGGCTGCCGATGTATTTCATATGCTATACAGGTTGATTTTCTTACCTTCCAAGTTTCATATTTGATTAAGTAAGCTTTGACAGTTTCTGAATTGTATATGTTCTGTATTTATTTGCGTCTAGTGTATTTAGAGACTTGTCAATTTGTCTTTCTATTGGGAAAAGATTTTTGGGACCAAATTCAATCGTATTTGTATGTTTTTTATGGATTAGAGGGATCTGGGCTTTCCTAGATTAAGTCCAACCGCTCATAAGCACGTACTGAGGTGGATTTCCTTTATGCTTGCTCATTAGCTCGCACCATCTTCTTCTCCTTCCAAGCTAAATTAATCTTTACAGATCTATTCCTATTCTTAGGAACATTGATTATTCAGTTTAGCATTTTAATGTTGTTTTCCTACTACATGTTATGTTAGCTAGACTAATGGGACTCATGTCTACGTTACCTATCATTATGAACCTTTGACATTTTAATGGTTGACAGATTAAATGCCAAGATTTGTACAAATTAAATGCCAAGATTTGCCTAAGTTGAATTCCCAATTTGATTCAGTAACAGAACTCGTTAATTAGTTTAGTGAAATTAGTTGCCAATTGATGACACATTAACTACATAGAAGTTGTAATCTTGGAATGACAATTATTTTGGGAGTTACAAACTTACAATTGCAATTATCAATTATACTAAACTAAGGGGGTATATTGAATATTTAGGCTCTGTTATTTTCAACTGAAATTTACTGAACTGAACTGAATTGTAGTATAAAATATAACTAAGCAGAACTGAACTGAACTGAATGGAACGGAACTGAACTGAACTGAATGAGTTTTCAGTTGAAGAGAACAGAGCTTATTCACCAAATCATAGAAAAATTAGTAGATGGAGAATGTGGAGAAAAGAGACAGCATGCATCTTACTATGGATTCGTTCTAAACAAAAGATGCTATATATACTGCAATTTACTACAGAACACGATAGAATATTACTTTATCAAATTCCAATACAAATCATTTCATTCTTACACATCTCTTACACATTCTTACAAAATCTATTCAAATATCCTACAAACCTATAAATATTACTCCCCCAATTTCAGAAAAAGTGTTACATTTTACTATTTTGCGGTCAACTGTCTTCGCGTTTAACCATAATTTACTCTTAAATGATATTAATAAATAAATTATTAATGTTAGAACTGTAGGACCGGGATTGGTACTTCTGGACAGTTTCAAACGATGTTGACTATTGATGTTGAGTCAACACCGTTTCTCAACAGTGTACAGTGTTCAACTAAACTACGGCAATAGTATACTGTGATTGACGGAACTCTGTAAAGTGCAGCGGAATAAAACTGAACACGAGATTTCTAAAGCCGGTATATAAAGATACCCAAGCGGTCAGCAAAACTTCTACTAAACTTGAAAAGTAGAATTACAAAAAGAAGTTTAAATCAATCACAAACGATTGATTAAACTTACAGAAAACTAGACCTAGATCAGATAAGAAAAACCTATTCTAGTTCAATGATACTAGAGTAATTCTCAATCTTTAGAGAACACTCACAAGTAAACACCGATGTAAAGGTCTAGTAAAGCAAGACGCCTAAAACATATAATCTTTGTTCTTCAAAGGCAATTGGCAGCCTTGCATTGGCTTGATCTTCTCATATATATAGATGCCAGGATCGATCTCATGGAGAAGGCTCAAGCCCAAGTCGAAACCTGTTGGGTTTCTTTCATAAGAAAACTGCCTTTGATGTATTAATGGTATAAGGAGTCTTCTAGATATCAATCTCTTTCAAATCTCACTTTCCTTATAGCATCAAATTCTTCCTTGAATCATTATGACAGCTTCCTTCTTGCATTATGCTTCTTATTTTCCTTTTTGCTACTGATTGCTTTTGCTACTGATGCAAGAATCGCCATAAAGGTTCGCCATGACCAATCGTGATCCATTAAGCATGTTGAGGCCCAACTTGATATATCCTACAAAATAACCATAGAAAAACAACTACAATTGTCGAACCGGTTAATAAACGAAGAAAGGCCGAATTAACAAAACAAGTGCAATATAAATTGCACTTTCAATTAAAATTAATGAAAATTTAGTAATTAAAATTTTATTATATGATTTTATTAAATTATTTACTATTATCGTTTATGAGTAATTTGTGGTCAAACTCGAAGAAAGTTGATCGGTCAAAGTCAAAATGTAACACTTTTTCTGAAATGGAGGGAGTACAATTTAACACCAAACACAAAACTCAATTCCAATTTAGTTACTATTTATCAATTCGAAACTTAATTCAAATTTAGTTCAAAATGTAGAACCAAATACTCGGGATGTATTCGTGATACAACTTTGAAATCACTAGTAAGAATTAGGCTCTGTTCTGTTCGTATGAATAGAACACGATAGAATTGATCCAAACTAAACTGAATAGACTGAAATAGATTTAATTGTAGTATAAAAAACAACTATACATGACTTGTCATGAACTGAAATTAATGAGTTTTGATATGATGATAATAATTCCTTAATATTCCGTTAACTTGTGAAGTATTTCAATATCTTATTTTATGCATTAATCATGTGACTAGCTAGTAATAAAGTCGTCTCTCTAGCTACTTAACATATGGATATGGATATTGTCTACTTGCTTTAAACGTAAACTACTTAGACTAATGTAGTAATATACATACGTTTCCTCAATAATTAACGGGCTGGCGTATAAGATCAAAATTAAACAAAAGGTTAATTAATAATTGACCAAAACTGCATTATTTCTTACCAGCCGTTTGCCCAGCATGTGAATCAATGAATGCCCGGAGAAACTATCAAGTGTTCACATATGAACCTACACTTCAAACACTACTATTCACTAATTATTTTTTTTTCCAGCTCAAATTCTTCAATGAGTTTATCCTGGCTCGGTGGGACAATTACAAATGCTCGCACACATGCCAACCTGGTTCGGGTGTTCAAACCGGTCTCAAGATTTGCAAACCACCGCATTCACATGTACAAAATTTTAAAGCCATTTAGCAATGCGCACGTGTGAGCTAGTGTTTTCTAGTATATACGCTGTTACAATAGAGAAATCTTCATTTTCTTTCCAATGTGGGACAACTAGTTTCGGTTATAAACATTTAAGTCAATTTATCATTCACATTAAAAATTAGTTTACTCACATGTTTTATACCGTTACGAAAATTGCACAACTCACTGTAGTTCAAAATTTTCCATAAACACTTCAAAATTTGAATAAGACGCTTAATTAATTATAATTAAGAAAGAAATTCTGAAACATCCAATAGATAAGAAGGAAAAGTGATCACATGTAACAACTTTTGGTGTCATGATACAATTAATTTCTTAACGCAAATTGTGTTTTGAAGAAGATTGACTTTGAGTGCATGCATGTTACATGTACACTTGTTGCCAGAGAAGAATATATATAATTAAAAATGGAGAGCAACCGTGTCTGTCTATATACAATGGTTTTTGAGACACATAAGGTATTTCGGACGGGGTAGCTCGGCAAACCAAAAAATGTTATCTGCCCCAATCCCGTGGGTTCACAACTTTGTTTAGTTTTGTTCAAAAGATCATCCAAACAAATATTTGTGCTAAGAAAAAAATAACATTCCCGGTTTTTAATTTTAGATCTTTCCATTGAATTCCAGAAGCACCTATCAGAGCATCTCCAAGAGTAAAAGCATAGAAATTGAATCTTTCATAACAAATGTTTATTTCGATTGATATTGTTACATGCCTACTACTATGACTGAAGGGAAAAAAATAGGTTCACATGCCGCATGAATTGATAGTATTTAATTTGCAAATGCCACAGTACATGAATTGAATTGAATTGATCACTGACAATTCATGTGGCATTAATTGATCACTGACAATTCATGTGGCAATCAGTGATCAATTCAATTCAATTGTTATGGCACATGCCACATGAATTGAATTGGTCATGATATCTAGGCTGGTCTAGCTTAATTAATTAATTAATTTCACTATTCATAGAATCATAGCCTCATACTTTAGTTTAATTAACAATTATTAACTATATATATACTAGCATTTTCCTGTGATTTTTGAAAACATTTAAATGTGATTTTTGAAAACATTTAAAAATAATAAATAAAAGGGATAAACTTACACCAATGAGATTCGAACTCTGCACCTTTTACTTAAACAATAACACATATACGTATCAGATTCAAATTGAATAAGTAAGATCAACGAATGAGATTTAAATTGAATTATAAACTTAGTAAAACTTTGTGAATTATTATACTACTTTGAATATATATATATATATATATATATATATATATATATATATATATATATATATATATATATATATATATTATAGTATAGTATAGTATAGACGGTGACTTATAAAACTACGATGATTATAGTATAGTATAGACGATGACTTAACATCGATCGATCGATCTTGTACATTATTATAGGTGATGATCGATCAATGGATCGATCCGCTGAAAAAAGAAGTTAGCTAGCTAAAAAAACAATCAATTAAATTAAATTAAGCATGGATGCTAGTGTAGGATTCCTACTGGAGAACTTGAAATCTCTGGTGTTGTATCAGGCTGACTTGATCGGAAACGCGAAGCACGAGCTGGACGGGCTGACGGATGATCAAGTGAAATGGTCTCCAATATTATACATTTCACTTAGCCCAGTACACTCCATCATATTAGCTAAATCAACAAACTCAGCTTCATGTACCAAATAACCACGAAACCTGTCACTTGTCTGCAATACATTATTGAAATCCCCGATCAGGCACCAAACACCTTTCAGTTGCTAATGTAAATTCTCTAAATCTCTCCACACCTCAAGTTGGTTATATGCATAAATAGCAATAAACCAGTAAAGAAACACACCACTAGGAGAGTAAATACCACAATGCAACATCTGTTCAGTACAACACACAAACCTCACATCAATTTTATGCTTGTCCTATAAAATTCAAATCCTACCATTCTCATGATGAGAATAATTATCCATGACATACCAATGCACTCCCAACTTAGTTTGAATGGAAGCTGCCTTTTCTTTCTTTACCCTTGTTTCAACCAACACAACAATATCAGGTTTTAAACGATACAGACAGGAGCCAATCTCTCTATGTTTTCCTAGTATATATACGCTCTTACAATCGAGAAACCTTCATTTTCTTTCCATTGTGAGACAACTAGTTTCAATTACAAACATTCAAACCAATTTATCATTCACATTAAAAATTAATTTACTCACATGTCTTACACCATTACCAAAATTGTACAACTCACTTCACAATATGAACACAATAAATTGAGTGACTGAACCTTATATATAGTTCAAAATTTTCCATTAACACTTCAAAATTTGAATAAGACGCTTAATTAATTATAATTAAGAAAGAAATTCTGAAACATCCAAAGATAAGGAGGAGAAGTGATCACATGTAACAACTCTTGCTGTCATGATACAATTTCTTAACGCAAATTGTCTTTTGAAGAAGATTGACTTGGAGTGCATGCATGTTACATGTACACTTGTTGCCAGAGAAGAATAAATATAATTAAAAAATGAGAACAACCGTGTCTATATTAAAAATATAGTACTTATGATTTTTTTAATCTTTCATATAATTAATTTTAATATAACAAATGTTGATTTCGATTGATATTGTTACATACCTACTACAATGTCACTTGATACTAACGACGTCAACAAGACTGAAGGGAAATAAATACGTTCACATGTAACAACTTTAATTCCTCAAATGTCGTTAACGGAAATTCAGGCCTACAAACACAGACAACCCTTATAAATTATAAAACTCAACATGAACAATATACTAAACAAAATTATTAACAACCTGTTAATAGATAGTCTATTTTTCAATGGTCAATGCGCATATGAGTACGCCTTCTCAACATGTTCCAATCGATATAAAGCTATAATTATTACTAGTATTTAGTAATAGTATGTTTTAAAATGAACAACTTGATTCATTAGAGATCTTTAATAAGGAGTACTATATATATAGTATTATAGTACTGAGGCAAGTAAACTCTCTTAATCATTGACAATTTGATACAGTATAATAGTATATGATCTCTATACTATAAATGTATAATAAGTATCTCTGCAGACAAACGCACGCAAATTAAATGTAGTTATAGCACATGTCGCATTAATTGAATTGGTCATGATCTCTATACTTTAGTTTAATTAACAATTATATATTAACTATATACTATATAGTAGTATAGTATAGACGATGACTTAACATCGATCGATCGATCGATCTTGTACATTATTATAGGTGATGGATCGATCCGCTGAAAAAAGAAGTTAGCTAGCTAGCTAAAAAAGCAATCAATTAAATTAAATTAAATTAAGCATGGATGCTAGTGTAGGATTCCTACTGGAGAACTTGAAATCTCTGGTGTTGTATCAGGCTGACTTGATCGGAAACGCGAAGCACGAGCTGGACGGGCTGACGGATGATCTTGGAAGATTCAAGGCGATTCTGGAGGACGCGTCTCGGAAATCGAAGAAGGATGAACTCTTCCAGCAGTGGGAGAGGCGAATAAGAGATGCAGTGTACGATATAGAAGACACGATCGATGGTTGTGTGACAAAGGCAAGTGCAGCTGGAAACAAGATTTGGATCGTCAAACTTGTGGATAGTTTCAAAACAGGGGCTCTAGCAGAAGAGGTCCGAACACTAAGGAAATACAAGGTCAAACCTCTCATGGATGAGTTCCATTCTGCAAAACTCAACATTATTGCTCATCACATACCTGACAATGTCCAAGATGATGCCACCAAAATAAGGCAACAGGTACGCTGCAGTACGCACTTTTATTCTTCCTTACTTGCATAATTAACGAGTAGTAATAATAATCATAATATTGATCATTTACTTACAAATATATATTGATGTGGGGTAAAAATGGATAAGTCGCTAGTTGGTTCGTCGACGTCCTAGATGGATGTAGTTCTTGCTCGAACGATGATATTAGTTAGCGGAAGTCGAATAGTCCTTGGTTCAAGTCGCCTTTACTTTGATTAAATTCGTGACTTCGCGAAGGTCGGAAAGTGTGCGGACGAAAAAGTGGACCTAGACACGTTTGTGGTCCGAGGTTGAGTCCGTCGGTCCTCCGTTGCGTCTGTCGGTCCTCGGTGGTGTCCGTCGTTGATATGTGACAAGAAAATAAGGGGTTAGACCCTTTTGGGCCGGTTTGCCTTGGACAACCCGGTACTTAGATTCAACTAGTTAATAAGTCGGTCGACTTTTTTAATCTAGGACTTAAAAACTTCGATAGTATATTTTCAGAAGTCGTTACTTACCGTTTATGAGGAGTAGATGCCTTGTATTTATAGGCAAAGGTTTGTTATCATCCTCTCTTGGATGAGTGCCAAGTGTACGGTCCGGATTCGTCCATGCTAGAACCTGGGCTCATGGGCCCTTAATGGACTTGGTCCATTAAGTAGATGATGCTTGGATCAGTCAAATGTCAAGAAATTGGTATCTTGATTTTGGTGTAGTCGGACCTTTAATTTTGGTTTGGTCGAACTCCCTTGATAGCATTGTCCCGATATGATTAAGTCTTCTTAGTTCGAGAGTAGGACTTATATATATATATATATATATATATATATATATATATATATATATATATATATAACACGAATGTTCCTATCTTAATTAATTAAGTAAATTAATTAAGTAAAGACTCTAAGTATGTACATAAATATAAATACCCTGTTTGCAACTAGAAAAATTAAGAATATATATTTCATCTTGTGTTGCGTTCGATCTGCTTCTTGATTTCATAATTTTCCGACGATTCTCTACGATTGCAAGGAGGTCACTCATAAGACTTTAATCCCCCAACAAAGTTAGCTACGAGAGATTTTTTTTTTCTTTTTGTAAAGGATAAATGTTTTTCTATTGATGATTATAAATCTTACATAGAATAGAGCCTATAACAACAACAAGTCTCAACCTTTGCCACAAACAATTCAAATTCCTCAACCTTCGGCGACAATGATCTTAAACTAACTTCAAATTGGAAATCAAAGTGTCCATTTCGTTGTTTAGTATGTCTAAACATTCATTGTAAATAACTCTAAATGGCTACAACCAAATCACTCATTTTGTATATGAGATAAAGGTTTAATTACAACCACACACGGTGTTAGATGCCCCTTTCTCAATAGACCTCCAAAATGTATCTACAATATCACACCCAACCTCAAAAGTGAAATTAAGAGATCACCAAGAACAAACTTACAGACCCTATTCCCCAACTGTTCCAAGAGTGAAATACATTTCTCCTTATACTGCTAACAAAATTAATACCGTACAACTTCATATATTTGTCATAACTTTTTACCTAAAATTACGCGCCAACCATAATATTTGTTTGTTGTTTTTCACTGATCAGTCACTGAATGTTGTCCATGTTTTATAATACGAGCAGAAGAGCAAGCACATAGTTGGATTTGAAAAGGAGACCAATTTATTTGTGGACCTTCTCACTCGAGAATCAAACAAATTGGAAATCACTTCAATCATCGGAATGCCTGGCCTAGGCAAGACCACTTTGGCCTGGAAGATATTTGAGCACCAAACCATCGGCTATGAGTTTAACATTCTTCTATGGGTCAATGTTTCTGATACTCCCAACATCAGGAAAATTCTTATGGATATCATCTTCAAGCTCACCACCTCCAAGCCCGACTCATCTCTCACAAATGAACAACTAATCACCCAAGTCCAGGATCGTCTGGACGGAAAGAAATTCTTCATTGTCCTAGACGACGTCTGGACAGTCGGTGCCTGGACAGAGCTCAGTGCATTTTTTCCCCCAGATAACAAATGGGGTAAGGTATTGATTACCACTCGTAACACGCTCGTGGGGAAAAACTCTGCTATGAATCCGTTGCACGCCCATGACCTGAGGTTCCTGAATGACGACGAGAGTTGGGAACTCCTCCAGTACCAAGTATTTGGCAAGCTTGGTGATATGCCTCAAGAACTGCAGCGCGTGGGTAAGGACATCGCAGATGATTGCAAGGGACTTCCCCTTTCCATCGTAGTCATTGGAGGAATTCTGAATGAGAAAACATCAGGAGCAGGGGATAACATTACTGCTATAGAGACTGAATGGAATGAAGTTTCTAAGAGGATGAAAACTTATCTAGCTGGCAAAGATGTGCTTACAAATATCATATCACTCAGTTATGATAAACTCCCTTATGAGTTGAGAAACAGCTTTCTCTACTTGGGCGTTTTCCCTGAAGATGCCGACATCCCTGTCAAAAAACTGATTCGCTTGTGGATAGCCGAAGGCTTTGTACAAGAACGCCCTCCTATGAGTATGGAGGAAGTTGCCTTGGACAACTTGAAAAGCCTTATCAATCGGAACTTAGTAATGGTTAGGGTAGAAAAGAATGATGGCGAGCCTAAAATATGTCACATCCATGACACGATACGTGAAATCTGTAAAAGGGAAGGCAACAACTTGAACTTATTCCAAGAGATTTGTGAGGGAAAATTACCTGCAAACTCAGAAACATCCCGCCGCCTTTCTATCCATTCCGATGCCATTGACTTCTTCTCAAAAAAACCCAAGGTCTTGAAAGCCCGCTCTTTCTTCTCCTCCAAAGAGTCATCAGCATTGGAAGGCACGGGTGTTACATCTATCACAAATGCCTTTGCCTTGCTACGCGTGTATGATGCCAAAGATATGAAGTTCCAAAGATTTCCAGCAAAGTTTTTTCAGCAACTAATTCACTTGCGATACCTAACTCTGGCAGTGGCTAGTGAGTTGAAAATTCTTCCAGAGGCTGTTACAAATCTGTGGAATCTACAAACTCTTATCGTGGATACACCCTCCCAAACACTTGAAATCAAAGGAGATGTGTGGAAGATGAGGCATCTGAGGCATTTTGTAACACAGACATCCATTATCTTGAAAAAGAAGGCGGGGAGTGATGAAGGTGGGGAGAAACTCCAAACTCTGAGTAGATTGTCGCCTGAAAGTTGCACGAATGAAGTTTGTAAAAGGGCCAAGAGCCTAACTACTTTAGGAATTCAAGGTGACATAGGAGAACTTGGAGACTCTGAATTCTTAGGACAATTGGATTCTCTCATGAAGTTGAAGCTAGTGCATCAAGTGCGACGGGGAGCAGCTAACAATCCATTGAGACGCATACACAATTTCCCAATAAATCTGGAAATTCTAGTGCTAAGTGGTACTCGTTTGAATTGGTCGAGCATGGCTACATTCTCGAATATTTTTTTGCTCAAGGTGCTTAAACTAAAAGAGAATGCATTCCAAGGAAGCACCTGGGAAGTTTCAGGCAACAAATTTGGTCATCTTTTCTGCTTGCACATTGAAAGGGCGGACCTCAAGTATTGGGAAGACAAGAATGATCATTTTCCCAAACTAAGATTTCTTACCATTAATAGCTGCGACAAACTGAAGGAAATCCCATTGACTCTTGGTAAGCAACTTGAGGTCTTGACCATGGAACGTGTGACCCCAGCTGCAGTTAACTGTGCAGAAAAAATCGAGGAAGAACAGAAGAAGCAGGGAAGGGTAGTCAAACTCAATATTGCTGCTGCAGACAGAACATGAAAGTGATTATTGAACTCAAATATCTTGCCTACATGCAGGTCAGTTAAGATTTATTCATTTCATAAAATAATAGATCCTGATTATATACTCTAATTTGATTTCCATATGTTTTGTTGCGTACAGAAAATGAACAAGTGCAATGAACATCAAATACTGAGACACAAGCCAGGAGTATTACTTGTGACTTAGAAATCAATTTCCTTTTCTGAAGTAATGTTGTCGAATAAATCATACTGCTGAGATCCATTAATTTTGTCAGCAATTGTGAACTTTGTACCGTGTTTTCATTGATTCGTCTTGCATTTCATAAACGCCACTATGGTCTCCAAGGCTAGATGTCTATCTTATAAGTATATAATACTCCTGCTGAGATACATTCATTTTATCAACAAGTGAACTTTGTATTTTACCTTTCAATATATGTTGTATTAATGGTTTGTATTTCATGAATTTTGTCAATCGCTGAACTAAAGGGTATATACCATTCATGTAATTTCTATTATGGGTATTGCATGCATTGTAGTATTTTTATATCAAGGATTACTCAATGTATATATGAAAGGCTAAGTAGATAAAGGAATTAATAAGGCAGGACGGGCTGGTAGTAAAGGTATGTATTACTACAAAGAAATCGGTAGCTCGTGTGTGCCCAGGTTCTACTTCCTTTGCTGAGTTGACATACTAAGGTTACTCGTTAAGTTGTACACATGTATGTAATATGCAATAAATTTCATCAAGGCATCACAGATAATGGATTGAATTATAAAGATTGCCCATGCTTTCATATATATTACATTTTCTTAATGCAAAAAATAAATTGTAACAGTAAATATGGAATTCAACTGTAATCTTGATCATTTAGCAGGATTACCTCTAATGCTTGTGCACAAGAAGAAAGTGGAGCAACATATGCCCTATTGGAACTTGATGTGTGTCTATGAAGATAATATCCTTTTAGTAAATATAAGCAAAACTTGTTACATAGATATGATTGCAAATTAAAATAACTTTTGTATACATGCATATATATGCAGCAAATATGAATCAAGGCATCCAGGTGATCAAACAAAAGGAAAAAATATTAACAATATCGCCATACAACACTTTCTTAATGCAAAAGATAATTTGTAAAAGCATGGAGCTACTACATAGTTGTTTGATGCAATATGGAGCGCTGTTCAATATATTATTTCCATTTCAAGGGGAAAGGGTTTCTTAAATTGATGAAGAAAGCAACTCAAGTTACATTTGAATTTTATGGTAAGCAGCTTTTTTCACATCTCTTCCCTTTTCTTATCCTTTTCCTATGCATTTTCAAGATATTACTGCATACATTTGAATTTTATGGTTACACAAAAAATACGCACTGCATAATCATCTTCAGTCTTTTCCTATTAAGTCATATTACGAATAAATACATTGTTTCGCACCTTGAGCTCTATTGCGTATATGAGTAGATGGTATTCAAAGTTTTTATATATTAACTCAATGACTCGTTTGAGGACGTGTAATTGAAGAATAAGGAAATAAAATAACATGTACACAGAAGCCATTATTATGCTAACATTTCGCTGAAGTTTGAATAATCCGAAGTAAAAAAATGGATATGTACACAACGGTGCGGTTAACACTTATGGATGCATTATCAGGGAATGCTATATGCATCTTCAATCCAGAGCATGTAGGTACCTTACAATACAAAGGAAAAAAATAAAAGAAGATCAAAACGTGGAATGGATTTACCTTCTGGACTGTAATTTAACCTTATATCCTGTTGATTGGATTGCCATCTTCAACAGTTGAATTGGCCTCACTTCTTGAGATGATATTCAATAGATTCTTTGTCGCTTGACCAACCATACGATCTCTTCTTCGCCACCCCTGCCACCATTGGTTGCAAGGAGATAGTTGGCAGGCTAGCCCTTTCCTGGATCATGGCTTAATTTTGACAGAATATTTGAAAAATCAGACTCCATTTCTGAGGGGACTAAAAAGGAGTATCTAGAACAGATTCATAGGGTGCAATAGAAAAGGATGATAAGCTTACACAGAGTTTGTTGGTGAGCAAGTGAACCTATTTGCCGGTTCCAGCTTCTGCAGCCTGCACTGCTTGTGCAGATTTGTTGACCCCATATGTTATTTCTTCGCTGAAATTAGATGAACCAAAAGTTAAACCATTATCGGCGTGTAAAGGAACAAAATTCCCAGCCTCAGATAGGGAAATTGGTTTCCTATCATTCTAGATAGGACAGACACAGAATCACAAATTAGCAATTAGCAAAGGAAAATATGTCACGATAGAAAATGCTAGATTACATGGATCACAGTTTACCAAATTACTGAACTCTAAATCATGATGTACATTAAGTGTGTCCTATGGATGGCTAATTGGCTATATTACCTTAATGCTTAATGGCCTAACACAAATGGTGATATAAAATGCACACTGGACTAGATATGGCATACTTACCCTTTGGGTTTTCTCGAAAACTTGATGTCCCAAAAATACGTTTTTAATTCGAGGTTCGATCAACCAAAATAGTTCAATATGGCGTAGAATAGATTTTATACCACAAACCATGTCATGTGAATAAAATTTGACACAAACTAACCCCACAGAGTCTTTTCACAAAAAACCGTGTACTAACCCCTTTGGGTTTTCTCGAAAACTAGATGTTCCAAAAATACGTTTTTAATTCGAGATTCGAGCAACCAAAATAGTTCAATATGTGCGTAGAATAGGTTTTATACCACAAACCATGTCAAGTGAATAAAATTTGACACAAACTAACACCACGGAGTCTTTTCACAAAAAACCGTGTACTAACTCCTTTGGCTCTTCTCGAAAACTAGATGTCCCAAAAATACATTTTTAATTCGAGGTTCGATCAACCAAAATAGTTCAATATGTGCGTAGAATAGGTTTTATGCCACAAACCATATCATGTGAATAAAATTTGACACAAACTAACGCAATCGAGTGTTTCACAAAAAATCATGTACTACCCCCTTTGAGTTTTATTGAAGACAAGAGGTATCGGAAATACGTTTTTAAATCGAGGTTCGATCAACCAAAATAGTTCAATATGTGCGTAGAATAGGTTTCATACCACAAACTATATAATGTGAATAAAATTTGACACAAACTAACTCTATCGAGTGTTTCACAAAAAAATCGTGTACTATCCCATTTGAGTTTTATTGAAGACAAGAGGTCTCGGAAATACGTTTTTAAATTGAGGTTTGATCAACCAAAATAGTTCAATATGTGCGTATAATAGGTTTCATAACACAAACCATATCATGTGAATAAAATTTGACACAAACTAACTCTGTTGAGGGATAAAACCTCAAACACCAACACTACTACTACAAGTAACCTAATCTAAGATCCACCTCCAACTTGAAGTCCGAAAGAAGGCTTGTCCGAGCAAGAGTACCTGAAAGGACTAATTAAGTGGGGGGGGGGGGGGGGGGTTGGTTAGAATGGATTACCCGGATTGCCTAAGTCAATCCGGAAGGAGGCTTTACTCAAAGGAGAGATGAAAGCTCTCAATGCAATAGTAGCGGGAAAGGTTAAGATATCAAGAGATACTTGTTACTATGGAATTCTCACTTACCTTAAGGTCTTGGACCTTGTGCTATATTTATAGTTATCATATACTTATGAAGTAGCTCATAAGATGATGCCAAGTGTATGCTTCAAATTTGGACACCAATGCTACCTTTGGCCCATGGCCCATTAGTGAATAGTAATCCAATACTAATTAATGGGCCGGGAGGGTAGTTTGGTCCTTTCCCTCGAGAAATCTTTTCCGCGTTGGGTCCGTGTTAGTCCCTCGGACGGACACTGCCTTGGTTGATCGCCTGGGTGACTCTGGATGTCCGAGCCAGAGTCTCACGGAAGTATCTCGATGGTTACATATATACGTTTGGGCTTATCGTGATGGTGGCGTCGAGATTTCCTCCTTATCCGTTTGGCATCTCTGTCTTGGCGTGGCAGTTTGTAAGTCCTTCTCCCATTAGCTCGGACTACCGTAAGGTTGTAGTGACCTTTAGCGTCGGTCGATTCACTTTGGCGGACCATGAGGTCGGACCAAGATCTTGAATTGGCTAATTAAGCCGTGATGCGCTTTAGGACACGCTCTACGGCGCTTAACGGATTGGACACATGTCCGTAATAACATATGTCCCCTAGTTTCCAAGTATCTTAGTAGAAGATAGTTGGTAACTATGAAAAGAACAAGTGTGTTGTGGAGCGTGTCCGAATCGTTAACTGAAGAAAGGTAAAAGATCCCTTCTGTTTGAGATCCGTCATCCGTGTTCAGGAATTGAATATATCTCTCTCCCCCCTTTTCCTTCTGATCCGGATTAATGAAGTGTTCGGTTGTAGATGGAAAAGGTATTTAATCGAGATATATAGTTCAAATGCGGTTAGGATGTAGTGTAGCCCTCTGGAGACTGTCCGTTAAACAGCTTTGTCAAGCTGATCCGTCTGGGTCGCTGATCCGTAAGCCCAAGAGGACCAATAGGTTGTGTGTTCGGCTCTCGCGGGAAAGATCCCGAGTAAAGCGACACGACTGTTGGATCAGGACGACATCGACGGTTGGGGTTAGAGGCCCGATTGACGTGACACGTCTGTCACGCGTTAGGTGCGACGTACTGACAGCAACCCATTCGTGGAACGGTGTAACCCTTGGATCAAAAAGATCTGACGGTTGGGATTCAAATCCAGGTGATGCGACTCCTCGGTTAGGCACCAAACGTAATGCGTTGTTGGCCATCTATTCGTGAATCGTTATGACCGTTGGATTTGAAGAGATCAACGCTCATGGTTTAATCCTAAGTGATGTGACGCTTGGCCTTTCCCAAATTGCCCTTATAAATAGTCAGCCCATCAGTCACTTTCACACTTTTAGCAATCTCGAAATTCAGAGCAATCGCAAAGCAATCTGAGCGTTTGAAGACACATCCGAGCAAGCAAGAGTCGCAAAATTTGAAAGTTTTTCTTGAATCCTGCACTTCGGAGAAGCTGCAAGGCTTAGTCGTCCGTTCGAACTTATCAAATCAACTTTATCAAGTACGTACATCTTCACTTTTGCTAAGTTGTCTCCTTTTCACGATATGCCTACTTCGTGCTCATATGTTTTTGCCCTGCCCGGATATGAAATTATCGATTCTGTTCTTGCCGATGTTGCGTGTGATAGGCTTTAGCAACGTTCTTAGTTGAAACAATTTCTCCTCCGTACTGTTGCATGCCAATTTATTGCCAGTATCTTGTTGATGCATCTCATGTGTATTCCGACTGTAACCAAAATTTGATTATGCATGCTTATTTGGTAATGTGTTGGTGCCAATTGGCACACAGTCTTCCGTAAATTTGCCCTCGGCGTCTTTGGTAAGGTAGGTGATAGTGCCAACGGCGCGTTAAGTAGAAATCCGTAGGCTTTCTTTGACTTAAGAAATTACCTAAACGAACTCTCGGACAATCAACACCATCATTCCTGACTTGTTTCCTTCTGCCCTAGGATGTCCGAGAGTGATAGTCAGAACCAGCACGAGGCCCCAGGTTATAATGACGCAGTATATTTAGGGACCGGGTCCGTGGATCTGACCCTGTCCGCGAGAGATTTTGTAGTTGTGGAGCTTGGGTCGTCCAGAGATTACGATCTTTGAGCACGGAGTTCATGTGCGTAAGCGCAGGCCGATGTTTCAGTGGACCGGGGTTACCTTGCTAGGACTAGGTCGTTAGTCCAATCTCGGACTATAGGTGGCATCGGGACATCCTGGGATCCGAGCGAACTGCGTGCAGAGCGGGAAGGCGACAGCGGTCGGGAGGCTGATGAAGTCGAGATGTTCGAGGCTGGGGTGGAGGACCGTGTTGTAGCGGAAACAGGTCCGTCCAAGCCAAGCACATCCGGGAGACCCGAAGGTGTCATCGAGGAGGAAGAAGATGGTGAGGAAGAGGAATATGAGGACGAGGAGGAAGAAGGAGAAGGATCTCCTGTCGCTCGTCCCCCTAGACGATCCAGTCGGCGGATTACACTACACCCTGCTGCGCCCGTTCAGTCCAGTCTTCCATTAATTGAAGGTCGTAGCGAAGTCGCCGAATCAAGTTCCCCCATCCTGCGTCCGCTGTTACAATAGCGGACGAATTTGGAGAACTAAACACGGACGGACTTCTTCCTACGTGTCCATCTAGGGTTAGGGCGGAGGACATCCCCGAGTGGAGGCGAAAGTGGGAGATCCCTGACTCCGTAGAAATCATGGTTCCTGAACCCGGGCATGCATTCTATAACCCTCCCGCTGGATATATGTGCGTGCATGAGGTGGCCTTCTCCTGCGGATGGAAGATCCCCATTGCCACAGAACTGAAAAACATTCTGAACCATATTGGTATAGGTCCGAGTCAGGTTATCCCGAAGTCCTTGGGTAATCTTATTTGCTTCGTCGTTTTTTGCAAGAAGAAAGGGCAGCCCGTAAATTTTGAGAACTTTAGGCAGCTCTTCCACGTCTCGTTCAGTCCGGGGAATCCACTATTCTATACTTTCATGAATAGGAAACCCTACAATTTTATCTCGGACTCCATTTCGTCGCTGGGATCGAAGTGGTGGGATAGGTACATTTTTGTACGGATGGCTTTGAAGCCAGGGATGTCCGAGAGGGAACAATGGGGGCTGCCCACAAAATTCCTAAGGGAGAGTATCCCGGATTGGCGTCCCCTTCCGAAGAACGTGGCTCCGTGGGTGGCGGCAATCCACAAAAAGCATGACCCACCTACTTATCCGTTTCACGAATTAATCTGTCAGCCACTTCCCTACATGCGGACTAACGGTATGATGGATGTAGGAGGGAAGACGGACTTTAGTAAGGATTCGTTGACTTGAAACTTGGCGTTCTTTCTTCTTCGATATACTCTATTTGGATTACGTATTTCTGCAATTCTGATAATTCTTCTTTAACCCGTCTGTATCTAACGCCTTTGGTTTATTGTGCATCTCATTGGTTCGACTACATCATGTCGACACTCCGCGAAAAGAAAAAGTTGCAGAGAGAGCAGCAAGCCCTGGAGGTCGCCGCTGGTCAGAGGACCAAAATGATCAACACTTCCGCGGGTCTTCCCATGTCAGATCCAAAGAACGCCGCAGTTTTTGCCGCGGAGGAAGAAAGGCGGAACAAGGCTGGAGAGGATTCTCAGGCCTTGGCGGTGCCCAACAAGGGCAAAACCCCCGTCACTCGGAGCGCCACCGCTTCGAAGTCCCAGGCTTCCGCTGCTGCTGCACCACAACGGGAGGTGTTGATGTAGGATGCCATTACCTCGGGACGCAAGAGAGGAGCAACTTCGGAGGCTCCTCCCACAGCAAAGAGACAGCAATTGTCCGCTGTCCTTCCTGTTGACCAAGTTGCTCTTGACAAGGAGTACGAGCTGGCTTGCGGACTCCCTGAGGTTGAGCGGGTCGGAGGGCTGGATGGGCTATACCAACGGGTAAGTAATCTTTGGATGCTCTTCTTGGTTTGTTCTTAGTATGACAGAAGTGCAACTTATATTCTTACGGACTTCTTGCAGCTCGGCTGTTTCGTCAGGGCCATGCAATGGAAGGCCGCTGAACGCGCTACCATTGAGGAGGACCTCCACAAGGCTGTGGCCACTTCCGCAGATGAGGCGGAGAAGGTGAAGGAATTGGAGATGCGGCTGAAAAGTTCCATAAGCTGAAGACTAGCTGGGAAGAGATTAAGGCGGACCTCGACTGGCAGGAGAACTTTGTCGACAAGTCAATGAAGGCTTTTCTGGATTCCAAGGATTTTCTGCTCGAAGGCCTCCAATATGCCTGTCTTCGGGCTGGTCGTGACTTCATGGAGTCCGACTCCTTCAAGTTCTTGACGGTGGACAAATCCGATGCCTCCCGCCTGGATGGGTTCGTGTCCGCTATCGGGAAACTGCAGTCCAAGGGACTACTTCCACCGGACTTTAACTGGAAGGCGGAAGGGTTAATCCCTTATGCGGATGCTAATGGTGTGGAAGTCCCTGTGGACAGTGTCTCGGATGAACAGTTGGCCGCGTGTGAGTTTGCAGAACTCGTCACTGAGGAAGGTGAGATTGAGATCCGAAATGGCGGGCCCTTCCTCCCGAGATGGGTCCCGGATGCTCTCCGAAAGGTATGCTTTGTACCTTTCGACAATTACCGGGCTTTCCTGAAGAAGTGGTTCTCCCTGCCTTGCCGGGTCGTTGGCCTTCCATGATTTCAACTTGTTCAATATTGTTGAATCCTTGCATAAGCCACTTCCAACACGCCCCCTGTCGATCCGCCTCAAGCTGGTGAAGCGGGTCCGAGCCAAGCTGGGCCTCAGTGAGAAGTCCGGGGTATGCCCCGTTGAAATTCTATTCTTTGAATCTTTACATTGGATTTGCATCTTTTGATAACTCGGAATGTCATTACATACTATAGCAATGTTTCGTATTTAATCCGAGGAGTTGAACCTCCTATGTTTCCGAACTATTACTTGCTCTCTTCTTCGTTCCTTTTTATCTGTTGTTCATAAGCTGAGTTATTATAAATTACCCATCAATTAAGAGCACGGACCGCTGTAGATGGCACCTGATGTAGAAATCAGACCATCATCTTTCCGATACTCGGACTGTTCGCCCCTTGGGATGTCTAATTCTTCTAGAATAAGGAAGGTGAAACAGTGAAATAGTCATTATGACTACGTCTTTTCATCTCCCCCGTCGTCGGATTATCAACATGTGGCGAGATCTTGAGGACCCATCGCAACTATAAATAAAGGTGTGGTAGTTCTTCCCTTTTTCACTGCTGTACCCTTCTTCGCTTTGTGTTTTGTTTTATTGATTCCAGCCATCCACGAAAGCCGGAGTTCTCCAGGATGTCGGAATCTGATGACGATGAATATCAGCACTGGGTAAACTGTGCTTGTGGGCACATGCATCCACCGATTTACCCGGGTACGGGGTCCGCGGATGACCCGATCATCCTTGATTTTGAAGGCGATTGACCTCTATGTCCGGGAATAGCTAGGAGGAGAGCCGAGGAAGAGAGGGAGCGGACGCTGAAGCTGATCCGTAGGAGGATCCGTATGCAGCAGCAAGCTCGTCAGGGCCGAGGTGGAGGCTCGGAGTCCCAAGGCTCGACTTCCGGAGTCTGGTGAAGGAACAAGGCGGGGTATGCCCCGTGGAAGCATGTACTGATCCTTGGATCTTTCCAGATTGTACTTCTGTTATGTAAATGTTCGGATAATTTTGTTTATAAAATTCGAACTATTTTTCCCCGGATGAGATCGCCATCTTTTTCTTGTGCACGCTTCGTCGGATTATATTGACGCACACATTTTTATAAAATGACTAAGAAACTCGGACGTGGTTGATGGGCTTGTTTAGGCTTGATTGGATAAACCTGTCTGGCCCAACACTATTCAACCCAAATGAATAGTTTAAGCCCATTGTCAACGTCGAAGTTCTGACGTGTCGGACGCCTATTGGTTCGTCACTTCTATAAATACTCCGGATCCCTCTTGGCCTTGGTCGTGCAAATCCAACTTCCAATTTCCATATCTACTCAATCAGCAAGAAGATGATTTCTTGAATAGTTTCCCCCTCGAGACTCCCGTCCATTCTCAAGACGGCATTCATCCTGAGCTTGAGAGTGGCGTGGGTCTAGAGGGGAAGATTGTTGAAGACCAGTCATGGAAAAGCATAGATCTCGGTTTGAATGTACATCTGTCCGTCTCCTCTGCTTTCTTCCATCCCCACTTTAATGGCTCAAATCTCTCTTATATTGGAAACGGTCTCCGAATTTCAAGAGAGTTTGAGTCTTTAAAGCCGGTGAGGCGGAAATCTCTTCTTGTCTGCACTTTGTTTTCCCCGGACACGGGACTTGCATTGCCATGCTCTGGTGGTATCCTGAAGGATTCCAGCACGTTTAACCATTCTCTTGTGTGCAGGTAGATCGAGTTCCTGGCCTCCGCGGAAACCAGACTTGCCGCTTGACACGGAAGAAGCTTTTCCCGACGGGGGAACGATCTTTGCTGGGAGATGACGTATCTCCAAAGGCGTTTTTCTGCATTTTTCGTATTGCGTCCATAAGTCCGAATAATCGATCCGGGATTGTAAATAGTATAGACAAGATTATGTATAATTCGTCTTTGTATGAATGAAATCTCTTGCTTTCCTTGTCGTTAAACGAACGGTAAATCTCAGATGCGTAAATCGAAAAAATCACAAATCGAAAGATAGAGGTTGTATTGATTTGCCGGAAATTCAATTACAACTTGCGGGCTCTATGGCCAATGGCAAAAGGACCAAAAAGAAATAGAACTGACGGAGTTCCGTGTAACAAGTAGTTGAAACTGAGATGATCAATCGACATGATGGAGATCCGCACAGTTATCTCTATGCATAGAACTTCTGAAGGTTTCTAGCATTCCACGGACGCTTGAGGAGATGTCCGTTCTCATCTTCTAATTCATAACTCCCATTTACTTTTGCCCCGACAATCTTGTAGGGTCCTTCCCACTTGGGATTGAGTTTTCCAATATTGTTCAAAATGTCGGCTCGTCGAAGCACCAGGTCCCCGACTTGCAAGTTAGCCGCACGAACGTTCCTGTTGTAGGTTCGGGCAGCAGTTGCCTGATACCTAAGGATATTCGCCAGTGCCTCAGACCTTTTTTGTTCAAGCATGTCCAGGTCGAATATCCGAGCTTCTCGGTTTGCTTTGTCTTCGAACTCTCGGATTCTCAAAGTCTCTACGGCAATCTCGGATGGTATGATTGCCTCCGAACCATATACCAAGGAGAATGGAGTTTCTCTGGTCGCAGTCCGTGCAGTGGTGCGATGAGCCCATAGCACGCCTTCCAGGTCATCTGCCCAGCTTTCTCGGGAAGTTCTTAACCGCTTCTCGAGGATCTTGACTATTGTTTTGTTTGTGGACTCAGCCTGTCCATTGGCCTGTGGGTATCCAACAGATGTAAAATGTTGCTCGATTTTGAAGGACGCCAGCCATTCCTTGAGCCTATGTCCTGAGAATTGGGCACCATTATCCGAGACTAGAACTCTTGGTAGGCCGAAGCGGCAAATGATGTTCTTCCAGAAGAAGGTCCGCACTCGACTTTCTGTGATAGTCGCTACAGCCTCTGCTTCTACCCACTTGGTAAAATATTCTACCGCCACAATGAGAAATTTTTTCTGTTGGGTACCCCTCGAAAATGGTCCGACAATATCGATACCCCACTGATCGAACGGACACGCTATGATTGACGGAATCATAGGGTTCGTCGGGCGATATGGGATGTTTGCGTAATATTGGCAATCCTGACATCTCCGGGCGTGGTCGGCGGAATCTTTACCGATGGTAGGCCAATAGTAGCCTTGTCGTATGATTTTCTGGGCGAGAGTCCTCCCCCCGGAATGACTCCCGACTTAGTTGTGTATCTCTTCCAGCACGGTTTGTGCTTCTTGTGGGTTCAAACATCTCAGGTGAGTCCCGGAAAAAGATCTCTTGTACAAATTGTCACCCATTATAAAGTATCTATTTGCTCGGCATTGCACACTCCTTGATTCTTTCGGATCGACTGGCAAAGATCCGTCCTTGAGATAGTTAAAAATGTCAGTCATCCAGTTTTATTCCCGTGTCAAGTATCATGACCGCCGAACTGGGACTCATGACGGATGAGTCAGTAATGGTGAGTAGGATTACTCTCCTTGTGTCTAGAGTCAGAGCATGCGTATTTTGCCAAGGCATCGCCTCTTTCGTTCCAAGCTCTATCAAACTTTTCCAAGGTGAATTCCTCAAGTGGTGGCCTCATTCTTGAGTAGCTCAAGATACTTGATCATCGAAGGACCTTTTGTAGCAAAAGTTCACGAAAATTGGGCCTCGACGAGTGTGAGTCCGTGTAAGCTTTGACCTTCCGGGCTTGGGTGACTTGGCTACAGACCCCACTAAAAGTGCCTCATACTCGGCCTCATTATTGGTAACTTTGAACTCCAAGGAAATCGCATAGTCGAGTTCCGCACCATCCGGCTCTTAAGGTAGATTCCATTCCTCCCACTCTTCGGTGGAAGAACCATCCACTTCCAATGTCCAGATATCGGAAGGATGTTTTTGGGTTTGGAGATCTCCTGCGAGCTGCTGAGGTTCCGCTCTTGGTTCATCCCCTTCCGTGATTTCCGTTTTGATATTGTCAGCACTGGAGTTTCTGGGAACATCACCAAGTAGAAACATTTGGTTGACCCGAGTTTCCCCATCTGACAAAGGAAAGGGTCGATTGATGAACTGGGCTTCCTCGAGGTTTTCCGGGTTGAACTTTGGGGCGGCTTTGGACAATATGCTTGGTGATTAAGCACTCGAGCACACCGCTTGTCGTGACTTTCTCTGAATCCTTCTCCGGATAATCCGCTAAGAAGTCGGCGAGGACTTGAGCCTTTTTTTGTGAACTCGGTAGCAAATGTCGATTCGCTAGCTCGATCGCCCACTTAGAGAGTCGTCCTGATTGGTCGGGCTTTCCTAGGACCTGTTTCAAAGGTTCCGCAGTTAGTACCACTATTTTGTGAGACTTAAAATATGGTTTCAACCGTCGGGCGGTGTAAACCAGAGCATACACAAATTTCTCAATCTTCACATATCTTGTCTCTGCCCCGACAAGGGCTTTACTAAGATAGTAGATTGGTAAATGATCATTAGCTTGAATCCGCACTAGTACGGAACTCATTGCCTCTTCCGTGATTGCTAGGTAGAGGTAGAGTGGTTCTCCTTCCACGGGTTTGGAGAGCAGCGGAGGGGAATGGAGGTACTTTTTCAAATTTTCAAAAGCCTCAGAACATTCCGCGGTCCACTCAAAGCTCTCTCCCTTCCGGAGGATTTTGAAGAACGGAAGGTTCTTTTCTGCAGATCGAGAAATGAAACGACTTAAGGACATTAGACGCCGAATAAGCTGTTGTACCTCGTTGAGGTTCTTCGGATGGGGCAAATCTAGGATTGCTTTGATCTTCTCAGGGTTTGCACTTATCCCTCTTTCCGTGACCATGTATCCCAGAAACTTTCCTCCTTTCACCCCGAACGTACACTTTTCGGGGTTCAACTTCATTCCGTACTTCCGAAGAATGGAAAAGCAATTGTTGAGATGCTCAATATGTTCTTTTTCAGTCTTACTATTAACAAGAATATCATCCACGTAGACTTCCATATTCTTGCCCAGCTCCTCCTTGAACATTTTATTCACCAACCGCTGGTATGTAGCTCCCGCGTTTTTCAATCCGAATGGCATCACCTTGAAGCAGTATACTCCTCCTGCCGCGAAGAAGGCTGTTTTCTTGATGTCGTCCTTGGACATCCGGATTTGATAGAAGCCCTGATATGCGTCCATGAAGCTTAGGAGTGCACATCCCGCGGTAGAATCTACCAACTGGTCTATGCGAGGTAGGGGATAAGGATCCTTTGGACAAAACTTGTTGAGCCTTGTGAAGTCATTGCACATCCTCCACTTTCCTGGGGCCTTCTCGACGAGTACCATATTACAGACCCAGTCCGAGTATCTAACTTCTTCAATGTGCCCGGCTTTCAAGAGCCGGTCAACTTCCGTAGATATGATTGCGTCCTTGACTGGGCCAAAGTCTTTCCTCTTCTGTCGGATATATTTGATCGAGGGATCCATGTTCAGACGGTGAACAGCGATTCTCGGATCTATTCCCTTCAAATCATCAGTACTCCAAGCAAATACATCTCTGTTGTCTCGGAGACAAACAATAAGTTTCATCACCACTTCTGTGCTCATCTCTGTTCCGATTCTAGTCTTCTTATCCAGGCTTCCAACAACAATCTCGATTTCCTTGAGAGTTTCGTGAGGCTCGATCCGTGCAGTTCTAGGGAACTTCTCCTTCTGGCTTCCTACCCCTTTCTGCGGATTCTCCTGTTTGGGCGGGAGAACAACTCTCGGATCGGAGGTCACCGTGACTGCCAGCAGGCGGATGCCCTTCTCGTGGACATAATGTAACACTCCCAAGCTTCTCGGATGTTTCCTACCTCTTCTCCTACTCCGAAGGGAGTTGGAAATTTCATTCTGTTGTGTAAGGTGGATGAAATAGCCCGGAATTGGTTGAGTCCTGGGCGCCCAAAGATGGTGTTATAGTCGAAGGTCCGATCAACCACGATAAATCGGACCGACTGCGTTACCCTGGCCGGGAAGGTTCCGAGTGAAACGTGTAACGTAACACTTCCTAGTGGTCGAACAGTTCCTCCTCCAAACCCTAGTATAGAGGTGTGAACTCTGTCGTAGCGGATTCTTCCCAACTCCATCTGATCTAGTGTCCTCTTAGAGATGATATTCGAAGAACTCCCGGTATCCACTAGAATTTTGTTCACTCGATAAGTCGCGATGGTCAATGAAACTACAAGAGGAACGTCCGGGTCGTCAATCTCCTCGCCTCCTGCCGTAGGAGGGGGGATTTCACTATCGTCGAAAGATATTGCATTTGTTCCTCGAATCGCGGGGGCACCGTACGCCCTATCATTGTTCCGAAGGTTTTGGGCGGTCCGCTCTCTTGCATTCCTGCTATCACCTCCAGAGGGTCCGCCTGCGATAGTGTTGATCACTCCGCTGTACGGAGGGTTCTCCATTTCCGTCTCGCCAGTGTCAGACGGATGTTCTTCCCTGCGTGGCGGATAGCCTACTGGCGGAGGTGGCAAAGATAGTGGGCGAGGTGGTGGGTCAGCGGCGTTATCCTCCCTCCTCCGCTCTGTTCTATCGTGCTTGGAGGGCTCGTCCGCATATATGTGCTCCTTCAACTTGCCTTCTCTCACCAGGTGTTCGACCTCTGTTTTTAACTGGATACAGTCGTTAGTCTCATGACCTCTGCTCTTGTGAAATTTGCAGTATCCTTTCACATTTCTGTTTCTCCGATTATGGGATGGCTTTGGCCATTGGATGTCCAACTTTTTCTCAACAATAGTGGCCAAGATGTCGGATCTCGGCTTATTGAGGCGCGTGTAGTCTGCGAATCTCCTGGGAGGACTCCTCTCCCTGTAAATGCCTTTGTCTCTGTGATCTTTCTTCGGGTCAAACTTCCCCTGGCGTTGCTCTTGTCTTTGCGGTTCCTTTCCCTTCTTCGATCCTGCTCGGACTGGTACGTTCCTTCGGTATTCTTCTCCGTACATCACCTCCTCACAGATGTCATCCAAGTGATTTTCGCTCCTCACTTCCTGACTAGAGAGCTTCCTCCGCAGCTCGGAGTTGTAAGTATTAGCGTACAGGTGACGGACCCGTTCTTTAATACTATGGGGCTCAACTCGGAGTACTTCCGTATTGAAGCGATCTAGGAAAGTTCGAAGATCTTCCTGTTCCCTTTGGATGACTTCGGCCAGGTGCTCTACAGTACGTTTTCTTCTTTTTGATTTTCCGAACCGTGCTAAGAACTTAGAAGATAGATCTGCATACGACCTTATTGACTTGTTTGGCAAAGCGGTGTACCAATCCATAGCCGTGCCGAAGAGGGTGGATGAGAACGTAAGGGCTTTAGTATTGTCACTCAGCCCCTTGGAATCCATCTTGATGTTGTACCTTGTCAGGTGACCCACAGGACAAGTATCCCCGTAGTAGTATTCCAAGTTCGGAATCACTTGATCCGAGTTCCTATTTCTTTCCTTCTCCTCATGATATCATCACACGAGGTTTGGTGCACTTGTAGTGATCTGCTCGTGGTCTTTTACCAGGCGTCCGAGGTTCAGGATTTGGGTTTCTAAAGCTTTTTGTTGGGCGTAGATTTCGTCCGCTGTCATGACCTCTCCTGTCCGTGGATGGACTGCGACATCCGCGGGGAGTTCGTCTAGCCGGACAACTGGAATGGTCTCTGCTACATGATCTCTGTCCCTCATGGGAGCTTGTCGCGGACCTCCTGGCTGCCTGTTACCTCCTTCTTGGTACTCTCTCCTCCCATTCGGGCTTCCCTCACCCCGAACT
Organism: Plantago major; assembly: GCA_026545765.1. NCBI lineage: Eukaryota > Viridiplantae > Streptophyta > Magnoliopsida > Lamiales > Plantaginaceae > Plantago > Plantago major. Next base: position 112,289,071 of record CM048839.1, read on the forward strand.
TGCGAAGCAGAGGCCCGTCGGTCTAGAAGGTTTCGCAAATCCTCATGGGGCAGCTGATCTCCCAACCTCTGTTGGATCGGACGCTGTCTGTTTCTTGACAAGGCGGGCTCCGCTTGAACCGGAGTAACCACTGGCGGAGTGGCTTGCTGAGGGTGGGCATTGTTAGACCCTAGGCATCCTTGGATAATCGTGAGCAACCTATCAAACTGAGTTTTGCTTAGTCCGAGGTCGCCAGCGGACAACGACCGTCGGGCATCATCGCTATTGACCTGTGGTAGGGCCTTGAGCTTCTGCCGGAGAAGCTCGTGCTACCCCTTCTCCATGGTCCGTAGGCACGATATTCACAGGGACGCTTTGGCCTCCTCTAAGCGGGGCGTCTCTTCCCTCATCCGAGGATGGGCTGGCGGTCCGCCCGTCGCTCGGATATCTCCTTCCAGCGTTCCTTCCATACAATGCCCTTCGTCCCGGGTGGGCGGACGTCCTCGTGGGCGTGGTGGTGGTGTTCCCGCTGCACTAGTCCATTCATTCGTCTCGTTCCAGCCATCAGCACAACCCAAACACAGATCTTTTTGTAAAGATTCCCACAGACGGCGCCAAAATGTTGAGGGATAAGACCTCAAACACCAACACTACTACTACATGTAACCTAATCTAAGATCCACCTCCAACTTGAAGTCCGAGAGAAGGCTTGTCCGAGCAAGAGTACCTGAAAGGACTAAGGGGGGGGGGGGGTTAGAATGGGTTACCCGGATTGCCTGAGTCAATCCGGAAGGAGGCTTTACTCAAAGGAGAGATGAAAGCTCTCAATGCAATAGTAATGGGAAATGTAATGAAATCAAGGATGTTTAGGACTTAGGAGACAACACAATTTCCTAGGGGATTTTCCCTTTACCTCAAGGTCTTGGACCTTGTGTTATATTTATAGTTATCATATACTTATGAAGTAGCTCATAAGATGATGCCAAGTGTATGCCTCAGATTTGGACACCAATGCTACCTTTGGCCCATGGCCCATTAGAGGATAGTAATCCAATACTAATTAATGGGCTGGGAGGGTAGTTTGGTCCTTTCCCTCTGAGAGTACTGTTCCGCACGTTGGGTCTGTGTAAGTCCCTCGGACAGATCCGCATGATTGGATGACTTTGCCTTGGGTAACTCTAGGTGTTCGGACCTTAGAGTTCCACGGAAGCATCTCAGTGGTCTGTCAAATACGTTTGGTCTTACTGTACTGGTGGCGTCCGAGATTCTCTCGTCCGGTCCGTTTAGCATCTTAGGACTGACTGTTTGCGGTACTTGGGAGGACCAGGTAACCTTTTGTATGGCTTGGAAGTCATCCATCTAGCTTGGTCGGACCTAGCTGAAATGGCGTGCTGACTTGTGAGTACTAGTTGACCTGAGATGGTTTCCTTTAGGACGGACCACTCGAAGGTCGGACTAGCTTTGGATGGCTATCTTAGCCTTAATGCGCTCTAGGACACGCTCTATGGTGCCCTTAACGGATTGGACACATTTCCGTATCAACACGTAGAATAGGTTTCATACCACAAACCATGTCATGTGAATAAAATTTGACACAAACTAACCCCACGGAGTCTTTTCACAAAAAACCGGGTACTAACGCCTTTGGATTTTCACGAAAACTAGATGTCCCAAAAATAAGTTTTTAATTCGAGGTTCGATCAACCAATATAGTTCAATATGTGCGTAGAATAGGTTTTATGCCACAAACCTTATCATGTGAATAAAATTTGACACAAACTTACTCTATCGAGTGTTTCACAAAAAATCGTGTACTACCCCCTTTGAGTTTTATTGAAGACAAGAGGTCTCGAAAATACGTTTTTAAATCGAGGTAAGATCAACCAAAATAGTTCAATATGTGCGTAGAATAGGTTTCATAACACAAACCATATCTAGTGAATAAAATTTGACACAAACTAACTCTATCGAGTGTTTCACAAAAAATCGTGTACTACTCCCTTTGAGTTTTATTGAAAACAAGATGTCTCGGAAATACGTTTTTAAATCGAGGTAAGATCAACCAAAATAGTTCAATATGTGCGTAGAATAGGTTTCATACCACAAACCATATCATGTGAATAAAATTTGACACAAACTAACCCCACAAAGTCTTTTCACAAAAAACCGGGTACTAAGCCCTTTGGATTTTCTCGAAAACTAGATGTCCCTAAAATATGTTTTTAATTCGAGGTTCGATCAACCAAAATAGTTCAATATGTGCGTAGAATAGGTTTTATGTCATAAACATTATCATGTGAATAAAATTTGACACAAACTTACTCTATCGAGTGTTTCACAAAAAATCGTGTACTACCCCCTTTGAGTTTTATTGAAGACAAGAGGTCTCGGAAATACGTTTTTAAATCGAGGTAAGCTCAACCAAAATAGTTCAATATGTGCGTAGAATAGGTTTCATACCAAAAACCATATCATGTGAATAAAGTTTGACACAAACTAACCCCACGGAGTCTTTTCACAAAAAACGGGTACTAACCCCTTTGGATTTTCTCGAAAACTAGATGTCCCAAGAATACGTTTTTAAATCGTGGTAAGATCAACCAAAATAGTTCAATATGTGTGTAGAATAGGTTTTATGTCACAAACCTTATCATGTGAATAAAATTTGACACAAACTAACTCTATCGAGTGTTTCACAAAAAATCGTGTACTACCCCCCTTTGAGTTTTATTGAAGACAAGAGGTCTCTGAAATACATTTTTAAATCGAGGTTCGATCAACCAAAATAGTTTAATATGTGCGTAGAATAGGTTTCATACCACAAACCATATCTTGTGAATAAAATTTGACACAAACTAACTCTATCGAGTGTTTCACAAAAATCGTGTACAACCCCCTTTGAGTTTTATTGAAGACACGAGGTCTCAAAAATACCTTTTTAAATCAAGGTTCGATCAACCAAAATAGTTAAATATGTGCGTAGAATAGGTTTTCTACCACAAACCATGTCATGTGAATAAAATTTGACACAAACTAACCCCACGGAGTCTTTTCACAAAAAACCGGGTACTATGCCCTTTGGGTTTTCTCGAAAAATAGATGTCCCAAAAATACGTTTTTAATTCGAGGTTCGATCAATCAAAATAGTTCAATATGTGCGTTGAATAGGTTTTATGCCACAAACCATATCATGTGAATAAAATTTGACACAAACTAACTCTATCGAGTGTTTCACAAAAAATCGTGTACTACCCCCTTTGAGTTTTATTGAAGACAAGATGTCTCGGAAATACGTTTTTAAATCGAGGTCCGATCAACCAAAATAGTTCAATATGTGCGTAGAATAGGTTTCATACCACAAACCATATAATGTGAATAAAATTTGACACAAACTAACCCTATCAAGTGTTTCACAAAAAATCGTGTACTACCCCCTTTGAGTTATATTGAAGACAAGTGGTCTCAGAAATACGATTTTAAATCAAGGTTCGATCAACCAAAATAGTTCAATATGAGCGTAGAATAGGTTTCATACCACAAACCATATAATGTGAATAAAATTTGACACAAACTAACTCTATCGAGTGTTTCACAAAAAAATCATGTACTACCCCCTTTGAGTTTTATTGAAGACAAGAGGTCTCGGAAATACATTTTTAATTCGAGGTTCGATCGACCAAAATAGTTCAATATGTGCGTTGAATTGGTTTTATGCCACAAACCATATCATGTGAATAAAATTTGACACAAACTAACTCTATCGAGTCTTTCACAAAAAATCGTGTGCTACCCCCTTTGAGTTTTATTGAAGACAAAAGGTCTCGGAAATACGTTTTTAAATCGAGGTTCGATCAACCAAAATAGTTAAATATGTGCGTAGAATATGTTTCATACCACAAACCATATCATGTGAATAATATTTGACACAAACTAACCCTATCGAGTTTTTCACAAAAAATCGTGTCCTACCCCCTTTGAGTTATATTGAAGACAAGAGGTCTCGGAAATACGATTTTAAATCGAGGTTCGATCAACCAAAATAGTTCAATATGTGCGTAGAATAGGTTTCATACCACAAACCATATCATGTGAATAAAATTTGACACAAACTAACTCTATCGAGTGTTTCACAAAAAAATCATGTACTACCTACCCCCTTTGAGTTTTATTGAAGACAAGAGGTCTTGGAAATACGTTTTTAAATCTAGGTAAGATCAACCAAAATAGTTCAATATGTGCATATAATAGGTTTCATACCAAACCAGATCTTGTGAATAAAATTTGACACAAACTAACTCTATCGAGTGTTTCACAAAAAATCGTGTACTACTCCCTTTGAGTTTTATTGAAGACAAGAGGTCTCGGAAATACATTTTTAAATCAAGGTAAGATCAACTAAAATAGTTCAATATGTGCGTAGAATATATTTCATACCACAAACCATATCTTGTAAATAATATTTGACACAAACTAACTCTATCGAGTGTTTCACAAAATATCGTGTACTACCCTTTGAGTTTTATTGAAGACAAGAGGTATTGGAAATACATTTTTAAATCGAGGTAAGATCAACCAAAATAGTTCAATATGTGCGTAGAATAGGTTTCATACCACAAACCATGTCATGTGAATAAAATTTGACACAAACTAACCCCACGGAGTCTTTTCACAAAAAACCGGGTACTAACGCCTTTGGATTTTCTCGAAAACTAGATGTCCCAAAAATAAGTTTTTAATTCGAGGTTCGATCAACCAATATAGTTCAATATGTGCGTAGAATAGGTTTTATGCCACAAACCTTATCATGTGAATAAAATTTGACACAAACTTACTCTATCGAGTGTTTCACAAAAAATCGTGTACTACCCCCCTTTGAGTTTTATTGAAGACAAGAGGTCTCGGAAATACATTTTTAAATCGAGGTTCGATCAACCAAAATAGTTCAATATGTGCGTAGAATAGGTTTCATACCACAAACCATATAATGTGAATAAAATTTGACACAACCTAACTCTATCTAGTGTTTCACAAAAAATCGTGTACTACCCCCCTTTGAGTTATATTGAAGACAAGAGGTCTCGAAAATACGTTTTTAAATCGAGGTAAGACCAACCAAAATAGTTCAATATGTGCGTAGAATAGGTTTTCTACCACAAACCATGTCATGTGAATAAAATTTGACACAAACTAACCCCACGGAGTCTTTTCACAAAAAACCGGTACTAAGCCCTTTGGGTTTTCTTGAAAACTAGATGTCCCAAAAATACGTTTTTAATTCGAGGTTCGATCAATCAAAATAGTTCAATATGTGCGTCGAATAGGTTTTATGCCATAAACCATATCATGTGAATAAAATTTGACACAAACTAACTCTATCGAGTGTTTCACAAAAATCGTGTACAACCCCTTTGAGTTTTATTGAAGAAACGAGGTCTCGAAAATACCTTTTTAAATCCCTCCCTCCAGATCAAGATCACCGACATTATTCTAATTTGTCATATCCTGCTGCTGGGTGATCAACCAAAATAGTTCAAAATGTGCGTAGAATAGGTTTTCTACCACAAACCATGTCATGTGAATAAAATTTGACACAAACTAACCCCACGGAGTCTTTTCACAAAAAACCGGTACTAAGCCCTTTGGGTTTTCTTGAAATCTAGATGTCCCAAAAATACATTTTTAATTCGAGGTTCGATCAATCAAAATAGTTCAATATGTGCGTCGAATAGGTTTTATGCCACAAACCATATAATGTGAATAAAATTTGACACAAACTAACTCTATCAAGTGTTTCACAAAAAATCGTGTACTACCCCCCTTTGAGTTATATTGAAGACAAGAGGTCTCAGAAATACGATTTTAAATCGAGGTTCGATCAACCAAAATAGTTCAATATGAGCGTAGAATTGGTTTCATACCACAAACCATATCATGTGAATAAAATTTGTCACAAACTAACTCTATCAAGTGTTTCACAAAAAAATCATGTACTACCCCCTTTGAGTTTTATTGAAGACAAGAGGTCTCGGAAATAAGTTTTTAATTCGAGGTTCGATCGACCAAAATAGTTCAATATGTGCGTTGAATTGGTTTTATGCCACAAACCATATCATGTGAATAAAATTTGACACAAACTAACTCTATCGAGTCTTTCACAAAAAATCGTGTGCTACCCCCTTTGAGTTTTATTGAAGACAAAAGGTGTCGCAAATACGTTTTTAAATCGAGGTTCGATCAACCAAAATAGTTAAATATTTGCGTAGAATAGGTTTCATACCACAAACCATATCATGTGAATAATATTTGACACAAACTAACCCTATCGAGTGTTTCACAAAAAATCGTGTCCTACCCTCTTTGAGTTATATTGAAGACAAGAGGTCTCGGAAATACGATTTTAAATCGAGGTTCGATCAACCAAAATAGTTCAATATGTGCGTAGAATAGGTTTCATACCACAAACCATATCATGTGAATAAAATTTGACATAAACTAACTCTATCGAGTGTTTCACAAAAAAATCATGTACTACCCGCTTTGAGTTTTATTGAAGACAAGAGGTCTCGGAAATACGTTTTTAAATCGAGGTAAGATCAACCAAAATAGTTCAATATGTGCATAGAATAGGTTTCATACCAAACCAGATCTTGTGAATAAAATTTGACACAAACTAACTCTATCGAGTGTTTCAGAAAAAATCGTGTACTACTCCCTTTGAGTTTTATTGAAGACAAGAGGTCTCGGAAATACATATTTAAATCGAGGTAAGATTAAACAAAATAGTTCAATATGTGCGTAGAATATGTTTCTTACCACAAACCATATCTTGTGAATAATATTTGACACAAACTAACTCTGTCGAGTGTTTCACAAAACATCGTGTACTACCCCATTTGAGTTTTATTGAAGACAAGCGGTATCGGAAATACATTTTGAAATCGAGGTAAGATCAACCCAAATAGTTCAATATGTGCGTAGAATAGGTTTCATACCACAAACCATTTCATGTGAATAAAATTTGACACAAACTAACTCTATCGAGTGTTTCACAAAAATCGTGTACAACCCTCTTTGAGTTATATTGAAGACAAGAGGTCTCGGAAATACGATTTTAAATCGAGGTTCGATCAACCAAAATAGTTCAATATGTGCGGAGAATAGGTTTCATACCACAAACCATATCATGTGAATAAAATTTGACATAAACTAACTCTATCGAGTGTTTCACAAAAAAATCATGTACTACCCCCTTTGAGTTTTATTGAAGACAAGAGGTCTTGGAAATACGTTTTTAAATCGAGGTAAGATCAACCAAAATAGTTCAATATGTGCATATAATAGGTTTCATACCAAACCAGATGTTGTGAATAAAATTTGACACAAACTAACTCTATCGAGTGTTTCACAAAAAATCGTGTACTACTCCCTTTGAGTTTTATTGAAGACAAGAGGTCTCGGAAATACATTTTTAAATCAAGGTAAGATCAACCAAAATAGTTCAATATGTGCATAGTAGGTTTCATACCAAACCAGATCTTGTGAATAAAATTTGACACAAACTAACTCTATCGAGTGTTTCACAAAACATTGTGTACTACCCCATTTGAGTTTTATTGAAGACAAGCGGTATCGGAAATACATTTTGAAATCGAGGTAAGATCAACCCAAATAGTTCAATATGTGCGTAGAATAGGTTTCATACCACAAACCATTTCATGTGAATAAAATTTGACACAAACTAACTCTATCGAGTGTTTCACAAAAATCGTGTACAACCCTCTTTGAGTTATATTGAAGACAAGAGGTCTCGGAAATACGATTTTAAATCGAGGTTAGATCAACCAAAATAGTTCAATATGTGCGTAGAATAGGTTTCATACCACAAACCATATCATGTGAATAAAATTTGACATAAACTAACTCTATCGAGTGTTTCACAAAAAAATCATGTACTACCCCCTTTGAGTTTTATTGAAGACAAGAGGTCTTGGAAATACGTTTTTAAATCGAGGTAAGATCAACCAAAATAGTTCAATATGTGCATATAATAGGTTTCATACCAAACCAGATGTTGTGAATAAAATTTGACACAAACTAACTCTATCGAGTGTTTCACAAAAAATCGTGTACTACTCCCTTTGAGTTTTATTGAAGACAAGAGGTCTCGGAAATACATTTTTAAATCAAGGCAAGATCAACCAAAATAGTTCAATATGTGCATAGTAGGTTTCATACCAAACCAGATCTTGTGAATAAAATTTGACACAAACTAACTCTATCGAGTGTTTCACAAAAAATCGTGTACTACTCCATTTGAGTTTTATTGAAGACAAGAGGTCTCGGAAATACATATTTAAATCGAGGTAAGATTAAACAAAATAGTTCAATATGTGCGTAGAATATGTTTCTTACCACAAACCATATCTTGTGAATAATATTTGACACAAACTAACTCTATCGAGTGTTTCACAAAACATCGTGTACTACCCCATTTGAGTTTTATTGAAGACAAGAGGTATCGGAAATACATTTTTAAATCGAGGTAAGATCAACCCAAATAGTTCAATATGTGCGTAGAATAGGTTTCATACCACAAACCATTTCATGTGAATAAAATTTGACACAAACTAACTCTATCGAGTGTTTCACAAAAAATCGTGTACTACTCCCTTTGAGTTTTATTGAAGACAAGTGGTCTCGAAAATACATATTTAAATCGAGGTAAGATTAAACAAAATAGTTCAATATGTGCGTAGAATATGTTTCTTACCACAAACCATATCTTGTGAATAATATTTGACACAAACTAACTCTATCGAGTGTTTCACAAAACATCGTGTACTACCCCATTTGAGTTTTATTGAAGACAAGAGGTATCGGAAATACATTTTTAAATCGAGGTAAGATCAACCCAAATAGTTCAATATGTGCGTAGAATAGGTTTCATACCACAAACCATTTCATGTGAATAAAATTTGACACAAACTAACTCTATCGAGTGTTTCACAAAAATCGTGTACAACCCTCTTTGAGTTATATTGAAGACAAGATGTCTCGGAAATACGTTTTTAAATCGAGGTAAGATCAACCAAAATAGTTCAATATGTGCGTAGAATAGGTTTCATACCACAAACCATATCATGTGAATAAAATTTGACACAAACTAACCCCACAAAGTCTTTTCACAAAAAACCGGGTACTAAGCCCTTTGGATATTCTCGAAAACTTGATGTCCCAAAAATACGTTTTTAATTCGAGGTTCGATCAACCAAAATAGTTCAATATGTGCGTAGAATAGGTTTTATGTCATAAACATTATCATGTGAATAAAATTTGACACAAACTTACTCTATCAGTGTTTCACAAAAAATCGGTACTACCCTTTGAGTTTTATTGAAGACAAGAGGTCTCGGAAATACGTTTTTAAATCGAGGTAAGCTCAACCAAAATAGTTCAATATGTGCGTAGAATAGGTTTCATACCAAAAACCATATCATGTGAATAAAGTTTGACACAAACTAACCCCACGGAGTCTTTTCACAAAAAACCGGGTACTAACCCCTTTGGATTTTCTCGAAAACTAGATGTCCCAAAAATACGTTTTTAAATCGTGGTAAGATCAACCAAAATAGTTCAATATGTGTGTAGAATAGGTTTTATGTCACAAACCTTATCATGTGAATAAAATTTGACACAAACTAACTCTATCGAGTGTTTCACAAAAAATCGTGTACTACCCCCTTTGAGTTTTATTGAAGACAAGAGGTCTCGGAAATACATTTTTAAAACGAGGTTCGATCAACCAAAATAGTTTAATATGTGCGTAGAATAGGTTTCATACCACAAACCATATCTTGTGAATAAAATTTGATACAAACTAACTCTATCGAGTGTTTCACAAAAATCGTGTACAACCCCTTTGAGTTTTATTGAAGACACGAGGTCTCGAAAATACCTTTTTAAATCAAGGTTCGATCAACCAAAATAGTTAAATATGTGCCTAGAATAGGTTTTCTACCACAAACCATGTCATGTGAATAAAATTTGACACAAACTAACCCCACGGAGTCTTTTCACAAAAAACCGGGTACTAAGCCCTTTGGATTTTCTCGAAAACTAGATGTCCCAAGAATACATTTTTAATTCGAGGTTCGATCAATCAAAATAGTTCAATATGTGCGTTGAATAGGTTTTATGCCACAAACCATATCATGTGAATAAAATTTGACACAAACTAACTCTATCGAGTGTTTCACAAAAAATCGTGTACTACCCCCTTTGAGTTTTATTGAAGACAAGATGTCTCGGAAATACGTCTTTAAATCGAGGTCCGATCAACCAAAATATTTCAATATGTGCGTAGAATAGGTTTCATACCACAAACCATATCATGTGAATAAAATTTGACATAAACTAACTCTATCGAGTGTTTCACAAAAAAATCATGTACTACCCCCTTTGAGTTTTATTGAAGACAAGAGGTCTCGGAAATACGTTTTTAAATCGAGGTAAGATCAACCAAAGTAGTTCAATATGTGCATAGAATAGGTTTCATACCAAACCAGATCTTGTGAATAAAATTTGACACAAACTAACTCTATCGAGTGTTTCACAAAAAATCGTGTACTACTCCCTTTGAGTTTTATTGAAGACAAGAGGTCTCGGAAATACATATTTAAATCGAGGTAAGATTAAACAAAATAGTTCAATATGTGCGTAGAATATGTTTCTTACCACAAACCATATCTTGTGAATAATATTTGACACAAACTAACTCTATCGAGTGTTTCACAAAACATCGAGTACTACCCCATTTGAGTTTTATGGAAGACAAGAGGTATCGGAAATACATTTTTAAATCGAGGTAAGATCAACTCAAATAGTTCAATATGTGCGTAGAATAGGTTTCATACCACAAACCATTTCATGTGAATAAAATTTGACACAAACTAACTCTATCGAGTGTTTCACAAAAATCGTGTACAACCCTCTTTGAGTTATATTGAAGACAAGAGGTCTCGGAAATACGATTTTAAATCGAGGTTCGATCAACCAAAATAGTTCAATATGTGCGTAGAATAGGTTTCATACCACAAACCATATCATGTGAATAAAATTTGACACAAACTAACTCTATCGAGTGTTTCACAAAAAAATCATGTACTACCCCCTTTGAGTTTTATTGAAGACAAGAGGTCTTGGAAATACGTTTTTAAATCGAGGTAAGATCAACCAAAATAGTTCAATATGTGCATATAATAGGTTTCATACCAAACCAGATCTTGTGAATAAAATTTGACACAAACTAACTCTATCGAGTGTTTCACAAAAAATCGTGTACTACTCCCTTTGAGTTTTATTAAAGACAAGAGGTCTCGGAAATACATTTTTAAATCAAGGTAAGATCAACCAAAATAGTTCAATATGTGCATAGAATAGGTTTCATACCAAACCAGATCTTGTGAATAAAATTTGACACAAACTAACTCTATCGAGTGTTTCACAAAAAATCGTGTACTACTCCATTTTAGTTTTATTGAAGACAAGAGGTCTTGGAAATACATATTTAAATCGAGGTAAGATTAAACAAAATAGTTCAATATGTGCGTAGAATATGTTTCTTACCACAAACCATATCTTGTGAATAATATTTGACACAAACTAACTCTATCGAGTGTTTCACAAAACATCGTGTACTACCCCATTTGAGTTTTATTGAAGACAAGAGGTATCGGAAATACATTTTTAAATCGAGGTAAGATCAACCCAAATAGTTCAATATGTGCGTAGAATAGGTTTCATACCACAAACCATTTCATGTGAATAAAATTTGACACAAACTAACTCTATCGAGTGTTTCACAAAAATCGTGTACAACCCTCTTTGAGTTATATTGAAGACAAGATGTCTCGGAAATACGTTTTTAAATCGAGGTAAGATCAACCAAAATAGTTCAATATGTGCGTAGAATAGGTTTCATACCACAAACCATATCATGTGAATAAAATTTGACACAAACTAACCCCACAAAGTCTTTTCACAAAAAACCGGGTACTAAGCCCTTTGGATTTTTCTCGAAAACTAGATGTCCCAAAAATACGTTTTTAATTCGAGGTTCGATCAACCAAAATAGTTCAATATGTGCGTAGAATAGGTTTTATGTCATAAACATTATCATGTGAATAAAATTTGACACAAACTTACTCTATCGAGTGTTTCACAAAAAATCGTGTACTACCCCCTTTGAGTTTTATTGAAGACAAGAGGTCTCGGAAATACGTTTTTAAATCGAGGTAAGCTCAACCAAAATAGTTCAATATGTGCGTAGAATAGGTTTCATACCAAAAACCATATCATGTGAATAAAGTTTGACACAAACTAACCCCACGGAGTCTTTTCACAAAAAACCGGGTACTAACCCCTTTGGATTTTCTCGAAAACTAGATGTCCCAAAAATACGTTTTTAAATCGTGGTAAGATCAACCAAAATAGTTCAATATGTGTGTAGAATAGGTTTTATGTCACAAACCTTATCATGTGAATAAAATTTGACACAAACTAACTCTATCGAGTGTTTCACAAAAAATCGTGTACTACCCCCTTTGAGTTTTATTGAAGACAAGAGGTCTCGGAAATACATTTTTAAAACGAGGTTCGATCAACCAAAATAGTTTAATATGTGCGTAGAATAGGTTTCATACCACAAACCATATCTTGTGAATAAAATTTGATACAAACTAACTCTATCGAGTGTTTCACAAAAATCGTGTACAACCCCTTTGAGTTTTATTGAAGACACGAGGTCTCGAAAATACCTTTTTAAATCAAGGTTCGATCAACCAAAATAGTTAAATATGTGCCTAGAATAGGTTTTCTACCACAAACCATGTCATGTGAATAAAATTTGACACAAACTAACCCCACGGAGTCTTTTCACAAAAAACCGGGTACTAAGCCCTTTGGGTTTTCTCGAAAACTAGATGTCCCAAAAATACGTTTTTAATTCGAGGTTCGATCAATCAAAATAGTTCAATATGTGCGTTGAATAGGTTTTATGCCACAAACCATATCATGTGAATAAAATTTGACACAAACTAACTCTATCGAGTGTTTCACAAAAAATCGTGTACTACCCCCTTTGAGTTTTATTGAAGACAAGATGTCTCGGAAATACGTTTTTAAATCGAGGTCCGATCAACCAAAATAGTTCAATATGTGCGTAGAATAGGTTTCATACCACAAACCATATAATGTGAATAAAATTTAACACAAACTAACCCTATCAAGTGTTTCACAAAGAATCGTGTACTACCCCCTTTGAGTTATATTGAAGACAATTGGTCTCAGAAATACGTTTTTAAATCGAGTTTCGATCAACCAAAATAGTTCAATATGAGCGTAGAATAGGTTTCATACCACAAACCATATCATGTGAATAAAATTTGACACAAACTAACTCTATCGAGTGTTCCACAAAAAAATCATGTACTACCCCCTTTGAGTTTTATTGAAGACAAGAGGTCTTGGAAATACGTTTTTAAATCGAGGTAAGATCAACCAAAATAGTTCAATATGTGCATATAATAGGTTTCATACCAAACCAGATCTTGTGAATAAAATTTGACACAAACTAACTCTATCGAGTGTTTCACAAAAAATCGTGTACTACTCCCTTTGAGTTTTATTGAAGACAAGAGGTCTCGGAAATACATTTTTAAATCAAGGTAAGATCAACCAAAATAGTTCAATATGTGCATAGAATAGGTTTCATACCAAACCAGATCTTGTGAATAAAATTTGACACAAACTAACTCTATCGAGTGTTTCACAAAAAATCGTGTACTACTCCATTTGAGTTTTATTGAAGACAAGAGGTCTCGGAAATACATATTTAAATCGAGGTAAGATTAAACAAAATAGTTCAATATGTGCGTAGAATATGTTTCTTACCACAAACCATATCTTGTGAATAATATTTAACACAAACTAACTCTATCGAGTGTTTCACAAAACATCGTGTACTACCCCATTTGAGTTTTATTGAAGACAAGAGGTATCGGAAATACATTTTTAAATCGAGGTAAGATCAACCCAAATAGTTCAATATATGTAGAATAGGTTTCATACCACAAACCATTTCATGTGAATAAAATTTGACACAAACTAACTCTATCGAGTGTTTCACAAAAATCGTGTACAACCCTCTTTGAGTTATATTGAAGACAAGATGTCTCGGAAATACGTTTTTAAATCGAGGTAAGATCAACCAAAATAGTTCAATATGTGCGTAGAATAGGTTTCATACCACAAACCATATCATGTGAATAAAATTTGACACAAAGTAACCCCACAAAGTCTTTTCACAAAAAACCGGGTACTAAGCCCTTTGGATTTTCTCGAAAACTAGATGTCCCAAAAATACGTTTTTAATTCGAGGTTCGATCAACCAAAATAGTTCAATATGTGCGTAGAATAGGTTTTATGTCATAAACATTATCATGTGAATAAAATTTGACACAAACTTACTCTATCGAGTGTTTCACAAAAAATCGTGTACTACCCCCTTTGAGTTTTATTGAAGACAAGAGGTCTCGGAAATACGTTTTTAAATCGAGGTAAGCTCAACCAAAATAGTTCAATATGTGCGTAGAATAGGTTTCATACCAAAAACCATATCATGTGAATAAAGTTTGACACAAACTAACCCCACGGAGTCTTTTCACAAAAAACCGGGTACTAACCCCTTTGGATTTTCTCGAAAACTAGATGTCCCAAAATAACGTTTTTAAATCGTGGTAAGATCAACCAAAATAGTTCAATATGTGTGTAGAATAGGTTTTATGTCACAAACCTTATCATGTGAATAAAATTTGACACAAACTAACTCTATCGAGTGTTTCACAAAAAATCGTGTACTACCCCCTTTGAGTTTTATTGAAGACAAGAGGTCTCGGAAATACATTTTTAAAACGAGGTTCGATCAACCAAAATAGTTTAATATGTGCGTAGAATAGGTTTCATACCACAAACCATATCTTGTGAATAAAATTTGATACAAACTAACTCTATCGAGTGTTTCACAAAAATCGTGTACAACCCCTTTGAGTTTTATTGAAGACACGAGGTCTCGAAAATACCTTTTTAAATCAAGGTTCGATCAACCAAAATAGTTAAATATGTGCCTAGAATAGGTTTTCTACCACAAACCATGTCATGTGAATAAAATTTGACACAAACTAACCCCACGGAGTCTTTTCACAAAAAACCGGGTACTAAGCCCTTTGGGTTTTCTCGAAAACTAGATGTCCCAAAAATACGTTTTTAATTCGAGGTTCGATCAATCAAAATAGTTCAATATGTGCGTTGAATAGGTTTTATGCCACCTAACCATATCATGTGAATAAAATTTGACACAAATTAACTCTATCGAGTGTTTCACAAAAAATCGTGTACTACCCCCTTTGAGTTTTATTGAAGACAAGATGTCTCGGAAATACGTTTTTAAATCGAGGTCCGATCAACCAAAATAGTTCAATATGTGCGTAGAATAGGTTTCATACCACAAACCATATAATGTGAATAAAATTTGACACAAACTAACCCTATCAAGTGTTTCACAAAAAATCGTGTACTACCCCCTTTGAGTTATATTGAAGACAATTGGTCTCAGAAATACGATTTTAAATCGAGTTTCGATCAACCAAAATAGTTCAATATGAGCGTAGAATAGGTTTCATACCACAAACCATATCATGTGAATAAAATTTGACACAAACTAACTCTATCGAGTGTTTCACAAAAAAATCATGTACTACCCCCTTTGAGTTTTATTGAAGACAAGAGGTCTTGGAAATACGTTTTTAAATCGAGGTAAGATCAACCAAAATAGTTCAATATGTGCATATAATAGGTTTCATACCAAACCAGATCTTGTGAATAAAATTTGACACAAACTAACTCTATCGAGTGTTTCACAAAAAATCGTGTACTACTCCATTTGAGTTTTATTGAAGACAAGAGGTCTCGGAAATACATATTTAAATCGAGGTAAGATTAAACAAAATAGTTCAATATGTGCGTAGAATATGTTTCTTACCACAAACCATATCTTGTGAATAATATTTGACACAAACTAACTCTATCGAGTGTTTCACAAAACATCGTGTACTACCCCATTTGAGTTTTATTGAAGACAAGAGGTTTCGGAAATACATTTTTAAATCGAGGTAAGATCAACCCAAATAGTTCAATATGTGCGTAGAATAGGTTTCATACCACAAACCATTTCATGTGAATAAAATTTGACACAAACTAACTCTATCGAGTGATTCACAAAAATCGTACTACTCCCTTTGAGTTTTATTGAAGACAAGAGGTCTCGAAATACATATTTAAATCGAGGTAAGATTAAACAAAATAGTTCAATATAAGTAGAATATGTTTCTTACCACAAACCATATCTTGTGAATAATATTTGACACAAACTAACTCTATCGAGTGTTTCACAAAACATCGTGTACTACCCCATTTGAGTTTTATTGAAGACAAGAGGTATCGGAAATACATTTTGAAATCGAGGTAAGATCAACCCAAATAGTTCAATATGCGTAGAATAGGTTTCATACCACAAACCATTTCATGTGAATAAAATTTGACACAAACTAACTCTATCGAGTGTTTCACAAAAAATCGTGTACTACTCCCTTTGAGTTTTATTGAAGACAAGAGGTCTCGAAAATACATATTTAAATCGAGGTAAGATTAAACAAAATAGTTCAATATGTGCGTAGAATATGTTTCTTACCACAAACCATATCTTGTGAATAATATTTGACACAAACTAACTCTATCGAGTGTTTCACAAAACATCGTGTACTACCCCATTTGAGTTTTATTGAAGACAAGAGGTATCGGAAATACATTTTTAAATTGAGGTAAGATCAACCCAAATAGTTCAATATGTGCGTAGAATAGGTTTCATACCACAAACCATTTCATGTGAATAAAATTTGACACAAACTAACTCTATCGAGTGTTTCACAAAAAATCGTGTACTACTCCCTTTGAGTTTTATTGAAGACAAGAGGTCTCGAAAATACATATTTAAATCGAGGTAAGATTAAACAAAATAGTTCAATATGTGCGTAGAATATGTTTCTTACCACAAACCATATCTTGTGAATAATATTTGACACAAACTAACTCTATCGAGTGTTTCACAAAACATCGTGTACTACCCCATTTGAGTTTTATTGAAGACAAGAGGTATCGGAAATACATTTTTAAATCGAGGTAAGATCAACCCAAATAGTTCAATATAATAGTAGAATAGGTTTCATACCACAAACCATTTCATGTGAATAAAATTTGACACAAACTAACTCTATCGAAAGTGTTTCACAAAAAATCGTACTACTCCCTTTGAGTTTTATTGAAGACAAGAGGTCTCGAAAATACATATTTAAATCGAGGTAAGATTAAACAAAATAGTTCAATATGTGCGTAGAATATGTTTCTTACCACAAACCATATCTTGTGAATAATATTTGACACAAACTAACTCTATCGAGTGTTTCACAAAACATCGTGTACTACCCCATTTGAGTTTTATTGAAGACAAGAGGTATCGGAAATACATTTTTAAATTGAGGTAAGATCAACCCAAATAGTTCAATATGTGCGTAGAATAGGTTTCATACCACAAACCATTTCATGTGAATAAAATTTGACACAAACTAACTCTATCGAGTGTTTCACAAAAAATCGTGTACTACTCCCTTTGAGTTTTATTGAAGACAAGAGGTCTCGAAAATACATATTTAAATCGAGGTAAGATTAAACAAAATAGTTCAATATGTGCGTAGAATATGTTTCTTACCACAAACCATATCTTGTGAATAATATTTGACACAAACTAACTCTATCGAGTGTTTCACAAAACATCGTGTACTACCCCATTTGAGTTTTATTGAAGACAAGAGGTATCGGAAATACATTTTTAAATCGAGGTAAGATCAACCCAAATAGTTCAATATGTGCGTAGAATAGGTTTCATACCACAAACCATTTCATGTGAATAAAATTTGACACAAACTAACTCTATCGAGTGATTCACAAAAAATCGTGTACTACTCCCTTTGAGTTTTATTGAAGACAAGAGGTCTCGAAAATACATATTTAAATCGAGGTAAGATTAAACAAAATAGTTCAATATGTAGTAGAATATGTTTCTTACCACAAACCATATCTTGTGAATAATATTTGACACAAACTAACTCTATCGAGTGTTTCACAAAACATCGTGTACTACCCCATTTGAGTTTTATTGAAGACAAGAGGTATCGGAAATACATTTTTAAATTGAGGTAAGATCAACCCAAATAGTTCAATATGTGCGTAGAATAGGTTTCATACCACAAACCATTTCATGTGAATAAAATTTGACACAAACTAACTCTATCGAGTGTTTCACAAAAAATCGTGTACTACTCCCTTTGAGTTTTATTGAAGACAAGAGGTCTCGAAAATACATATTTAAATCGAGGTAAGATTAAACAAAATAGTTCAATATGTGCGTAGAATATGTTTCTTACCACAAACCATATCTTGTGAATAATATTTGACACAAACTAACTCTATCGAGTGTTTCACAAAACATCGTGTACTACCCAGTTTATAAGACAAGAGGTATCGGAAATACATTTTTAAATCGAGGTAAGATCAACCCAAATAGTTCAATATGTGCGTAGAATAGGTTTCATACCACAAACCATTTCATGTGAATAAAATTTGACACAAACTAACTCTATCGAGTGTTTCACAAAAAATCGTGTACTACTCCCTTTGAGTTTTATTGAAGACAAGAGGTCTCGAAAATACATATTTAAATCGAGGTAAGACTAAACAAAATAGTTCAATATGCGTAGAATATGTTTCTTACCACAAACCATATCTTGTGAATAATATTTGACACAAACTAACTCTATCAGTGTTTCACAAAACATCGTGTACTACCCATTTGAGTTTTATTGAAGACAAGAGGTATCGGAAATACATTTTTAAATTGAGGTAAGATCAACCCAAATAGTTCAATATGTGCGTAGAATAGGTTTCATACCACAAACCATTTCATGTGAATAAAATTTGACACAAACTAACTCTATCGAGTGTTTCACAAAAAATCGTGTACTACTCCCTTTGAGTTTTATTGAAGACAAGAGGTCTCGAAAATACATATTTAAATCGAGGTAAGACTAAACAAAATAGTTCAATATGTGCGTAGAATATGTTTCTTACCACAAACCATATCTTGTGAATAATATTTGACACAAACTAACTCTATCGAGTGTTTCACAAAACATCGTGTACTACCCCATTTGAGTTTTATTGAAGACAAGAGGTATCGGAAATACATTTTTCAATCGAGGTAAGATCAACCCAAATAGTTCAATATGTGCGTAGAATAGGTTTCATACCACAAACCATTTCATGTGAATAAAATTTGACACAAACTAACTCTATCGAGTGTTTCACAAAAATCGTGTACTACCCCCTTTGAGTTTTATTGAAGACAAGATGTCTCGGAAATACGTTTTTAAATCGAGGTCCGATCAACCAAAATAGTTCAATATGTGCGTAGAATAGGTTTCATACCACAAACCATATAATGTGAATAAAATTTGACACAAACTAACCCTATCAAGTGTTTCACAAAAAATCGTGTACTACCCCCTTTGAGTTATATTGAAGACAATTGGTCTCAGAAATACGATTTTAAATCGAGTTTCGATCAACCAAAATAGTTCAATATGAGCGTAGAATAGGTTTCATACCACAAACCATATCATGTGAATAAAATTTGACACAAACTAACTCTATCGAGTGTTTCACAAAAAAATCATGTACTACCCCCTTTGAGTTTTATTGAAGACAAGAGGTCTTGGAAATACGTTTTTAAATCGAGGTAAGATCAACCAAAATAGTTCAATATGTGCATATAATAGGTTTCATACCAAACCAGATCTTGTGAATAAAATTTGACACAAACTAACTCTATCGAGTGTTTCACAAAAAATCGTGTACTACTCCCTTTGAGTTTTATTGAAGACAAGAGGTCTCGAAAATACATTTTTAAATCAAGGTAAGATCAACCAAAATAGTTCAATATGTGCATAGAATAGGTTTCATACCAAACCAGATCTTGTGAATAAAATTTGACACAAACTAACTCTATCGAGTGTTTCACAAAAAATCGTGTACTACTCCATTTGAGTTTTATTGAAGACAAGAGGTCTCGGAAATACATATTTAAATCGAGGTAAGATTAAACAAAATAGTTCAATATGTGCGTAGAATATGTTTCTTACCACAAACCATATCTTGTGAATAATATTTGACACAAACTAACTCTATCGAGTGTTTCACAAAACATCGTGTACTACCCGATTTGAGTTTTATTGAAGACAAGAGATATCGGAAATACATTTTTAAATCGAGGTAAGATCAACCCAAATAGTTCAATATGTGCGTAGAATAGGTTTCATACCACAAACCATTTCATGTGAATAAAATTTGACACAAACTAACTCTATCGAGTGATTCACAAAAAATCGTGTACTACTCCCTTTGAGTTTTATTGAAGACAAGAGGTCTCGAAAATACATATTTAAATCGAGGTAAGATTAAACAAAATAGTTCAATATGTGCGTAGAATATGTTTCTTACCACAAACCATATCTTGTGAATAATATTTGACACAAACTAACTCTATCGAGTGTTTCACAAAACATCGTGTACTACCCGATTTGAGTTTTATTGAAGACAAGAGGTATCGGAAATACATTTTTAAATTGAGGTAAGATAAAACCAAATAGTTCAATATGCGTAGAATAGGTTTCATACCACAAACCATTTCATGTGAATAAAATTTGACACAAACTAACTCTATCGAGTGTTTCACAAAAAATCGTGTACTACTCCATTTGAGTTTTATTGAAGACAAGAGGTCTCGGAAATACATATTTAAATCGAGGTAAGATTAAACAAAATAGTTCAATATGTGCGTAGAATATGTTTCTTACCACAAACCATATCTTGTGAATAATATTTGACACAAACTAACTCTATCGAGTGTTTCACAAAACATCGTGTACTACCCCATTTGAGTTTTATTGAAGACAAGAGGTATCGGAAATACATTTTTAAATCGAGGTAAGATCAACCCAAATAGTTCAATATGTGCGTAGAATAGGTTTCATACCACAAACCATTTCATGTGAATAAAATTTGACACAAACTAACTCTATCGAGTGTTTCACAAAAAATCGTGTACTACTCCCTTTGAGTTTTATTGAAGACAAGAGGTCTCGAAAATACATATTTAAATCGAGGTAAGATTAAACAAAATAGTTCAATATGTGCGTAGAATATGTTTCTTACCACAAACCATATCTTGTGAATAATATTTGACACAAACTAACTCTATCGAGTGTTTCACAAAACATCGTGTACTACCCCATTTGAGTTTTATTGAAGACAAGATGTCTCGAAAATACATTTTTAAATCGAGGTTCGATCAACCCAAATAGTTCAATATGTGTGTAGAATAGGTTTCATACCACAAACCATATCATGTGAATAAAATTTGACACAAACAAACTCTATCGAGTGTTTCACAAAAAATCCTGTACTACCCCTTTGAATTTTATTGAAGACAAGATGTTTCGAAAATACATTTTTAAATCAAGGTTCGATCAACCAAAATAGTTCAATATGTGTGTATAATAGGTTTTATACCACAAAGCATGTCATGTGAATAAAATTTGACACAAACTAACCCCACGGAGTCTTTTCACAAAAAACCGGGTACTAATCCCTTTGGATTATCTCGAAAACTAGATGTCCCAAAAATATGTTTTCAAATCGAGGTACTATCAACCAAAACTGTTCAATATGTGCGTAGAATAGGTTTCATACCACAAACCATATCATGTGAATAAAATTTGACACAAACTAACTCTATCGAGTATTTCACAAAAAATCGTGTACTACCCCCTTTGAGTTTTATTGAAGACAAGATGTCTCGAAAATACGTTTTTAAATCGAGGTAAGATCAACCAAAATAGTTCAATATGTGCGTAGAATAGGTTCATACCACAAACCATATCATGTGAATAAAATTTGACACAAACAAACTCGATCTAGTGTTTCACAAAAAATCCTGTACTACCCCTTTGAATTTTATTGAAGACAAGAGGTTTCGAAAATACATTTTTAAATCAAGGTTCGATCAACCAAAATAGTTCAATATGTGTGTATAATAGGTTTTATACCACAAATCATGTCATGTGAATAAAATTTGACACAAACTAACCACGGAGTCTTTTCACAAAAACCGGTACTAATCCCTTTGGATTATCTGAAAACTAGATGTCCCAAAATATGTTTTCAAATCGAGGTACTATCAACCAAAACTGTTCAATATGCGTAGAATAGGTTTCATACCACAAAACATATCATGTGAATAAAATTTGACACAAACTAACTCTATCGAGTATTTCACAAAAATCGTGGTACTACCCCTTTGAGTTTTATTGAAGACAAGATGTCTCGAAAATACATTTTTAAATCGAGGTTCGATCAACCCAAATAGTTCAATATGTGTGTAGAATAGGTTTCATACCACAAACCATATCATGTGAATAAAATTTGACACAAACTCTATCGAGTGTTTCACAAAAATCTGTACTACCCCTTTGAATTTTATTGAAGACAAGAGGTTTCAAAATACATTTTAAATCAAGGTTGATCAACCAAAATAGTTCAATATGTGTATAATAGGTTTTATACCACAAATCATGTCATGTGAATAAAATTTGACACAAACTAACCACGGAGTCTTTTCACAAAAAAACTAGATGTCCCAAAATATGTTTTCAAATTGAGGTACTATCAACCAAAACTGTTCAATATTTACCACAAATTCATACCACAAACCATATCATGTGAATAAAATTTGACACAAACTAACTCTATCGAGTATTTCACAAAAAATCGTACTACCCCTTTGAGTTTTATTGAAGACAAGATGTCTAAAATACGTTTTAAATCGAGGTAAGATCAACCAAAATAGTTCAATATGTGCGTAGAATAGGTTCATACCACAAACCATATCATGTGAATAAAATTTGACACAAACAAACTCTATCGAGTGTTTCACAAAAATCGTGTACTACCCCTTTGAGTTTTATTGAAGACAAGAGGTTTCAAAAATACATTTTAAATCGAGGTCGATCAACCAAAATAGTTCAATATGGCGAGAATAGGTTTTATACCACAAATCATGTCATGTGAATAAAATTTGACACAAACTAACTTTCACAAAAACCGGTACTAACCCTTTTTTCTCGAAAACTAGATGTCCCAAAATACATTTTTAATTCGAGGTCAAAATAGTTCAATAGTGCGTAGAATAGGTTTTACCACAAACCTTATCATGTGAATAAAATTTGACAAACTTACTCTATCGAGTGTTTCACAAAAAATCTTGTACTACCCCTTTGAGTTTTATTGAAGACAATAGGTCTCGAAATACGTTTTCAAATCGAGGTAAGATCAACCAAATAGTTCAATATGTGCGTAGAATAGGTTTCAAACCACAAACCATATGATTTGAATAAAATTTGACACAAACTAACACTATCGAGTGTTTCACAAAAATCGTGTTCTACCCCTTTGAGTTTTATTGAAGACAAGAGGTCTCAAAATAAGTTTTCAAATCGAGGTTCGATCAACCAAAATAGTTCAATATGTAGAATAGGTTTCATACCACAAACCATATCATGTGAATAAAATTTGACACAAACAAACTCTATCAGTGTTTCACAAAAAATCTGTACTACCTCTTTGAGTTTTATTGAAGACAAGAGGTTTATTTTTAAATCAAGTTCGATCAACCAAAATAGTTCAATATGTGTATAATAGGTTTTATACCACAAATCATGTCATGTGAATAAAATTTGACACAAACTAACCCCACGGAGTCTTTCACAAAAGTACTACCCCTTTGAAAACTAGATGTCCCAAAATATGTTTTCAAATTGAGGTACTATCAACCAAAGTTCAATATACATTTTTAAATCAAGGTAAGATCAACCAAAATAGTTCAATATGTGCATAGAATAGGTTTCATACCAAACCATATCATGTGAATAAAATTTGACACAAACTAACTCTATCAGTGTTTCACAAAAATCGTGTACTACTCCTTTGAGTTTTATTGAAGACAAGAGGTCCTAAAATACATTTTTAAATCGAGGTAAGATCAACCAAAATAGTTCAATATGTGTAGAATAGGTTTCATACCACAAACCATATCATGTGAATAATATTTGACACAAACTAACTCTATCGAAGTGTTTCACAAAACATCGTGTACTACCCTTTGAGTTTTATTGAAGACAAGAGATATGGAAATACATTTTTAAATCGGTAAGATCAACCAAATAGTTCAATATGCGTAGAATATTTTTCGTACCACAAACCATTTCATGTGAATAAAATTTGACACAAACTAACTCTATCGAGTGTTTCACAAAAAATCGTGTACTACCCCCTTTGAGTTTTATTGAAGACAAGAGGTCTCGGAAATACATTTTTAAATCGAGGTAAGATCAACCAAAATAGTTCAATATGTGCGTAGAATAGGTTTCATACCACAAACCATATCATGTGAATAAAATTTGACACAAACTAACTCTATCGAGTGTTTCACAAAAAATCGTGTACTACCCCCCTTTGAGTTTTATTGAAGACAAGAGGTCTCGGAAATACGTTTTTAAATTGAGGTAAGATCAACCAAAATAGTTCAATATATGTAGAATAGGTTTTATGCCACAAACCATTTCATGTGAATAAAATTTGACACAAACTAACTCTATCACGTGTTTCACAAAAATCGGTACTACCCCTTTGAGTTTTATTGAAGACAAGAGGTCTCAAAATACATATTTAAATCGAGGTAAGATTAAACAAAATAGTTCAATATGTGCTTAGAATAGGTTTCTTACCACAAACCATATCATGTGAATAAAATTTGACAGAAACTAACTCTATCAGTGTTTCACAAAACATCTTGTACTACCCTTTGAGTTTTATTGAAGACAAGAGGTCTCGGAAATACATTTTCAAATCGAGGTAAGATCAACCAAATAGTTCAATATGTGCGTAGAATAGGTTTCATACCACAAACCATGTTATTTGAATAAAATTTGACACAAACTAACTCTATCGAGTGTTTCACAAAAATCGTGTACTACCCCTTTGAGTTTTATTGAAGACAAGAGGTCTCAAAATACATTTTCAAATCGAGGTAAGATCAAACAAAATAGTTCAATATGTGCGTAGAATATGTTTCTTACCAAACCATATCATGTGAATAATATTTGACAAACTAACTCTATCAGTGTTTCACAAAAATCGTGTACTACCTCTTTGAGTTTTATTGAAGACAAGATGTCTCAAAATACATTTTTAAATCGAGGTTCGATCAACCAAAATAGTTCAATATGTGTGTAGAATAGGTTTCATACCACAAACCATATCATGTGAATAAAATTTGACAAAAACTAACTATCGAGTGTTTCACAAAAATACTAATACCCTTTGAATTTTATTGAAGACAAGATGTCCCAAATACATTTTTAAATCAAGGTACTATCAACCAAAATAGTTCAATATGTGTAGAATAGGTTTTATACCACAAACCATATCATGTGAATAAAATTTGACACAAACTAACTTTATCGAGTCTTTTCACAAAAACGGGTACTACCCCTTTGGATTTATTGAAACTAGATGTCCCAAAATATGTTTTCAAATCGAGTACTATCAACTAAATTAGTTCAATATGTGCGTAGAATAGGTTTCATACCACAAACCATATCATGTGAATAAAATTTGACACAAACTAACTCTATCGAGTATTTCACAAAAAATCGTGTACTACCCCCTTTGAGTTTTATTGAAGACAAGATGTCTCGAAAATACGTTTTTAAATCGAGGTAAGATCAACCAAAATAGTTCAATATGTGCGTAGAATAGGTTCATACCACAAACCATATCATGTGAATAAAATTTGACACAAACAAACTCGATCTAGTGTTTCACAAAAAATCCTGTACTACCCCTTTGAATTTTATTGAAGACAAGAGGTTTCGAAAATACATTTTTAAATCAAGGTTCGATCAACCAAAATAGTTCAATATGTGTGTATAATAGGTTTTATACCACAAATCATGTCATGTGAATAAAATTTGACACAAACTAACCCCACGGAGTCTTTTCACAAAAAACCGGGTACTAATCCTTTGATTATCTCGAAAACTAGATGTCCCAAAAATATGTTTTCAAATCGAGGTACTATCAACCAAAACTGTTCAATATGTGCGTAGAATAGGTTTCATACCACAAACCATATCATGTGAATAAAATTTGACACAAACTAACTCTATCGAGTATTTCACAAAAAATCGTGTACTACCCCCTTTGAGTTTTATTGAAGACAAGATGTCTCGAAAATACATTTTTAAATCGAGGTTCGATCAACCCAAATAGTTCAATATGTGTGTAGAATAGGTTTCATACCACAAACCATATCATGTGAATAAAATTTGACACAAACAAACTCTATCGAGTGTTTCACAAAAAATCCTGTACTACCCCTTTGAATTTTATTGAAGACAAGAGGTTTCGAAAATACATTTTTAAATCAAGGTTCGATCAACCAAAATAGTTCAATATGTGTGTATAATAGGTTTTATACCACAAATCATGTCATGTGAATAAAATTTGACACAAACTAACCCCACGGAGTCTTTTCACAAAAAACCGGGTACTAATCCCTTTGGATTATCTCGAAAACTAGATGTCCCAAAAATATGTTTTCAAATTGAGGTACTATCAACCAAAACTGTTCAATATGTGCGTAGAATAGGTTTCATACCACAAACCATATCATGTGAATAAAATTTGACACAAACTAACTCTATCGAGTATTTCACAAAAAATCGTGTACTACCCCCTTTGAGTTTTATTGAAGACAAGATGTCTCGAAAATACGTTTTTAAATCGAGGTAAGATCAACCAAAATAGTTCAATATGTGCGTAGAATAGGTTCATACCACAAACCATATCATGTGAATAAAATTTGACACAAACAAACTCTATCGAGTGTTTCACAAAAAATCGTGTACTACCCCTTTGAGTTTTATTGAAGACAAGAGGTTTCGAAAATACATTTTTAAATCGAGGTTCGATCAACCAAAATAGTTCAATATGTGCGTAGAATAGGTTTTATACCACAAATCATGTCATGTGAATAAAATTTGACACAAACTAACCCCACGGAGTCTTTTCACAAAAAACCGGGTACTAACCCCTTTGGATTTTCTCGAAAACTAGATGTCCCAAAAATACATTTTTAATTCGAGGTTCGGTCAACCAAAATAGTTCAATAGGTGCGTAGAATAGGTTTTATGCCACAAACCTTATCATGTGAATAAAATTTGACACAAACTTACTCTATCGAGCGTTTTACAAAAAATCTTGTACTACTCCCTTTGAGTTTTATTGAAGACAATAGGTCTCGGAAATACGTTTTCAAATCGAGGTTCGATCAACCAAAATAGTTCAATATGTGCGTAGAATAGGTTTCAAACCACAACCCATATGATTTGAATAAAATTTGACACAAACTAACACTATCGAGTGTTTCACAAAAAATCGTGTTCTACCCCTTTTGAGTTTTATTGAAGACAAGAGGTCTCGAAAATAAGTTTTCAAATCGAGGTTCGATCAACCCAAATAGTTCAATATGTGCGTAGAATAGGTTTCATACCACAAACCATATCATGTGAATAAAATTTGACACAAACAAACTCTATCGAGTGTTTCACAAAAAATCCTGTACTACCTCTTTGAGTTTTATTGAAGACAAGAGGTTTCGAAAATACATTTTTAAATCAAGGTTCGATCAACCAAAATAGTTCAATATGTGTGTATAATAGGTTTTATACCACAAATCATGTCATGTGAATAAAATTTGACACAAACTAACCCCACGGAGTCTTTTCACAAAAAACCGGGTACTAATCCCTTTGGATTATCTCGAAAACTAGATGTCCCAAAAATATGTTTTCAAATTGAGGTACTATCAACCAAAACTGTTCAATATGTGCGTAGAATAGGTTTCATACCACAAACCATATCATGTGAATAAAATTTGACACAAACTAACTCTATCGAGTGTTTCACAAAAAATCCTGTACTACCCCTTTGAATTTTATTGAAGACAAGAGGTTTCGAAAATACATTTTTAAATCAAGGTTCGATCAACCAAAATAGTTCAATATGTGTGTATAATAGGTTTTATACCACTAATCATGTCATGTGAATAAAATTTGACACAAACTAACCCCACGGAGTCTTTTCACAAAAAACCGGGTACTAATCCCTTTGGATTATCTCGAAAACTAGATGTCCTAAAAATATGTTTTCAAATTGAGGTACTATCAACCAAAACTGTTCAATATGTGCGTAGAATAGGTTTCATACCACAAACCATATCATGTGAATAAAATTTGACACAAACTAACTCTATCGAGTTTTCACAAAAAATCGTGTACTACCCCCTTTGAGTTTTATTGAAGACAAGATGTCTCGAAAATACGTTTTTAAATCGAGGTAAGATCAACCAAAATAGTTCAATATGTGCGTAGAATAGGTTCATACCACAAACCATATCATGTGAATAAAATTTGACACAAACAAACTCTATCGAGTGTTTCACAAAAAATCGTGTACTACCCCTTTGAGTTTTATTGAAGACAAGAGGTTTCGAAAATACATTTTTAAATCGTGGTTCGATCAACCAAAATAGTTCAATATGTGCGTAGAATAGGTTTTATACCACAAATCATGTCATGTGAATAAAATTTGACACAAACTAACCCCACGGAGTCTTTTCACAAAAAACCGGGTACTAACCCCTTTGGATTTTCTCGAAAACTAGATGTCCCAAAAATACATTTTTAGTTCGAGGTTCGGTCAACCAAAATAGTTCAATAGGTGCGTAGAATAGGTTTTATGCCACAAACCTTATCATGTGAATAAAATTTGACACAAACTTACTCTATCGAGCGTTTTACAAAAAATCTTGTACTACTCCCTTTGAGTTTTATTGAAGACAATAGGTCTCGGAAATACGTTTTCAAATCGAGGTTCGATCAACCAAAATAGTTCAATATGTGCGTAGAATAGGTTTCAAACCACAACCCATATGATTTGAATAAAATTTGACACAAACTAACACTATCGAGTGTTTCACAAAAAATCGTGTTCTACCCCTTTTGAGTTTTATTGAAGACAAGAGGTCTCGAAAATAAGTTTTCAAATCGAGGTTCGATCAACCCAAATAGTTCAATATGTGCGTAGAATAGGTTTCATACCACAAACCATATCATGTGAATAAAATTTGACACAAACAAACTCTATCGAGTGTTTCACAAAAAATCCTGTACTACCTCTTTGAGTTTTATTGAAGACAAGAGGTTTCGAAAATACATTTTTAAATCAAGGTTCGATCAACCAAAATAGTTCAATATGTGTGTATAATAGGTTTTATACCACAAATCATGTCATGTGAATAAAATTTGACACAAACTAACCCCACGGAGTCTTTTCACAAAAAACCGGGTACTAATCCCTTTGGATTATCTCGAAAACTAGATGTCCCAAAAATATGTTTTCAAATCGAGGTACTATCAACCAAAACTGTTCAATATGTGCGTAGAATATGTTTCCTACCACAAACCATATCATGTGAATAAAATTTGACACAAAATAACTTTATCGAGTGTTTCACAAAAAATCGTGTACTACCCCCTTTGAGTTTTATTGAAGACAAGAGGTCTCGAAATACGTTTTCAAATCGAGGTTCGATCAACCAAATTAGTTCAATATGTGCGTAGAATAGGCTTCATACCACAAATCATATCATGTGAATAAAATTTGACACAAACTAACTCTATCGAGTATTTCACAAAAAATCGTGTACTACCCCCTTTGAGTTTTATTGAAGACAAGATGTCTCGAAAATACGTTTTTAAATCGAGGTAAGATCAACCAAAATAGTTCAATATGTGCGTAGAATAGGTTCATACCACAAACCATATCATGTGAATAAAATTTGACACAAACAAACTCGATCTAGTGTTTCACAAAAAATCCTGTACTACCCCTTTGAATTTTATTGAAGACAAGAGGTTTCGAAAATACATTTTTAAATCAAGGTTCGATCAACCAAAATAGTTCAATATGTGTGTATAATAGGTTTTATACCACAAATCATGTCATGTGAATAAAATTTGACACAAACTAACCCCACGGAGTCTTTTCACAAAAAACCGGGTACTAATCCCTTTGGATTATCTCGAAAACTAGATGTCCCAAAAATATGTTTTCAAATCGAAGTACTATCAACCAAAACTGTTCAATATGTGCGTAGAATAGGTTTCATACCACAAACCATATCATGTGAATAAAATTTGACACAAACTAACTCTATCGAGTATTTCACAAAAAATCGTGTACTACCCCCTTTGAGTTTTATTGAAGACAAGATGTCTCGAAAATACATTTTTAAATCGAGGTTCGATCAACCCAAATAGTTCAATATGTGTGTAGAATAGGTTTCATACCACAAACCATATCATGTGAATAAAATTTGACACAAACAAACTCTATCGAGTGTTTCACAAAAAATCCTGTACTACCCCTTTGAATTTTATTGAAGACAAGAGGTTTCGAAAATACATTTTTAAATCAAGGTTCGATCAACCAAAATAGTTCAATATGTGTGTATAATAGGTTTTATACCACAAATCATGTCATGTGAATAAAGTTTGACACAAACTAACCCCACGGAGTCTTTTCACAAAAAACCGGGTACTAATCCCTTTGGATTATCTCGAAAACTAGATGTCCCAAAAATATGTTTTCAAATTGAGGTACTATCAACCAAAACTGTTCAATATGTGCGTAGAATAGGTTTCATACCACAAACCATATCATGTGAATAAAATTTGACACAAACTAACTCTATCGAGTATTTCACAAAAAATCGTGTACTACCCCCTTTGAGTTTTATTGAAGACAAGATGTCTCGAAAATACGTTTTTAAATCGAGGTAAGATCAACCAAAATAGTTCAATATGTGCGTAGAATAGGTTCATACCACAAACCATATCATGTGAATAAAATTTGACACAAACAAACTCTATCGAGTGTTTCACAAAAAATCGTGTACTACCCCTTTGAGTTTTATTGAAGACAAGAGGTTTCGAAAATACATTTTAAATCGAGGTTCGATCAACCAAAATAGTTCAATATGTGCGTAGAATAGGTTTTATACCACAAATCATGTCATGTGAATAAAATTTGACACAAACTAACCCCACGGAGTCTTTTCACAAAAAACCGGGTACTAACCCCTTTGATTTTCTCGAAAACTAGATGTCCCAAAATACATTTTTAATTGAGGTTCGGTCAACCAAAATAGTTCAATAGGTGCGTAGAATAGGTTTTATGCCACAAACCTTATCATGTGAATAAAATTTGACACAAACTTACTCTATCGAGCGTTTTACAAAAATCTTGTACTACTCCCTTTGAGTTTTATTGAAGACAATAGGTCTCGGAAATACGTTTTCAAATCGAGGTTCGATCAACCAAAATAGTTCAATATGTGCGTAGAATAGGTTTCAAACCACAACCCATATGATTTGAATAAAATTTGACACAAACTAACACTATCGAGTGTTTCACAAAAAATCGTGTTCTACCCCTTTTGAGTTTTATTGAAGACAAGAGGTCTCGAAAATAAGTTTTCAAATCGAGGTTCGATCAACCCAAATAGTTCAATATGTGCGTAGAATAGGTTTCATACCACAAACCATATCATGTGAATAAAATTTGACACAAACAAACTCTATCGAGTGTTTCACAAAAAATCCTGTACTACCTCTTTGAGTTTTATTGAAGACAAGAGGTTTCGAAAATACATTTTTAAATCAAGGTTCGATCAACCAAAATAGTTCAATATGTGTGTATAATAGGTTTTATACCACAAATCATGTCATGTGAATAAAATTTGACACAAACTAACCCCACGGAGTCTTTTCACAAAAAACCGGGTACTAATCCCTTTGGATTATCTCGAAAACTAGATGTCCCAAAAATATGTTTTCAAATCGAGGTACTATCAACCAAAACTGTTCAATATGTGCGTAGAATAGGTTTCATACCACAAACCATATCATGTGAATAAAATTTGACACAAACTAACTCTATCGAGTATTTCACAAAAAATCGTGTACTACCCCCTTTGAGTTTTATTGAAGACAAGATGTCTCGAAAATACATTTTTAAATCGAGGTTCGATCGACCCAAATAGTTCAATATGTGTGTAGAATAGGTTTCATACCACAAACCATATCATGTGAATAAAATTTGACACAAACAAACTCTATCGAGTGTTTCACAAAAAATCCTGTACTACCCCTTTGAATTTTATTGAAGACAAGAGGTTTCGAAAATACATTTTTAAATCAAGGTTCGATCAACCAAAATAGTTCAATATGTGTGTATAATAGGTTTTATACCACAAATCATGTCATGTGAATAAAATTTGACACAAACTAACACAAGGGAGTCTTTTCACAAAAAACCGGGTACTAATCCCTTTGGATTATCTCGAAAACTAGATGTCCCTAAAATATGTTTTCAAATTGAGGTACTATCAACCAAAACTGTTCAATATGTGCGTAGAATAGGTTTCATACCACAAACCATATCATGTGAATAAAATTTGACACAAACTAACTCTATCGAGTATTTCACAAAAAATCGTGTACTACCCCCTTTGAGTTTTATTGAAGACAAGATGTCTCGAAAATACGTTTTTAAATCGAGGTAAGATCAACCAAAATAGTTCAATATGTGCGTAGAATAGGTTCATACCACAAACCATATCATGTGAATAAAATTTGACACAAACAAACTCTATCGAGTGTTTCACAAAAAATCGTGTACTACCCCTTTGAGTTTTATTGAAGACAAGAGGTTTCGAAAATACATTTTTAAATCGAGGTTCGATCAACCAAAATAGTTCAATATGTGCGTAGAATAGGTTTTATACCACAAATCATGTCATGTGAATAAAATTTGACACAAACTAACCCCACGGAGTCTTTTCACAAAAAACCGGGTACTAACCCCTTTGGATTTTCTCGAAAACTAGATGTCCCAAAAATACATTTTTAATTCGAGGTTCGGTCAACCAAAATAGTTCAATAGGTGCGTAGAATAGGTTTTATGCCACAAACCTTATCATGTGAATAAAATTTGACACAAACTTACTCTATCGAGCGTTTTACAAAAAATCTTGTACTACTCCCTTTGAGTTTTATTGAAGACAATAGGTCTCGGAAATACGTTTTCAAATCGAGGTTCGATCAACCAAAATAGTTCAATATGTGCGTAGAATAGGTTTCAAACCACAACCCATATGATTTGAATAAAATTTGACACAAACTAACACTATCGAGTGTTTCACAAAAAATCGTGTTCTACCCCTTTTGAGTTTTATTGAAGACAAGAGGTCTCGAAAATAAGTTTTCAAATCGAGGTTCGATCAACCCAAATAGTTCAATATGTGCGTAGAATAGGTTTCATACCACAAACCATATCATGTGAATAAAATTTGACAAACAAACTCTATCGAGTGTTTCACAAAAAATCCTGTACTACCTTTGAGTTTTATTGAAGACAAGAGGTTTCGAAAATACATTTTTAAATCAAGGTTCGATCAACCAAAATAGTTCAATATGTGTGTATAATAGGTTTTATACCACAAATCATGTCATGTGAATAAAATTTGACACAAACTAACCCCACGGAGTCTTTTCACAAAAAACCGGGTACTAATCCCTTTGGATTATCTCGAAAACTAGATGTCCCAAAAATATGTTTTCAAATTGAGGTACTATCAACCAAAACTGTTCAATATGTGCGTAGAATAGGTTTCATACCACAAACCATATCATGTGAATAAAATTTGACACAAACTAACTCTATCGAGTGTTTCACAAAAAATCCTGTACTACCCCTTTGAATTTTATTGAAGACAAGAGGTTTCGAAAATACATTTTTAAATCAAGGTTCGATCAACCAAAATAGTTCAATATGTGTGTATAATAGGTTTTATACCACAAATCATGTCATGTGAATAAAATTTGACACAAACTAACCCCACGGAGTCTTTTCACAAAAAACCGGGTACTAATCCCTTTGGATTATCTCGAAAACTAGATGTCCTAAAAATATGTTTTCAAATTGAGGTACTATCAACCAAAACTGTTCAATATGTGCGTAGAATAGGTTTCATACCACAAACCATATCATGTGAATAAAATTTGACACAAACTAACTCTATCGAGTTTTCACAAAAAAAATGTACTACCCCTTTGAGTTTTATTGAAGACAAGATGTCTCGAAAATACGTTTTAAATCGAGGTAAGATCAACCAAAATAGTTCAATATGTAAGTAGAATAGGTTCATACCACAAACCATATCATGTGAATAAAATTTGACACAAACAAACTCTATCGAGTGTTTCACAAAAAATCGTGTACTACCCCTTTGAGTTTTATTGAAGACAAGAGGTTTCGAAAATACATTTTTAAATCGTGGTTCGATCAACCAAAATAGTTCAATATGTGCGTAGAATAGGTTTTATACCACAAATCATGTCATGTGAATAAAATTTGACACAAACTAACCCCACGGAGTCTTTTCACAAAAAACCGGGTACTAACCCCTTTGGATTTTCTCGAAAACTAGATGTCCCAAAATACATTTTTAGTTCGAGGTTCGGTCAACCAAAATAGTTCAATAGGTGCGTAGAATAGGTTTTATGCCACAAACCTTATCATGTGAATAAAATTTGACACAAACTTACTCTATCGAGCGTTTTACAAAAAATCTTGTACTACTCCCTTTGAGTTTTATTGAAGACAATAGGTCTCGGAAATACGTTTTCAAATCGAGGTTCGATCAACCAAAATAGTTCAATATGTGCGTAGAATAGGTTTCAAACCACAACCCATATGATTTGAATAAAATTTGACACAAACAAACACTATCAGTGTTTCACAAAAAATCGTGTTCTACCCCTTTTGAGTTTTATTGAAGACAAGAGGTCTCGAAAATAAGTTTTCAAATCGAGGTTCGATCAACCCAAATAGTTCAATATGTGCGTAGAATAGGTTTCATACCACAAACCATATCATGTGAATAAAATTTGACACAAACAAACTCTATCGAGTGTTTCACAAAAAATCCTGTACTACCTCTTTGAGTTTTATTGAAGACAAGAGGTTTCGAAAATACATTTTTAAATCAAGGTTCGATCAACCAAAATAGTTCAATATGTGTGTATAATAGGTTTTATACCACAAATCATGTCATGTGAATAAAATTTGACACAAACTAACCCCACGGAGTCTTTTCACAAAAAACCGGGTACTAATCCCTTTGGATTATCTCGAAAACTAGATGTCCCAAAAATATGTTTTCAAATCGAGGTACTATCAACCAAAACTGTTCAATATGTGCGTAGAATATGTTTCCTACCACAAACCATATCATGTGAATAAAATTTGACACAAACTAACTTTATCGAGTGTTTCACAAAAAATCGTGTACTACCCCCTTTGAGTTTTATTGAAGACAAGAGGTCTCGAAATACGTTTTCAAATCGAGGTTCGATCAACCAAATTAGTTCAATATGTGCGTAGAATAGGCTTCATACCACAAATCATATCATGTGAATAAAATTTGACACAAACTAACTCTATCGAGTATTTCACAAAAAATCGTGTACTACCCCCTTTGAATTTTATTGAAGACAAGATGTCTCGAAAATACGTTTTTAAATCGAGGTAAGATCAACCAAAAAAGTTCAATATGTGCGTAGAATAGGTTCATACCACAAACCATATCATGTGAATAAAATTTGACACAAACTAACTCTATCGAGTGTTTCACAAAAAATCGTATACTACCCCCTTTGAGTTTTATTGAAGACAAGAGGTCTCGAAAATACATTTTAAAATCGAGGTTCGATCAACCAAAATAGTTCAATATGTGCGTAGAATAGGTTTTATACCACAAATCATGTCATGTGAATAAAATTTGACACAAACTAACCCCACGGAGTCTTTTCACAAAAAACCGGGTACTAATCCCTTTGGATTATCTCGAAAACTAGATGTCCCAAAAATATGTTTTCAAATCGAGGTACTATCAACCAAAACTGTTCAATATGTGCGTAGAATATGTTTCCTACCACAAACCATATCATGTGAATAAAATTTGACACAAACTAACTTTATCGAGTGTTTCACAAAAAATCGTGTACTACCCCCTTTTAGTTTTATTGAAGACAAGAGGTCTCGAAATACGTTTTCAAATCGAGGTTCGATCAACCAAATTAGTTCAATATGTGCGTAGAATAGGCTTCATACCACAAATCATATCATGTGAATAAAATTTGACACAAACTAACTCTATCGAGTATTTCACAAAAAATCGTGTACTACCCCCTTTGAGTTTTATTGAAGACAAGATGTCTCGAAAATACGTTTTTAAATCGAGGTAAGATCAACCAAAATAGTTCAATATGTGCGTAGAATAGGTTCATACCACAAACCATATCATGTGAATAAAATTTGACACAAACTAACTCTATCGAGTGTTTCACAAAAAATCGTATACTACCCCCTTTGAGTTTTATTGAAGACAAGAGGTCTCGAAAATACATTTTAAAATCGAGGTTCGATCAACCAAAATAGTTCAATATGTGCGTAGAATAGGTTTTATACCACAAATCATGTCATGTGAATAAAATTTGACACAAACTAACCCGACGGAGTCTTTTCACAAAAAATTGGGTACTAACCCCTTTGGATTTTCTCGAAAACTAGATGTCCCAAAAATATGTTTTCAAATCGAGGTTCTATCAACCAAAACTGTTCAATATGTGCGTAGAACAGGTTTCATACCACAAACCATATCATGTGAATAAAATTTGACACAAACTAACTCAATCGAGTGTTTCACAAAAAATCGTGTACTACCCCCTTTGAGTTTTATTGAAGACAAGAGGTCTCGGAAATACGTTTTCAAATCGAGGTTCGATCAACCAAAATAGTTCAATATGTACGTAGAATAGGTTTCATACCACAAACCATATTATGTGAATAAAATTTGACACAAACTAAAACTACCGAGTGTTTCACAAAAAATCGTGTTCTACCACCTTTGACTTTATTGAAGACAAGAGGTCTCGGAAATACGTTTTCAAATCGAGGTTCGCTCAACCCAAATAGTTCAATATGTGCGTAGAATAGGTTTCATACCACAAACCATATCATGTGAATAAAATTTGACACGAACTAACTCTGTCGTGTGTTTCACAAAAAATCGTGTACTACCCCCTTTGAGTTTTATTGAAGACAAGAGGTCTCGGAAATACGTTGTCAAATCGAGGTTCGATCAACCAAAATAGTTCAATATGTGCATAAAATAGGTTTCATACCACAAACCATATCATGTGAATAAAATTTGACACAAACTAACTCTATCGAGTGTTTCACAAAAAATCGTGTACTACCCCCTTTGAGTTTTATTGAAGACAAGAGGTCTCGGAAATACGTTTTCAAATCGAGCAATGTTCAATATGTGCGTAGAATAGGTTTCATACCAAAAACCATATCATGTGAATAAAATTTGACACAAACTAACTCAATCGAGTGTTTCACAAAAAATCGTGTACTACCCCCTTTGAGTTTTATTGAAGACAAGAGGTCTCGGAAATACGTTTTCAAATCGAGGTTCGATCAACCAAAATAGTTCAATATGTACGTAGAATAGGTTTCATACCACAAACCATATTATGTGAATAAAATTTGACACAAACTAACTCTATCGAGTGTTTCACAAAAAATCGTGTTCTACCACCTTTGACTTTATTGAAGACAAGAGGTCTCGGAAATACGTTTTCAAATCGAGGTTCGCTCAACCCAAATAGTTCAATATGTGTGTAGAATAGGTTTCATACCACAAACCATATCATGTGAATAAAATTTGACACGAACTAACTCTGTCGTGTGTTTCACAAAAAATCGTGTACTACCCCCTTTGAGTTTTATTGAAGACAAGAGGTCTCGGAAATACGTTTTCAAATCGAGGTTCGATCAACCAAAAATGTTCAATATGTGCATAGAATAGGTTTCATACCACAAACCATCTCATGTGAATAAAATTTGACACAAACTAACACTATCGAGTGTTTCACAAAAAATCGTGTACTACTTCCTTTGAGTTTTATTGAAGACAAGAGGTCTCGGAAATACGTTTTAAAATCGAGGTTCGATCAACCAAAATAGTTCAATATGTGCGTAGAATAGGTTTCATACCAAAAACCATATCATTTGAATAAAATTTGACACAAACTAACTCTATCGAGTGTTTTACAAAAAATCGTGTACTACCGCCTTTGAGTTTTATTGAAGACAAGAGTTCTCGGAAATACGTTTTCAAATCGAGGTTCGATCATCCAAAACTATTCAATATGTGCCTAGAATAGGTTTCATACCACAAACCATATCATGTGAATAAAATTTGACACAAACTAACTCTATCCAGTGTTCACCAAAAATCGTGTACTACCCCTTTTGAGTTTTATGGAAGACAAGAGGTCTCGGAAATACGTTCTCAAATCGAGGTTCGATCAACCGAAATAGTTCAATATGTGCGTAGAATAGGTTTCATACCACAAACCATATCATGTGAATAAAATTTGACACGAACTAACTCTATCGTGTGTTTCACAAAAAATCGTATACTAACCCCTTTGAGTTTTATTGAAGACAAGAGGTCTCGGAAATACGTTCTCAAATCGAGGTTCGATCAACCGAAATAGTTCAATATGTGCGTAGAATAGGTTTCATACCACAAACCATATCATGTGAATAAAATTTGACACGAACTAACTCTATCGTGTGTTTCACAAAAAATCGTATACTAACCCCTTTGAGTTTTATTGAAGACAAGAGGTTTCGGAAATACGTTTTCAAATCGAGGTTCGATCAACCAAAACTGTTCAATATGTGCGTAGAATTGGTTTCATACCACAAACCATATCATGTGAATAAAATTTGACACAAACTAACTCTATCGAGTGTTTCACAAAAAATCGTGCACTACCCCCTTTGAGTTTTATTGAAGACAAGAGGTCTCGGAAATACGTTTTCAAATCGAGGTTCGATCAACCCAAATTGTTCAATATGTGCGTAGAATAGGTGTCATACCACAAACCATATCATGTGAATAAAATTTGACACGAACTAACACTATCGAGTGTTTCACAAAAAATCGTATACTACCCCCTTTGAGTTTTATTGAAGACAAGAGGTTTCGGAAATACGTTTTCAAATCGAGGTTCGATCAACCAAAATAGTTCAATATGTGCATAGAATAGGTTTCAAACCACAACCCATATTATGTGAATAAAATTTGACACAAACTAACACTATCGAGTGTTTCACAAAAAATCGTGTTCTACCCCCTTTGAGTTTTATTGAAGACAAGAGGTCTCGAAAATACGTTTTGAAATTGAGGTTCGATCAACCCAAATAGTTCAATATGTGCGTAGAATAGGTTTCATACCACAAACATAATCATGTGAATAAAATTAGACACAAACTAACTCTATCGAGTGTTTCACAAAAAATCGTGTTCTACCCCCTTATAGTTTTATTGAAGACAAGAGGTCTCGAAAATACGTTTTCAAATCGAGGTTCGAGCAACCCAAATAGTTCAATATGTGCGTAGAATGGGTTTCATACCACAAACATAATCATGTGAATAAAATTAGACACAAACTAACTCTATCGAGTGTTTCACAAAAAATCGTGTACTACCCCCTTTGAGTTTTATTGAAGACAAGAGGTCTCGGAAATACGTTTTCAAATCGAGGTTCGATCAACCAAAATAGTTCAATATGTGCGTAGAATAGGTTTCAAACCACAACCCATATTATGTGAATAAAATTTGACACAAACTAACACTATCGAGTGTTTCACAAAAAATCGTGTTCTACCCCCTTTGAGTTTTATTGAAGACAAGAGGTCTCGAAAATACATTTTCAAATCGAGGTTCG
The DNA here is from genome assembly GCA_026545765.1 of Plantago major. Classification (NCBI taxonomy): domain Eukaryota; kingdom Viridiplantae; phylum Streptophyta; class Magnoliopsida; order Lamiales; family Plantaginaceae; genus Plantago; species Plantago major. Next base: position 112,329,390 of record CM048839.1, read on the forward strand.
ATCAACCCAAATAGTTCAATATGTGCGTAGAATAGGTTTCATACCACAAACCATATCATGTGAATAAAATTAGACACAAACTAACTCTACCGAGTGTTTCACAAAAAATCGTGTTCTACCCCCTTTGAGTTTTATTGAAGACAAGAGGTCTCGGAAATACGTTTTCAAATCGAGGTTCGATCAACCCAAATAGTTCAATATGTGTAGAATAGGTGTCATACCACAAACCATATCATGTAAATATAATTTGACACAAACTAACACTATCGAGTGTTTCACAAAAAATCGTGTTCTACCCCCTTATAGTTTTATTGAAGACAAGAGGTCTCGGAAATACGTTTTTAAATCGAGGTTCGATCAACCCAAATTGTTCAATATGTGCGTAGAAGAGGTTTCATACCACAAACCATATCATGTGAATAAAATTTGACACGAACTAACTCTATCGTGTGTTTCACAAAAAATCGTATACTACCCCTTTGAGTTTTATTGAAGACAAGAGGTCTCGAAAATACGTTTTCAAATCGAGGTTCGATCAACCCAAATAGTTCAATATGTGCGTAGAATAGGTTTCATACCACAAACATAATCATGTGAATAAAATTAGACACAAACTAACTCTATCGAGTGTTTCACAAAAAATCGTGTTCTACCCCTTATAGTTTTATTGAAGACAAGAGGTCTCGAAAATACGTTTTCAAATCGAGGTTCGATCAACCCAAATTGTTCAATATGTGCGTAGAATAGGTTTCATACCACAAACCATATCATGTGAATAAAATTTGACACGAACTAACTCTATCGTGTGTTTAACAAAAAATCGTATACTACCCCTTTGAGTTTTATTGAAGACACGAGGTTTCGGAAATACGTTTTCAAATCGAGGTTCGATCAACCAAAATAGTTCAATATATGCATAGAATAGGTTTCAAACCACAACCCATATTATGTGAATAAAATTTGACACAAACTGACACTATCGAGTGTTTCACAAAAAATCGTGTTCTACCCCCTTTGAGTTTTATTGAAGACAAGAGGTCTCGAAAATACGTTTTCAAATCGAGGTTCGATCAACCCAAATAGTTCAATATGTGCGTAGAATAGGTTTCATACCACAAACATAATCATGTGAATAAAATTAGACACAAACTACCTCTATCGAGTGTTTCACAAAAAATCGTGTTCTACCCCCTTATAGTTTTATTGAAGACAAGAGGTCTCGAAAATACGTTTTCAAATCGAGGTTCGATCAACCCAAATAGTTCAATATGTTCGTAGAATAGGTTTCATACCACAAACATAATCATGTGAATAAAATTAGACACAAACTAACTCTATCGAGTGTTTCACAAAAAATCGTGTACTACCCCCTTTGAGTTTTATTGAAGACAAGAGGTCTCGTAAATACGTTTTCAAATCGAGGTTCGATCAACCAAAACTGTTCAATATGTGCCTAGAATAGGTTTCATACCACAATCCATATCATGTGAATAAAATTTGACACAAACTAACTCTATCGAGTGTTTCACAAAAAATCGTGTACTACCCCCTTTGAGTTTTATTGAAGACAAGAGGTCTCGGAAATACGTTTTCAAATCGAGGTTCGATCAACCAAAATAGTTCAATATGTGCGTAGAATAGGTTTCATACAACAAACCATATTATGTGAATAAAATTTGACACAAACTAACACTACCGAGTGTTTCACAAAAAATCGTGTTCTACCCCCTTTGAGTTTTATTGAAGACAAGAGGTCTCGGAAATACGTTTTCAAATCGAGGTTCGATCAACCAAAAGAGTTCAATATGTGCGTAGAATAGGTTTCATACCACAAACCATATTATGTGAATAAAATTTGACACAAACAAAACTACCGAGTGTTTCACAAAAAATCGTGTTCTACCACCTTTGACTTTATTGAAGACAAGAGGTCTCGGAAATACGTTTTCAAATCGAGGTTCGCTCAACCCAAATAGTTCAATATGTGCGTAGAATAGGTTTCATACCACAAACCATATCATGTGAATAAAATTTGACACGAACTAACTCTGTCGTGTGTTTCACAAAAAATCGTGTACTACCCCCTTTGAGTTTTATTGAAGACAAGAGGTCTCGGAAATACGTTGTCAAATCGAGGTTCGATCAACCAAAATAGTTCAATATGTGCATAAAATAGGTTTCATACCACAAACCATATCATGTGAATAAAATTTGACACAAACTAACTCTATCGAGTGTTTCACAAAAAATCGTGTACTACCCCCTTTGAGTTTTATTGAAGACAAGAGGTCTCGGAAATACGTTTTCAAATCGAGCAATGTTCAATATGTGCGTAGAATAGGTTTCATACCAAAAACCATATCATGTGAATAAAATTTGACACAAACTAACTCAATCGAGTGTTTCACAAAAAATCGTGTACTACCCCCTTTGAGTTTTATTGAAGACAAGAGGTCTCGGAAATACGTTTTCAAATCGAGGTTCGATCAACCAAAATAGTTCAATATGTACGTAGAATAGGTTTCATACCACAAACCATATTATGTGAATAAAATTTGACACAAACTAACTCTATCGAGTGTTTCACAAAAAATCGTGTTCTACCACCTTTGACTTTATTGAAGACAAGAGGTCTCGGAAATACGTTTTCAAATCGAGGTTCGCTCAACCCAAATAGTTCAATATGTGCGTAGAATAGGTTTCATACCACAAACCATATCATGTGAATAAAATTTGACACGAACTAACTCTGTCGTGTGTTTCACAAAAAATCGTGTACTACCCCCTTTGAGTTTTATTGAAGACAAGAGGTCTCGGAAATACGTTTTCAAATCGAGGTTCGATCAACCAAAAATGTTCAATATGTGCATAGAATAGGTTTCATACCACAAACCATCTCATGTGAATAAAATTTGACACAAACTAACACTATCGAGTGTTTCACAAAAAATCGTGTACTACTTCCTTTGAGTTTTATTGAAGACAAGAGGTCTCGGAAATACGTTTTAAAATCGAGGTTCGATCAACCAAAATAGTTCAATATGTGCGTAGAATAGGTTTCATACCAAAAACCATATCATTTGAATAAAATTTGACACAAACTAACTCTATCGAGTGTTTTACAAAAAATCGTGTACTACCCGCCTTTGAGTTTTATTGAAGACAAGAGTTCTCGGAAATACGTTTTCAAATCGAGGTTCGATCATCCAAAACTATTCAATATGTGCCTAGAATAGGTTTCATACCACAAACCATATCATGTGAATAAAATTTGACACAAACTAACTCTATCCAGTGTTCACCAAAAATCGTGTACTACCCTTTTGAGTTTTATGGAAGACAAGAGGTCTCGGAAATACGTTCTCAAATCGAGGTTCGATCAACCGAAATAGTTCAATATGTGCGTAGAATAGGTTTCATACCACAAACCATATCATGTGAATAAAATTTGACACGAACTAACTCTATCGTGTGTTTCACAAAAAATCGTATACTAACCCCTTTGAGTTTTATTGAAGACAAGAGGTCTCGGAAATACGTTCTCAAATCGAGGTTCGATCAACCGAAATAGTTCAATATGTGCGTAGAATAGGTTTCATACCACAAACCATATCATGTGAATAAAATTTGACACGAACTAACTCTATCGTGTGTTTCACAAAAAATCGTATACTACCCCCTTTGAGTTTTATTGAAGACAAGAGGTTTCGGAAATACGTTTTCAAATCGAGGTTCGATCAACCAAAACTGTTCAATATGTGCGTAGAATTGGTTTCATACCACAAACCATATCATGTGAATAAAATTTGACACAAACTAACTCTATCGAGTGTTTCACAAAAAATCGTGCACTACCCCCTTTGAGTTTTATTGAAGACAAGAGGTCTCGGAAATACGTTTTCAAATCGAGGTTCGATCAACCCAAATTGTTCAATATGTGCGTAGAATAGGTGTCATACCACAAACCATATCATGTGAATAAAATTTGACACGAACTAACACTATCGAGTGTTTCACAAAAAATCGTATACTACCCCCTTTGAGTTTTATTGAAGACAAGAGGTTTCGGAAATACGTTTTCAAATCGAGGTTCGATCAACCAAAATAGTTCAATATGTGCATAGAATAGGTTTCAAACCACAACCCATATTATGTGAATAAAATTTGACACAAACTAACACTATCGAGTGTTTCACAAAAAATCGTGTTCTACCCCCTTTGAGTTTTATTGAAGACAAGAGGTCTCGAAAATACGTTTTGAAATTGAGGTTCGATCAACCCAAATAGTTCAATATGTGCGTAGAATAGGTTTCATACCACAAACATAATCATGTGAATAAAATTAGACACAAACTAACTCTATCGAGTGTTTCACAAAAAATCGTGTTCTACCCCCTTATAGTTTTATTGAAGACAAGAGGTCTCGAAAATACGTTTTCAAATCGAGGTTCGAGCAACCCAAATAGTTCAATATGTGCGTAGAATGGGTTTCATACCACAAACATAATCATGTGAATAAAATTAGACACAAACTAACTCTATCGAGTGTTTCACAAAAAATCGTGTACTACCCCCTTTGAGTTTTATTGAAGACAAGAGGTCTCGGAAATACGTTTTCAAATCGAGGTTCGATCAACCAAAATAGTTCAATATGTGCGTAGAATAGGTTTCAAACCACAACCCATATTATGTGAATAAAATTTGACACAAACTAACACTATCGAGTGTTTCACAAAAAATCGTGTTCTACCCCCTTTGAGTTTTATTGAAGACAAGAGGTCTCGAAAATACATTTTCAAATCGAGGTTCGATCAACCCAAATAGTTCAATATGTGCGTAGAATAGGTTTCATACCACAAACCATATCATGTGAATAAAATTAGACACAAACTAACTCTATCGAGTGTTTCACAAAAAATCGTGTACTACCCCCTTTGAGTTTTATTGAAGACAAGAGGTCTCGGAAATACGTTTTCAAATCGAGGTTCGATCAACCCAAATAGTTCAATATGTGCGTAGAATAGATGTCATACCACAAACCATATCATGTAAATATAATTTGACACAAACTAACACTATCGAGTGTTTCACAAAAAATCGTGTTCTACCCCCTTATAGTTTTATTGAAGACAAGAGGTCTCGGAAATACGTTTTCAAATCGAGGTTCGATCAACCCAAATTGTTCAATATGTGCGTAGAATAGGTTTCATACCACAAACATAATCATGTGAATAAAATTAGACACAAACTACCTCTATCGAGTGTTTCACAAAAAATCGTGTTCTACCCCCTTATAGTTTTATTGAAGACAAGAGGTCTCGAAAATACGTTTTCAAATCGAGGTTCGATCAACCCAAATAGTTCAATATGTTCGTAGAATAGGTTTCATACCACAAACATAATCATGTGAATAAAATTAGACACAAACTAACTCTATCGAGTGTTTCACAAAAAATTGTGTACTACCCCCTTTGAGTTTTATTGAAGACAAGAGGTCTCGTAAATACGTTTTCAAATCGAGGTTCGATCAACCAAAACTGTTCAATATGTGCCTAGAATAGGTTTCATACCACAATCCATATCATGTGAATAAAATTTGACACAAACTAACTCTATCGAGTGTTTCACAAAAAATCGTGTACTACCCCTTTGAGTTTTATTGAAGACAAGAGGTCTCGGAAATACGTTTTCAAATCGAGGTTCGATCAACCAAAATAGTTCAATATGTGCGTAGAATAGGTTTCATACAACAAACCATATTATGTGAATAAAATTTGACACAAACTAACACTCAAAGTGTTTCACAAAAAATCGTGTTCTACCCCCTTTGAGTTTTATTGAAGACAAGAGGTCTCGAAAATACGTTTTCAAATCGTGGTTCGATCAACCCAAATAGTTCAATATGTGCGTAGAATAGGTTTCATACCACAAACCATATCATGTGAATAAAATTAGACACAAACTAACTCTACCGAGTGTTTCACAAAAAATCGTGTACTATCCCCTTTGAGTTTTATTGAAGACAAGAGGTCTCGTAAATACGTTTTCAAATCGAGGTTCAATCAACCAAAATTGTTCAATATGTGCCTAGAATAGGTTTCATACCACAATCCATATCATGTGAATAAAATTTGACACAAACTAACTCTATCGAGTGTTTCACAAAAAATCGTGTACTACCCCCTTTGAGTTTTATTGAAGACAAGAGGTCTCGGAAATACGTTTTCAAATCGAGGTTCGATCAACCAAAATAGTTCAATATGTGCGTAGAATAGGTTTCAAACCACAACCCATATTATGTGAATAAAATTTGACACAAACTAACACTATCGAGTGTTTCACAAAAAATCGTGTTCTACCCCCTTTGAGTTTTATTGAAGACAAGAGGTCTCGGAAATACGTTTTCAAATCGAGGTTCGATCAACCCAAATAGTTCAATATGTGCGTAGAATAGGTTTCATACCACAAACCATATCATGTGAATAAAATTAGACACAAACTAACTCTATCGAGTGTTTCACAAAAAATCGTGTACTACCCCCTTTGAGTTTTATTGAAGACAAGAGGTCTCGTAAATACGTTTTCAAATCGAGGTTCGATCAACCAAAACTGTTCAATATGTGCCTAGAATAGGTTTCATACCACAATCCATATCATGTGAATAAAATTTGACACAAACTAACTCTATCGAGTGTTTCACAAAAAATCGTGTACTACCCCCTTTGAGTTTTATTGAAGACAAGAGGTCTCGGAAATACGTTTTCAAATCGAGGTTCGATCAACCAAAATAGTTCAATATGTGCGTAGAATAGGTTTCAAACCACAACCCATATTATGTGAATAAAATTTGACACAAACTAACACTATCGAGTGTTTCACAAAAAATCGTGTTCTACCCCCTTTGAGTTTTATTGAAGACAAGAGGTCTCGGAAATACGTTTTCAAATCGAGGTTCGATCAACCCAAATAGTTCAATATGTGCGTAGAATAGGTTTCATACCACAAACCATATCATGTGAATAAAATTAGACACAAACTAACTCTATCGAGTGTTTCACAAAAAATCGTGTACTACCCCCTTTGAGTTTTATTGAAGACAAGAGGTCTCGTAAATACGTTTTCAAATCGAGGTTCAATCAACCAAAATTGTTCAATATGTGCCTAGAATAGGTTTCATACCACAATCCATATCATGTGAATAAAATTTGACACAAACTGACACTATCGAGTGTTTCACAAAAAATCGTGTTCTACCCCCTTTGAGTTTTATTGAAGACAAGAGGTCTCGAAAATACATTTTCAAATCGAGGTTCGATCAACCCAAATAGTTCAATATGTGCGTAGAATAGGTTTCAAACCACAACCCATATTATGTGAATAAAATTTGACACAAATTAACACTATCGAGTGTTTCACAAAAAATCGTGTTCTACCCCCTTTGAGTTTTATTGAAGACAAGAGGTCTCGAAAATACATTTTCAAATCGAGGTTCGATCAACCCAAATAGTTCAATATGTGCGTAGAATAGGTTTCATACCACAAACCATATCATGTGAATAAAATTAGACACAAACTAACTCTACCGAGTGTTTCACAAAAAATCGTGTTCTACCCCCTTTGAGTTTTATTGAAGACAAGAGGTCTCGGAAATACGTTTTCAAATCGAGGTTCGATCAACCCAAATAGTTCAATATGTGCGTAGAATAGGTGTCATACCACAAACCATATCATGTAAATATAATTTGACACAAACTAACACTATCGAGTGTTTCACAAAAAATCGTGTTCTACCCCCTTATAGTTTTATTGAAGACAAGAGGTCTCGGAAATACGTTTTTAAATCGAGGTTCAATCAACCCAAATTGTTCAATATGTGCGTAGAAGAGGTTTCATACCACAAACCATATCATGTGAATAAAATTTGACACGAACTAACTCTATCGTGTGTTTCACAAAAAATCGTATACTACCCCTTTGAGTTTTATTGAAGACAAGAGGTCTCGAAAATACGTTTTCAAATCGAGGTTCGATCAACCCAAATAGTTCAATATGTGCGTAGAATAGGTTTCATACCACAAACATAATCATGTGAATAAAATTAGACACAAACTAACTCTATCGAGTGTTTCACAAAAAATCGTGTTCTACCCCTTATAGTTTTATTGAAGACAAGAGGTCTCGAAAATACGTTTTCAAATCGAGGTTCGATCAACCCAAATTGTTCAATATGTGCGTAGAATAGGTTTCATATCACAAACCATATCATGTGAATAAAATTTGACACGAACTAACTCTACCGTGTGTTTAACAAAAAATCGTATACTACCCCCTTTGAGTTTTATTGAAGACACGAGGTTTCGGAAATACGTTTTCAAATCGAGGTTCGATCAACCAAAATAGTTCAATATATGCATAGAATAGGTTTCAAACCACAACCCATATTATGTGAATAAAATTTGACACAAACTGACACTATCGAGTGTTTCACAAAAAATCGTGTTCTACCCCCTTTGAGTTTTATTGAAGACAAGAGGTCTCGAAAATACGTTTTCAAATCGAGGTTCGATCAACCCAAATAGTTCAATATGTGCGTAGAATAGGTTTCATACCACAAACATAATCATGTGAATAAAATTAGACACAAACTACCTCTATCGAGTGTTTCACAAAAAATCGTGTTCTACCCCCTTATAGTTTTATTGAAGACAAGAGGTCTCGAAAATACGTTTTCAAATCGAGGTTCGATCAACCCAAATAGTTCAATATGTTCGTAGAATAGGTTTCATACCACAAACATAATCATGTGAATAAAATTAGACACAAACTAACTCTATCGAGTGTTTCACAAAAAATTGTGTACTACCCCCTTTGAGTTTTATTGAAGACAAGAGGTCTCGTAAATACGTTTTCAAATCGAGGTTCGATCAACCAAAACTGTTCAATATGTGCCTAGAATAGGTTTCATACCACAATCCATATCATGTGAATAAAATTTGACACAAACTAACTCTATCGAGTGTTTCACAAAAAATCGTGTACTACCCCCTTTGAGTTTTATTGAAGACAAGAGGTCTCGGAAATACGTTTTCAAATCGAGGTTCGATCAACCAAAATAGTTCAATATGTGCGTAGAATAGGTTTCATACCACAAACCATATTATGTGAATAAAATTTGACACAAACTAACACTATCGAGTGTTTCACAAAAAATCGTGTTCTACCCCCTTTGAGTTTTATTGAAGACAAGAGGTCTCAAAAATACGTTTTCAAATCGAGGTTCGATCAACCCAAATAGTTCAATATGTGCGTAGAATAGGTTTCATACCACAAACCATATCATGTGAATAAAATTTGACACAAACTAACTCTATCGAGTGTTTCACAAAAAATCGTGTACTACCCCCTTTGAGTTTTATTGAAGACAAGAGGTCTCGGAAATACGTTGTCAAATCGAGGTTCGATCAACCAAAATATTTCAATATGTGTGTAGAATTTGGTTTCAAACCACAACCCATATTATGTGAATAAAATTTGACACAAACTAACACTATCGAGTGTTTCACAAAAAATCGTGTTCTACCCCCTTTGAGTTTTATTGAAGACAAGAGGTCTCGAAAATACGTTTTCAAATCGTGGTTCGATCAACCCAAATAGTTCAATATGTGCGTAGAATAGGTTTCATACCACAAACCATATCATGTGAATAAAATTAGACACAAACTAACTCTATCGAGTGTTTCACAAAAAATCGTGTACTACCCCCTTTGAGTTTTATTGAAGACAAGAGGTCTCGGAAATACGTTTTAAATCGAGGTTCGATCAACCAAAATAGTTCAATATGTGCGTAGAATAGGTTTCATACAACAAACCATATTATGTGAATAAAATTTGACACAAACTAACACTACCGAGTGTTTCACAAAAAATCGTGTTCTACCCCCTTTGAGTTTTATTGAAGACAAGAGGTCTCGGAAATACGTTTTCAAATCGAGGTTCGATCAACCAAAATAGTTCAATATGTGCGTAGAATAGGTTTCAAACCACAACCCATATTATGTGAATAAAATTTGACACAAACTAACACTATCGAGTGTTTCACAAAAAATCGTGTTCTACCCCCTTTGAGTTTTATTGAAGACAAGAGGTCTCGAAAATACGTTCTCAAATCGAGGTTCGATCAACCCAAATAGTTCAATATGTGCGTAGAATAGGTTTCATACCACAATCCATATCATGTGAATAAAATTTGACACAAACTAACTCTATCGAGTGTTTCACAAAAAATCGTGTACTACCCCCTTTGAGTTTTATTGAAGACAAGAGGTCTCGGAAATACGTTTTCAAATCGAGGTTCGATCAACCAAAATAGTTCAATATGTGCGTAGAATAGGTTTCAAACCACAACCCATATTATGTGAATAAAATTTGACACAAACTAACACTATCGAGTGTTTCACAAAAAATCGTGTTCTACCCCCTTTGAGTTTTATTGAAGACAAGAGGTCTCGGAAATACATTTTCAAATCGAGGTTCGATCAACCCAAATAGTTCAATATGTGCGTAGAATAGGTTTCATACCACAAACCATATCATGTGAATAAAATTAGACACAAACTAACTCTACCGAGTGTTTCACAAAAAATCGTGTTCTACCCCCTTTGAGTTTTATTGAAGACAAGAGGTCTCGGAAATACGTTTTCAAATCGAGGTTCGATCAACCCAAATAGTTCAATATGTGCGTAGAATAGGTGTCATACCACAAACCATATCATGTAAATATAATTTGACACAAACTAACACTATCGAGTGTTTCACAAAAAATCGTGTTCTACCCCCCTTATAGTTTTATTGAAGACAAGAGGTCTCGGAAATACGTTTTTAAATCGAGGTTCGATCAACCCAAATTGTTCAATATGTGCGTAGAAGAGGTTTCATACCACAAACCATATCATGTGAATAAAATTTGACACGAACTAACTCTATCGTGTGTTTCACAAAAAATCGTATACTACCCCTTTGAGTTTTATTGAAGACAAGAGGTCTCGAAAATACGTTTTCAAATCGAGGTTCGATCAACCCAAATAGTTCAATATGTGCGTAGAATAGGTTTCATACCACAAACATAATCATGTGAATAAAATTAGACACAAACTAACTCTATCGAGTGTTTCACAAAAAATCGTGTTCTACCCCTTATAGTTTTATTGAAGACAAGAGGTCTCGAAAATACGTTTTCAAATCGAGGTTCGATCAACCCAAATTGTTCAATATGTGCGTAGAATAGGTTTCATACCACAAACCATATCATGTGAATAAAATTTGACAGGAACTAACTCTATCGTGTGTTTAACAAAAAATCGTATACTACCCCCTTTGAGTTTTATTGAAGACACGAGGTTTCGGAAATACGTTTTCAAATCGAGGTTCGATCAACCAAAATAGTTCAATATATGCATAGAATAGGTTTCAAAGCACAACCCATATTATGTGAATAAAATTTGACACAAACTTACATCGAAAGTGTTTCACAAAAATCGTGTTCTACCCTTTGAGTTTTATTGAAGACAAGAGGTCTCAAAATCGTTTCAAATCGAGGTTCGATCAACCCAAATAGTTCAATATGTGCGTAGAATAGGTTTCATACCACAAACATAATCATGTGAATAAAATTAGACACAAACTACCTCTATCGAGTGTTTCACAAAAAATCGTGTTCTACCCCCTTATAGTTTTATTGAAGACAAGAGGTCTCGAAAATACGTTTTCAAATCGAGGTTCGATCAACCCAAATAGTTCAATATTTTCGTAGAATAGGTTTCATACCACAAACATAATCATGTGAATAAAATTAGACACAAACTAACTCTATCGAGTGTTTCACAAAAAATTGTGTACTACCCCCTTTGAGTTTTATTGAAGACAAGAGGTCTCGGAAATACGTTTTCAAATCGAGGTTCGATCAACCAAAACTGTTCAATATGTGCCTAGAATAGGTTTCATACCACAATCCATATCATGTGAATAAAATTTGACACAAACTAACTCTATCGAGTGTTTCACAAAAAATCGTGTACTACCCCCTTTGAGTTTTATTGAAGACAAGAGGTCTCGGAAATACGTTTTCAAATCGAGGTTCGATCAACCAAAATAGTTCAATATGTGCGTAGAATAGGTTTCATACAACAAACCATATTATGTGAATAAAATTTGACACAAACTAACACTACCGAGTGTTTCACAAAAAATCGTGTTCTACCCCCTTTGAGTTTTATTGAAGACAAGAGGTCTCGAAAATACGTTTTCAAATCGTGGTTCGATCAACCCAAATAGTTCAATATGTGCGTAGAATAGGTTTCATACCACAAACCATATCATGTGAATAAAATTAGACACAAACTAACTCTATCGAGTGTTTCACAAAAAATCGTGTACTACCCCCTTTGAGTTTTATTGAAGACAAGAGGTCTCGTAAATACGTTTTCAAATCGAGGTTCGATCAACCAAAATAGTTCAATATGTGCGTAGAATAGGTTTCATACAACAAACCATATTATGTGAATAAAATTTAACACAAACTAACACTACCGAGTGTTTCACAAAAAATCGTGTTCTACCCCCTTTGAATTTTATTGAAGACAAGAGGTCTCAGAAATACGTTTTAAATCGAGGTTCGATCAACCAAAATAGTTCAATATGTGCGTAGAATAGGTTTCATACAACAAACCATATTATGTGAATAAAATTTGACACAAACTAACACTACCGAGTGTTTCACAAAAAATCGTGTTCTACCCCCTTTGAGTTTTATTGAAGACAAGAGGTCTCGGAAATACGTTTTCAAATCGAGGTTCGATCAACCCAAATAGTTCAATATGTGCGTAGAATAGGTTTCATACCACAAACCATATTATGTAAATAAAATTTGACACAAACTAACACTATCGAGTGTTTCACAAAAAATCGTGTTCTACCCCCTTTTAGTTTTATTGAAGATAAGAGGTCTCGGAAATACGTTTTCAAATCGAGGTTCGATCAACCCAAATAGTTCAATATGTGCGTAGAATAGGTTTCATACCACAAACCATATCATGTGAATAAAATTTGACACGAACTAACTCTATCGTGTGTTTCACAAAAAATCGTATACTACCCCCTTTGAGTTTTATTGAAGACAAGAGGTTTCGTAAATACGTTTTCAAATCGAGATTCGATCAACCAAAATAGTTCAATATGTGCGTAGAATAGGTTTCAAACCACAACCCATATTATGTGAATAAAATTTGACACAAACTAACACTATCGAGTGTTTCACAAAAAATCGTGTTCTACCCCCTTTTGAGTTTTATTGAAGACAAGAGGTCTCGAAAATACGTTCTCAAATCGAGGTTCGATCAACCCAAATAGTTCAATATGTGCGTAGAATAGGTTTCATACCACAAACCATATCATGTGAATAAAATTAGACACAAACTAACTCTATCGAGTGTTTCACAAAAAATCGTGTACTATCCCCTTTGAGTTTTATTGAAGACAAGAGGTCTCGTAAATACGTTTTCAAATCGAGGTTCAATCAACCAAAATTGTTCAATATGTGCCTAGAATAGGTTTCATACCACAATCCATATCATGTGAATAAAATTTGACACAAACTGACACTATCGAGTGTTTCACAAAAAATCGTGTACTACCCCTTTGAGTTTTATTGAAGACAAGAGGTCTCGGAAATACGTTTTCAAATCGAGGTTCGATCAAGCAAAATAGTTCAATATGTGCATAGAATAGGTTTCATACCACAAACCATATCATGTGAATAAAATTTGACACAAACTTACTCTATCGAGTGTTTCACAAAAAATCGTGTACTACCCCCTTTGAGTTTTATTGAAGACAAGAGGTCTCGGAAATACGTTTTCAAATCGAGGTTCGATCAACCAAAAATGTTCAATATGTGCATAGAATAGGTTTCATACCACAAACCATATCATGTGAATAAAATTTGACACGAACTAACTCTATCGTGTGTTTCACAAAAAATCGTATACTACCCCCTTTGAGTTTTATTGAAGACAAGAGGTTTCGGAAATACGTTTTCAAATCGAGGTTCGATAAACCAAAATAGTTCAATATGTGCATAGAATAGGTTTCAAACGACAACCCATATTATGTGAATAAAATTTGACACAAACTAACACTATCGAGTGTTTCACAAAAAATCGTGTTCTACCCCTTTTGAGTTTTATTGAAGACAAGAGGTCTCGAAAATACGTTTTCAAATCGAGGTTCGATCAACCCAAATAGTTCAATATGTGCCTAGAATAGGTTTCATACCACAAACATAATCATGTGAATAAAATTAGACACAAACTAACTCTATCGAGTGTTTCACAAAAAATCGTGTACTACCCCCTTTGAGTTTTATTGAAGACAAGAGGTCTCGGAAATACGTTTTCAAATCGAGGTTCGATCAACCAAAATAGTTCAATATGTGCATAGAATAGGTTTCAAACCACAACCCATATTATGTGAATAAAATTTGACACAAACTAACACTATCGAGTGTTTCACAAAAAATCGTGTTCTACCCCTTTTGAGTTTTATTGAAGACAAGAGGTCTCGAAAATACGTTTTCAAATCGAGGTTCGATCAACCCAAATAGTTCAATATGTGCCTAGAATAGGTTTCATACCACAAACATAATCATGTGAATAAAATTTGACACAAACTAACACTATCGAGTGTTTCACAAAAAATCGTGTTCTACCCCTTTTGAGTTTTATTGAAGACAAGAGGTCTCGAAAATACGTTTTCAAATCGAGGTTCGATCAACCCAAATAGTTCAATATGTGCCTAGAATAGGTTTCATACCACAAACATAATCATGTGAATAAAATTAGACACAAACTAACTCTATCGAGTGTTTCACAAAAAATCGTGTACTACCCCCTTTGAGTTTTATTGAAGACAAGAGGTCTCGCAAATACGTTTTCAAATCGAGGTTCAATCAACCAAAATTGTTCAATATGTGCCTAGAATAGGTTTCATACCACAATCCATATCATGTGAATAAAATTTGACACAAACTAACTCTATCGAGTGTTTCACAAAAAATCGTGTACTACCCCTTTGAGTTTTATCGAGTGTCTAACTCCACAATCACTTAGATTTATTTAACTCTTCCAAATGGTGCCAAGATGAGAGGCTCCTTGCTAGGTGAGGATAGAAGCGTAAGAACCAGCTGCCAACTACCCCTGATAAGACCTGTACACTTGAGTGGGGGGGGGGGGGATTAGTACCCGGTTTGCTACGTGTCAAACCGGGATGAGACTTTACTCGAGAGTGACTGCGGATCGACTCTGTATAGTGCTCGTGACGTGACTAGTGAGAAGACTTGTCCGAAGTGACTTACTTGAAGTGCCTTGCTTATTGGGATATGTGCCCTATTTATAGGCTACCATTGAGATGGAAGGCCTTGCTAGGATCGCGCCATGTGTACGGCTAGGATTGAGCCACCAATGCTAAGATGAGGCCCATAGCCCAATAATGAAGCTTTAGCCCATGCCATCTTGGGCTTTAGGGGTAATTTGGTCATTATTGGGAGAGTTCTTGAGGATGTGTGAAGTCGCCGAGATCTCCGGTTCGGAGGGTCGGATGTCCGGATGGATCCCGATTACACAGTTGTCGATGTTGAGGTTCCTCTGTCTGTCCAACTCTTCCGATTCGGAGCTCATGGGTTCGGACATCTCACTCTTTGGTGCCCACTTGCTTGGTAGCCTTTGAGATGGTCACGCTGGATCCGAGTTAACATCCGTATCGGAGTCTTTGGGTCGGAGGGGGTGCTGACTTAGCACTATGCTCCTTTCCTAGGGAGGCTCGGACCATGGTGGGTCGGACCTATGGTTCCGGGTCGGGCCCTGCAGGTCCTAATCCTTTGTCCCTTTCTTTCAGGGTGGGTCGGACCATAAGTGGTCTGCCCGGATCGGACCATTGGCTCGGACATAAGTGCCTCGGATCCATTGGATGACTTGGGATGCCTTAGGATTCGCTCCTAGGTCCTTTATGACGGATTGGACATATGTCCGTATCAACATATGTCCCCTTGGTTTCCAAGTATCTTAGTAGAAGATAGTTGTGGAACTATTGTTTTGGGAAGCTGTTTTGAGGAAAAGAATCCGTTCTCCAGTCCAATCCGTTTCGATCCCGTTGAAAAAAAAGGTGTACTCCGTACTTCGTGTGGCCATTTGACTTAGTCTCTCTCCCCCCCCCCCCCCTTTTTTCTTTTTCTAAAACATCGTTGCCATCCGAGGGAGTAGGTCCGAAGAGCAACGAAGTGAAGAAAAAAGAAAAAAGGGTATTTGTAATGGAGACTAAGTTTAGGCTCCGAACATCGGTAGTGTACCTTTGATGAACTACGGTGGCGGACCGTAGGTGTGTGTCCCGTCCGAACCAGGCTTTGTGGTTGCGGGAAGGTCCGAAGGGTAATCGCTCGAGTATACGAGGTCCCTTGTGTGGACAAGTTATGCTGGGCTGATAATCCGCTGGGCGTCCGAAAAGATGATACTCCGGAGCTCTCGTGTTGTCTGACGCCCGAGAGAGGGAGAGTTGTTGTATTCATCTATCCAAGAGGTAAATTTGTTGTACCCATTCGTCATTTCACTTGGTATAATTGTACTATACCGTTGGATGGTTCTTGATCGACGGTGGAGATTAAATCCGAAAAATCGCGACGGTTGGAGTTCCCGATATGGCCCTCTATAAATAGAGGGGTTGGCCGCTTCATTTCTCATCGTTTAGAGAGAGAATTTTTGCATTCCAAGTACATCCGAAGCAACTACCAGCAATCCGAAGCGAGCAAAGAGCGGTTCGAAGCGCGTGATCTTGTGCAGAGTCAAGTCACTTCTCTCCAATCATCCGAGTCCAAGTAAGTTCACTTGTCTCGTCTTATGATTAAATCATCTCATTGTCTTTCATCTTCCGATTACTCGGATGTATGCTTATGATGTAGTATAGTTGATAACCAATACGTACTTGATATTGACTAACACCGAATAAGTGTAATCGACTCGAACTAAGCGTGGAGTAAGTCGCTAGTTTTGGTTTTAAGTTGGCCACTTTAATATACATAAACGACCTCTCGGACGCCATCTTAGAGCTTACGATATTGCTTTCTCCTTTCCTAGGATGTCCGAGAGTGATAGCCAAAACCGATCCGAGGTGAGGGATATGTCTCAGGCGACATCCTTAACCGATAGCTCCGAGGAGATTGAGATCGTGGATTTTAATGTTCTGGAGGTGGGGCAAGCGCCACATCCGAGTCGGGAAGAGCCCGAGGTAAGTCCTTACTTCGGTTAGTTGTTCCAGATTCTGGTCCTCCGAGGCGTCCGGATTACCTGCGAGTGTCGCATATGCGAGTTATTATGGCGGCTCAAGAGACAAGCTCATGAGTTATAGGAACTCGTCGCCGAATTTCGGGCAGAATCCGAACTTCGGTAGAGATCCGTACTTTAATTCGCACCTAGGTTATAACTTTAGAGTAATCCTAATCGAGTCCCGTTCGTTCGGATCCAGCGCCAACTATCGAGGAAGTGCATGATACTTGAGCGCCTCCCAACTTGAGCATCTTGAAGAGGGTGAGGAGGATCGTGTGCAAGTTGCTGCTCCGGAATTTGTAGAGTTAGCGTCCTCATCCGGGAAGATGAGGCGGAGGAAGATGTCTTGAGGCCAGGATTACGGTTCAAGAGGAAGAAGTGTGGAGCCTTCCGCTAATGTGCTCGGTAGAAGCTGCTGGGCAGCGGGGCCGAGTCGGTGGTGAGGAAGAGCGTCCGAGAGACCGAGGAAGGGTGAGGACGTTTTCAAGTGAAGTTCCCTCGGTCTAGAGATCAGGTCACTCACCTCGATCCGGGCGAGTTAAATGAAGATGGTACTCGCTTACTTGTGCCTCAACCATCCGCTACCGAAGTGGATGAGCTCGAGAAGATATGAGATCCTCGTGTGGAGATTCTCATCCCGGACGAATCTCATGCTTTTTACAATCCGCCTCCGGGCTGCATGTCGGTCTATGAGATAAGTCTTCATTGCGGGTGGCGGCTATTCGTATCGTCCGAGTTTCTGGAGATTTTGAACAGCATGGGTTTGAGTCCGCATCAGATCATCCCCAACTCCCTCGGAAACTTGATGTGCTTGGTGCTATGTAAATATAAAGGCATTCCGCTTAACCCGACAATTTAGTAAATTGTTCAATATTAGTGTTAGTAGTAGGAACACTTGGTTCTATACATTCGTATGTCGCCAGCATACACATTTTCGTTGATCCCTTGTCCTCGTTGGGAATCCAATGGTTCAAGAGGTACATTTTGTCCGTCCGGCTCAAGCCGGGCAATCCAGCGGAGAGGCCACGTGGCATTTTGAGAAGAAGTTCTTCGGTAATTTGCAGTTGGAAGCCACGCTCGGAACATCCCCTTGTGGATGCAAGCGTTCCATCGTAGTCAGGAGCCAGAGAAGTACTTCTTCCGAGGTTTAATATGTCAGCCTCTACCTTTCTTGGCCGGTTTGTCCGAGCCAAGTTTTTGTGGCGACATGGAGGATTTGAGTAAGTGGTTTCTCTCTACCTCTGATTGGTTGTCCCGGTCGGTTGTCTGTTTGTCGACCGTATGATTATTATTTGTAGATTCTTTTGTATCTTGCAACTGATTGTGACTCGGATGTGCAGCTTTCTGGTTCGAGTATACGATGTCGACCATGCGGGAGCTGAAGCGTCAACAAAACGCTGCGCAACGGAAGGAGTTGGCAGAGGGTTCTCGGACCCAGATTATCAAGACGTCCACCGTGCTCCCGATGAACGAGCCAAGGAATGCTGCTGTGTTCCGAGCGGAGGAGTCTCGGAGAGCTGCTGCGGGCGAAGAGGCCCAAACCATCCCTACTCCAGACAAGGGTAAGGTGGTCGCAACTAAGGGCTCGAAGAAGCCTCCGAGATCCGTGTCGCGAGATCCTCCCGCAAGCGGATCGAGCGCTCCAAAAAGCTCTTGAAGGTCCGAATCCTCCGCCAAGAAGGGCAAGGAAAGGTGGCGAAGCCCTGAGCCGGATCTTGAAGTGGCTCGGTTGGTTCTTTGCCGGAGCTAGCGAATTGCGGAGTTAATCGCTCAGTAAAGTGAGTTTAAGCTTTCCGGTGGTTCCGCATCTTTACGTGATTGGAGGTGTCTAATGCTTCGATATTCCGTTTTGTT
Organism: Plantago major; assembly: GCA_026545765.1. Lineage (NCBI taxonomy): Eukaryota > Viridiplantae > Streptophyta > Magnoliopsida > Lamiales > Plantaginaceae > Plantago > Plantago major. The sequence continues at coordinate 112,348,610 of CM048839.1, forward strand.
TTCACACTCTTTGTTGAAGCATGCTCCTTGGTGGCCGCTCGGAGGGCTACCCTGGAAGAAGATCTAGCCAAGGCTGAGGCTGCCCGGGCGATTGAGGCGTCTCGGTTGCCAAAGACTCGGGCGCTGAAGAAGGCCGTGGCTGCGAAACAAGAGGCGAGTCGGAGGCGGCCAAGATGAAAAGTGCCATTCGATCTTTGAGGTGATTTGAAAGTGCACCAAGATAGTTTGGACGATTTCGTGGCCGTCTCGGACTTTCAAGGATAAGATCTTTGAAAGAGCTTGGGAGTCCGGACAAAGTCATCCAAGATTTCCTTGATTCGGACTCCTACAAGTTTTTGCTCGAGTCAAAGTATGATGAGGCCCGTCAGATGGGTTTGATCTGTTGTGGAAGCGGTCTGGGAGGAAAGGTTGGGTGCAGACGATTGTAACTTGGAGGCCGAGGGGTATCCGCTTTAAAATGGAGATGGCTCGGACTTCGCTCGGGAGGTGTCTTGGATGCGATTTGCTTAAGTGTGAATTTGTGGAGCTGGTTTTGACGAGCCGGAGGCAAGAAATACGACCATGGCGGTCCGTATCTCCCATCCTTCGTCCCTCGGTGCTCATGTCCATTTTCGTTCCGTTGGAGGACCACTTGGCACAACCGAGATTGGTGACTTTGCGGGCTGTCCAAGGCTTTGATCGCGACCTCGACTGATGGAGGAGTGTCCGCCTTTCGAAAGAGGTTGAGGCTCGGAGAACGGAGGATAGCCCAAGCAAGGTCAGCGCCTCCGGAGAAGGATCTGGGCCCTTCTCGGTCTCAACCTAGTTCGTCCGGAAGCGGAGGTAGTGAAGACGGGGTATGCCCCGGATTTCTTGTAATAGGGTGCCTCCGGGCCAAAAAGAAATGTTTGTCGTTTTTGCCCCTCATCTTTTGTTTGTACAAACATACTCTTTTTTTGATGAATGTTGTTGGTTCGGGCCCTTAATGGCTCGGAACTGTTTTTGTGGCCAATATACTATTGCTGCTGTTTCCATCCTTGCACGTTTAATTTCGTATTTGCATAGTAACTCATCAACTCTTGTAGACTCGGATAGTGGACTCGGACTTTTGAGATCCGTACCGTCAGGACATTAGTTTGCCTGATTCAAATTCGCCTGTGCGGGTCTTGGGGACGATCAATCGTTGTTCCCATCCGAGTCGGAAGCTAAAATAAAAATAAACTGGATCACGAACGGTCCGGAGCCACGTCTTAGAGTGGTCAGGCTTTCGAGAACAAGGACCACCTTGTATCGTGACAAGTTAAGACGATTCGGACGCTGACTTGGTGTGTCTTTCCGAGTCATGCAGACTTGTGAGATAGTGAAAAGATAATCATCATCAAGTACAGGGTGTTTCTCTTCGCATCACAGTTGCTTCGGACGTTGTCATGTCAGCCCCGAGCTTGGTACGTCCGAGTGAGTAGCATAGTCGGTATGCTCAACCGTGTGGATGGATTGTTGGGTTGGGCCAGTGGAAGCTGAAGAGCTAGGCCCATGTGCGGTCCAAGCCCATCTCCTGTGAATATAGGACACGTGTCCGCTTCCAATTGGTCTTCTCTTTCTATATATACTCCAACTTTGTACGGCTTTTGATTAAGACATCGCGCCCTTTTATAGTAATCAAAGGTTCGGAGCTCGAGTCCGAGCGGCTGGTGAGCATATTTATGCCATTACTTTCGCCCGTGACCTCGTCCCAAGGGTTTCTCCGATGATTCGGAAGTCTACCCGGGCTGGTTCTTTTGGTGAGAGTCGTGGAAATTAGTTTGCTCGGCAAGCCAGCTTCGGATCTTCGGGGATACGGTCCGTATCGAGTTGACCTCAAAGAATTTTTCGCTCAACAATTCCTCCGATCGTCAGGCTAATCTTCTTTCTCCGGGGCTATGGTCTTTATTCATGACTTTTAGCCCCGGAGAGGTAGATTAGCTGGATGGTTCGGGGATCTTCAAATAGTTGGTTTTTGAATCTCAATGCATCCGGGGCAATCCGCTCTGGTTATGCGCCCGAGGCGACAAGTCGGCGAAATTGGTTTGATAGAATCCTTCCAAGATTTCGTGGTTGGTCGTAAGAAACCGCCCGAAATGTTGGAAGGCTTTCTACCAAATCTGTTGTGTCTAGTTGCTCGTTTCGCGGATGGAGGGAGACTTGTCACCTTGAATAGGTCTCTTAGCTCGTCCTTGAGGATGTGTATCCGAGCGGTTTGATTTTGTTGATGACTGCATTTCCATGATTGAATGCTCGAGGGAGCTGTTTGCAATTTTGGAATTGCGTCCCCAATCTTGAGCTTGTTGAGTCGGATCATTGAGGACCTTGAGTAACCTTTTGGTGACTCGTTTGTCTTGCACCTAAGGTCTTTCGTCCGAACAGCTTGGTTTTGTTGGTGGCTTTGTTCCAGAATTGAAGGCTCAAGGGAGTGCCTTACAGTTCTGGAACGGAGTCCCTGACAATGCCGGTCTTGTTGGGACTCGGACCAATGGGAGCCTCCGGAGTGACTTGTGTTGATCCGACGATCCGGGCTGATCGCTCTCCAAATACGCTGAATCGGTGCGGTCATGGTATTTGGTATGATGTGATCCGGATGGTCATTGTGCTCGGAGCTTCATCGTTCAGAGTGATGAGATATCTTTTCAGAATCGATGAATGGCCTAGTTACGTAGTCCGGTTCTTTATAAACCTTGGACCGTCCGAAGGGGCTTTGAAACTTATGCCAGTGAGTAATCAAGGTTCGGATGGTATAGTTCCTTCTTCTTTCGGGGCGCCTATAGATGCAGCGGGCAGTTGTTCGGATGGGGTTTGATTTGGTAGCTTAGGGTTAATTGGGAAGCTTCGTTGTAATAGTAGAAAAGAGAGAGTAGGGGCTTGTGTTTGTGAGCTCGATTTGGGCTCTTCGGACCCTGACTTTGTAACTCTGTACTGTTGTAATGAAAGCGTTTTGCCTTTGTCAAGGTTTTGACCTTTGTTTGATTGTGCTAGTCCGATCCGGATCAACGTATGAACAAGGTCCGGAACAAGCATTTAAATACCCCCGAGGACATGATTAACGAAAATGCTTATGAAATCCCATTTTTATTGATTTGACGTAAATCGTATTAAAACTTGTGGGCTTCGAGGCCTTTTTTCTAAGTGAAAAAAAAAAAAAAAACAAAAAGCAGTGACGAGATAGAGGAACGTGATGTCGTTGCCATACTTCTCTAAGTGTAAAACTTGGAGATTCTTGGAATTCCAAGTTCTCTTCAAGGCTCGCTTGTTCATCTTCTAGTTCAAGCTTCCATTAACTCTTGCCCCAGTAACCTTGTATGGCCCTTCCCACTTGGGTTTAAGTTTGCCCACATGACTTAGTATATCAGCTCTTCTAAGGACTAAGTCTCCAACTTGTATGTCCTTGGGAAAGACACGCTTATTGTAGGCTCGGCCAGTCATGGCTTGGTGCCGAAGGATGTTGGCCAATGCCTTATCGCGCTTGTCTTCAAGGAGCTCAAGGTCGTAGATCCTTGCAAGCTCATTACCAACTGGGTTGTATTGCCGGATTCTCTGGGTTGCTACCACCGTCTCTGAAGGATGACCGCCTCGGATCCATAGACCAAGGAGAAAGGTGTTTCTTGTAGCGATTCGTGCCGTTCGATGCGCCAAAGGGCGTCAAGATCATCCGCCTTGTCTTGTGAAGTTCTTAACCTTTTCTCCAAAATCTTGACTATGGTCTTGTTGGTGGCTTCCACCTGACCATTGGCTTGGGGGTGGCCAACGGAAGTAAAGCGTTGTTCTATTTTGAAGGAGTGGAGCCACTCCTTCAGCCTTGACCCAGAAAATTGTGCTCCATTGTCTGAAACTAACACTCTTGGGAGTCCAAACCGGCAGATGATGTTCTTCCATATGAATGTCCGAACTCTGCTCTCGGTGATGGTTGACACTGCTTCAGCTTCGACCCACTTAGTGAAGTATTTACTGCCACTATCAAGAACTTCTTCTGATGCGTTCCTTGTGGAAAGGGACCAACTATGTCTATACCCCATTGATCAAATGGGCAAGCTATGATTGACGGAATCATAGGGTTGGTCGGACGGTGTGGTATGTTGGCATAGTATTGGCAGTCTTCGCAGGTGCGGGCGATGTTGGCAGCGTCCATATCGATGGTTGGCCAATAGTATCCTTGCCTTATGATTTTTTGCGCCAAGGTTCTTCCCCCAGAGTGACTTCCACAACTTCCGGCGTGGATTTCTTCCATCGCAGTTTTCGCCTCCTGAGGATCTAGGCATCTCAAGTGAGTTCCGCTGAAGGATCTCTTGTAGAGGTCTTCTCCTAGAATAAAGTATCTGTTGGCTCGACATTGAATCTTCCTGGCCTCTCCAGGATCCACAGGTAAAGTACCATCCTTGAGGTAACGGAATATATCGGTCATCCAGTTTCTTTCTGTGCTCAAGAGAAACATCTCTCCGTTGGGGTTCGCCAGGGAGGATTCTGTGCGGGTCATCAGGATGACACTTCTCGTGTCCAAAGCTCCTAAGGCTGAGGCGTACTTGGAGAGGGCATCGGTTTTTCATTCCACTCTCTGTGAAATTGGTCGAGAGTAAATTCTTCAAAGTGCTCAACCTCTTTTTTGAGGAGCTCCAAGTATTTGATCATGTTAGGTCCTTTGGTGGTAAAGGATCCGGAGAACTGGGATTGCACGAATGCAGTCCGTAGAAGCTTTGATTCTTTTCACTGAAGGGCTTTCGCCATCCTTAGGCCTGTGATAAGTGCTTCATACTCGTTGTTCGTCACCTTAAAGTTGAGGGTGATGGCGTACTCGAGCTTGGCTCCTTCAGGACTTTCAAGGAAAATTCCTATTCCTCCCAACCGTCCGGTTGATGATCCATCCACTTGTAATGTCCAACATTCTCTGTTTCCTTCCTTTTCTCCTAGAGTGGGGGTGGGTGCTTTCTCAACCTTCTGCTTCTTGTCGGAAGATGCAGTTGTCGAGATATTGAGCTCTTCATCTAGAAGAAACATGTGCCTCACTCTTAGTGAATCCTCCATAGGTTGGCGATACTGAGTCATAGGCTGGATGCTAGCCTTTTGTGTCTCTTCAGCTTCTTTCCCTCCACTTGATTCCTTGATCTGGGCTATCGCCACATGACTGGCCTTTTCCTGGGAGTCTTCGTTCTCCTTTTCTACTTTCTCTGGATAGTCTACCAGGAAGTCGGCCAGGACTTGTGCTTTCTTGGCAGATGGGGCTTGGTAGCCAATATCATATTCACTTAGCTCAATAGCCCATTTGGATAGGCGTCCTGACTGATCTGGTTTCTCCAAGACATGTTTGAGTGGCTCATTTGTAAGGACCACAATCCGATGCGACTTGAAGTAAGGCTTCAGTCGCCGCGTGGTATAAACCAGTGCGAAGGCGAGCTTCTCCACCTTGACATATCTGGCTTCGGATCCTACAAGTGCTTTGCTCAAATAGTAAATTGGTAAATGCTCGTTGTCTTGTAATCGTACCAGTACAGAACTCATTGCTTCATCGGTGGTAGCCAAATAGAGATAAAGAGTTTCATTCTCCGTGGGTTTAGGCGAAGGGCGAGAGGAGATACTTTTCAAGTTTTCGGGCCTCTTCGCACTCCTTTGTCCATTCGAACTTGTTTCCTTTCCGTAAGGTTTGAAGAAGGAAGGTTCTTCTCGGACCTTGAGATAAACGGCTCAACGCCATCACCTTTCCTAGAAGCTTCGAACTTCATTGATGGTCTTGGTGTGCGAGATCTATGATTGCCTTTATCTTCTCCGGTTATACCGATGCCTCTTTCTGTGACCATGTAGCCGAATTTTCCTCCTTTTACCCCGAAAGTGCACTTTTCATTCATTCCTTACTGAGAATGGAAAAGCAATTGTTGAGGTGTTCGATGTGCTCCTCTTCTCTTGCTTTTCGAGCATGTCATCCACATAGACTTCCATGGTTTTTCCAATTCTTCCTTGAACATCTTATTTACCGGCCGTTGGTAGTAGCTCCTGCATTCTTGAGGCCAAAGGGCATGACTTGAAGCAATAGACTCCTCCCGCAAAAGAATGTCGTTTTCTTGATGTCTTCTTGAGCCATCCTAATTTGGTAAAAACCTTGGTAAGCATCCATGAAGCTTAGAAGCGCGCATCCTGCAGTGGAATCAACCAGCTGGTCTATGCGTGGCAATGGATAGGGATCTTTTGGACAAAACTTGTTGAGTCTGGTGAAGTCATTGCACATTCTCCACTTTCCTGGAGCTTTTTCGACGAGGACTACGTTGCAGACCCAATCAGAGTATCTGACTTCTTCGATATGACCTGCTTTTATCAATTTGTCAACCTCCTCTGCTATGATAGCATCCTCGACTGGCCCAAAATTTTTCCTCTTTTGGCGGATGTGCTTGACCGTAGGATCCATGTTCAGTGGTGAACTGTGATCCTTGTCTATCCTTGAGGTCATCTGCTCCAAGCAAAGATGTCGCGATTGTCCGGAGGCGGTGATGAGCTTTCGCTCTATTTCCGTGCTTATCTACTCCAATCCGAGTTGTTCTCTCGGGATTTCCTTCGACCAGTTGAACCTCTTTCAAGGCTTCATGGGATTCTATCCTAGCTGTCTTGGGGAACTTTTCTCTGAGCGATCCAATACCAATTTCTTCTTTTGGTGGTGTCAGAGTGTTGGAAGAATGGTTAAGAGGGCCCTTGGTGACCGAGAGGACAGGTTCTGTGGCTCCTCTGGTTGACATGATGTAACACTCCCAGGCTTCTCTGATGTTGCCCATTTCTTCCCTACGCCATTCGGTTGGAAACTTTACCCTATTGTGTAGGGGAGGCAATTGTTTCAATCGTTAAGTCCCGGCGCCCAAGATCACATTATAGTCGGCATCGCTAACTACTACGACGAGAATAGTCTGGTCACCTTGTCGGAAAGGTGCCCATAGAGACTTCAGCGGTGGTATGCTTCCAATGGGGCGCACTGAGACCCTCCAAAACCTACCAGCGAGGTGTATACTCGTCCATATTGTATCTGCCCCAGGTGCATTTGCTCGACAGCCCTTTTGGATATGACATTGGAGGAGCTTCCTGTGTCGATCAGTACCTTATTGACTTTGTAAGTGGCAATCACTAGAGAAACAACCAAAGGGACATCAGGGTCCTTGAGATCTCCTCCATGGGGCGTTGGTGGGGGATCTCACTATCGTCAAAGGTGATTGCATTTGTGCCTTTCAAAGCTGGTGGGCCGTAAGCCCTGTCGTTGTTTCTTAAGTGTTGCGCGGTCCTTTCTCTTGCATTTCTGCTATCGCCCCCTGTTGGTCCTCCCGCAATGGCGTTGATAACTCCACTGTAGGGGAGATTCTCCATTTCTGTCTCTTCGCGGTAACCTTGATATCTTTGGGCCTGCGGATGTGGGATCTCGGCGGGAGGTGGCGGTAAAGAGCCTGTCGGAGGTTGTAACCACGCTCCTCTCTTCTTTGCTCATTCCTTCCATGCCTGGAGGGCTCGTCTTCAACTGGCGGTTCTTTCAACTTCCCACTTCTTACTAGCCTTTCAATTTCTGTCTTCAACTGGATGCAATCCTCAGTTGGGTGACCTTTCTGTTTGTGGAACCTACAGTAGTCTTTAGAGAATTTACTCCTCTTGCTGTTCTTGGTCGGTTTAGGCCATTGTATATCCAAGTCCTTCTCAACGATAGAAGCCAAGATGTCGGATCTTGGTCTGTTGAGGCGAGTATACTCGGCAAACCTTCTGGGTGGAGTTCTTTCTCTGTGAAGTTCTTTTTCTCTCGAGATCTCTTTTTGCTCAAACTTTCCTTGACGAAGGAATTCTTGTCGTACTTGTTCTTTTCCCCTCTTGATTCCTGCTCTTATCGGGACATTTCTTCGGTAATCTTCTCCATACAAGACTCCTTCGCAGATTTCTTCCAAGTACTTTTCAGTGGTGATTTCTTCGTTGGAAAGCTTCCTTCTAAGCTCATCATTATAAGTGTTGGCATAGAGGTGTCGGACTCGCTCTTTGATACTATGAGGCTCTACCTGTCGCACTTCAGCGTTGAAGCGGTCGAGGAAGGTTCTGAGGTCCTCATGCTCTCTCTGGATTATGCCAGCCAGGTGATCAACTGATCTCTTCCTTCTTTTCGCCTTCTCAAACCTTTTAGAAAAGGGAGGCGACGTCCGCATATGACTTGATGGAACCATTGGGTAGTGAGGTCCACCAATCCATTGCTTCTCCAAAGAGTGTGGTGGAAAAGTTGAGAGCTTTCATGTTGTCGTTGAGTCCATTGCTTTCCATCTTACTCTCGTACCTAGTGAGATGCCCTACGGGGCAAGTATCTCCATAGTAGTGCTCAAGGTTTGGGATAACACAATCGGGGCGCTTTCTTTCTTTTCTGATCTCATCGCACAGAGGATTGGGAGTTTTAACTACCACCTTCTCATGTGCTTTGACCATTCTGCTCAAGGTGGCAATTTGTGTTTCCAAGGCCTTTTGTTGGAGGTAGATCTGCTCAGCTATCAGTCTTTCACCGGTCCTGGGATTGATGGCTACATCTGGAGGGAGATCATTGACTGGAACAATCGGGGTACTTTCTGCCATTTGATCTCTAGGCACTTGTTGTTGAGCTCCTCGCCGACCGGCTTCCACTTCGTCTACTCGCGGCACTTCTGGACTTCTCCCTCGTTGCTCATGAGAAGCAACTGCTCTCCTATTGAGAAGATGTCTCAGATCTTCTGGTTGAGCTTGTTCTCCCAGCCTTTGTTGGATTGGACGGTGCTCGTTTCTGGATTGAGCAGGTTCAGCTTGTCTTGGGATTGCCAAAGGCGGAGTGGGTTGAGGAGGCTGGAGGTTGTTTGATCCAAGGCACCCTTGAATAGTGGTGAGTAAGAGGCCGAATTGATTTTCATTCAATCCAAACTCGCCGGGACGGATGATCTATCCATTTGGGAGGGTAAAGTTTCTACCTGGGGGAGGACCATGTGTTCCTGACGGAGGAACCTGTCCTTCGTCCCCAAGTGTTTGGACCCTTACTGGTGAATTAGTGGCTCTCTCCTCGTCAGAAGAAAGACTAGCGGTATGGCCATCACTCGGATCGTCTGCCACTTCTCTTGTCAAGACCCTTGTTACTCCTCCTCTTCTGGTGGGAGGTCTCCCCCTTTGTCTAGGAGCTGGCGTACCAACTGTAGTGGCGTTGGTTCTTGCCATTACTGAAGAGAACGGGACTTTTTGTAATGATTCCCACAGACGGCGCCAAAATGTTGGGGGTCTAACTCCACAATCACTTAGATTTATTTAACTCTTCCAAATGGTGCCAAGATGAGAGGCTCCTTGCTAGGTGAGGATCGAAGCGTAAGAACCAGCTGCCAACTACCCCTGATAAGACCTGCACACTTGAGTGGGGGGGGATTAGTACCCGGTTTGCTAAGTGTCAAACCGGGATGAGACTTTACTCGAGAGTGACTGCGGATCGACTCTGTATAGTGCTCGTGACGTGACTAGTAAGAAGACTTGTCCGAAGTGACTTACTTGAAGTGCCTTGCTTATTGGGATATGTGCCCTATTTATAGGCTACCATTGAGATGGAAGGCCTTGCTAGGATCGCGCCATGTGTACGGCTAGGATTGAGCCACCAATGCTAAGATGAGGCCCATAGCCCAATAATGAAGCTTTAGCCCATGCCATCTTGGGCTTTAGGGTAATTGGTCATTATTGGGAGAGTTCTTGAGGATGTGATGCCGAGATCTCCGGTTGGAGGTCGGTCCGGATGTCGATCCGGACGAGACAGTTGTCAGATGTGGAGGTTCCTCTGTCTGTCCAACTCTTCCGATTCGGAGCTCATGGGTTCGGACATATCACTCTTTGGTACCCACTTGCTTGGTAGCCTTTGAGATGGTCACGCTGGATCCGAGTTAACATCCGTATCGGAGTCTTTGGGTCGGAGGGGGTGCTGACTTAGCACTATGCTCCTTTCCCAGGGAGGCTCGGACCATGGTGGGTCGGACCTATGGTTCCGGGTCGGGCCCTGCAGGTCCTAATCCTTTGTCCCTTTCTTTCAGGGTGGGTCGGACCATAGGTGGTCTGCCCGGATCGGACCATTGGCTCGGACATAAGTGCCTCGGATCCATTGGATGACTTGGGATGCCTTAGGATTCGCTCCTAGGTCCTTTATGATGGATTGGACATATGTCCGTATCAACAATGTGAATAAAATTTGACACGAACTAACTCTATCGTGTGTTTCACAAAAAATCGTATACTACCCCCTTTGAGTTTTATTGAAGACAAGAGGTCTCGGAAATACGTTTTCAAATCGAGGTTCGATCAACCAAAATATTTCAATATGTGCGTAGAATAGGTTTCAAACCACAACCCATATTATGTGAATAAAATTTGACACAAACTAACACTATCGAGTGTTTCACAAAAAATCGTGTACTACCCCCTTTGAGTTTTATTGAAGACAAGAGGTCGAAAATACGTTTTCAAATCGAGGTTCGATCAACCCAAATAGTTCAATATGTGCGTAGAATAGGTTTCATACCACAAACCATATCATGTGAATAAAATTAGACACAAACTAACTCTATCGAGTGTTTCACAAAAAATCGTGTACTACCCCCTTTGAGTTTTATTGAAGACAAGAGTTCTCGGAAATACGTTTTCAAATCGAGGTTCGATCAACCAAAACTGTTCAATATGTGCCTAGAATAGGTTTCATACCACAATCCATATCATGTGAATAAAATTTGACACAAACTAACACTATCGAGTGTTTCACAAAAAATCGTGTTCTACCCCCTTTGAGTTTTATTGAAGACAAGAGGTCTCGGAAATACGTTTTCAAATCGAGGTTCGATCAACCCAAATAGTTCAATATGTGCGTAGAATAGGTTTCATACCACAAACCATATCATGTGAATAAAATTAGACACAAACTAACTCTATCGAGTGTTTCACAAAAAATCGTGTACTACCCCCTTTGAGTTTTATTGAAGACAAGAGGTCTCGGAAATACGTTTTCAAATCGAGGTTCGATCAACCAAAAATGTTCAATATGTGCATAGCATAGGTTTCATACCACAAACCATCTCATGTGAATAAAATTTGACACGAACTAACTCTATCGTGTGTTTCACAAAAAATCGTATACTACCCCCTTTGAGTTTTATTGAAGACAAGAGGTTTCGGAAATACGTTTTCAAATCGAGGTTCGATCAACCAATATAGTTCAATATGTGCATAGAATAGGTTTCAAACCACAACCCATATTATGTGAATAAAATTTGACACAAACTAACACTATCGAGTGTTTCACAAAAAATCGTGTTCTACCCCTTTTGAGTTTTATTGAAGACAAGAGGTCTCGAAAATACGTTTTCAAATCGAGGTTCGATCAACCCAAATAGTTCAATATGTGCGTAGAATAGGTTTCATACCACAAACATAATCATGTGAATAAAATTAGACACAAACTAACTCTATCGAGTGTTTCACAAAAAATCGTGTACTACCCCCTTTGAGTTTTATTGAAGACAAGAGGTCTCGTAAATACGTTTTCAAATCGAGGTTCGATCAACCAAAAATGTTCAATATGTGCCTAGAATAGGTTTCATACCACAATCCATATCATGTGAATAAAATTTGACACAAACTAACTCTATCGAGTGTTTCACAAAAAATCGTGTACTACCCCTTTGAGTTTTATTGAAGACAAGAGCTCTCGGAAATACGTTTTCAAATCGAGGTTCGATCAACCAAAATAGTTCAATATGTGCGTAGAATAGGTTTCATACCACAAACCATATTATGTGAATAAAATTTGACACAAACTAACACTACCGAGTGTTTCACAAAAAATCGTGTTCTACCCCCTTTGAGTTTTATTGAAGACAAGAGGTCTCGGAAATACGTTTTCAAATCGAGGTTCGATCTACCAAAATAGTTCAATATGTGCGTAGAATAGGTTTCATACCACAAACCATATTTTGTGAATAAAATTTGACACAAACTAACACTATCGAGTGTTTCACAAAAAATCGTGTTCTACCCCCTTTTAGTTTTATTGAAGAGAAGAGGTCTCGGAAATACGTTTTCAAATCGAGGTTCGATCAACCCAAATAGTTCAATCTGTGCGTAGAATAGGTTTCATACCACAAACCATATCATGTGAATAAAATTTGACACGAACTAACTCTATCGTGTGTTTCACAAAAAATCGTATACTACCCCCTTTGAGTTTTATTGAAGACAAGAGGTTTCGGAAATACGTTTTCAAATCGAGGTTCGATCAACCAAAATATTTAAATATGTGCGTAGAATATGTTTCATACCACAAACCATATTATGTGAATAAAATTTGACACAAACTAACACTACCGAGTGTTTCACAAAAAATCGTGTTCTACCCCCTTTGAGTTTTATTGAAGACAAGAGGTCTCGGAAATACGTTTTCAAATCGAGGTTCGATCTACCCAAATAGTTCAATATGTGCGTAGAATAGGTTTCATACCACAAACCATATTATGTGAATAAAATTTGATACAAACTAACACTATCGAGTGTTTCACAAAAAATCGTGTTCTACCCCCCTTTTAGTTTTATTGAAGAGAAGAGGTCTCGGAAATACGTTTTCAAATCGAGGTTCGATCAACCCAAATAGTTCAATATGTGCGTAGAATAGGTTTCATACCACAAACCATATCTTGTGAATAAAATTTGACACGAACTAACTCTATCGTGGGTTTCACAAAAAATCGTATACTACCCCCTTTGAGTTTTATTGAAGACAAGAGGTCTCGTAAATACGTTTTCAAATCGAGGTTCGATCAACCAAAATAGTTCAATACGTGCATAGAATAGGTTTCAAACCACAACCCATATTATGTGAATAAAATTTGACACAAACTAACACTATCGAGTGTTTCACAAAAAATCGTGTTCTACCCCCTTTGAGTTTTATTGAAGACAAGAGGTTTCGGAAATACGTTTTCAAATCGAGTTTCGATCAACCAATATAGTTCAATATGTGCATAGAATAGGTTTCAAACCACAACCCATATTATGTGAATAAAATTTGACACAAACTAACACTATCGAGTGTTTCACAAAAAATCGTGTTCTACCCCCTTTGAGTTTTATTGAAGACAAGAGCTCTCGGAAATACGTTTTCAAATCGAGGTTCGATCAACCAAAATAGGTCAATATAATAAGTAGAATAGGTTTCATACCACAAACCATATTATGTGAATAAAATTTGACACAAACTAACACTACCGAGTGTTTCACAAAAAATCGTGTTCTACCCCCTTTGAGTTTTATTGAAGACAAGAGGTATCGGAAATACGTTTTCAAATCGAGGTTCGATCTACCAAAATAGTTCAATATGTGCGTAGATTAGGTTTCATACCACAAACCATATTTTGTGAATAAAATTTGACACAAACTAACACTATCAAGTGTTTCACAAAAAATCGTGTTCTACCCCCTTTTAGTTTTATTGAAGAGAAGAGGTCTCGGAAATACGTTTTCAAATCGAGGTTCGATCAACCCAAATAGTTCAATATGTGCGTAGAATAGGTTTCATACCACAAACCATATCATGTGAATAAAATTTGACACGAACTAACTCTATCGTGTGTTTCACAAAAAATCGTATACTACCTCCTTTGAGTTTTATTGAAGACAAGAGGTTTCGGAAATACGTTTTCAAATCGAGGTTCGATCAACCAAAATAGTTCAATACGTGCATAGAATAGGTTTCAAACCACAACCCATATTATGTGAATAAAATTTGACACAAACTAACACTATCGAGTGTTTCACAAAAAATCGTGTTCTACCCCTTTTGAGTTTTATTGAAGACAAGAGGTCTCGAAAATACGTTTTCAAATCGAGGTTCGATCAACCCAAATAGTTCAATATGTGCGTAGAATAAGTTTCATACCACAAACCATATCATGTGAATAAAATTTGACACAAACTAACTCTATCGAGTGTTTCACAAAAAATCGTATACTACCCCCTTTGAGTTTTATTGAAGACAAGAGGTCTCGAAAATACATTTTAAAATCGAGGTTCGATCAACCAAAATAGTTCAGTATGTGCGTAGAATAGGTTTTATACAACAAATCATGTCATGTGAATAAAATTTGACACAAACTAACCCGACGGAGTCTTTTCACAAAAAACTGGGTACTAACCCCTTTGGATTTTCTCGAAAACTAGATGTCCCAAAAATATGTTTTCAAATCGAGGTTCTATCAACCAAAACTGTTCAATATGTGCGTAGAATAGGTTTCATACCACAAACCATATTATGTGAATAAAATTTGACACAAACTAACACTACCGAGTGTTTCACAAAAAATCGTGTGCTACCCCCTTTGAGTTTTATTGAAGACAAGAGGTCTCGGAAATACGTTTACAAATCGAGGTTCGATCAACCAAAATAGTTCAATATGTGCGTAGAATAGGTTTCATACCACAAACCATATTATGTGAATAAAATTTGACACAAACTAACACTACCGAGTGTTTCACAAAAAATCGTGTTCTACCACCTTTGAGTTTTATTGAAGACAAGAGGTCTCGGAAATACGTTTTCAAATCGAGGTTCGATCAACCCAAATAGTTCAATATGTGCGTAGAATAGGTTTCATACCACAAACCATATCATGTGAATAAAATTTGACACGAACTAACTCTGTCGTGTGTTTCACAAAAAATCGTGTACTACCCCCCTTTGAGTTTTATTGAAGACAAGAGGTCTCGGAAATACGTTTTCAAATCGAGGTTCGATCAACCCAAATTGTTCAATATGTGCGTAGAATAGGTTTCATACCAAAAACCATATCATGTGAATAAAAGTTGACACGAACTAACTCTGTCGTGTGTTTCACAAAAAATCGTGTACTACCCCCTTTGAGTTTTATTGAAGACAAGAGGTCTCGGAAATACGTTGTCAAATCGAGGTTCGATCAACCAAAATAGTTCAATATGTGCATAGAACACAAACCATATCATGTGAATAAAATTTGACACGAACTAACTCTGTCGTGTGTTTCACAAAAAATCGTGTACTACCCCCCTTTGAGTTTTATTGAAGACAAGAGGTCTCGGAAATACGTTGTCAAATCGAGTTTCGATCAACCAAAATAGTTCAATATGTGCATAGAATAGGTTTCATACCACAAACCATCTCATGTGAATAAAATTTGACACAAACTAACTCTATCGAGTGTTTCACAAAAAATCGTGTACTACCCACTTTGAGTTTTATTGAAGACAAGAGGTCTCGGAAATAGGTTTTCAAATCGAGGTTCGATCAACCAAAATAGTTCAATATGTGCGTAGAATA
Organism: Plantago major; assembly: GCA_026545765.1. NCBI lineage: Eukaryota > Viridiplantae > Streptophyta > Magnoliopsida > Lamiales > Plantaginaceae > Plantago > Plantago major. The sequence continues at coordinate 112,363,938 of CM048839.1, forward strand.
GGTTTCATACCAAAAACCATATCATTTGAATAAAATTTGACACAAACTAACTCTATCGAGTGTTTTACAAAAAATCGTGTACTACCCCCTTTGAGTTTTATTGAAGACAAGAGTTCTCGGAAATACGTTTTCAAATCGGGGTTCGATCAACCAAAACTATTCAATATGTGCCTAGAATAGGTTTCATACCACAAACCATATCATGTGAATAAAATTTGACACGAACTAACTCTGTCGTGTGTTTCACAAAAAATCGTGTACTACCCCCTTTGAGTTTTATTGAAGACAAGAGGTCTCGGAAATACGTTGTCAAATCGAGGTTCGATCAACCAAAATAGTTCAATATGTGCATAGAACACAAACCATATCATGTGAATAAAATTTGACACGAACTAACTCTGTCGTGTGTTTCACAAAAAATCGTGTACTACCCCCCTTTGAGTTTTATTGAAGACAAGAGGTCTCGGAAATACGTTGTCAAATCGAGTTTCGATCAACCAAAATAGTTCAATATGTGCATAGAATAGGTTTCATACCACAAACCATCTCATGTGAATAAAATTTGACACAAACTAACTCTATCGAGTGTTTCACAAAAAATCGTGTACTACCCACTTTGAGTTTTATTGAAGACAAGAGGTCTCGGAAATAGGTTTTCAAATCGAGGTTTGATCAACCAAAATAGTTCAATATGTGCGTAGAATAGGTTTCATACCAAAAACCATATCATTTGAATAAAATTTGACACAAACTAACTCTATCGAGTGTTTTACAAAAAATCGTGTTCTACCACCTTTGAGTTTTATTGAAGACAAGAGGTCTCGGAAATACGTTTTCAAATCGAGGTTCGATCAACCCAAATAGTTCAATATGTGCGTAGAATAGGTTTCATACCACAAACCATATCATGTGAATAAAATTTGACACGAACTAACTCTGTCGTGTGTTTCACAAAAAATCGTGTACTACCCCCCTTTGAGTTTTATTGAAGACAAGAGGTCTCGGAAATACGTTTTCAAATCGAGGTTCGATCAACCCAAATTGTTCAATATGTGCGTAGAATAGGTTTCATACCACAAACCATATCATGTGAATAAAAGTTGACACGAACTAACTCTGTCGTGTGTTTCACAAAAAATCGTGTACTACCCCCTTTGAGTTTTATTGAAGACAAGAGGTCTCGGAAATACGTTGTCAAATCGAGGTTCGATCAACCAAAATAGTTCAATATGTGCATAGAACACAAACCATATCATGTGAATAAAATTTGACACGAACTAACTCTGTCGTGTGTTTCACAAAAAATCGTGTACTAACCCTTTTGAGTTTTATCAAGACAAGAGGTCTCGGAAATACGTTGTCAAATCGAGTTTCGATCAACCAAAATAGTTCAATATGTGCATAGAATAGGTTTCATACCACAAACCATCTCATGTGAATAAAATTTGACACAAACTAACTCTATCGAGTGTTTCACAAAAAATCGTGTACTACCCACTTTGAGTTTTATTGAAGACAAGAGGTCTCGGAAATAGGTTTTCAAATCGAGGTTTGATCAACCAAAATAGTTCAATATGTGCGTAGAATAGGTTTCATACCAAAAACCATATCATTTGAATAAAATTTGACACAAACTAACTCTATCGAGTGTTTTACAAAAAATCGTGTACTACACCCTTTGAGTTTTATTGAAGACAAGAGTTCTCGGAAATACGTTTTCAAATCGAGGTTCGATCAACCAAAACTATTCAATATGTGCCTAGAATAGGTTTCATACCACAAACCATATCATGTGAATAAAATTTGACACAAACTAACTCTATCCAGTGTTCACAAAAAATCGTGTACTACCCCTTTTGAGTTTTATGGAAGACAAGAGGTCTCAGAAATACGTTTTCAAATCTAGGTTCGATCAACCGAAATAGTTCAATATGTGCGTAGAATAGGTTTCATACCACAAACCATATCATGTGAATAAAATTTGACACGAACTAACTCTATCGTGTGTTTCACAAAAAATCGTATACTACCCCCTTTGAGTTTTATTGAAGACAAGAGGTTTCGGAAATACGTTTTCAAATCGAGGTTCGATCAACCAAAATTGTTCAATATGTGCGTAGAATTGGTTTCATACCACAAACCATATCATGTGAATAAAATTTGACACAAACTAACTCTATCGAGTGTTTCACAAAAAATCGTGCACTACCCCCTTTGAGTTTTATTGAAGACAAGAGGTCTCGGAAATACGTTTTCAAATCGAGGTTCGATCAACCAAAATAGTTCAATATGTGCGTAGAATAGGTTTCATACCACAAACCATATGATGTGAATAAAATTTGACACAAACTAACACTACCGAGTGTTTCACAAAAAATCGTGGTCTACCCCCTTTGAGTTTTATTGAAGACAAGAGGTCTCGGAAATACGTTTTCAAATCGAGGTTCGATCAACCCAAATTGTTCAATATGTGCGTAGAATAGGTTTCATACCACAAACCATATCATGTGAATAAAAGTTGACACGAACTAACTCTGTCGTGTGTTTCACAAAAAATCGTGTACTACCCCCTTTGAGTTTTATTGAAGACAAGAGGTCTCGGAAATACGTTGTCAAATCGAGGTTCGATCAACCAAAATAGTTCAATATGTGCATAGAACACAAACCATATCATGTGAATAAAATTTGACACAAACTAACTCTATCGAGTGTTTCACAAAAAATCGTGTACTACCCCCTTTGAGTTTTATTGAAGACAAGAGGTCTCGGAAATACGTTTTCAAATCGAGGTTCAATCAACCCAAATAGTTCAATATGTGCGTAGAATAGGTTTCATACCACAAACCATATCATGTGAATAAAATTTGACACGAACTAACTCTGTCGTGTGTTTCACAAAAAATCGTGTACTACCCCCTTTGAGTTTTATTGAAGACAAGAGGTCTCGGAAATACGTTGTCAAATCGAGGTTCGATCAACCAAAATAGTTCAATATGTGCATAGAATAGGTTTCATACCACAAACCGTATCATGTGAATAAAATTTGACACAAACTAACTCTATCGAGTGTTTCACAAAAAATCGTGTACTACCCCCTTTGAGTTTTATTGAAGACAAGAGGTCTCGGAAATACGTTTTCAAATCGAGGTTCGATCAACCAAAAATTTTCAATATGTGCATAGAATAGGTTTCATACCACAAACCATCTCATGTGAATAAAATTTGACACAAACTAACTCTATCGAGTGTTTCACAAAAAATCGTGTACTACCCCCTTTGAGTTTTATTGAAGACAAGAGGTCTCGGAAATACGTTTGAAAATCGAGGTTCGATCAACCAAAATAGTTCAATATAATGTAGAATAGGTTTCATACCAAAAACCATATCATTTGAATAAAATTTGACACAAACTAACTCTATCGAGTGTTTTACAAAAAATCATGTACTACCCCCTTTGAGTTTTATTGAAGACAAGAGTTCTCGGAAATACGTTTACAAATCGAGGTTCGATCAACCAAAACTATTCAATATGTGCCTAGAATAGGTTTCATACCACAAACCATATCATGTGAATAAAATTTGACACAAACTAACTCTATCCAGTGTTCACAAAAAATCGTGTACTACCCCTTTTGAGTTTTATGGAAGACAAGAGGTCTCGGAAATACGTTTTCAAATCGAGGTTCGATCAACCGAAATAGTTCAATATGTGCGTAGAATAGGTTTCATACCACGAACCATATCATGTGAATAAAATTTGACACGAACTAACTCTATCGTGTGTTTCACAAAAAATCGTATACTACCCCCTTTGAGTTTTATTGAAGACAAGAGGTTTCGGAAATACGTTTTCAAATCGAGGTTCGATCAACCAAAACAGTTCAATATGTGCGTAGAATTGGTTTCATACCACAAACCATATCATGTGAATAAAATTTGACACAAACTAACTCTATCGAGTGTTTCACAAAAAATCGTGCACTACCCCCTTTGAGTTTTATTGAAGACAAGAGGTCTCGGAAATACGTTTTCAAATCGAGGTTCGATCAACCAAAATAGTTCAATATGTGCGTAGAATAGGTTTCATACCACAAACCATATTATGTGAATAAAATTTGACACAAACTAACACTACCGAGTGTTTCACAAAAAATCGTGTTCTACCCCCTTTGAGTTTTATTGAAAACAAGAGGTCTCGGAAATACTTTTTCAAATCGAGGTTCGATCAACAAAAATAGTTCAATATGTGCGTAGAATAGGTTTCATACCACAAACCATATTATGTGAATAAAATTTGACACAAACTAACACTACCGAGTGTTTCACAAAAAATCGTGTTCTACCCCCTTTGAGTTTTATTGAAGACAAGAGGTCTCGGAAATACGTTTTCAAATCGAGGTTCGATCAACCCAAATAGTTCAATATGTGCGTAGAATAGGTTTCATACCACAAACCATATCATGTGAATAAAAGTTGACACGAACTAACTCTGTCGTGTGTTTCACAAAAAATCGTGTACTACCCCCTTTGAGTTTTATTGAAGACAAGAGGTTTCGGAAATACGTTGTCAAATCGAGGTTCGATCAACCAAAATAGTTCAATATGTGCATAGAATAGGTTTCATACCACAAACCATATCATGTGAATAAAATTTGACACAAACTAACTCTATCGAGTGTTCCACAAAAAATCGTGTACTACCCCCTTTGAGTTTTATTGAAGACAAGAGGTTTCGGAAATACGTTTTAAAATCTAGGTTCGATCAACCGAAATAGTTCAATATGTGCGTAGAATAGGTTTCATACCACGAACCATATCATGTGAATAAAATTTGACACGAACTAACTCTATCGTGTGTTTCACAAAAAATCGTATACTACCCCCTTTGAGTTTTATTGAAGACAAGAGGTTTCGGAAATACGTTTTCAAATCGAGGTTCGATCAACCAAAACTGTTCAATATGTGCGTAGAATTGGTTTCATACCACAAACCATATCATGTGAATAAAATTTGACACGAACTAACTCTATCGAGTGTTTCACAAAAAATCGTGCACTACCCCCTTTGAGTTTTATTGAAGACAAGAGGTCTCGGAAATACGTTTTAAAATCGAGGTTCGATCAACAAAAATAGTTCAATATGTGCGTAGAATAGGTTTCATACCAAAAACCATATCATTTGAATAAAATTTGACACGAACTAACTCTATCGTGTGTTTTACAAAAAATCGTGTACTACCCCCTTTGAGTTTTATTGAAGACAAGAGTTCTCAGAAATACGTTTTCAAATCGAGGTTCGATCAACCAAAACTATTCAATATGTGCCTAGAATAGGTTTCATACCACAAACCATATCATGTGAATAAAATTTGACACAAACTAACTCTATCCAGTGTTCACAAAAAATCGTGTACTACCCCTTTTGAGTTTTATGGAAGACAAGAGGTCTCGGAAATACGTTTTCAAATCGAGGTTCGATCAACCGAAATAGTTCAATATGTGCGTAGAATAGGTTTCATACCACAAACCATATCATGTGAATAAAATTTGACACGAACTAACTCTATCGTGTGTTTCACAAAAAATCGTATACTACCCCCATTGAGTTTTATTGAAGACAAGAGGTTTCGGAAATACGTTTTCAAATCGAGGTTCGATCAACCAAAACTGTTCAATATGTGCGTAGAATAGGTTTCATACCACAAACCATATCATGTGAATAAAATTTGACACGAACTAACTCTATCGAGTGTTTCACAAAAAATCGTGTACTACCCCCTTTTAGTTTTATTGAAGACAAGAAGTCTCGGAAATACGTTTTCAAATCGAGGTTCGATCAACAAAAAATGTTCATTATGTGCATAGAATAGGTTTCATACCACAAACCATCTCATGTGAATAAAATTTGACACAAACTAACTCTATCGAGTGTTTCACAAAAAATCGTGTACTACCCCCTTTGAGTTTTATTGAAGACAAGAGGTCTCGAAAATACGTTTTAAAATCGAGGTTCGATCAACAAAAATAGTTCAATATGTGCGTAGAATAGGTTTCATACCAAAAACCATATCATTTGAATAAAATTTGACACGAACTAACTCTATCGTGTGTTTTACAAAAAATCGTGTACTACCCCCTTTGAGTTTTATTGAAGACAAGAGTTCTCAGAAATACGTTTTCAAATCGAGGTTCGATCAACCAAAACTATTCAATATGTGCCTAGAATAGGTTTCATACCACAAACCATATCATGTGAATAAAATTTGACACAAACTAACTCTATCCAGTGTTCACAAAAAATCGTGTACTACCCCTTTTGAGTTTTATGGAAGACAAGAGGTCTCGGAAATACGTTTTCAAATCGAGGTTCGATCAACCCAAATAGTTCAATATGTGCGTAGAATAGGTTTCATACCACAAACCATATCATGTGAATAAAATTTGACACGAACTAACTCTATCGTGTGTTTCACAAAAAATCGTATACTACCCCCTTTGAGTGTTATTGAAGACAAGAGGTTTCGGAAATACGTTTTCAAATCGAGGTTCGATCAACCAAAACAGTTCAATATGTGCGTAGAATTGGTTTCATACCACAAACCATATCATGTGAATAAATTTGACACAAACTAACTCTATCGAGTGTTTCACAAAAAATCGTGCACTACCCCTTTGAGTTTTATTGAAGACAAGAGGTCTCGGAAATACATTTTCAAATCGAGGTTCGATCAACCAAAATAGTTCAATATGTGCGTAGAATAGGTTTCATACCACAAACCATATTATGTGAATAAAATTTGACACAAACTAACACTACCGAGTGTTTCACAAAAAATCGTGTTCTACCCCCTTTGAGTTTTATTGAAGACAAGAGGTCTCGGAAATACGTTTTCAAATCGAGGTTCGATCAACCAAAATAGTTCAATATGTGCGTAGAATAGGTTTCGTATCACAAACCATATTATGTGAATAAAATTTGACACAAACTAACACTACCGAGTGTTTCACAAAAAATCGTGTTCTACCCCCTTTGAGTTTTATTGAAGACAAGAGGTCTCGGAAATACGTTTTCAAATCGAGGTTCGATCAACCAAAATAGTTCAATATGTGCGTAGAATAGGTTTCATACCACAAACCATATCATGTGAATAAAATTTGACACAAACTAACTCTATCGAGTGTTTCACAAAAAATCGTGTACTACCCCTTTGAGTTTTATTGAAGACAAGAGGTCTCGGAAATACGTTTTAAAATCGAGGTTCGATCAACCCAAATAGTTCAATATGTGCGTAGAATAGGTTTCATACCAAAAACCATATCATTTGAATAAAATTTGACACAAACTAACTCGATCGAGTGTTTTACAAAAAATCGTGTACTACCCCCTTTGAGTTTTATTGAAGACAAGAGTTCTCAGAAATACGTTTTCAAATCGAGGTTCGATCAACCAAAACTATTGCAAGTTTCACAAGTGTCGCGGACACGAAACGGACGACTGCATTCAGCTAAAGACGGAAGTGGAACACCTGATAAGGGATGGAAAACTGAAGGATCATATCTATAAGGACGAACCTCCGCGACAAGATAGAACGGAGCAAAGGAGAGAGGAGAGGATGACGGAACCACCGCCCCACTCACTGCCTTTGCCACCTCAATGACCATGTCCACCCCATCTGGACCAACGCTCTTACCGATATCTTGCGATATCGAAATGGAAAACGCATACTGGCGGGGTGATCAACACTATTGCGGGAGGACCAGCGGGGAGATAGCGAGCATGAGGCGCACCGCGCAAAACCTCCGAAACAACGACCGAGCATATGCTAGTCCGGCGATTCCAGGCACTAACGCCATATCGTTCGATGATAGTGAAATTCCTCCTCCTACGGCAGGGGGAGGAGACATCAAAAACCCAGATGTCCCGCTGGTGGTCTCCTTGACCATTGCAACCTCACAAAGTGAATAAGATCTTGGTTGACACCGGCTCCTCGAACATCATCTCTAAAGGACCTTTGGATCGGATGGAATTGGGTAGAGTCCGATATGGCAGTGCACACCTCCATATTAGGATTGAGGAGGAATCGACCCTCGAAAGTATCATGTTGCATGTCTCTCTCGTACCTTTCGCAAGGTGACACAAGAAGTCCGTTTGTGGTGGTCAACAAACTTTCGATTCTGATGCCATCTTGACGCCCAGGTCTCAACCAGTTCCGGTTGTTTCATCTACTCTCCACAGGATGAAGTTCCCGACCTTTGGAGTCGGACAAGAGCTCGGTAATGTCGAGAAGCGTGGGAATGTTATATCATGTCCACAAGAAGGCGTCTCGCCCGTCTTGTGATCCTGATGGCCAACGGCGCTCTTGTCCTCCCACCCGAAGGAGGACTCACAAGTGAATAGGAAGCGGAAGAAAAATTTCCTAGAACAATGCAAATTGAGCCCCATGAGACCCTTAAAGAGATCGAAATTATTGGCGATCTCGAGAAGAAAACAAGGATCGGGACGAAATGAATGCGAAGAAATGAAGCTCGTCATTGTCTCCGAGGAAAACGATGTGTTCGCTAGTACCGATGACTGAAGGGATCGACCCAGGTTCTGATTCCGTGCGAACATGGACCCTTCGTTCAGATACATCCGGCGAAAAGGAAAGACTTTGGCCCCATCAAGGATCTGATCATATCCGCGAAGTCGATCGACTCTAAGCGAGACACATCGAGGAAGTCCGCTACTCATTGGGTTTGCAATGTCGTTACGGTGAAAAATCGAGCAAATGGCGGATGTAACGACTTCACAAGGTTGAATAAATTTTGCCCCGGATCCGTATCCATTGCCAGATAGATCAATGGTTGACTCTCTACCTCCGGATGCGCTGCTGAGCTTCATGGACGATACGAAACTTCTATCAAATCCGGATGGCGGGAGGGCGTTAAACGGCCTTCTTCGGCGGGAGGAGTGTCTTGCTTCAAGGTGATACCATTCGGTGAAGAATTTGGAGCCACCACAGCGGTAAATCAAATGTTCAAGGATGAGATCGGAAGACGATGGAAGTTTACGTGGGCGACATGCTCGTTAAAAGTAAGCCTGAGGAAGAGCATATCGAGCACCTCAACAATTGCTTTTCCATCTGCGAAGTATAGGATGAAACTAAATCCGGAAAAATGCACTTTCGGAGTGAAGGGAGGAAAATTTCTGGATACATGGTCACGGAAAGGGAATCGGCGCCAATCTGAGAAAATCAAAGCGATCCTAGATCTACCACATCCGAAAACTCGATGAGTCTGATGGCTCATAGGAAGTCTCATGTCCTTAAAATTTTTATTTCCCGGTCGGTAGAAAAATCTTCCGTTCTTCAAAACCCTCGGAAGGAGAGAACTTTGTGTGGACCATGGAATGTTACAGGCTTTGAAAAATTGAAAGAATACCTCCATTCCCTCCACCGCTCTCCAAGCCCGAGGAGAACCACTCTACCTCTACCTAGCAACTACGGAAGAGGTAATGAGTTCCATCTGTCATGGTTCAAGCTAACGAGCATTTGCCGATCTACTATCTTAGCAAAGCCCTTCTTTGGAGACAAGATATGTGAAGATCGAGAAACTTCGCACGCTTTGGTTTACACTTGACAGTTAAAACCTTACTTCAAATCTCACAAAATAGTGGTACTAACTACGGAACCTTTGAAAGCAGGTCCTAGGAAAGCCCGACCAATGGGGCGACTCTCTAAGTGGCGTCGAGCTCGTGAATCGACATTTGCTACGAGGCTCCGTCACCAAAAAGGCTCAAGTCCTCGCCGACTTCTTGGCAGATTACCGAAAAGATTCGGAGAAAGTCCACGACAAACCGGTGTTGAGTGCTTAATCACCAAACATGCGATCAAAATCCGGCCTCTCAAGTTTAACCCGAAAACTTTGAGAAGCCCGGTTCCTCAATGACCCTCCCTTCATCGGAGGAGGAAACTCGATTCGACCAAATGTTTCTACTGCGATGATCCCGAGACCCGGTCGACTGACATCGAACGAAAATCATGGCGGGAATGAACGAAGCAGGCTGCGGTAGCTCGGAGACCTCCAAATCGGAACATCGCCGATATTTGGACATTGGAAGTCGATGGTTCTTCCTTTGGAAGAGTGGGAGGATTGGAATCTACCTTAGGAGCATGAGCGGAACTCGACTATGCGGTTTCCTTGGACTTCAAAGTTACAAATAATGAGGCGAGTATGAAGCGCTCTTAATGGCTCAAATTTGCAGCCAAGTCTCTCAAGCCGGAAGGTCAAAGCTTACGGACTCCTGGCTTGTCCAAGCCAGTTTTGAAATTTTTCCACGAAGGGTCCTTGATGATCAAGTATCTTGAGCTACTCAAGAATGAGGCCACCACTTGAGGAATTCACCACGAAAAGTTTGTGAGTTTGGAGCGAAAGAGCGCCTTGGCGAAATACGCATCTGCTACTGTGGCTTTGGACACGAGGAGAGTAATTCTACTCACCATCAACGACTCGTCATGAGTCCCGATTAATGATCATGATACTCGACATGGGGAGAACTAGATGACCACATTCTTAACTACCTCAAGGACGGATCTCTACCGGCCGATCCGAAGGAATCAAGGAGTGTCTGATCTGAAACAAGCGAAATTATTTATCTTTGGGCGATGATCTATACAAAGATC